>OX346272.1:9197941-10401691 GCA_947049275.1 Epinotia bilunana
ATAGTTCGAGGCTGAAATGGGTGGCTTTCCTCGAAAACACTACTTTTCATTTCGAATACGAGGAAATGAATTGAGAGCCAAAAATATAGTACCTAGCGAATCGCGTCGCAAATGTGCCTTGGAGGTAGGGTTGCCATCTCTAAAATTTGGCAACCAGGACAAGACGCGTGAAAACCCCGGATTTTGGAGCCCAGAACCCGGACATCGCGCCGCCGTGGCGTCGCTCCGCGGCGCGGCGGCCCAAGACTTCAAATTTCTAAACCCGGACTACAAATGAAACCCCGCCCGGACGCTCCCCGGACGCCTTTTAAACTAGGACAAATCCGGGGAAACCCGGACGGATGGCTACCCTACTTGGAGGTATGCAAGAGTCAGGCAAGACTGCAATGCAACAAATGCAACGTAGGGCTCTGTGCATCCTGCAATTACCAGTTTCACGTTCGTGTATAAATAAAAATGGTGTAATGTAATACTATTACTATTTATTATATGAATGTATAAAAAAGCTCTCTTATATTTATTCATGCCTTCTATTTCATTAAAACTAAAATTGAATTATAAATAAACGGTAAAAATTGCTAGCAAACGGTAAATTAATATATATGAAAAGAGAGATTTAAAGACTACGTATTAGCCTAGCGGTGCCATACGGCACCCATTGTTTTTTCCAAAGGTAATAAATTAATTTAACTTTTAATAACTAAAAATGACTAAGGGGACCTTTATTACCTTTATCGCACAAAAATAGACAATGTTATGAGTTCTGACCTTAATAATGCCTCTTTTGGGGTCCCACAGGGAAGTATTCTAGGTCCTACGCTGTTCTTAATTTATATAAATGACCTTTGCAATCTTAAAATCGACTGTGGAAAAATAATTTCATACGCTGATGACACTGTCCTACTTTTTTCTGCAAATTCAGTAGAGCAAGTCTATGAATATGCTCAGCGCGGCTTTAATATTGTAAGTAGCTGGCTTCTACATCACCTACTAACCCTGAATTCGGATAAAACCAATGTTATAAAGTTCTCCATGCGCAAATCGAAACTAGCTCCGACTAACCTTAACCTCTACACACAATTGTAAACATCCCACAAATAACCAGTGTGCATGTCCGGGTATTGCTACCACAAGCAAAATAAAGTATTTAGGAATCATAATTGATGAGTCCCTCTCGGCGTTGTGCACTAGAGTTCGTAAGTTAATATTTATTTTCAAAAATTACGTACGATTGCAGACTCGCACATAATCAAACAAGTTTACTTTGCGTTATGTCAATCTGTATTAATTTACTGCATCTCTACGTGGGGTGGCTTGGCTAAAACCACTTTACTAAACCTAGAAAGAGCCCAGAGAGCAATCCTCAAGGTTTCTACTTTCCTCCCCTATCAATTCCCCACTAACCTTCTGTATAAATTAGCTGAAGTTTTAACAGTTCGCCAATTGTGTCTATTGCACACTGTTCTAAAACAGCACGCTGTAACCCCTTACAACACTGATCATGCCAGTAAAAGGCGTAAAGATTTTGTTTGTCCTAAATATACGCAAAAACGACACGCTTTCTCTTATAGGTTTTATTTTCATAGGTCCACTTCTTTACAATAGACTTAATGCGCGGCTAGGTTTATATCCTCTAAACTACATGAAATGTAAATCAACGCTACGAGAAGCCCTACAGAATATGTCCTATGACGATACAGAAAAAATTATGTATCGTTTTAAAATAAAACTTTATTTTATGATATCTTTTTAAATAAGCGCCTAGGTTATAACTTCCTAACTATTTTATACTAGCCAATAAGAATGATATTGTATTATATTATGAATAACTTGATTTTCAATTGTTAGTTCTTTTTTGCCTGAAACACAGGGTATCCTAGCTCAGGCACGTGTGTTATTTACCTCTGATAGTAAGCTCCTAGTCTATAGTAAAACTGATGTACTTTATGTTTTATCAATAAATTATGTTTATGTTTATGTTTATGAACAATATATCAAAAAATTATAAATTTCCAAGACCCTAAATTAATTCAGGTCATAATGGGTTAAACACAGCCTGATAAAAATATAGGTACTTATCACAATATAATTTTCGATTATGATTCAATTAAATCGAAAAAGTTGGCAGACTGGTTTTTCACCTTTGCCTATGATGTGGAAAAAGTATAAACGTCAACTAAAAAGGCGGTATTTTCCGAATATAGGTATTTTGTGCTTAAGGCGAAATTGTATTGTCCTTGCAGTAGTTTATTTAATTATTTTAGATTTAATAATTATGGCCAACGAGGCTGTATTAAAGTATTTAGTGGACACGAATCGTCCATATTCGTGTGCAGACGTCACAGTGAACCTTCGTGGTGCTTTTTCTAAATCCGTTGTTCAAAAGGCGTTAGACTACCTGAGTGAAAATGCCAAAATCCGTTGTAAATTATACGGCAAGCAGAAAGTATACGCAGCCTTACAACTGGAAAATGTTGTAGAAGAAGGTGACACCGAAGGTAAGATGGGTTGCCGAGTATTTACAATGAAAATGTGTGCCAGACTGATCATCTGGAAGTAAATTCGAGCGCTTCCAACTCTTGGCTTAGGAATACTTTTTCAATAGTAGATTGCATGGTAACAATGATCATTAAACTGAATACTGTCATTAATTTCCAGACTATGATGCCCAATGCAAATCAATAACTGAAGAGTTGTTGGAAAAAACAAATACCCTTAAAACAGCGGAGACCAATCTGAAAACTATCTTAGCTACTCCCACCACTGATTCTGCAACGTCCCAAATTGAGGAGCTCAAGAGGAAAATAGAGGGTTTCAAGGAGAAATTGGAAGTATTGAGCACTTCCACTAATGTTATAAGTGCTCAGGAAAAAAGTATTATCATGAGCCAGCATGAAAAATTCTTGAAAGAGTACAGGTAAGCAACAAACATGTTATAAGATGCCAAGATATCAATTGTGATAAAGTTTAAAGGCTGCTCCACAGAATATCATACAGAATGCAACTATGTGTTATAGGGACCAAGATATATTTTCTTCTTATTCTACTGCATAACTGCATCCCACATGATGGGCCATGATGGCCCATTGTGTGAAGCAGGCTTTATGATTATATAAAATTCCTGGGGGTGTCCGAACATATACTGAAAGCTCTAATAATTAGTAACAAAGTAAACATTGAGTTATTCCTTACAATAAGGAAATAATTATGTCAAACATATCACAAATTTAGTGTTAGTTTGTTTACATTAGTGCATTTCTAAGAACTCCAAAGAAACAGTATACAGGAGTTTCCAAGTAAATATATAAAACATCACAAGTAAGAAAATTATCTTATCAACAGATCAAATGTTTACTGGAACATTCAAAAATTAATATAAAATTTAATTGGAGATTTTATGTATTTTTAATAACCTTAAGTATAAATCAACATGCTAATTAGATAGTTAGTGGGCAGAGTCAGTCATAAACGCGCCAATTCTAAGGAAATGTGTACACATCTGAGGATGTCTTTGATTACATCTCATATCTTTGCTTACTCCACAAATACATTGACCATACAATTCCAGGAAGTGAAGATGTTTATTGTTTTATTTTATTGAGTGTTTGTGTGTGTGAGTGGCATTTGTTGTATATGATATGAATGCATTATGATGACTGAAAATTCAAAATATAAGCTTTTAGACAAGTGTTTGAATACTGTTTTGTTTTCTATCTGATTTTTGGGCACTGCCAATTTATAAAGCTTATTACAAATGTGTTAAAGTCTGAAGTGTGGTCACATAGTGTTACTGCATTGTAGGTAACTTTGCCTTTACATTCATTGCAGGAAACGTAAGAGAATATCTGCCGATATAATAGATGCAGTACTGGAAGGCTATCCTAAGTCGAAAAAGAGCTTGCTAGAAGAACTATGCATTGAGACGGATGAAATGGTAAATTTTAAACTGATGAATTAATGACTAATATAACAGCTAATTAATGTTGATTCATGCAAAGATTTTTTGGAATAAAAATATTATTATTTAATTCATTTAAACATGAAATTATTTTGTTAACCCTAATTGACCGACGCGGCAAAAGACTTCAAGACTTAATGATATCTATTACGCTGTATAATTGTGTCCGCCTGACACAAGATACGCAATGCAATGGTCAGATTCCGAATATCTCTATCTCTCTAATAGTGGTAGTGCAATTGAGATAGAGATATTCAAAGTTTGGATATCTCAGTCTCTTTTGGACTTATAATAGTGGAGCGACAAAAATAAATATATACTAACTTCGGGATTCGATTTTTGAGGTAGCGCCGCTGCTACGTTATGCCGTTCAAAAGATAATACTCTAACTAACAATAATAAATTTCAGGACTAGTTAGATTCTACGCTAGGATTTGCCGCCTGCACGTCTATCATGCGACGGCCGCGACTTACTCTCGAGTTTTATCGCTCTATATCTCTTGCACTAAGTATTCTAATAAGAAAGAGACGGATACTGCGAGAAAAATCGAGAGGGCTCGCGGCCGTCGCATGATAGACTTGCTGGACCTTATAGACTATGAAATAAGGTTGACATTGCAAGCACGACTCACCCTAGATATAATGATACCAGCAATGGATATCCGTATCCTGGGCCCCTTCAGCAGCTTGTACCGCAGATCCACGCCGTTCCAGAAAGACACGAAGTACCGCTTAATTTGCACGTTGTCGCCGTTGTGTAATCTGAAATTTTACCGTGAAATATTATAGTAAGTACATCTACAATAACTTGCTGCTAATTCGCGTCATGCGCGTCTCGGCTACTCCTGTCTCTTTTGCACTGTGCAGTGACAGCTTTAGAAATAGGAGGGTAGTTTTGCGTTGCGGCGTTAGTTGTGCTAGCCCCGTTGTGCGACTAATTGGTCCAGGTGGTTTTCGGGGCTCACAATATAAATAGGTATGGCTCAAAAAGACGAACAAATGTCCGATTTGATTTGACGCATTTGCAACCCGTCGTTACAATAAACTTAGGCGGACTCGGCGTAGCATCTGGTACGATTGCCTGATTGACTGATTTTCAATGGAGCGTACGTCAAAATAAGGTTTTAAGGGACTCTAGTTGAGATATCGGTTTAGTAAACTTATTTACGTCACACCTAGCCATAATGCGAGTTTTACTGCACGCTGCGCGTACGGTAAAACTCGCATTGTGGCCAGGTGAAGATGTAAAATTGTGTACTCACCACGGGCGGTAATTCGTAAAGCCCCAGATCGCATATTTATGGCCCTCATCTTCTGGGCCATTCACGAATTCACCGCCCTTGGTACGTAATGTACTATTACAGTGCCGGGGTCTACCGCGCGCTAAGCGGAACCGTGATGGAATGGAACAAGTGCGCATTACAATACCAATTCCAATTTAGTATGTTTTCATCTCACTTGCTCGAAACGCGCAGACATAATGCGCAGACATACAGAGCTGTAATAGCCTATGTTACGCCCACGGGCGTAATGGTTTTTTTCGTAAATTGTATCTGTCACTCATGCGGCAGTTACAAAGCAAAGAGGTTTTATATCAAATACGATGTCTGAAAACGTATTTATAAATAAATTGAAACTTAACACACTACTAAAACATGTTTAACAGAATTATTTACAAATTTAATATGTAGTTATTTAGTGTCTATGTAAAATGTTTTTAAGTGTTTTCAAATTGTGGCTGTATACAGAAGGGTCTTTGCCATACGCGCCTCACGTCAAATTCAACAAAATGGACGACATGTCGCAGATTTTATTACGATTTGTATTAATTTCATCTAAAATGTATTTGTTTCCTCGCAAATGTGATGAAAAACATTGTGTATAACACGGGCGTAAGAATATTGCAAACACGAGTCATCAAAAGCCCTCCGCCTTCGGCGTCGGACTTCTGATAGACTCTTGTTCACAATATTCCACTTACGCCCCTCGTTAAACAATGTACAGTCAGCATCAAAAGTAACTACCCAATCGAAGACGTCAAAAGCTCTTATTCCCTTTCAATAAGGACTTTTGACGTCTTCGTTTGCGTAGCTACTTTTGATGCTGACTGTACTATTACCTACTTCAATGGATGGCGTTTACGGCGATAAATTGCGCTTGCATGTGCCGACTGATGCGATTAAAGGTATCCCATAAAAAACATTCCATGTAAAAAAGAGGCCAAGTCTCGAAACTCTTCCACCGTAAAAAGTTGTGAGATATTTCGTAGTACCAAGTCTCAGGCATTCTTATTTTTCTTTATTTGCTAGCTAAATAAAATTCTGCAACTTGGCAATCGCACAACTTTACTGCATTTATGGATTTTTGCATACCTAAAACTATGTAGTAACTATTGTGTGATTGCCAAGTCACAAAATTTTATTTAGCTAGCAAATAAAGAAAAATAAAAATGCTTCAGACTTGGTACTACGAAATATCTCACAACTTTTTACGGTGGAAGAGTTTCGAGACTTGGCCTCTTTTTTACATGGAATGTTTTTTATGGGATCTCACTTCTTTTTGTAGGTTATTGTAATATCAATATCCCATTCTTAATTTTTATTTTTTTTGTCGCATTCACTGCAAATATAACTTTGTAATCCTATATGTTTATATGTGATTACAAAGTTATTTACGCAGTTGGTGTATCTAGAAAACTGAAGTGAATTTTTTTTTTTTTGTCTTGATTTATTTATACACTAATATGTATTCTAAATTTGAAGCTTCTATATCTGCTCGAGGTGCCTTAGACTTGATGATCGGTGAGTCAGTGAGTGACAAAATTAAGAAACTTTGACTAGTTATAATTTTTAAACCACTGGTTCAAATCAGATGAAATTTGAAATATATTGTGGTTATACAATGCGTGCTTGGCTACTGAAAATTCAGGCTTCTAGTTTTATCCACAACGAAGTTATAGGGGGTCGAAAATGGCCTAAACTGCTTCGAGAAAAGGATGGTACGGCCGTGCCGCTCGCTGTTTTGCTCGACTTGGCGACTGCCGTGCCCCCAGATTCTAAACACTAACGCTACAGAGATAAAAAAGGTACCTAAGTATAAAGTTAGCTAAAACATTATTTTTTGTTTTAACTTCCTAGGAATTACCTTGAACTTTAAAAGATAGGTACCTACCTAACACTTTTACCTGTGGTCACACCAGATAAAAAAGTGCTAAATAATCGACGTTTACGGTTTCGTTATATATGCCTTATTTTTACCCGACTGCCCGAAGGAGAGGAGGGTTATGTTTTTCGAGCGTATGTATGTATGTGGCTTATTCTTTGGCACGCCCTGCAGCCTAAACCGTTTGACGGATTTCGTCATATGAGTTGTCGTTGGATTCCTCTTAATCATGGGAGTGACATAGGCTATAAAATTCTAAAAAAGCAGTTGAGTTTTTTGAAAAATCTTTTAATTTCACTTGTTTCTATACTTTATCAAACATCTGAAGGCAGGACGAAGCGCTTTGTATATTACCCGGGGCGCGGGCTTTGTTTTCTATCTTGGTATAGTTGAAATTTTCTAAACTAAGCTTATGAATGGCCATTGTACTGAGCTCATGAATGCCTTTGTTTGCGGTCCGAACAAAAGCAATTCATAACGCGCGCGTATCAAATTGCAAAAAAAAAATTAGCGCCACATAAAATGTTCATTGTATAATGAACTCTATCGTCTTATTCAATAGATTCAAAATGGACGAAAAGATAACAAAAACCCGCTCCCAGCGAGCCAGGTACAAGGCGCTATGGTAATTTGGAATCTATTGTAAAAGAAGAGAGTTTATTATTCAAAGAACATTTTATGTGGCGTAATTTTTTTTGCAAATTTGGTACGCGCGCGTCTTGAATAGTCTTTGTTCCGACCACAAACAAAGGCATTCATGAGCTCAGTACAATGGCCATTCATGAGCTTAGTTTAGAAAATTTCAACTATATGTGGTAGGTATGATTTATAAATGTAGTTGCTTCATTAATTTTGTTGATCTGTCTATCTGTTCTTCAAAACCTGTAGATGGTTATTGGCTTATGGATTTTGTTTTTTAAGCAAACGATTTTTTTATTATTTTGTCGACTTGACTTGTTGCAACATGTGAATTAACTTGACACGGTGTTTTATTAATGTACTTACCTTATTGTTAACCTTTTTAGCTCCAAATACGGATATATCCGCACCACTGGTTCAACGCCAATTTCGGATTAATCCGTCAAGGAGTACAGCGCAACCTTCGTGCATGTTGACATGGCGTGTGGTTGACAACATTTCCCTTTGACAAAGCGTTGAAAAGGTTTTTCGGAACATTTGTACACACGTACTTTCTATACATTGCCAAAGAGTCCTCGAAAAGTTCTGTCGTGACTCAACACAAAGGGGACTCTTTACAGACTTTACAAGTAGGTTTAGCACATGTGAGGGGAATTCCAAACGACCAAATTAAGGAAAATAGGTACAGTTTAGTGTTGGAACAGGACAAGATTATGAATCAACTTGCGGTTTAAAGTGGCCATATTTATAGGTCGTATCGTATCCTCGGATGACAGATCATGCATTTATAATTATGTACCTATTTTCATACATATAAATTAGAGTTTCAGACTGTATGTGTCTATCGTAACCGGTTTTATATAGATAATCCTATTAATCCTGACTGCCTGTAGGTATGCAACCAAACAAGTTTATATGGTTATGGTGCGGTAAGTTAATATGGTTTCTTTATTTCATAAAATACTAATTTTGAACAAACTCACATCCCATAAGTAGCTAATTCGAAAATAGCTTCTAAGTGCTTTGTTAGTCAGTGATGAATTTTAATTTTATGACTTTTACAGTGCTAATGGCTCATTCGTTTCCCCTAATCGAGGACTTCGTGCTATTGCATTATCTCCTTTTAGAATAAAAATATAGCATGATCGCATGCGGGACATGAATAGTACTTATCCAAAAATGTAATAATCCATTGATACAAAAATTAATCCATACCTAAGGAAAAATGTAACTTGTTCGCTGATTAGACTAGACCGAGAATCGAACCTTTATCCTTATAGTGTTACGGTGGCTGAGTGCTTGACGCGGTGGTTCGGTAATCAAAGATACCGGTTCCGATACCCCAGTCCGTTCCGTTACTACCCGCATTTAAAATTTTCTTTAAGTTTTTACCTTTGCATCAGCGGGGCTAGCACAACTGACTCCGCGCCGCGACGTGAGTCGAGGAAGATCTACCCTCCTCTTTCTAATTTACACGGTGCGAGTGCAACAGGAGACGCTCAGACGCGCGCGAAGCGACTGAGCAGAAAGTTGTGCTAGACGTACAGTGCGCATTAAAATTGTGAACAAATATCTACGTGATAAAACGTAGGTAAATGTGTCTGAAAGAAAGTACCAGGACACTATGAAACACCAGCAAGTAAGCGCACCTGTAGCCGTCATAGTCGACGATGACAAGGATCTCCGGGTAGATGACGTACGGCGCGTCTCGCTTCCTCCGCGAGTGTTCCGTTGAGCGTTTCCTCCTGAACCTTTTGCCAATGTGGTCGGGCTCCATGAATGCTGTGGGCAAAGAGACTAGTTAAAATGTGACCCATGGGTGCTGAGAACGAACAGTGATCAAGTAACCATTATGTTTACCCATGTTAGGCCAATGGCTCACATAATTATTACTCATGGCTCTACGAGCGATTTAGGCTACAAAGAAAAAAATGCTGCTACGCGCTACGGCGTAGCACACGATGCTTTGCTTGGCGAATGGATGACGTTTATAACTTTACGTAAATTTCTTACGGTCATTCGATACGGCGAGATAAACAGCAGTCTATCCCGCTCAATCTTCCTAGCTTATGTCATGTATGCAGTCAAACGTTCAAGCATGGACGTTTGGACGCGGCTATAGTCGGTCAGAGGCGTTTTTTTTTTTTATTATTGTGAATTAGGGCGTAAAAAACACCTGTTTGAAATGAATTCTGTTTCCTGATTGGCCGATTTGAATGTCTAGCTGTATTCTGGTTAGTTGATAGCAAATACGAATGTTTTTTGAAAGACTTGTGATTGGTGGATGTAATACGTTAAACTGTTTTGAATGGTCTAATTAAAATGTTTTATAAATTATAAATCATAACTATGTAGGTAGATACATATTTTCCCTAGTGGCTAAATGTGCTACTTTAGCCCCGCTATCTAAGCCTAATATGACGCACTTTTTGAGCATGAGGAGTGAAAAATCTTATAGGTATCTCACCCCTTTTTGAAAACCTATGACCCAGACCTTAGTGTCTGCATAAGTACCTACCTACGAGTAGAGTACAATATCATTGCAAGTGAAGCGCCTAGCGAAGGGTCTTGTGCTTAGCCCTGCTAGATGTGCTATCTACAGATTCTACAGGCATCACATACGTAGTGCGATATTTGCTTATACCTACCAGCAGCACCAGATAGGGGTCGGTAACGAGTATGTGACACTCCTGGCGTTTCAAGCGTCCAAAGGCAACAAAGACAGTTTACAATTAGGTGGGCCGTTCGCTTGTTTGCCACCGACGTGGTGTTAAGAAAACTTACCATTAAATCAGCTCGTAAAATTAATAGTTACCTGAGAAACAAACAGGAAAATACTACGGAAGTTTACTACCATTTCTAAACAGTTGTTTATCAATCCCTACGATCACACAAACACCGCTAATTAGCAATCAATTTATAAATATAGTCATGACATGTCAGACAACAAAACAAGAAACCCATTCAATAAAGATGGCCGCTCGCATAATGTGACAACTTGATGCTTTCCACGCACGTGGCGAGGGGCGCGGTGGTCCCTCACGTGTATTGGTAGTATATGTACCTATGTGTGATAAACAACTATTCCAACGCTTTGATACCCATTGGTTAGCGTATTTGATGCCATTTTGGCACTTATGCCAGTTGTAGAACAAGCGAAGAATACCCTCGTCTGTATGTTTGACGCGACTTCATAGTAGGTACATAGAATAGAATCGGTCGTCGGTCGACCTGTCTTTACCACAGCTTTTAGAAAAGCATAGTAGATAAATGGGTATTATGGACATTGTACCTGCATCTACTACAATCAATCAGCATATCTACATATGTACTTGTATAATTTGCTTTTGGTTGGATTACAAAAGGAATATATATATCGAGGCAGGCATTTGTTATTTCGATCAAAGATTGTTTTTGCCCCCAAAGTAAGCAACTATTGTTTTCACAGACATATGAGTATTGTTAGGAGTCATTTTATTACTGAATAAATAAAGAATCCAATTATCATTCTGAATAATGAGAGCATAATCCGAATCACGCACACATTGGCAAACAATCTCCATGTTTGAACTATAAATTTTTTTTCGCCGATTCATTAAAAAATATCTTTATTTGCGTTTGATCTTATCGCGCCATACGATCGGTAAAGCGCAGTTTATATCTTCGAAGGTCTTGAATTCGCTTCCTACAAATAATGATACAGAAGATTCGGATTAAGTATGTAAGTATTTATTGGTTCCACGGTACCTACTTGCTTAGCGGGTATTTATTTATTTTTTATTTGTGATGAGTGAGTCATTACTCCCAGAGCTCACGAGGATGTGCTGACATAAGTGAGCGACCTGCATTTGTCTCTAGCTGACGACAACGAATCCTCAAATCAATAAAGTCGGCAGCGCGCTTGTGATTCTTGATTCACAAGCGTTCGTAGGCGAAGGTGTCTGCTTACCATCAGGCAGGCCGTATGCTTGTTTACCACCGTCGTTGTATAAAGAAAAATTGGAATGTGAAATTAAGATACCAAGACGTCGCAACATAATAAACATTCATCCCACACACACTTAACGTATACTTAATAAATACTTAGCAAGTAGGTACGAATGTTTTATGTACCTAAATGAAAGCAGAGGTGGACCTTCAGATTCTATGACGGCTATTACCGACAAGAGCATACGAAGGGTTAAACAAATAAACTACAAAATATCAAAGGAATTGTTACACGTGTAAGTATTACCATGTAATATGTTATAAGTAATATTAGATACAATAGCTGTGTCATGACTGCTTAGACACTGTAATTATGATGTGTGATTGATGTCGTTATAGCTATTGGGTAGGCAATAATATAAGTCCCTACAAGTATTATCCTGTTTCATTAGAAGTTTATTTTTTTAATTTCACCTGACAGCTCGATTTCATAAAATGGGCCACAAAGTGCGACGCTGATTAACAATGACATCGGAGAGGACCGGATTAGGGTACCTACTACATACGTTTGACAAATCAGGTACATACACACACTATGTTGTCAAATCTTTGAAGTCGAGTTTTATCCCATTTTTTTCACTGTACCGGCGTGAAACTTTAGAAGTAATTATGTATAATTTAGATGAAGAATTCAACTAAACCCATCAACACCATCCCACCAAGTTGCCCTAATAACTACAAATTAAGTTATATATATATATATATATATATATATAAGCACGTAGATTATCCTAATGCAAGTGATAAATTGTAACAAAAAACAGCGTTTAAAATTATAATTAACAATCGAACTATGTCTCAAACCAGTCGTAAAGGTCATCGCAACAATTTTACTGCATTACGGACATAAATTAGCCTTATTATTTTAATTTCTGTCTCCATTATGAGGAAAAATACAAACAAAAGCTCTTTGACGTCCAAGGACAAAGTTCAATTAGTGACAAGATCTTTTGAAAGCTTGTAAAATGTACTATACTCGCCCTCAACCCAAACTACGACTAGGGCAATAAAACCCTTGAGCTTGCGTTATCAGTTTCCCATTGTATTGCACGGAGCGAGCGGAGATTATTAGTGCAGGTAGTAAACCCACATAAAGGAATGTCGATATTGTCGATAAGTTGAGTGAGTGACATTTCTTGTGCATGAATTCAATATTATTATAAAAAAGTGGAAATACGGTGTAACATTATAATTAAAAACATGTGCATAATATTTCAAATAAATAATTTATACAATTTCTTTATTTAAGGTATAGAAGTGTAAAACTGAAGTATAAAAAGGTTAACTAAGTACGCTACTATTTAAGTACTAACTTATAATAAAAATAAAATAGCAAAACAGTACATAACTAATTAAGAATTAGTATAAACATTCGTCGTCACTATCGTCACCTTGGAGATCTATGATAAGTGGTTGACTATCTACCAAACGGTTTATGTCACCGTCCAACTTAAGTCACATGGTTATTGTATTGGCTGATTATTGTAAAAACCTTCCATGCGATATAGGTTCTCAGTAAGTATTCGAGTAACGAATGAGGTATACATTTAAACTTTGTTCCTTTTATAGTTAACAGCATAATTGCTTTTGGTAAAATGATAATAAAATAAGTGACACTAATTACTTACGGTTAAATGATAGTAAAATATGTGATTTCTTAATTACCCATCACTATGAACTGGTTAAATACCATGTAGGTAGGTACCTCATTCGTTTATTATTTTATTATAACAATTACCTTAAGACCGCCTGTTGTTTACCTCTACCTACATGTTATTGTATTGTTTCTCTTTCTAACTGCTTTGTTTGTGTAAGGAGTGCAATAAAGAGTATTGTATTGAATTGTATTGTACCTTATTTACACATACAAAAACATAAAAAAATTGGGCAATTACAGTGAAACTAAAATAAAATAGAATTACATCGACGTTTAAAACACTTCGTAATCGACACATTGGCATCACGACGACCGCCGAGCTTTATTACCCCTGCCTCGAGTTTTATGGCCTCAGTCGTCTTTTGGGTTGAGGGCGAGTATAATCTTCAGAATGTTATAATTAATCCCAGGCGCGTAAGCAGAACCTGCGCAGTAGTTGATTTTCGGTTGTCATCTGAGAAGTAGGGCGGGGTGCGCGTATTTAAAGCAACCAGGTATTTAAAGCAAGCATGCTACCTGAGCAGGCGCACTAGTGAACCCTCGCAAATGCCACCTCTTACTTCTACTTTTATGCGCCGAGGTCTTTACTGCTTTATTCTCGGACTACATCCCCCTTCCCTCCAATGGATGCATACTCAGAGGCTAAGAGCGGTTACATAGGGTGACTTTTTGCAGCGACACAGATTCGATGCAGGAACTTATCTAATATCTAATACTTACGGGTAAGTTCCATCAACTACACTTAACGGGCCGGTAGATGTTAAGTATGATGGCAGCAGCTGTCATTCCATAGAAAACTGCAAACTTACCATACAACCAGATCGTAAGGACGTACGATGACCGACGGTGACGGTGAATGGCTGTCCCCATAAGGGTTAGCCGCGCCCCTCATGGTGGGCCTTTGCGTGACCCGTGGAAGAGGACCACCTCGTTTTACCGACGGAGACTGAGTTGTTGGTCCTCTCGACGACCAGTGTGGCTATCACCTGCCCTAATCGCGCAGCCTCGTCGTAGGTCCGTCACCGGGCCGTGACGAGCGTATCGTCCGCATAACAGATCACGGCCGGCGGCTAGTGCCGGGGAGGAGCGGGCCACGCAAGAGCCAGTAGCCAATGTTTCACAGAACCGGTCCCAACACAGAGCCTTGTGGAACGCCACAACCCACATGTCGGTGGTGAAGCGCCCCATCTGAGCAACCTGCCCTAAGTGGTGCTACATGAGGTCAACGTGTGTATCCGCTCTTAGATCCGTGTTTTGTCCGGAACTTGCAACATTCCATAGTTTACGACAGATTTTAATGATTAGATGTTTATTCATATTTCGCATCGGTATTATATCCGGGTGAAACGTGATACTTTGCTTTGTTTGCGAAAAATATGACTATTGGTAAATAGTTTAGGGGTTTTTTACAAGGTCTTGCATTATGATATGATGCATGATGATGCATGCCTAATGCATGAGTTGTGTAGCCAGATCTTCAATGTATGGCTCATTTTGCGTCTCTCTTTTAGGCATGGGTTAACAAGAGACAGGTATATTGTGGAGACCAAATTACTGGCTGTACAATAGATATCCTGTATAGCCATAGTTGCCTGGAAGATAACGTTCCTTACAGATAAGCACGACTTTTCTTTCCGTTTACCGTTATGTAATTTCTACTGCTAGTATGGCTTGTCATTTCATTACCGACTAATACCAAAAAGTATACGTACTAAATAATTGTACCTTATTCTTATTATTATCATCAAAAAAGCCAATTACAGGATCTTACAGATAGCACACACAGATATTATAAAGAAGAAAAGTCTGGGAGATAGTAGCTTTGTAAGTTTATAAGTTTGTATCTTTTGTGTAATTTCCGGATCCGATTTCAATAAATCTTTTACCTGCGTGTAGAACAGACTTTCTGGATGGTTATAAAAAATATTTAATACCGCGGGTTTGCCTGCGTTCTCTTTGTATGTACATACATATTGTATGTGAAAGGGTACTAATAATTTACATTCCAAAGCAAAATCCCAATAAGCGAGTGGGTTTATCTCTATGGGAATAAGTATACGACTGAATTTATGTACATTTGGACAATGAACGTACCTACTGTGCCTTTTAGTTTTTTTTTGCTTGGTAATATGAATAAAAACGACGACGATTTTTTTTATTAAGCTATTATTTGCTTTTAGACCACAGACAACGGGCGCTAATGAGTCGGTGTCATAACAAATCGTTTACACAAACGTCGGCATTGCTTCCTGTCATTATCATAATCTATAATCGAGTCTAACGACGATCTGTAAATAGAGGTGTTACTCGTATAGTAGGTACCCATATTATATGGCTTTGTACTCTAGTTTATAATCATCTTTATCCATCTCTCATTGCTGCACGGCTATCACAGGACGGTCCGGCGACATAGACTATCCGTCTCTTTCTGAGGGTTCTAATAAGAAAGAGACGGATAGTCTATCTCTTGTGATAGCCGTGCTGAGGATCACCTCCACCTAGTGCGGCTATAAGCCGTGTATGCACAACTTCGGATACTGACTCTACCAACAACGCCTTACTACTTCGTAGGTGCCTGGCTAAAGGCCAAACTTCATCTGCTTTTTCGGATCATGTTGATGTTATTCGGTCTCAAAAAGCAAATGTGGCCGAAAAGGCTTCCGACGCTTCTTTCATGACATATTTTGGAGTCTTGTGACGATGTTCAGCACTTTTACGACGGACTGCCTTGTTAGTTATTTTGTGTACACGCATCAAGATGCCCTTATTTAGAAGTGTTCATGAAGTTTATTTTATTGAATACGCCGTTAAAATTTGTTTGCCTTTATCTGTGACTACACGTTTGTGGGACAAGTACAAAATACATTTTAGTTAACGGAGAGGTTTAAGGTATAATGGGGTATGTATATGTATCATGCTTGTCTACTACCAGCCAACAGCTTCTACGTGATCTCAGAAAACGACGAGTGCCTTTTCGTAGTATTGATCTTTATTTTAACCCAACAATAGGTAGTTATACTAACATGAAATTGTTATATAACTTACCTAAGCAAAGTTTTCGCAATAAACGTCTACGTGGAAGGCGAATCAAAACGGTCTCGGGTAAAATAAAACAAAAGTACAGACTTTATAATTGATTTTCATTTGAATGTTTGATTTGCGCCAAATAGTTACCTAATCAATTTACCAGTATACAACATCTCAAATATTTCTACGCTACGGTTGAACACTGGCTGAAATTATGAATATATGATATGTATCTATTGCAATTATCATTAATTTAATGTATGCAGTGCTTTACTGTGCAACATTTCTCAGAAGACCTGTCAAATTTGCGAATTTAATGCATTACCCGCTGATAAACTTTATGTATTCTACAAGATTGCTTTTGGACTTCGCAGTGAATACATTACCATCCCAAATTGAAGTTCACTTTAGTTTATCTCGAATCATTAGATTTATTATGTCCTAAATGGGTATTTTGACAACCAACCCATTATAATCGTTTGATAATAGTAACGCACTGCTCATAATTCACCCAGTTTACTGAATTCATCACCACCTTTCGAATAAATGAATGAATTAAATAACAAAACACTGTATTTTAAAATAAAGTAATTTAGATTAAATCATTCCAAGGCGAGTGGCAAATGCATTAATGATTATCTCACTAAAGGGTCGAACACACAGCACCGTCGGGGGCGCGCTGCGCGATATTTCCCTACAAACCGCTAGCGTGGTCAAACAGGCTGCGCCCCGTCGGCAACGCGCCCCGCTTCTGTCGCGCCCCGCCAGCCTCCCGCCGCGCGACCGCGACGGGTGACGCCAGACAGCGGAGCGCGGGGTGGGTATGTGATGCTGGCGGGTCGATGGCGCGAGGCCAGCGCAAGGCGCGCGGGACGCGCGCACGTTGCTAGCTGGTTGATGGCGCGATGCGCACGTGCTCTGTGTGACCGGCCGTCCCGCGCGCATCACGCGCTCGTCAAGCCCCGCTACCGTCCCGCTGGCAGTCTGTTCGACCCTTTAGATTAGCACAGACGGTAGCTTGCATGAAAAACAACCTCATCATTATTTTATCCGTATTTTAATCGATAGATCTGTCAGGGATAGCCGCTGTTTGATTTAGCGCCATCTGTCACACACGTGCAAGAACAAACATGCAGAAAATTTGAATAATTGCAGGATCTTGATTGATTTGTTTTGACGTTTTGAAAATGGTATCCGGTTGTATGTACAATATATTACTGACTAAAAAACGTTTTCCGTTTAATTGGTAACTATTTGTTTTCGCCAATATAAATAAATAAATAAACAAATATTTTCGGACAATCTTACACAAATCGACCTAGTCCCAAACTAAGCAAAGCTTGTACTATGGGTACTAGACGACGATAATAGTTATTTGTTACAAGGGGGCAAAGTTGTATTTTACCCGCGAGAGTGGAATTGAAACGAGCAAGCGAAAGGATTCTATAGTTGAACGACGAGACGACGACGACGAGCGAAGCGAGTGGTTATAAATTAGAATCCTGAGCGTAGCGAGTGTTTCAACATACGAGAAGTAAAATACATTTGCACTCGCCTCACTGTAGTGAGGAAAGTGCAACACGCAAAACAACTAGTTAATTTAAATAATAATATGCTTTTTTTCTTTTTTCTTTCAATATTTTTTATTTTTTTAACAGTAATAATAATGTAAGTAATATCAAGTAGAATTTTGGTCAAGTGCGAGTCAGATTTTAGTTTTCCCATAGATTTTAAAAGTGCTTAAATATTTATTTTATTCTGTTGTTTAAGTAGTATTTGTTGTTACAGCGGCAACAGAAATACATCATCTGTGAAAATTTTGTATTATGAGCGTTTTACGTTTTGTTATTTGTCAAAAGCTACTTAAACACGATCCATGGTCAAATTGCCTTCCCCACTAGTGGATAAAATGAGTTTTTGCTCACTGGTTTTAAAGGGTGAAAGACAGTCAAAGCTTTCCGAGACAGTGAGGGGAAAACATACTTATATACAAAAATAAATGCTTAAATACATAGAAAACATCCATGACTCCGGAACAAATATTCGTGCTCATCACTTCGTGCGCCTCTAGCTTCGTAGGCAGGGCATATCATCATCGGTTTTGTATGACAAGACGGGTTCATCTTGTATTGTAAAGCAGTTGCCACCTTCCGTCCCCATCACCAGACCAGACTGAGGTTCCATTATATTGCAAGCGTAAAAAGTCCCTTGAACAGAAACTGGTAAAATTAGCCGTGCAAGATTTATATGTATGTGCAAGCTAACGTTCCAAAACTGGCCTGACTTACCGTAGTCGCTCTCGTGGTCGCCAGTGGCCGGGTCCCGTTTGATGATGACGTGGTGCGCGCCGCCCAGCGCCCGCATTAACTCCTCCTGCTGTTCCCGTCTTCTTTTCACTAGATCATACAAGAAATACAGATTTAAGAGTCAATTCGCAACGTAAGTAAAATACTTCGCTGTGCAACTGTAAGGTACGCTTAAGTCGCTACCAGATCTGGTAGACCTGCGGATATAGTAGGCCATGGCATGCACAAAAATCTACAAAACTCAGAATTGTGGATCTAGATACGCACTAGATTTTATAACCATTAATTTGTTTAATCTACGCCTGCAATGTAAGTAATTTGAAAAACTCGTATCATCTTAAGTTTTTCTCATAAATCTCGCTCTGAGAGTATAGACTTTCCTACAGCATCTTGGCCATGAGAGCTCCATGAACATCTCGTCCTGTAGCTAAACTTGGTAATCTAATACGCACACATATGTCTTAAGGTAGTCTGTCCTAAGTGTTATGTAACCAGCGGCAGACCTGGGTCTATGGCCCATGTCGGCCATGAGACGTCCATGAACATTTCGTCTTGCTGATATTGATCAGCAAGACGAAATGTTCATGGACGTCTCATGGCCGGCATATTAGTGTGGACTCGATCACAATTGATCGAGTCCACACTAATATATGCTTTAACGTAGTCTGTAATAAGGGTTCCGTACCGAGCGGCAGGCCCGTGTTCATTCTATGGACCATGTCGGCCATGAGAGGTCTATAAACATCTCGTACTGCTGCAGTAATCGGGTCCACACCAACATATGATTTAAGGTAGTCTGCGCTAAGGGTTCCGTACCGAGCGGCAGGCCCGTGTCTATGGACACCATGTCAGCCATGCTGGAAGGGTCCATGAACATCTCGTCGTCCTGCACGGCCGCGGTCATCGAGTCTGCCACTGGCCGGATCACCAGCTCGTGCCCGATTGACCCTTCCTGAAGACAAATACACAATTAGGTAAATGCATAATGTTCACCCGCGGGAGTCCGCTGGATGCGGTTGGCGCATCAGGACCGGTCTTTATGGCACTCTTAGGAGCAGGTCTATGTTCAGCAGTGGACGTCTTTCGCTTGATATAATGATGATGATGATTACAATGTATTGGCGCATCAGGACCGGTCTTTATGGCACTCTTAGGAGCAGGTCTATGTCCAGCAGTGGAAGTCTTTCGCTTGATATAATGATGATGATGATTACAATGTATACTTGGGTACTAAAGAGAAATGCCCTTAACTTTTTTGCTTCATCCACGTCACAAAAGTCTATTATGTGGGTATCTTTGATATAACCTACAAACGCATTTTTCTAACTACGCCATATATATAGTGTGTAAAACTTCTCTGCACAGTGGTTGGTGTGAAATGATAATGATACCTAGAAGTTTCTTTTTACCTAAGTAATTTCGATTTTTGTAATAAGTGTTTCATTTATAATCTTGCATCACGTCACATCTAAGATTGAGGGGACATTGTATAAGGTTGTTCGCGTCGTTGGGACGTGCTCTGATTGTAAATCTGGCCCAATTTGGACATCGTGTCTAGGTCGGATGATAATTTAGTTTTTACAACTAGGTATCATATCATGTTACATAACAATTATAATGTATGATACATATCCTGTAGCGATTTCCCATACAGTAAATAGATTTCTCATACACCAAAAGACCTAAAGAGTTTTCCTACACATGTACCGTCACCGGCATCAGTATCTGCGACAGCAAAGCAGTCATAAATATCTGACACGGCTCTATTTCTAGGGCCGCTGGAGCAGATACTGAACTATTAACTGCTATTTAAGTCCTTTTCAATAATATTTTCATCACACTTGCTCGAAAAGGGCTTCATAATGCGCAGGCATACAGCTACAATAGCCTATGTATTCATTTCATCTAAAATGTATTTGTTTCCTCGCAATTGTGATGAAAAACATTGTGTATAACACGGGCGTTAGAATATTGCAAACTCGAGTCATCAAAAGCCCTCCGCCTTCGGCGTCGGGCTTCTGCACGTCTAGCGCACGACGGCCGCGACATACTCTCGATTTTTATCGCACTATACCTCTTCTTCTAAGTGTTCTAATAAGAGAGAGACGGATAGTGCGAGAAAAATCGAGAGTGCTCGCGCACCGTCGCGTGCCAGCCGTGCAGATAGATTCTTGTTCGCAATATTCCACTTACGCCCCTCGTTAAACAATGTACTATTTCGGACTTCTTCAAGGGGCTCCATTTATTGTCTTGATTTTGCAAAAGGGCCATTAAACCAGCCAACTTCCAAGTGAACAATACGCCCTAAGTAATAAAGGTTACATCTACATGACTTAATCATAAAATTGCTAACGATGGAGGCCATAAACCTCAATTGAATATATCTGTTACATTCGTCCTATAAACACTACTCGTATGTGTCACTTAGGCAGCTTATTAGTGCAGAGCCACAGCATCAAAATTCGAAGTTCGGAAATCGTTATACGGAAATCTCTCTCTGTATCGCACTTATTTAACTCGATTGACAGAGATGCAGATACACGAGCGAATTTCGATCTTCGTGGTAGCGCCGCTTGGCTGAGCTAATGGCAGAAAAGCGTGGATCCGCGTTCCGTAAGGAACTATTAACGCCCAGCCCAGCCCATTTGAGTGCTAATACTCAGCCCAGCGTAATAGCCCAACATGTTCAAGGCCCTTAAGATAAGGCGTCGTGTCTATGCAAGGGAGGTATTGTAGAGCTGTCAGACAATGGCCCGCAGTGCTAAGAATGGGCCGCAACTGGAGTAAGGTCGCCTTACGCAACGCTCCGATCGGCGCGATTTGGCTATTGTTTTTGTTATGACGGCTTTTAAAGAACTTATAAAGCTGCTGTGCTGTGAGTATCTTTGCGTTTAGTTTGTCACTGTGGATAAATCCGTCATGACCTGACAAGTATGTAGACAAACCATTGTACAGGCAAGGTGACATAATAATTTACAAAATCGGGGTCTCAGATTGTACTAGTGCAAAATGTTTTACTAGAAAATGACGTTCTAGGTGTCTGAACCAGAGTGCTTCTCATTTCGCCGTCGACGACATACTATCCTGGTCACTAACTCTTTTCTAGGCGGGCAGTTGAAAAATGATAATCGTCAGTCTTATTTATTGTCGTTAAGATACTTACAGGTTGTATGTGTTAGGTATAACTGCTCTACATTGAAAAGAGTTAGGCACTTACCTAATTAAGAAAATAACAAACGAAACATTCACCTGACTCAATTAGTGAAATTGATAATATTTCATTCTCTATAATGAAAGCTTCGTCATCACTGTCATCAGTCATCGTGTCTCCTAATTGAATCAACCCCTTAACTAGGTACCTACTTAAACCTTGAATAGATTTAAAATCTAAACAGCGCAGTGTAGGTATTTTCGCGTAGATACACTATGGTCTGCAGCAGAGGTAGGTAAGTGACCCCTTTTCTCAAAAAGATCTACCCACGGACTCTATAATGTCAAGAGAATAAGGAGGAGGAGGAGAGGAGGAGGAGAATTTTGAGCGTGTTAGTCTGGTTAGCTATTTCAGCTGCTGACTGTTCACGTTTGGAAACCAACTCACCACCATGAGCTTGCCGTGCTTGGGGTGTCTCCTGATGAGCAGCGCCGCCCCATTCTCCTCATCCTGGTACAAGTCTCCGACCTCCTCCTCGCCTTCCTGTCAACAAAACATCACAATTTAAAAACATTTAGGGTGGCGCAGAACCAGTCACTTTGGCACTCTTTGGGGGAGGCCTATGCCCAGCTGTGGACGTCTTTCGGCTGATATGATGATAAAGATGATACATGTAGAATGTAATATACCGCCGACACAAAAAAAGAAACAGACCAAAATATTTAACAACTTAGAAAAGTTGAAAAGCCACCGACATTTTCATTTCAAAGTTCAATCTCTCAAAACCAGCTAAAGCGATTTCGTTAAAACGTAGTTAAGAACCATCTCGATCACGTAAGCTTCAGACAAAAAAACTGCAGTATAATCGGTCCATTCGTTTAGTAGCTCCGATGCCACAGACATAAACACATAGACACAGATACACAGACACGTCAAACTTATAAAACCCCTCTTTTTGCGCCGGGGGTAATAAAAACCATATCGACAGAAAGACTATTTTCGAGGCAGGCAGTAAAAAAATGACAATTGTTGAATCTAACCTAACGACAGCCGACAGTTATAAATAAATATATGTAAAAAAAATGGTTCAAGCCTTTATTGCCCTCTGTACTTTAGCGACACGTAACCTACTCGTACATGCTCGTGTAACGCCCTCATCACAGGGTTATTATTGACAATGAAGGTATTGCTTTCGTTTCGTAATTTCCTCTTTGCGACCTTGCGATGCAGGAGGAAGATTGATGAAGGCTGGTTGCATTGTTATGCAGCCGCAATCATATTGTGCATGTAGGTACAGTCGACGTTAAAAGCACATGATGTATAGGTACTTGAGATTAGTTGAATTGACCGAATTGCATCAGTGTTCCATTCTCGAAGGCCGACGGACGGACAGACGGACATGGCGAAACTATAAGGGTTCCTTGTTGACTACGGAACCCTAAAAAGTAGGCCAGATTCAATAATCTTAACCATACGTGGAAGCCAATCATAACATTTAAAAGTTTTAAGGAAAATAAATGTTGGCCGATGATTACGAGCAGTTTCATTTAGTTCTCTGTCCAGATGCGTGTCTGTCTGTAGTCAAATCTTAGTCAAAATTGACCCACTAACCTACGTTGAAACGAGTAGGAATTATAAACTTGTGCAAGGCCGTGATATGCAATAATATTGGCACCATTAAACTTGTCTAATGATGGAAAAAGAAGGTGGCCATAGGAGCTCTTAAACTACACCAGATTCCCTTCGGATTTGAGCTCAGCACTCTCAACAGAATACTAACTACGGTCTAATCTGAAGGTTTACGGCCACAAGTGCGCCAAACTCAACTTTTCTGCGTTAGCATTTAAAACGAACCACTTTTGAATCGACAGTACATCATAAAATATTTCCGACTCAGAATCGCTCAACTACAGGACCAAAACATGAATTGCATACTTTCAATGTTCTTAAATGCAAATGACAGGGAAAATTCATCACTTATTAAATCTTTGTATAAACACCGAAAATCAGGAAGGTGACAGTTTCACAATCGACGGAAGAAACGATCGAGGCCATAAGCCATTACAATTAAAACTGCCAAAATGTTAATTACGAACTGCATAAAAAAACAATCTCACGAATAAGCCTTATCTGGGGGCACGGCAGTGCCCCCGCCAAGTCGAGCAAAACAGCGAGCGGCACGGCCGTACCATCCTTTTCTCGAAGCAGTTCAGGCCATTTTCGACCCCCCTATAACTTCGTTGTGGATAAAACTAGAAGCCTGAATTTTCAGTAACCAAGCACGCATTGTAAAACCACGATATATTTAAAATTTCATACAATTTGAACCAGTGGTTTAAGAATTATAACTAGTCAAAGTTTCTTAATTTTGTCACTCAATGACTCACCGATCATCAAAAGTCTAAGGCACTTCTAGCAGATATAGAAGCTTCAAATTTAGAATACAATTAATGTTTAGTGTATAAATAAATGAAGACAAAAAAAAAATGCAATTTCACTCCAGTTTTCTAGATACACCAACTGCATAAATAATCCCATATAAACATATAGGATTACAACGTTATATTTGCAGTCAATGAGTCAAGACATGAAAAAGCAAGAATGGGACTGCATCCATAATTCGTATGTAATGATAACACAATAACGTACAAAAAGAAGTGAGATCCCATAAAAACATTCCATGTAAAAAAGAGGCCAAGTCTTGAAACTCTTCCACCGTAAAAAGTTGTGAGATATTTCGTAGAGCCAAGTCTCAGGCATTCTTATTAATCTTTATTTGCGTGCTAAATAACTAAGGTAAATGCCTGAGACTTGGCTCTACGAAATATCTCCCAACTTTTTACGGTGGAAGAGTTTCGAGACTTGGCCTCTTTTTTACATGGAATGTTTTTTATGGGATAAGTATTTCCCGTACTAATACGTACATTAAGCGAGCGAAGCGATCGAACGCTGCTGTGTTCTATTGAACGGTGTCAGCCAGTGACATACGCTCTATCTTGTCACTTATCGTGTGATAAGACCGTCCATGCTACGGGGTCTGGTCGCATTTCTCAACCGTTCTCGTGAAATTTTGTGAGCATTTTTGAACGCGCGTTAGCGTCCAGCTGTCAGATTTCTATGTAAAATAGACATTTAGATCTACCTACTGTTCGTACAATGCGTTACGTGATCGACCTGCAGGTTCAATTATTATATAGATTTTTTTTAACGATTCAGTTTTTCGAATATAGGTACATATTTTTTTTTCATAAAAGTCATGCTTGCGAATTCTGAAGCTCACAGAGCCACTAGAATTAAAAATACGAAAGTGTGTCCGTGTGTTAACTGTTCACGCTTTTCGTTGAAATAAGTTGCGACTCTGCCAACCTGTCTGTCGTCTATATATTTCAAGAGTTACTATCGATTAGAAATTTGGAATATACCTACATATCTAGTTTTAAATAAAGCTAACCCAAGTGTATTGAAAATTAAAAATCAATAGCTGAAGTATAGTTCACACTGACAGACAGACTTCGAAGATCGGACAGAGGTGGGATGGTATGGGATCGGGGTAGGGTAGATAAGGGTTCCTTTTTATACTTTTTTGATATGGAACCCTAAACTCTCGAGAGAATTTAAGTGCAATGCCAATTGTTTTGTTAGCATTAATAAAGTACCATTTTATTTTCGGCTTATTATTTCAGCACAGTTACGTCTACAATACGTATGTACAGAGACAATGCGGACTTTTTTAGCAATTACATCGTTTAATAGCGAACAGCTGATCGTGGGAGCGAGGTTGAATACACCCATTTCACTTCAGTGATTACGTGATAAGCACGATTCTTGCGCACGCCACACATTTTCCAGCCAATATTCAACTTTAACCTTTACAAAACAACGTTCAAAATTTAAACGCGAAGTTATGCGAGTAGGATTAAGTTCGCAAAGGAAATTCAACTTTACTAACCGTACAAGTAACGCGGTGGTTGTGGTTACATGTGACAATAGCAGATAAAGGCGATAATAGTCTTTATTTACTTAGGAATTAGGCTCCAAATGGTATGGTTAACGGGTTAAGGCGGTGCATTGGAAATTATCGCGTGCTTTGAAACGCCGTTCTGACTAGATTAAAAAACTTGTAAAAAGGTCTGATTTTCAGATATATTACTCGTGACTATATGATTGTTTATCTGATTTGATCGATTGGTACGTGATTGCAAAAGAATCCGTATTTTCCTTTTTTTACTCAGCCTACTCAAACGATACATTGTTTTAGGACACAATCAAGTTAATACTATAGTATTTTATCTCATCTAAAATCTCACTTGATGAAATCTAAATAAAACTTCTCTAAGTTAGGTATTTTCGAAATTTGTCCAAAAAAGCCATTCCCGAAGAGTTTTACATCTCTTTTTCTCGTGCGCGGAAGGCATTAGCGTGTCACTGTCGAGGGGGCGTGTTCGACTCATATCAAGGCATCCCCTTAAATGCATTACGCACGCTCGTAAAAACAATGGTTAAGAATACGGCAGGCATTAAGGTTGATGAAAATATTATGTATCTGGGCAACTCTCTGTGTGCGACTTAGCTATAAAACTCACTATGCTCGCCAAGGGAATATCCACTTTAATGCCCTCTCTAAAATAGTATTTTTTTCTTCTAGTTTTAGGAGAGTTGTGTTGTATTTTTGGACATATTTAGAAGTGTTAAAGATGCGTTTGATGAAATAGTAAGGACGATTAACGAGGTCTTACTCGCGTAAAGGGGCTTGCGTTACATTGATGTCATTAGGACGAATGGACTAATTAGTATGTAATCATTGGAATGATTAATATGTGTCACAAAGTAGTCAACACATTAGAGTAATGTGTGCTCACGTGCGAATCTGGGCTAATAATGAATAACTACTAATAGTCAACATCAAATCAGGCACATTGTAAATGGAAAAAATGGGTTTTATTGAAGTATTGGCCAGATTTTTTCACAGTTTTATTATAAGTTTCTTTAAATAAGTTAATATATTATAAGCATACCTCGTAACGGATGTAGCAAAACCATAGCATTTGACAGTTTGATGTCAGGGTTGGCGATCACGATGAATAATTTATTTACTCTACTGCATACTGCACGTATGATTGATAAGTACTAATAATGATATGATAAGTAAAAATAACCTTACTGACCCTCTTTAGATAAAACCTTGTTTGATTTTCTATCAAAGAAAATAGATTATTAATATGTCAATGTCATCAATGTTAAATGCGTTTAAACGTGTATGTTATTTTATTCATAAGAGCACGCATTTTCTGGAATTAATACATTATGGAATCTTTATTACTTGAAAATATTGGTGTACTAGAAAAAAACGAACTAAATATTTCTTGTATCGTATGTGCAACAAATATAAAATCAAAGAAAGACAACGTTGTCAAACATTTGGCCAGTAGAAGCCATCAAGAAAAGAAAAGTGGTTACTCATCACATTTAAATTTTCTTTTACAAGATAAACCAGGATTACAGGTAAAAGATAACAAAATTTACTGTATTTCATGTAATACTTACATTTTACAAAAAAAATATCACATTGATCATCATTTGGCGTCAGATAAACATCGTAATGTTTCAAAACAAAATCAGTTCGAATTCAACAAGGATCTATCAGCTTTTTTAGTCCATTCCAACATTCCCTGGAATCAGCTTCAAAATCCTAAATTCCGAGATTTTCTGACTAATTGTATCAATGGCAAATATTCAAAGGAAACTATTTTGCCAAGTGAATCAAATTTAAGGAATAATTACTTAAATAAAATATACGAGGAGAAAAAAAAATATATAAGAGAAGAGTTGAAAGATTCTTTCATTTATCTAATGGTCGACGAAACACAAGATGGTATGGGAAAACATGTTGCTAATGTCCTTATAGGAAAATTATCACAATCCGAGGAGTCGAAATCACACCTGCTTGCATCAAAAGTTTTAGACGCAACGAATCACGCTTCTATTGTAAATCTAGTGGTGGATACACTAAAAGACTTATGGGGAACAAATTATCAGAAAAATAAGGATAATTTTTTATGTTTTGTTACGGACGCTGGTTCTTACATGCTTAAAGCTGGAAAAATTCTCGGACAAATGTTTAGTAACTTAACACATGTGACATGTCTTGCACACGGGTCAAACAGAGTCGCAGAAAAAGTGAGAAATTTATATCCAAAAATAAATACTTTAATTGATAACGTAAAAAAATATTTAACAAAGCACCTAAAAGGATTGCAAAATTTAAGGAAACGCTACCGAATATGCCCCTACCGCCGAAACCAGTACTAACTAGATGGGGAACTTGGCTACATGCTGTGGCCTATTATGACACGAACTTTGACCAAATTAAGGAAATAATTAATACATTTAATTCAAATGAAGCAGCGTCCATTAGAAAAGCACAAAAAGTATTTCGAGATCCCATTATAAGAAAAGATTTGGAGTTTGTTAATATTAACATAGGCAATATTATTCGATCTTCCATAAATAAACTGCAAAATCCAAAACTTACTGTTAGTGAAGCTTTGAATATTGTAAATGGCACAGAAAAAAAGCTTTCCAGATCGAGGCTTCATTTAAAAGGGAAACAAGTTTACCACAAATTAAACACTGTTTTAAAAAACAATCCGGGTTATACGACTGTTACAGCAGTAAACAATCTTTTAAGAGGACAAGAAACTGAGTTAACAACAAACATTAATAAAAATACATTACAAAATTATACATATTTAAATTATGTACCATTGACGTCGGTAGATGTGGAACGAGAACTTCGAGTTTAAAATGGATTTACACAAGTAGGCGACGCAGTTTGACTGCAATAAATTTAGAAAGAATTATGATAATTTATTTTGAAGATCGACAGAACATTGAACACTGTTGCCGCTACCCCTAAACATCCTTCACTTCTGTCGGCATTTTTTATCAGGGGATAAATCACAGTACTCAGACTATCATACAAAAATTGCCTGCACAAGTCCTGGCCGAAAATAAAAAAGAACCGAGTGATAAAAAAGTTAATTTGTCAAAGTCATATTTCATGTCACAAAGAAGCTGATATTTAAATAAACCCCAGATATATAATAAAGATTTAAAAAGATGTGTCGGGATATAGTTCATCACTTATTTAAGAGAGAAACAGGCCAGCTGTCCCATATGTGTAGCGGGCAGGCTCAAGTACCTAGCCATATGAAGAGGAAACATGGAGTGACTATATACAATAGAGAAGAAGGTTCAGATGGATCACAACTTAAATATAATTCACGATGGTGCCTTTCATACATTACATTCATGGATAAGGACGTAATTATACAGAAGCATAGCTTATTTCAAAATTCTCTGGAGGTAAATAAGATGTTTAGTTAATAAAGATATGTTCAATAACATGTGTGTTTGTTTGTATTCGTAGTACAAGTACATACATAGGTAGTGACAACCCTGACGTACATCTGCTACAGATTGGCCGGTTCGATTACGGGGTATGTATAAGTTACATAATAAGTTATTAGAAGTTTTTCTCAAAAGTTGAAAATTCATTCAACTTACGGAACTTGGTCTAGAACTACTCGTATTGGAAACGCTAAAGCGCGCAGAAATATCTTAGAATAATCTAACTGTTTGAGGGTGAAATCCATGAGAGGCGAGCTAGAATGAAGCTAGAAATCGATTCGGAATGATGCTCCGGATGACATTATTTATGAAAAAAAAAGGTTTTTTTCAGTTCGTTTTCCGTCGCGTGCTTACAGTTTTGTTACGTTTTATGCTTGTCAGCGGCATATGTTAATGCTGGCGACTGTACATGCGTGGGTTATAAACGAGCATGCGTGCCTTCCGCACCTCGTCCCCCGATTGTCATCGGGCACGACTTGGCGAGTAATGTCCCTACGTTATCAGATGGGCAGGGGCGCTGCGCGAGGACTCACGGAGATCAACTGTCACTTTCAATATGAGCTTTTATTCAATTTCACTTGTCGCGATGTCTAATTCTGTGTAATGTTCTATGTTTGCTTGATTGCGGTGAAAAATTGTTTTATGTTTTGGATGAGATTGCAATATTTTTAGACATAGAACTGATCTTTTATGATCAAGTTGGAAGGTGGACAGAGAGGCGGCCTTCTGGAGTTATTTTAATAACTTCAGAAGGTTGATAATATGATTGTGCAAAGCACAACCACACAAAATAAAAGCTAGTCCAAAAAAATATCTGAATCTGACTAAAATTGTTGTTTTAATTTTAACCCTCTTTAAACTTGGTAAATTAAAAAAAGGGTTCAAGCCTCGGTAAAGCCGTTTACAGCAAAAAGAAATCGTTCTTCAAAAATGCATCTGGGAGTGAATGAGAATGAGTGCATTTAAATATCTACTGCCAACTATAGATTCACGTGATCATAATATAGTAGTAATCCGTATAACCATCAATCACCGGTTAATTGTTATATAATTAAATACATAACAACGGAGACGCACCGGGAAGTCAATGTAATTATTCTGAATCGCCGCCATAATCACAGGCGTATGCGGCAGTACCTATGCCCATCAATATACATTCTTGGCTTATGTTATGATTGTGTCCCCCGACTTTACTTGAATTAATAAACACTATGCTACCTAATACTACGCTCTGTGGAGTTGTAGAAACCGCGAGTCAAGTGTTTTTAATAAAAAAAAAGTTCCTGTCATAAATTTAATTTTTGGTACAAGCTTTTATTGCCGATTATACTTTATTTTCAGTATACCATTATCAATTCATTGAGACGATTTTAGCGAACCCAAATTCATTAGGGTTACATCGGTTAAATACTGAATTCCCATGAATGTGTGAAAATGACCTTCTGTCTCCATCATCAGATCAGCTCGATGCTACCATAATATTGAATTGTCATCCAAACTATACAAACACCTAACATTTTCAGCTCAATCGGATAACGGTAAGTGACTAAAAAATAGATTACAAATTTTGACGGACAACTTACATACCTACATACTTACATACTTAACGAACAGGTCGTTAATTTGTAAAAAACCAAAACCTAGTGTAAGTACAATAAAAGCTTTATAATTATCGACCTTGATCACAAAATTACACGAGAATCGATTGAGAAAAATGCGACCTATAGAGAAGAACAGCTGCCGGACATACGAAAGAATTTTGGCCCAAGCTGAAGAAAAGGACTTTGTTCGCTTCGCTCGCTTGTTCAAATTATCGGAAGAATCTTCAAGTCAATAAAGGGTCTGATAGCGATTGTGATTCCTCTGTAGTCGCAAGCGTCCACAGGTGACGGTGTCTGCTTACCATCAGACAGATTGTATGTTTGTTTGCCACCGTTGTGATATAAAAACTGAAAACGTAGATTTTTATCGCATTGGCATTCAAGACTAAAGTCAATAAGACAATATGAAATTACAGGTTATCTACTTCACCAACTGTAACTTTATAATAATCTATTTATTTATTTATTTAATCTTTATTGCACAAAAGAACAACTTATCGTACAAAAGGCGGACTTAATGCCGAAAGCATTCTCTACCAGTCAACCTTTGGGCAAATCAGACAAATTGAGAAAACAACAAAACAAATTGATTGGTGAGACCTATAGTGTTATTTCGCGGCTTATGCTAAAAGTGGCGCTGGAATCACACGTTTCATGTGCTCTGCCTACCCCTTTTGGGAATAAAGGCGTGAATGTATGTATGTATGTATGTATGTATGTATTCTGCCGCGGGTTTACATACGATATACGATAGGATTACTTTCTGGCGGTAATTGGTTGATAACCCACCATAACAGGGCCTTTTTAGCTTTAAAAAACTCGTAAGTACGGACAGACATACATACACAACCTACGAGCATTTACCAGTTTTATAATAGGACACCAAGTTTTATAACGCATCAAAGTCATCAAACGTGACTCTTCGCGTGACATCACTCAGCGTCGCCAGGACCGCACCATTTGCATATAAGCTGTATTGTCAGTCGATAGATAACGAATGGGATATTCATTTTCAAATAAACGTTATATCTATCTATTTAATATTAGTCATATATTTAGTAAGTATAACAAGCTGCCCATGCGGCTTCGCCCGCGGATTGCAAACCACAGGCAAAGCCCCCTGGAAACTAAAACAACATAGATCGTTGATAATCCCCTGACATTTTCATTTCAACCGGCTGAACCAATTTAGTTGAAACTTAGCTCATATACCCCTTCGATCACGTCAGCTTTCGGACAAAAAAGTGCATTAAAATCGGTCCATTCGTTTAGAAAGAAATAAAGAAAGAAAAACATTTATTCGTGACACACAAAACGACAGACATTTAGTAAAAATACAAAAATAACACGTCACGAAATGGTCCCAACTCAGCATAGGTTTAGGTAATAGAATGCCACAGACAGACCCACAGACATCAAGTCTGGGGAAAAATATAGCCTATGTCCATCCAGAAAGTCCAATCTATACAATGGTGAAAGAAATTTTGATATCGGATAAGCGGTACCGGAGATTGGCCCCTACATACAAACTTACAAAATTACAATCCTACGGAATTTTACTCTTTATAATATTGTGCGTGTTAGGTTATTAATTACACATTTTGGTAACGAATTGCACAACCACCGAGTAGCGTCACAAAAAAGAGGCAACAAAAATGCTCAATCTGCTAATACGTAATGCATAGCGACCTTTGGATAGGTACACAGTATTTATCTAACATCTTTATATTTTTTTGTTTGAGTAATATTAAATTATTCAATTTTATATAAACCGCCGCGCGGCTGCTAGCGTACTGGCCGGTGATAAAGAAAAATATACAATTTTCACGACCGTGTTTTGTTTTCTCCTTGCAGAATTTTTCACTAACTTACGCATTCTTTTGAAAAAATGTTTATGTGTGATTGATATAAATTGTTATGTTTTCTATTATGTACAGTTCTCAAGATTAGCTGTGCTCGTAAATATTGTACATAGTTCCAACATATAAGGGCTACCACCCGTGCAGGTATGTTTTGTGTCTTGTAAATTCTGTGTTATGTATATTTTATGTTAAACCAATCCGAGCCTCATTTAGCCGTCACTGGCCTAACCCTTGTGAGGCTCGGATGGGTTTGAACCTCTAATAACAAAAAGGATTGCTTCCAGCCCTTTACGCCTGGTTAATCTTCAAACCGCTGCTATACTGATCGCTCGGCTGCTGCGTATACTCTCGTCTGCGCCGCTGTCTCCAAGCTACCTGTGGGTGTGCTCTAGACCTGCCCAGCCCAGCGGGAACTCCGAGGCTATCTAAAACCTGCGGCTATCACCTTGCTGACTACGGACGTCTCTACTATTCAGGCCAGTGACCTTTAGCTACATGCTCCGTACTTGACTATACCTATAATTATGTACAATATTTCTAATTTTATTGTATATAAAATAAAACATAGTTTTATTTCTTACCCGCCGGATAGCCGGGTTACAACGGCGCCCGTAGGGTTATAGGGTTATTCAATCAGTAGGTAGGTCTTAAGTACTTGGATTGGGTTATGTACATTATTGTGAATACATTACTGTTTGTACATAACTTGGTTTCAGTTTTATCGTGTAATTTTGTGTATGTTTTCCTTTGTGTATAGGTTAGGTTTTATCTACTTTTCTGCTTGCATTTTGCCGTGAAGTACATATGATTATGTACAATAAAACTGTATGTTTGTATGTATGTTCTGTTAGTAGTGTGATTTGGTTTTCATTTATTACTTTGGTTTAGTATGGTATAATGGCGTTCTCTTGCGTACATGTCAATATCCTACTAATATTATAAATGCGAAAGTTTTGATGTTTGGATGTTTGTTACTCAATCACGCTTAAACGGCTGAACCGATTTAAATGAAATTTTGCACGAAGATAGTTTATAGCCTGGATTAAAATATAGGATAGTTTTTATCCCGGGTCCACGCGGACGAAGTCGCGGGCGGAAGGTGGTGTTGAAAAAGTCCGAACTTACAGTCCCATTAGAGTGGTGCCAAGGCTGTGATGAGAGAGAGAGAGATTATAGAGAGGGCGCTAGTCTTAGCGGGAATTTAATTGAAAAGTATACACAATCCGTCACTGTCCTCGTAGGTCAACTGACCTACGAGGACAGTGACGGAATGTGTATACTTTTCTATTAACCTTTCTATTAACGCTAGACTGCTCTGACCAACTGGTCAGAGCAGTCTAGCGTTAATAGAAAGGTCGCAGGTTCGAATCCTATCGGGGGCTACAGACGAAGATGGTTTATTTTTCCATTATATTCTTTCTCTCTGTATCATATCGTCTAAAAATGATCGGGGTAACTTCCTCGTTAACATAACACGAAACAAAGATATTTAATTAAATAATTCGTTTCGTCATAAAGGTATAAGTCCGAACTTATTTATGAGATAATTAGATGTCATGAAAAGCCTTTCGGTTCGGTTGAAGTTGCAGCAAGTTTGCTGGGTAAATATGTGGCCGAAGATTTGCCCTCTACCTTTTCAGTAGCTGACGATTTAGTTGGCTTTGAAAAGTAGCTTTCCTCTTTGAGGATAAAATCATTCTTTATCAAAGTTTCAGCGATTCTAAACTTTTAAATTGTTTGTCCTTTGAAGTCGCATTTTGATTTGAAAAAGGGCAGTACCTGCAATACCTCGTCTACCTATTTAATCGAGAGTTCTGAAAGATGTACTGAGATGTACCTACTGTCTGTAAATTGATTGTAGCCTTGGCAGGCCTATAACATTTTCATCTTATGAAAAGGATTTTTCCTCGTAAAATGTGTTGAAAAACGTCGTATGAAACGCGTGAGCTTTGATAATTACATCCTCGGCTCTCTTATCACGCTCACCAGTGGCTCGCGTGAACAATTTCGCCTCTGGCGTAATTATCAACATACCTCACTTGTATCACGATGTACTATTCTGTAAATATAGTTAAGTCTACTAAGCAATTTTGTGTGCGCTCTAGAGTCTTTGCGAATGTGCAAGGAACCACGCATTTGTGTGCTTCAAGTGCGGCTTAGAGGGCTACCGTAGTACTGTTTGTCCTCATTGTAACAAGGTTGATACTGAAACTAAGACGTTTCCAAGAGGACTTTTTAGGTTTTCTCCAAGGTCCAGTAATTGAACGAGCGAGCGAAGCGAACGAAGTTCTCAGTTTTAGCTTGGGCCAACGTTCTTTCGTATGTGTGGAAGTCTAGATGTCCGGCTGTCCTCTACACGTCGCATTACTCAACCGATTCTCATGATATTATTGCCTAATTATTTTTGCAGAATAAAATAAAGACAGGCGCGCGCATTCTACAGCTCACGGAGCCACTAGTATCTACACTCGCGGACAAAGAATACGGGTTGGTAAAATACCGTCATATTTCCTAAAATAGTGCAAGGTTGTAGTTTTGTTTAATCCTGTCATGATCTTTATTTAATTTTACATCTAAACTGCTAAAATAACAGTAAAAAATATAACGTTACCAGGTTTAAATCGGACTCGTAAAAACCCATGAAAAAAAACAACGTTAACGGAGCGAGATATCGCAAAAATCGTGATTTTTGGATATTGATATTTTTATGATAGGATCGAGGAAATTGCTAATACAGTTGGGTATTGTAAAGAATAGCATATTATGTAAATAAAACAAGTGTTAAATATTTTAAAAAACCTATTGCAGTTATTTAATTTAGGGTGACCCGAAATATTTGACCGCGAGTGTACATGAGTTGCTTTCGGCGAGAATGGTCCGATCGAAAGAGATTGTTGCAACTTGTTTGAAGATCAAATTTACATAAGCAAGTACCTATGTTATTAGAAAAGAACCTCGTCGGTTACTATTTTAATCGATACTTTAAAATTCCCCCACAGTTCGACGGTTCACGTGGCCGTTTACGGAATAAAAGTGTTCTGATTATTATAATAAGTTGATTTGAATAACAAATTCACTTTATGGGCGTTCCACCAATGGCGAGCGCCGCGAGGGTAACCATTATAACTAAAATGTTTTCATAACTATTGGGTACGGAGGTTCTTTGGGGCAAATGGTAGCCAATTTTATTGTAATTTAAATTTATTCAGAAAGCTCGTTTGTAATGCTCTTTTTATAATCGTTTTTCCGTGAAACTCGAAAGATTACATACTTATTACTCTATGCTAGGTTAGGCTTTTTATATAAAACTAGCTTCTGCCCGCGACTCCGTCCGCGTGGAACTCGTTTATATCGCAGCTACATACAAACTTTCACCCCCCCATTTCACCCCCTTAGGGGATGATTTCGGGGATAAAAACTATCCTATAACCTTCCCCGGGACTCAAAACTAACTATATACCAAATTTCACCTAAATCGGTTTAGCGGTTTAAGCGTGAAGAGGTAACAGACAGACAGACACACTTTCGCATTTATAATAATATTAGTATGGATTAGTATGGATGGTATGGACTAGCTGCCCATGCGGCTTCATCCGCATATTGCAAAGAACGCAGGGAAACCCGCGGGATAAAATAAAGCCTATAACTCATCATGAAAGTCGATTCTACAGGCAGATAAAAGAATTTTTGAAATCCGATAATCGCTGCTGAGATTACTCATTAGATACAAACCTACAAGTTACAAAGCTACAATCTCACAGACTTATCCTCTTTATACCTGTTTCCATGACTCTTCTGCGCTTTAAAAGCACGAACGAAGTCGCGGCATAAAATATGATGGACGACCGCGTTAGCCTAGTTGGTAATGACTCTGCCTACGAAGCAAGAGGTCCTGGGTTCGAATCCCGGTAAGGGCATTTATTAGTGTTATGAACACGGATATTTGTTCCCGAGTCATGGATGTGTCTATGTATTTAATTTAAGTATGTTTATCGTCGTCTAGTAGCCACAGTACAAGTAGCAATAGCAGTAGTAGTGTGTAAAATATAATTATTTTATACTGTATATTTATATATGTATGGGCATGTTTTTATTTGTCTAATACCTATTAGGTTTTGTTTTCATTTTCTCTGTGTTTTTGTACACGGTATATGTTTGCCTATCTCGGTCTACCTACCTTCTTCTCAATTGTTCAAAGGTTAGCTGGAAGAGATCCCTTATATGGATAAGTTCGCCTTTGTACTTTGATGTATTGTGTGACATGTATATTCTTTAACCTGTTATTGTGTACAATAAAGTGCTTACATACATACAAGCTTTGATTGGTTTGGGACTAGGTCGATTTGTGTAAGATAGTCATAAAAAGAAAAAGTAATAACTTATAGGTACAGTCGCCATCACATTACATCTGAGCGGTCAAGGTGGTCACAAACAACTGAACACGACTTTATTGTCAAAGCCATAGAGTGCATGTTCAGATATTATTGAACACCGTGAAGAGTACAGATGTATGTGACGCCGATTGTACAACAGCATTATGGAGCCCACACACAAGCACGCTTTGATGTCGTTTGCCAGCCGTTTATATGCCGCTCCCGCATTGGCTTACACAGCCATGGAAGATGTTGGCTCCCTTCTTGACACTGCTTGAATGGTCTGTAATAGACTTAAAGGCCATTGAAGCTAACGATACTGAGACTAAATATGCCCTTCATCGGGGTTCCAATTAGCATGTTTTAATGACAGCTCGTCACATGGCAGTTATATCACGACAAAATATCAACTCTATCGTTTAAGACAGAAGGTTCCAATTACAATGAAAGTTTTATAAACTGCCTCATTAATCTGAACCATACCCATTGTTTTAATTGGTGAACAAGTTTATGGTCCTGCAGGTCGATCACGTAACGCATTTTACGTACGTTACGTAGATCTAAATGTCAATGTTTATATGGAAAAACGGCTAAGTGCGTGTCGGGCCACGCGCAGTGTAAGGTTCCATAGTTGCCTGTCTGCCTTAGTTACATCGACGTGCGGTGCTGCGGTTGCGTCGGCCGAATTTGTACGAAAATTGGCCTTTCCAAGTAATATATAATAAATAATTAATAAATAAATATAAGAGGACAATCTTACACAAATCGCACTAGGCCCATAGTAAGCTCAATAAGGCTTGTGTTACGGGTACGGGTAAATATTTAATAGATATACAGGGTGTTTTTTTTAAATGGGACAGTATGGGGAAATCCGAATCTAAAGGAGATAGAGGAAAAGTGCCCAAGGAGACATTAGGTGTTTTTTTATGTAAACAAATTTGGCTCGTTAAAATTTTTGGTCAAGCGTGAGTTGTTCTTAAAAAATTATAAAGTTGGTCAATTTTTTTTTGACGCGGGTCGGCTCTGTTTCATGTAAGGATTATTTCATTGTATGGAAAGAAAAAAATCTGAACAGCAGAAGTTGGTCAAATTTAACATTTACTCAAGTAATAAACCAACTGTATGAAGATTAGTTTTCATTAAATTTGACCAACCTGCTGTTCAGATTTTTTTCTTTCCATAGAATGAAATAATCCTTACATGAAACAGAGCCGACCCGCGTCAAAAAAAAAATTGACCAACTTTATAATTTTTTAAGAACAACTCACGCTTGACCAAAAATTTTAACGAGCCAAATTTGTTTACATAAAAAACACCTAATGTCTCCTTGGACACTTTTCCTCTATCTCCTTTAGATTCGGATTTCCCCATACTGTCCCATTTAAAAAAAACACTCTGTGTATATATAGTTAGATACATACATTTCAAGTTAAAAAAAGCTTGTAAACAATTTGCTGATTTGCTCTCGTCTGGTAAAAGATAAATTAAGTACTGTGCCTAGCACTAGATCTTCATTATGTACCAACTAAACTCTACAAACTACTTAGTTACAAGTTTGCTTGAAAATGCGATCTAATTCGACACACTTACACAACGACAGACATACAATCCCATAAACACGTTTGCGGTAAACTAACTAGCACATAAACTCGAGTTTATACGATTTACTAACACAGATAAAATGGGTTTAACCGAAGCAGTAACTTGGGTTTAACGTATGTAATGCACTGATTACACAAAACGAGATATCTTTCTTAAGTGTAACATATCGTACAGCACTAACCATTATAAATACGTTTCGTTCCTATAGTAGCTCTGTGAGCTGTAAAACTCGCGCGCGTTTTTAGTTTTAATAAGTTTTATTTAAATTTCGAAAATCTGAATCGGAAAAATAAACTATACATAATTATTGAACCTGCTCACAATATTTCACGAGAATCGGTTGAGAAATGCGACCTGGAGAGGAGCACAGCGCATACGCATAGCATACGAAATAATTTCGGCCCTAGATGAAGCAGAGAACTCGTTCGCTTCGCTCGCTCGTTCAGTTACGAATCGCGGCGTCAAGATATATCTCTGGGTGAACGGTGAGGTGAGGTGGAAACGAGTTACAGTATAGCGGGCTGGTGGCTATAACTATAACATATGTGATCTTCGCGTTCATAAAACGCGCGTTTGTATCGCTGCAACAAATCGCATTGTGTGGTGTAGACTGCGTCGTCTGTACACTGTTTAAATAATTCGAATAACTGCAAACATCAGCTTTATCGGATGCAGTAAATAACTAAGCTGTCAGTATCAGGCCAACAAGGCCGCCCTAAATTCGAGTACGTTTCGTTCTAGCTATCTAGGTTTAATGCCGCTCGTATTGTTTAGCTATGGTTTTACTGCTAAACTAAATTAACAGCTAATTTTACTAGGTATATTTTAACAGTCTAGGTTTATTGGATTCAATATGCGTTAACACATAGCTTGCAATATCTTAAGTCTTAGGAGTCACCCGTCACCCGGCGCGGTCGACTCAAGTCAACTCCCCCTTCCATAGCTTGGTTCTCATTTTAAAACGGCATAGTGTAAATATCATGAAACTTTTTATACACAATGGGTTCCGCCATAAATAGGTCGGATTCGGATACTAGTTTCTTTGGGAACGCGTGTACTGATTTCGGTATTTTCTATTATAACTTGTGTCTTTTATTTACCCTCGGAAATCGCATTTTAGGTGAAGTGGAATTGATGATCAAGACTAGATGACTTAAGGAACTCCTCAAGGATGTAAACTACGGCAAAGATTCTGACATGATTCCGTTGAAGTACAATGAATTGAACTTTGTTTTAAAGTAATTGTTCCGGATTTAGACTCTTTTAACTTGTAAAAACAAGTTAAAAGAGTCTTTATTTAGTCTCCCGCCCCCACGTACGCTCCGCTGCCGCTGCTGCCTCAGTCGTAGCCGTTAGTGTTATTCCCACACGCCGTTTTAAAATGGGAGCCAAACTAGGTTTGTATGGGGAGCGTATTTGTGTCGAGCTTCCTGGGGACTCTTAAGCTTGTTTATTGTTGTCGAACGTGAAACATAATAATCTGAAGGGAAGGTAATTCGGGCCCAAGGTCGCCATTCCGAACAACGTAAACGTTTGCGTTTAATTGCATAGTTGCCCACAATTTGACTCATGGCTGACATTCCTGCATTCTCAGTTCCACCATGATTAACGGTTTATTTGTAACTTAATTTAATTGTAATCAAATTCAACAGGATCTGTTTATATTGGAAGCAGTGTTTGTAGCTGAGAACCATGTCTCTGTAAGCCTTAAGGTGAAACCAATTTTGCGTAGTATATAGTTTTTGATACTATTTGGATGGACGAAAAAGGATACATTACATAATAATACGATCTTGCGGGTGGTTGATACTTGTGCGTGGCTTGTTCTTATAATTGGGACGGTCCGAGTTTAAATACAAATTTGGAAAATTTTTTTTTAGTACGAACTTTAAAACAAAAACAGGGTGTTTTTTTTAAATATAAAATTAAAATTATTCAAGTTTTCACTTCTGACGGCACTCCCGGAGTGCAACCCGGTCTTTTTTAGCATATTGATGTATTATCTGTTGGTGATCCTTAAATAAATAAATAAATAACACCGTAGGCAATTTAAGTAGTGCATCCTTAATACCCAAACATTTCAGGGAATCCAAAACGCCCAGTTATAATATCTACTACATATTCCTTATGTCATATAATCGTGGTTCAGGAAATTCAGCGGTTAGATAACCAGCGTGGGAAACTTTCACTGCACCGGAGCACAATGAGACGACTAATTAGCTATGTAGGCTACTGTAGGAGCGCTGTTGAAGATATTATGTTTTTAATTTGGGTTCTTATTCACACTCCAATTCGGGCATTATTTCTGCATCTTCACAACTTGCAGACTAGTCGCCTACTGAGGCCAGCCGGTATCCAATTGCGCATAGTTGGAAATCTGCTTACATACTATTTAACACCAGCCGATTAATTTACTTTAAAAACCAAACTGACTTTCACATTTCCTTAAAAAACTAAACCAAATCGCTTGAAATATGCCTATAGAATTTGAAGAAGAAAGAGAAATCGAGGGAATAGAAATCGAGACAAATCTGGGAAGGAAACCCTTTTAAACTAAAATAGTTATTTGTGTCACAAGGGAGCAAGATAGTATATTTACGGTAAGGGCGGGGTATTGAATCTTGAACGTAGCGAGGGATTCTAACGTAGGATCTTGAGTGTAGTGAGGGATACAAGTGTTTACGCCCGAGACGAAGATAATTTTGCCACCGAGTGACACATACCTACTATTTTTCACACCGACTATGAAGACATTTAAAAATGATGCTGTTCAAATGCCTGACAAGTTTTTACATATTTTGTTAATTTTATTACTAACTAGCTGATGCCCGCGGCTTCGCCCGCGTGGTTATAGGAAAATGTAACATATTGAATTTTCCTATGGGAATTCAATGTTTTCCCGCTGGAAAAAGTAGCCTATGTCACTCTCCAGCCTCTAAACTATCTCTGTACAAAAAACACATTAATACGACGCTCCGTTGCGACGTGAAAGAAGGACAAACAAACACACACCCACACACACACACTTTCGCATTTATAATATTAGTAAGGACTTATATACGAAAAATTCATAAATTTTCATTTAACATTGATAAAGCTAAAACTAGAACAAAATTAATTTTTAATCGATTACGATGAAATTACAATCGATTATTTTATTTAGATATGAATTAAATTGGCACATTGCGTAAATGCTACATGCCAATTAATAAATTCAAAAAGTAGCTTGAACAGAAAAGTAGCATTTTGATCCCTCTCGTCGTGGAGCGAAACTTACTTTTCCGAATGAAAGGTGTGAAAAATAATTTTCTAAATAGGTCCAGGCGTCTTCAAGTAATCGGGGAACATAAATAAAATAAAATAAAAAAGCCTTTTATTTCTTGCCAGTACTTGCACAATGTCAATAATAATATTTAATGTCAGATGTGTTTGTTTATGTCATTGTTATTAATTATTAAACTATTTATTATTATTATTATTATTTTTGTCGCAAGAACCCCTTCTCGGGTGAAGGCCTCCTCCAGAGTAAGCCAGTTAGTTCTGTCTTGTGCTTTTTCCGTCCAATTTGTGCCTGAAATCTTTCTTATTTCGTCTGACCATCGCATACCTATAGGGTCTTCCTCTCTTACGTTTGCCTGATGGTCCGGCCCAACTTGTCACATTTTTGGTCCACCTTTTATCTTGCATCCTGGCGACGTGTCCTGCCCAATCGGGGAACAAACATTTAAATAAAAGATTACGACGAATTGAGAATCTTCTTCTTTTTGAAGCCGGTTAAAAATAGTTAGGAATCTGGGAGAGTCGAATAAGTTTCTATCAACAAATATTGTTCGTTGATACAAGCTTTTATTGTTGACTGTACTTTTTTGGAGTCAACGAATAGTCAACTATTCGTTGACTGAAAGTACTCTCAACGAGTAATATCAATATTACTCGTTGAGATAGTTCCAGTGACAAACACAACGGGTATATGTTTCGTACATTTGCAAATTTCAGCCCAATTATTTAGATACCGGCAAGTGGTTGTAAAATGGTTCGCGAATTCTGTAGGACAACTTACATAATGTACTATGTACTGTACGTACATATTCACATAAATACAAACAGTGCAAATTAAATAAAAGCCTATAAAAAAGCAGCTTTTTCCCTATATTAGGTATACATTATTATTAGCCCCAGTGAAAACACAGTTTCCCAGCTCTCTTCGCTGTGTTTGCACTATGTAGTTTTTAGAGCCATTGTCACTGTCACGTGACGTTTTCGCTTTTCACAATTATCTCACTATAACACTCTTATTGACCTAGTTATATGGTCTATTTTTGCGCAGTCTTTGGACGTTGTTATTGTGAAGTAGATGCAGTCGTGTTCCTTATGACTTAAGTTTGAGTTTGAAAGAAACCTTGATATTCAATGAACGTAGCTTATGGTGATTCTATCGAATGGGAATTAGGTTCTTGTACTAGATGATTTACGAGTCTCATGAATTCACGTATGCTCATACCTACCTACCGTACCTATACCTTCACATATCAACAACAATGATATGACTCAAGTATAACAAAGTAACACATCTCATCAGAGTCACAATGATAAAGTACTTACCGATCTACTCCAATACTGTTTTACTTTACAAGCTGGTTAGATTATTCAGTTGTTTTAGTAAGCCTAAACATACTAGGGAATCGAAGTAACTAATTGTTTCAATTCGTTGAGCTGAAAATAGCTTTCGGAATAATAATGCATTTCAGCGTGGTTGTGTTCCCTATTTCGTCGTACACCACACCAGAACAAGCGCGCTTGACTTCATTTAACTATGGACGTAAAAGAGATATAACAAAGGCTCTGCTATTTATGAAAATCAATTCACCAATATTGGAATAACTTGATGTTTTCACTAAAATATTGAGAATTTCTTATGCAATTTGGTAAAATATTTCCTATTGCTAACCTAGTCTTATCTAAGATCTAATTAGTTCCTCGGTACATAAAATCTCAATAAATTGTATAAGCGGACCGGTCCCGATTGGTAGAAAGTGCTTGCTGTCGGAAACAATTAGTTCTTGGCTGGATTGGCACAGTTTTCTGTTCCCATAGGTCTAATCGTGAAAACCTAGCTATATAGCCCTTCCACATTACATATATTTTTGACTCTGAATATATGTTCAAGTACACTTTTGCATTTTATTCCTATTTTTTTCTCATGGGACCAACCACGAACCCGCAATAAAAGAAAAGCTACGAGTAATTAAGATTTAGCTAAGAGTTAATGTATGACACAGTTGTATTTTTTTCAATTTAGTTCTCTTCACTTGTTCTGTTGTGTTTTCATATATAGCACATCCCTGGTGGATGCTCACCTAAACGGATAGAAGTTAACTCAGTAACTCTAATAAACTCACCGACGACAGCTCTTCATAGTCAACTCCATGCGGTTGCGTCTCATTCGTCACCGCCCGAAACACCTTCAACCCCTCTTTCTTCACCAACCCCTCCTGCTTCTTAAGCACCAATTTCAAAGGCTTCCCAAAAGCCTCCAGCTCGATCTTGTGCACATCACTATCACTAATCACTTCACTCTCACTAGATTTACTCACATCAAAGTCTACACTTACTGTGCTGTTCAAATCATCTATCACATCTCTTAATTCTGCCACTTTGAACATTTCATCGTTCAGTAATGACGGAGGACTGGTCTCCGTTTTGTAGTGGTGGTGTTTCTCGTGAGGCACTTTTCCTGGGTTGGTGCCGAAGGTGTTTGAGTTGGTTGGTGGGATGTACCGCCGAGTAAGGTGGTGGGCGAGGTGTACAGGGTGATATTGGGGTACGCTGCTGTAGTCTTCGACGTGGAAAACGTGTCGGAGCTCGCCTGTTGTCATGTGCTCGTGAATCTGTAAAGAAAGATAAATTATGAGTAAAATATAATATAAATAGTCAGTAAGCTCTTAGAACAGTATTCGGATTCGAGTGAAATCGTTTATTAAAATATGGATCTAAAGAAAGGGCAGTGAGTCGAGAGACAATAAAATTTTCTAGTGATGGGTGCAGTGATCTAATGATGGTCGTTATTGATTACATCAGATTTGATCTAGACCAAGCGAGACCTAAAGCAAAGTAAAACTCGGTAGCAGTCGGCAGTTAATGGAAATAGTCACCGTGTGTGTGTTATCCGTAATTGCCTGCGTCACAGACATAGATATATCGATCGATCGGAAGGCACAAAGATACCGGTCTAAAATACAAATTAAAAAAATACACGTAAACACAGTGACTGTGTAGTTTCTGAAGCCAATAATTAAATTGACATTTCGCAGTCACGAACCAGATCATAACATCCGTATTGGTAATCTTATTATTTCTCCAAGCCCTTATACACAACTCCAGAAGGCTTGCAAAAAGAGACTTTATTCCATTCGTCCAAGGTTTTATTTCGTATCCATTTAAGAAGCTTATAAGAGGTTGTGAGAATTCGTTGTTGTATTGTTTAATGTCTGCAAAAGTGGAAAACCTTGACGCCGGTCAGTAGCCAGACCTTTCTCCCGATACATTTTGCAGTACAATGTTACCTTGTCATTGTAACTCAATGAAGGTATGTAACGTTGAAAGTATTTATGGGAACTTATCTTAAAGTGACAGGGTATTAAAAATTTACATAAATCATTATTGTCATAAATTTTAGGTATGTTGCATGTTGTGGAGTTATGTATTTAATAAATATATTCACATTTATAATATCAGTGTGATGTTTGGATATACTGTGTTAACGTGAGGTTTTTAGCTTTAGGGTGAAACTTGGAACTCATCAACACTTTCGCTGCCAGGAACTCGCTTAACAGGCGCCTACGCCGTAGTCGTTTTCCGCTACATACAGAGAAAACCACCGGATCAGCTACGAGCGTAGCGCGTATAGCTACAGTCAAGGGCACTAATATGTCTACACCACAAAGTGTCAAAATATATAGGCAGACCTTATTCCTGCAACAATAAGGTATTTATGAAATATATACATATACATATTTATGAAACTTTGAGTGAATACATATTGGTGCCCTTGACTGTACAAAGTTCCCTGTCTATTTTCGGACTATAAAGTGTCCTATTTCCTTTCCCGAGTCTGAAACTATCTCCATATAAAATTACATACAGAGGCTGACAGACGGACATACTTCCACAGTAATATTATGACCATCATATATATTATCAATGTTACATCAACAGTCAATCTATTCAAAACTCAAATCCGATAATCAATTAATAACCGGAAGCACCGGCATTGTCTGTCCGTCCGTCCGTCCGTATGTCGGTCTGTCCGTCGTAATGCATTGTCCTGCGTCCTCGCTCGACTGATCCACTTAGGGTTATATAACGCTTTGACAGCTCCAAATGTGAGCGTGATTAATAGGGTTGGTACTTCCGACTAGATTATCACACTGTTTGTGCTAATGTTAAGGTCTCCACCCACCGAACGCGTGTCGTGCGCGGCGCGTGTCGGGCGCGGTTGAAGCGGTATATTCACACCGCAAGCGGGCGGCGTGTAGCAAGTAGCAACACGGTGGTACGCGCGCGTCATATCTCTCTCACTACCAACACATTTAATATGTATCTCACTATCTCTATCACACTCAGCAGCGCGGCAGCAGCGCGGGCACGCGCGGGCCCCCGCTTCACACGCGACGCGCACGACACGCGGCCGCGCTGCCGAGTTGTAACTTTAGCGCCGCGGGCCCTAGCGGGCCCGCGTTCGGACAGCGTTCGCTGTGTGTTTGAAATGAAGTTTCAATGCTTTACAACTTGCGCGGCCCCGCGCAGCACACGCGCCGCGCACGACACGCGTTCGATGGGTGGAGGCCTTTATGGTCTTCATTATGAGGCTATAATACATTTTTCTCAACCATGCTCGGAAAGCGTCGCATTTTGTTTGAAAAACGAACACGCGAAGTGCCTAATTATTATCCGCCAAAATTTAAAAAGTTAAGTCTCTTCCCTGCCTAGGAGTATAATAACCCATACAAAACCCATTATTTCCCGCTGCGTTAAACTTTTAAAAATCCTGACTGTGCCATATTAAATCGAGACGACTAAGGAAAAATCACATTCAGCCAAAGAAATACACCCGCGAGCCCCGCGGTTTTCATGGTGATATTCTTTTTTTTTTTTTCGCTCTTTATTGCTTATGGTTATAAGAAAATTACATTAAAAAGTAGCAAACCGTAAGTAAATTCATTTATTTGAGATAAATGAAGCATGAAATTAATTAAATGTGTTATATACTTAATTACTTGAAACACTGACTTGACTGTAAAATATAGTGTGAAGTGAATACCGCCTTTGAAAGAATTCGTAGAAAGAATGCTTACATATAAATCATTGTACAAGTATCACCGCGTTATTGAATATGTCACAATATGTTTTTTGTAATGACTGTATTATTTCCTCACATGTTTGAGAAAAGCACTATATTTACCTTGGCGTAAACCGGGGTTGCCTGACGAGGTAATTAGCACCCCTTTCTTTCCGCGCCTCGGCAATAATTACTATTAATTTATTCAATACAAAACAGATTTCAGTGTAATATATTGGATAGAGAGCAAGCTAAAGGCAAAGTTCATGAATTTAAATAAGTTGTAACTAGTGGCTTTGTGACTATCATAAAATCATGTGATAAATACATATTTATTATTAGTGGCTCTGTGAGCTGTAGGTGGACCAAGAAGGTCGGAGTTTTTTTTACAAAAAAATAAATTGAAAAAATATTTTTGTAAAAGCTGAAATGACAAAAAGTATATATATAATCATCGAACTTGCTCAACGATTCACGAGAACCGGTTGAGAAATGCGACGATGCGAATGTAGAGGAGGACAACGAACGTATTTTCGCCCTAGCTGAAACGGACAACTTCCTTGGCTTCGCTCGCTCGTACAAATCACTTGTTGACTAGAAAGGCCTACTAAAATCCGTTCAAAAATATTCATGATTTAATGTATGTATATTAATACACGTCCATGGTAACATTTTGACAGTGTTTACATAACGTTATGGTTACAATTAAGTTGTGACAACCCTGTTGACATTGCACATTGCGCTGAACACGTGCATAATATTAATATTATTATATGCCTACGCTTCAAATTGTTACTATCACCTTTACCATTCATTATTTTCTTAGTAAGTAGGTAGTAATTAAGCATTATTACATAACACTGTATAATATTCAAGATGCTATTATATGATAATCGTAACGAAAGTAACTTCCTTGCTATAGATAAATTATCTCAAGCAATTATTGTATTAGTGTCTTATACTCGTACAATGCAGTAACTAATTCGACTACATTTTATATATCAAAATTATGTAACTCGTATTCATGACTGATGCTTAAATTAGATCTATATTAGATAAATTACATTCGTTTCAGCCGCAATCATGTTGTATGTACAAACGACAACACTCTTAACTGACCATCCTGTGTTTATATCGAACCTTATTACAATGCACTTAAGGTGCACCGATGGTCAGTTAGCTGTGTTGTCGACAGTAGTACAACAACTTGTCTGTTTCTACTACAGATTAGGATGCTATAGAAGGACCTTTAAACACATTCGTTTTTATTATCTTTGTATGGAAAGTACATCACTGAATAATCAAGTTCATGACCCTTTTTACGAGCTGTTATGAAACTTCCACTGTTCGTATGTAAATACCTATGTAAGTTGTCTTTGCAAATCATTTTTCAGCCAGTAGTCGGTAACCGTAACGAGCGAAGCGAATGAACTTCTCCCTTTCAGCTCGGGCAATTTTTTTTTCGTGGTATGTCCTGTGTCCTCCGGCTGTTTTATTCTATAGGTCGCATTTTCAACCGATTCTAGTGAAATTTTGAAAGCAGATTCAATAATTATAAAGTTTTTTTTTGCCACATATTATTTCGGAACTTTAAAAAAAAAAGTCAGGTTTCATTATCTAGGTACCTACAGCTCACGAGAGCCTCTAGTTATGCTAGTTTGGTGCCAGTGCAAGACAACGTACGTACATACTTATTTACAAACAGAGCAAGTAATATCTAGACTTGTAAAAAATATCTAATCATATAAAGTAGCAGTAACTATGTAGTACAAATAATACAATGAAATTAATTTATTTCTGTCTCTAGGGAATAAACTTTTCCATTACCTTGACTTAACTATTGTTTTTCGCCGACTATTTCCTCAAAGATATTCGCAAAAAAACAATGGTTTTTAAAAATAGCTCGGGTGTTTCCGTTTTGTCCGGACTAATAACGATGTTATTCCTAATTGAGTAGATCGTAAAGAATACCTTGTTCGACAAATCGATATATTTCCGCGTTATTGTGTTGCCTCCCAACAATAGATTCGCTTTCGATAAAATAAAAAATGTAAAAAGCCGTTACGAGCGAATCGTATTGTTGCCTATTACATATCAACGATTGTTTATTACGGTGTTACCTATTACGTCGGGTATTGAGTTTCGGGTATCAGTATCATCTCAGTGATGTGAGAAGTAATTTGTTCCTCTATTAGAAAAGTTACGGTAAATGTGTCTATTGCCGTCAGTCACCTTGTCAGTAAATGACAAGGAGTAGCATTTTTAACGAGGCGTTTTATATCCTTTTTTCACAGATTTGTTACTAAGGATTACTGTAATCTTTGATAATTATTCATAAAGACGCACTTTGATAACCATTCATAAGGTTATGACTACTTGCGCACATATTGTGAAAAGTGACGATGAATCTCTGGCGGTAGGTATACCCCCAAATTTTGCTATTCGAAGTGTATGAAGTAGAAAATGTTTCTTATTCTTTGTCACAAAATTGAAAATGAACCTCCAAGTAAATACAAAAGGAAATCCGTTCGAATCAATAAGCATCTCTGTAACAGTTCCCGCAAGGTCGAAGTTCAATTGAGTAACTATGCAGCCGATGTCTAATATTGTAACATTGCAAAATGAACTATATCATCTTATAAATAAGGTTGACATCGAATCGTGTTGCTACTTAGCTAAGTTCAATTAAACATGGCTGCGTTAATGTCTAATTCGTAACAATCTGAAATTAACCTAATATGCCGTATGTTAAGGCAGATAATTCCATGTAGTTAGCCTGTGCATAGTCTAGTAAACACCTTAAGTTCATTGCGAATTTCAAACAATGGAAACGAAATCTTATTACTCTAATTCCAAGGTGTATATAAGAGTGTAGTAATGGCCGATAGTGCCTCCGTTGATAAGAGTGTAGTAATAGTAACTCGTTGGGCAAGGTCGTGGTTTGTAGAAAGCTTGTACGTAGAGATCGGAGTTAGTTGAAACATTAGTGTGAGAATGCGGAACGAATCAGGGATCGGAACCGGTTTTTTGCAAAAACCTCTATATAACCACATATCTCGAACTATTTTATACTTCATATGTAGGACTCAGTTGTGTTTTGAGATAACGACTGCGTATTATTAGATTGCCCAATTAGAAATGAAATAATTTACAAAGAACGAAAAAATAACGTTTTCATTCCCATAAAAAAAATACCGGTTTCCGATAAGGAATAACATAGATCGTACGCTTGTTAACTTTTTATTACTTTGAATGTGTCAAAGACAATACGTTTTCGAGCAGTTTTCAATGTCGATAAATAGTTGTTCTAAAGTATACAATAAGATATTGACGTTATTTACCTTATAATAGGTTTCGGGTGCGGTGAGACGAGAGGTCCATAATTCCCTGAAGAAATCTATTAATAGAAGGTGGGAAAACAGGCATTGTCGGCCACTTGACCGTAAGTACATATAGACGGACCTTAGCTGTGTTTGATGTGCCGGGGATGTTTTGAATGTTTAATTACTATTACAATACGACGTTGCCGATGCCTATTCAGCTGTACACTAGAAAGGAGAGTGACACCGCTATCGCCAGAAGCGTTCAACCATATACAAACCCATCTGTACCTCAATTTAGCTAGCTCTAATTTATTTAATGCCGTCTTTAATCTGTTGCACAACCACTTTCCCAGTCTGTTTCCTACTGTCGATAAATCATTGTTAGCATCAATTGTTGCAGGAACTCTTGCGCAAGTCCAATCTAGTTTATACGCTGCCCCAAGCTTATGGGTAGCCTTCACTGTCTCAGATGTTAGCTAAATAAAGCTAGGGAAGTAAGATTTCCTGTTTAAAATAATCGTTTAGGTACCTACATTGTATAGGAATGGCTTGGCTTATACATCATTTGACAAAAGAGCAGTTGCCTCTTGAGGTGGTTTTTGAAGTGAAAACTTCTTTAGCGGCGCTGTGCAATTTTAGTGATGGGGAAAAATTGTTAAACTCGCCACAGGTCACGTGACCGTAAGATTCGTAAGACGTGAGATTCGAGACAGTACAGTACAGTAGAGTACGTGACCTGATCGAAAAACTGTTACAATGTCATTGAGTTTTCATTTCTGCCGGCACTCCGGGAGTGCAACCCGTTTTTTTGAAGTGAAAACTTCTTTAGCGGCGCTGTGCACATTTTGGGAAGAGGAAAAAATGTTAAACTCGCAACAGGTGTCACGTGACCGTAAATGGGGAGAGATTCGGGACGAGGCTTGGGGGCGGGGGTGACCGATGCCGTAGTACAGTTGGCTGCGCCATTCGAATTAGCGAGAAAAAGGGCGCAAACGCCATGCAATCCGCGGCGCTTACCCGTTCGGCCGACACACAATAAGTTCTCTCGCGCTAATTTGCAAGTGAAATAGTTTACTTCTGTCGCTACGGTATTCGTCGATTCGAAATGTCAAAATATTCAAGTTTTCACTTCTGCCGGCACTCCCGGAGTGCAACCCGGTCTTTTTTGTGAAGCGTCACATACGCGGATTATGCCTCAAAGGAAATCGTGAATCTTAAGTAATTATTGTAACGAGAGTTTAAATGTGTTGTTTATGTTATTTACAAAACATTGAAAAGTGTAAAATACTTTATCTAGCTTCTGCCCGCGACTCCGTCCGCGTGGAACTCGTTTATATCGCAGCCACATAAAAACTTTCACCCCCCATTTCACCCCCTTAGGGGATGATTTCCGGGATAAAAACTATACTATGTCCTTCCTCGGGACTCAAACTATCTCTATACCAAAATTCCTCTAAATCGGTTCAGCTGTTTAAGCTTGACAGACAGACAGACAGACAGACAGACACACTTTCGCATTTATAATATTAGTATGGATAGATTAGTATGGATAGCTAAATGTGTTTTTAAAAACCGGGCAAGTGCGAATCTGACTCGCGCGCCGAGGTTTCCGTACTAACTTTCATACCCTATATACCCGTCACGACCTTGCATTATTTTGAACCAATTTCGATAACTCTTTTTTATTTGAAAGAAGGCACTTTCATAGGGCATAGTACTTAAATAGTAGTGTTGTTATTATTATTATCGTATTGACGAGAGACATCATTCTGATCTTGACACGTTTTATTGTTATTGACCGTGTACATCTCTGACAATATTACATTAATGTTCCCTTTTTTTTTGTTTTGACGCTTACGAACATTAGGATAATTATTAATTGTATTTGAACGCTCCGAGACCTTACACATCTCTGGAATACTGAATTAATATCATTAACTTCTTGTTAATGCTGATACAGACCTTATATCGAATGTAATGGTCATATTTTTCAATTTTGTTTTGTTTTCATTAGCTTAGTGGTCCTTAATTTTAATTTATTATTGTGTAAGATTATTATTATTTTATTGTAAATTACCGTTTGACATGTAAAAGTGCCCTAGTGGCCTCATCATATCAGCCGAAAGACGTCCACTGCTGGACATAGGCCTCCCCCAAAGAGTGCCACAATGACCGGTCCTGCGCCACCCGCATCCAGCGGACTCCCGCGACCTTTACCAGGCCTATTTACAGAATAAATAATTGATTTTGATTTTGAGAATACTTTCATACAAATTTACCTAGGCCTAGTGGCCTATTTGCAGAATAAATAATTGATTTTGATTTTGAGAATACTTTCATACAAATTTACCTAGGCCTAGTGGCCTATTTGCAGAATAAATAATTGATTTTGATTTTGAGAATACTTTCATACAAATTTACCTAGGCCTAGTGGCCTATTTGCAGAATAAATAATTGATTTTGATTTTGAGAATACTTTCATACAAATTTAAAGAATGAATATCAAACACAAAGTGTAAATTACAATCTTAGTTTAAAAAATGTTTTTTTGTAAAATAAAAAAAAACGCTAGATAGAGGTTAAACTTTAACTTTCCGGTGATATTTACGTTAATCTCAATCTTACATATTTATTTCAAACTTTTCTCTTGGTAAACTTCGGAGATAAGGTATTTTTTTTCAACAATTTCCTTTATAAATCTAAATTTTACCTCTGTAGAAAAAAACTAAAAGCTGTTTTATAATGTCCAACTCAAGCCCTTTCATGTGGATACCTCACTTGACCTACTAGATACACTTTGAATTTTCCCCTTATCCGTAAGTTTAGATAGATATTAAAAATATAATATCGTTAAATTTTTCATGTTGCATACACGTAGATTAACTTTCTTTAAAACTAGTCCAAATTTCAAATGCATAGCATTAGTAATTCCTGAGATATTTAACTTTGTGACAGACAGAGAGACGCACAGTCGCACTATAAGAACGTGTTTTACTGGAACGTGTCTTATTGGTCCGGAACCCTAAAAACATATGTCGAATTAAGTGACTGCATCTTAGTTAAAAAGTTATTACAATTAGAATTCTTGGATGTATCTAGCTTCTGCCCACGACTCCGTCCGCGTGGAACTCGTTTACATCGTAGGTCCATACAACCCCCCCCCCCTTTTCAGCCCGTTTGGGGATGATTTCCAGGATACACTATCGAATGTCCTTCCCCGGGACTCAAACTATATCTATCAGAGATTTGAAGACGTTCAGTTAATTAACGTTACAGTTAAAGTCCTAAATCCATATCTGTATGTATAGTTACACAAATTTCAATATTTACTGTATAGTCAGCTGCAGATAAAGTCGAACGTCATTGGAAAAATCTTTCAGCCTTGATCACTGGTTACGCAAGCATCCCACAATTTCCTCAACCATATGATAGCTATCATCGCCTGATTGGACCAGGAATGTTGCATAAATCTCAAACTTACTGCCTGGGCTGGACGGTTAGCCTTCAAGCAGATTGTTTTATTACCTTCTGTTTCCGTTGCGATATCTAACTATAGCAACTTCCAGTACGCCATGTTTTAACCGATTGCAAAAACGGCTGTCTACTTGCGCCGTATGGGTTTGCATCACACATGCTGCGCGACTGCTTGTGGTGTTTTCAATTGATGGAAACGATTACAAAAAAATGCTAAAAATATCTCTTATAATGCTACCAGTAATAGTCTCCCGTCGCGCCCATCGCTTAATTCTACGACTATATTTAGTTAGCAGCAGATATATCCTACGAAAATGCTCGGGATAATCTACAACCGACTCTTTTTCAAGACGATAATAAAAGCCGTAGCCATTTTTTCATTCCCAACTCGTACGTATTCAGAACTGACAACAACTTTTGTCTTTATCGGTATTTTTCCCCGTGATTCACGATTTTCTTTGTATTTCAGTTGTTGACAGTACAGTGCAAGCAAAATGCAGTACAAGTACCCAGCTGACCCTGCGTCCGTTTGGTTTACTTATCTGTCTGTTTGTGGCCACGGAGCGACGCCTCGCAAGGCTGTTAGTGTTTGGTCAATGTAATATTTATATTATTAATTGAGGACATGGTGGTTTTTGAGATTCTAGAAGTTTTGATATACACTGACGCTACATATTGTATTTATTTTATAGCTCTTCCAATCCACGGAGACGCGAGCCGCTATCTATTTAAGATATCGTCAAAAAGCGAACCAGTACTCGTAGATAAGGAGTGAGCCATGGAAGTATTTGTTGAGTGTTGTTGTCCATGATTGTTCCTTGATATTTTTTCCCACTTTTACTCAGGTAGTGTAATTTTTTTGGAGCCCATTAGGGAATGATTCCCATAAGGGAAGTATGGCTCTACCTACGTTAGGCATATCGATGTGTCTATTTTCATGCGTGTTAATGACATGCTAAATCGTTTGACAAGTACATCAATGAACAAGCGAGTGAAGCGAACGATGGTCTCTGCTTCAGTTTGGGCTAAAATTCTTTCGTGTATCCGGCTGTCCAGCTGTTCTCCTCTACATTTCGCATAAATATATGCATACCTATATGCATATAAGTGTTTTTGTTAATATTTTCGCGAACTCTACTTAACTGCTCACAGATTCACCAGCAACTAAATTTCTTATCCAGAAATGATCCCTAATATCGTCAAGTAATCAATTAGGATAGATCATCTTCATTGTGAGAGTGGCATCGTACTGTACCCAATTAAAATTCCATTGTAAGTTCTCGTGTTCTTAAAATCAGCAGTTCTAAAATAATCGTTTCCTTTTCAAATAAGCATTGTGCAACTAAACAAAATACCATTTCGCTGTAACAGTGCAACGAGTTCGTGATATGGCGAAGCATTCATTACAAAGCATTGGGTTACCGAACGCACGGCGGCGCGCGCGCCCTCTGTCTGTCTCGGTATCCTACTGTAGCTGCGTAACTAGTGCGGATTTAAATAAGCTAGCTTTTGTCCGTGACATCGTCCGGCTCCCATACTATTTTCCGCTCCGATTTCGGCTCCTTGGAAGTCCTTGGTCAGGATAAAAGTATACTAGGCGTTCTTACCCGGCTGGATAAGTGTATGTTTCCATGACCAATTTGTCTAAACTAACTCAGCGGCTAAACCGTGCAAAGCCTGAAAAGGTAACAGACAGACTGATGCCTGTATGCAATATTTGGACTTATATAACTTATATCACATAATAAATCTATGTATCGACTACAGTACATCGATTTTCGGATACCGTAAGCACACGATAGGAGCGATTAAATGCATGTCGATAATGACTAAACGTTTATAATCGCTTGATTGTACATGAGGTTAGTTTTCTAGTAAGTGATTTCCCACTTCCGTTACTTAGAACTCACCAGCCCCCAATAAGCCTTTTCACCCCACTGAAGCTAATGTCTAATTTGATTCATCTCTTTCAGAACCCGATTCCATTTTCATTTCTCGGCGCACGTGCGCAAGCCTTCGTGATAAACACATTGAAATCTAATTGTGATCAGAAGCAACGAAAAAAATGTACCTCCAAGTCCGATCGAAAGGCCTTGCCGTTACACAACGGATCATTAGTCACAGAAAAAAAATGCAAATCTTTTGTTTCAATTCACTAATTGATCAGCGCAATAGTATTTCGCGTTTTAAATTGACCTAGATAGCGTTTTGTAACGCCGCGAAAATTTTGGCAATTACGTTAATTCACGTGGAAAAATGATCAAGGATGAAAATTGAGAGATGTTACAAAACTGGTTTGATTTAAATATAAGACGTATTTAACAGTACAGGCGAATTCATAAATCTATAATATATGTAAGTACATTCCCAAATTTTCAAGAATATCTGAGCATTTTAACAATAACTTGCGAGCACACATATAACCTCATACGTATTATGTGAAAATCAATGATATTATTGTACGCCACGCCTAAATGTAAATTTTAAATTGACTCTACTAACTGAACTCTATAACAATTAAATGACCTAACAGGATTTGATTACCTACATTGATACATTCAAAGAACACGTATACTCAGTAACAGGTGAAATTTAACTATGATTAGTTAAAAATCAGATGAGAAAGGATTTGGTGCGAAAGTCTATGACATTCGTCCGCCATATTACTTGGCGGCCATTTTATTTAACCTTGCTCCAGAAACGCACCGGTTCGTTTCGCAATGCAGTGGGAAAAATCGTCTTTATCGATCTATCTTAAGACATCAAAATATCATCTTAGTGCACTTATCTTAAACACATAGTTGTATTTTACCAATGTGAAGGTATTTGGAGCATAGTTGTCGGTAAGTACCTATAATATTTTCGAATAAAAATAGCCTTACTGTTAGGCAACACGAGTACTATGTAAGAGGTTAAATCTAGGATGCTTATTTATTTGTTAATTTTCCACGCTTTGAACACCGCACTGACTGTGATGAATTAATTAACTGAATTTGATATCGAAATAATTAGTTCCGGAGTATACATATTATACTTTTTATTCCTGGAATCATCCTATAGATAGGGATTGAACATTTGCAATAAGAGTGTGATTAAAACAATCTAATGTGTACAAAGTCGCGGGCAAACTGGCGAAGGGAGAACCACTTTGCAGTTGTTTGAATGTACCCAAACATATAAATGGTAAGGTTTGGAAACGTTTTTTTCTAACCGGCCTTTTTGCCGCCAATCACTACCATTCTATGGTAAGAAAATAAAATTGCGTAGGTAGGTAATTTATTTCTTTTTATTGTCAAACATGTTCCTATTCAATATTGATTTAATTTTAATTCTAATTTTGATTTTATTATATTGTATTCTTATGGGTCTAAGATATCCGAATTAAATGTTGTTTTTTTTTTTTTTTGAACTACATACATACAATATAAAGTTATTTTGACCTCGAATCGCTCGTCTGGTCTTAAAATCATGTACTTGATCCAGTTTTAATTATAATTGCATCATAATAATATCATATATCATATCACCGGTGACCCGCTAAGGCATCAAGTCAACGAACCTCTATTGTGCATCCGTAGATGGCCCTGCTAATGTCACCACTCCTATTAAGGAGAGCAGATACTATAAAGTACAGAGCTGTATACTACAGTTCAAATGTAAGAATAACGTTAGTAGAGTTTTAGTCGCAGAGAATTTGCGAGGTGGTTTAAGACTGCGCCGAGCGTAAGACGCGGGTGCTGATGTTTGGGTTTTTCGCTAGATGTGTGCGTGAACGCACACAACGACGAGTGTGTCTAGCTTGACCGGCGGGCCGAACGCAGAAGAACGTAACTAGAATTTTTGTTTAATTAGGTGTTAGGTTAGGTAAATAGAATAATTATTTATCTTGTAATAAACGGAGATACTTATAAAATGTCTTTTGAACCCGTACTCGAATTAATGAACTTTATAAATACTGGACTCCAAATTATGATTCTTAATTATATATGAAGTAATTTTGTAAGTATTTTCTTTTCAGTATTTAGGTGATGCATATCTACATATTCAAAACAAATATATCTACTTGCTTGTATGTAGGTAGGCACCTTACCTATCTTGGTAAAAAATATATACATAAAAATATACGATTTCATAAAATAACGCAAAACCTGAAAAAGGTTTGTTCAGAATCGAGCGTAGATTGTGAAAAAATAGTTTTTTTTTGACGCGATTTATTTTTTAAATTTGTATGAAGCAAGTCGCCCCAGTCGGCCAACGCTCCATACAAAGGTTAAAAAAAAGCGTAAAAAAAACTATTTTTTCATATTCTACTGTCGATTCTGAATACTGTTTTCAGGTTTTCGTTATTTCATTAACAAGTTGAATAGCAAGTGTGACGAAATAGTTATTTATGATACAAGTTTCCGCACTTGGTAATTTGTTTTATGTATAATTTTTAATATCCCCGCGTGATGCATTGTAAAATGTTGTATAATACACGTGCGGAACTCGTGTCGATCAAAAACACTCCCTGACGGTCATGTTTTTGGTCATCGTCACTCGTTGGGAATTAACTACTTTTCGCACTTGTATCATAAACACTGTGATATTGTGTAATATTTTTGCGATTTGTACATAGACTTTATTGATGGGAGACAGAAACTACTATAGAATACAATATTCTTTAATGCACACAAAAAAAAACAGAGCGTATGAAACTTAAATCTAAAAAAGCATGTTAAATGGTAATCTTCAGCCGGTATCATCTCTTCCAGGCAACCAGACAGAATACTTGACGTTACTTATTTTTTTTCCTTTTTCATTTGCTTCTCTGGTAGTTTCATCTAATTTCCGCTTGTTTCTATTTCAGGGTTCCGTACCCAAAGGGTAAACACGGGACCCTATTACTAAGACTTCGCTGTCCGTCCGTCCGTCTGTCACCAGGCTGTATGTCAAGAACCGCGATAGCTAGACAGTTGAAATTTTCACAAATTATGTATTTCTGTTGCCGCTATAACAGCAAATACTAAAAAGAAAAGATAATATATATATAAGGGGGCCTCCCATACAACAAACATTTTTTTAACTGTTTTTATAGATAATGGTACAGAAACCTTCGTGCGCGAGTCCGACTTGCACTTGGCCGCGTTTTTTATTTCTCCTATTTTGCTTTCAGAATATAGTCGGGTTCCTTAATTTCCATCGGATACCTACCTCGTCCGACAGTCAATCACGAATTTATATATCATATTAAATAATAAATATAATGTAAAATATCCTAAAATAACCAACTTCAAATGAAGCTATTATGTTAACAAATGAACGAAATACTATCAAAACCACCACGACCAATAAACACACAGAATAAATAATGGCACTACTACTTGCTCTGTAGTAGTGTTGTGTTCCTGGAGGTGAGCAAGGTCGCCAGAGCTCCCGAGGATGCGTTGTGTTGAGAGCGAGGGAATTTGTTCTTAAGCTGTCAACACGGCGAATCCACAAACATATCAAGGGCCGGCAACGCCCATGTTACTCCTTTGTTGTAGTTGCATGCGTCTATAGGCTGCGATGTCCGCTTACCATCAGGCGGGCCGTACGCTTGTTTGCTACTGTCGTTTAAAAAAAATCCACTAAGTAATGAGTTCTTCCAGGCATCTTCGGGTAGGTAGGTACTCAGAAAATATTCATAAAAAATCCTTATGTTTTTAGAAGTCTGTTCAATAAGAGATTTAATTGCAATAAATTTACCTACTAAATAATTGAATTTAAACATACTTTTATTTATCCCTTTCTTCTGGAGCAGTTTTTTTATATATAATATTTATCTTTACGTTTTCCCATTTAACTGAAACAAATCAATTTTGTATTAATTTAATCTCAAGTAATACAAGCAATAAATATAAAATTAAAAAAAATACTTACACCTTATTACCGGGCTGCGTTCGTACACGACGACGCGATCGGTAGGTCGTTCTGCAAAGTGACGTGAGCTCGCTCTGAACGCTCGCGGGCGACTGAACCACAGAGCACGGGGAATGCATATTTAGATCGGCGCGCGGCCGCCATAGTGAAAATGTATGGCGAATTTGAAGCGCCTTTTGATAAATCTGGATCTTAATTACAAGACGATAATTTAAATATTTTATGTGGACAAATTGTACTATAAACATTCATATTTCGTTTGAACTGAAAATCAGGATAGATTTCCACTGCTAAAGTATAAAAAACACTTAAACGCCTGCTTACGATTTTACAGTTTTCGTCCAACTTAACTTTGTGTTATAGGGTAAAATATTTGTAATCTTAAGTTTTTTACACGGAGAAATTGTTAACACATTCTTCTTAGTGCTAACTGTACAGTTTATACATGGATTAAACAAATACTGTTGACGTTATCTACTTAACGGCCACTGCCTGTTTGGCACATTTCGCTCGATGCAGTCTTAAACTACATAGATGCGTCCCGATTTTGGTCGTGTTATTTTATTTCCTCTTTACTCCAAATTGGTGTCTCATAAGTCTCATAACCCAAAATCTGACATAAGAATGACATGAAGTTAACATATGATCTTTGATGAATAAAAATTTGAGATTAATGTGTTTTTGAAGTGGAAACTTGTTTAGCGGCGCTGTGCACATTCTGTGATGGGGAAAAAAAACTAAACTCGCCACAGGTCACGGGACACGTGACCTGATCGAAAAACTGTTACAATGTCATTGAGTTTTCACTTCTGCCGGCACTCGCGTAGTGCAACCTGGTCTTTTTAGGGTTCCGTAGTCAACAAGGAACCCTTATAGTTTCGCCATGTCCGTCCGTCTGTCTATCCGTCTTCGGCTTACCTCAGTAACCATGACTACTAGAAAACTGTGATTCGGCGTGGAAATATAAATCAATCACACCGACAAAACAGTACAATAAAATTTGGAAAAAGATTTTTTTTTAGGGTAAGTACCTATTATGGGTTTTCTAAAACCATTTTTCAAATCAGTAATTAGTTCGCGAGATATTGCGCTTTCAAGCGCTAATTATAGTTCGAGGCATGTGCTCCCCCCCCCCCCTCCCCCCTGCCGGCTAAATGGCTACTACTGGGGATGTGAAAAAAATCGTGGTAGTAGTACATATAATGAATTTAAAAGGAAAACTATCACGACCAAGTATGCATAAGTAGTTAACGATTAATAGTCGACCAACTTAATGTGTAATTGAAAAGGCCAATTTTCGTACAAATTCGGCCGACGCAACCGCACCGCACGTCGATGTAACTAAGACAACAGGCAACTACGGAACCCTACACTGCGCGTGGCCCGACACGCACTCGGCCGGTTTTTTTTTCTATGTTACACTCAAGTTATAGGTACCAAATACCTATTTATATTGTCTTGTCCTATCCTGACACCGATGCTATTCCTTACGATAAGTTCGTAAATAAGATAACATCAAAGACGATGACATTGTACATCTGTTTACATAATTTATTACGTGGCTTATGAGAAATATATTCGTTTGTATGTAAATGTATGAAACAATGACCGAAGAACAATGCACGTGTATTTGTACAATGAAGGGAAGCTCGGTACTAATTGGTACGGGTATTCAAGTAGGGTCACTGGAGTTGCTAATGACTTGGCAACAGCAAAGCGACTTCTATATCGTTCGAAGAAGCGAATCTAGTCCCCGCGTCCGCCCGCGTGTAGGTATACCAAAGAACGCTGACAAACCCGCGGGATTAAATGCACCCTGACAGTCCTTTGTCCATTCTCTAGACTCTAGACAGACGAAAGAATTTCTGAAACCTGATAAGTGGTTCCGCAGATTTCCCCCTACGTATAAACTTACAATCTCACAAACTTTCCCTCTTTGTAAAATTAAGTATATATGGAAACAAGTTATTTTTAGGGTTCCGTACCTCAAAAGGAAAAAACGGAACCCTTATAGGATCACTGGTGCGTCTGTCTGTCAGTCCTTCACAGCCTATTTTCTCCGAAACTACTGAACCAATTACGTTGAAATTTGGTACACGTATGTAAGTTTGTGACCCAAAGAGGAACATGTAACGCAAACAAATGAATTTTAAACATGGGGGCCACTCTTGGGGGGGAAATGAGAAAATTAAAAAATGAGGTTTTGCATATACTATCGTGTTACATATCAAATGAAAGAATTCATTGTGTGCATCAAAAATTTTTTTTTTTTGTAATTTTGAAATAATTCTTTTAGAAATTATTTAACAAAATAGCCAAAAATGACCATTCCCCCCCCCAGATGAAGATCTCCGAAACTAACGAGTCTGAAATTTAAAAAAAATACACAAAATAGTTCTTTACCTACAGATGACAGGAAAACCTATTAGAAATGTGCAATCAAATCAGCTTATTTTTATGAAACGTCAAAAACGCTCCGTTAGTAAAAAAAATTTTTCAAAATCATGTGATGTACGGAGCCCTTGCAACGCGAGTCCGACTCGCACTTGGCCGGTTTTGCTTTTTGATTTGCTCGTCTTAATTATAGGTATAGGTACAACATAGTCTCGCTAGTCCGTCAGGCGACCAACTTGTAATAAGTAGGCCAAGTTCACTTCACTTCCTGTCGGCGATTGACATTCATTGCACACATAGGTACCTAACCAGAAGCGAAATTTCGTTGTATCAGTTACAGTCGGCAGCAAATACATCTACACACTTCTGGGTGTAAAATTACCCGAACCTGGGCTGTTATTCGCTAAGCGTTAAAGCGGCTCACCCCGCCGGTCGCCCGTCACGAAACTAGACCTCTATCTACGCTTGGTTACTACGCATCGCGGTGTCAAGATATATTTGTGGGTGAGCATTGAGGTGAGCATAAAACAAGTTACAGAATATAGGGGCTGCACTCTAACTCCTTGCCAAGTATTAGTTGTGTTTAGATATTTGTGAGCAGCTTGTTCGCTTCGATATTGGCAATGGCGACTGCACGCACCGGCGGCGCAGTTTAAAGCTGCATAGCTATTAGCATGATCGCGTTTTATGTCGGACAAAAAGCATTCGGCCCGTTCGCACACATGTAGGTACCTACTTGCTAGTAAGGGACGAATACTTTATGTCCGACAAACGCGATCGTGCTAGCGCTGCACAGGTTGTATGTAGGTGTTCTCGTTCTAACGGCTAACGGCTATCCGCAACCAAAGGAATTCAAGGTGCTCCCGCTGAGCTGCATCATCCGCTTCGTGGAAATGATGGAGCGAGCTTGGGATTAGGCATAAAGGAGAGGGCGAATGCACAACAGATCCCGCTGGGTCGAAGTGCATCCGAAAGGGCCCTCATCTATATAAGATAAGATAAGATAAGGTGTTCTCATCATCATCCGCCTAGCGTGTTGCCCGGTGTATCCTAAAGGAAGGGCTCCTTTTTTTTGGTTCCATATTGGCTTGGCACCTAATCCAAAAAATTGGCATGGCCACTAGTTTTTATAACAGTAAATGCCATCTGCCCTTCCATTCCAACCCAGAGAGAAAACTAGACCCTTATTAGAATTAGACCGATTTACTCACGGTATTCGCCGAAAAGCTACTTTTAAATAGGTGGGTAGGAATTCGACCAACATTTAGTTGGTATCAGTTTAGGACTTAATGCACGCTAAGACTAAATGTCCCCAGTGAGTTAGAAGCAACATTTTAATTGTAGGTATCTGTTTCAAACTTATAACATTTTGCAATAAATATCCAAACTTGTTATCAAAATGGATTATGCATAACATTTAATTATAGCTCCAACGAATGAATAGGCCCTCGTAAAAGGTTTGACAAGGTTTCATAATACCATAGACAATTACTATTATTTTTATTGATCGAGCCATTATTAGATCTTTTGTTGCGTGACGTTTTGACAATGTGAATGAAAGTCGAAGTAAAGGTGTGAACTAGGAGATTAATCGCTTACGCCTATGCTGAATGGGGAAACTTAGTCGATTGATTAATAGTAAACTGATTAAATAGATTACCAATTTAATGGTTAGAGTTTGAATTAAAAGTCACTTAAACTTGTCTTAGGTTTCCATTCATTTATTTAAAAAAGTTTGTTTATAATTAACACTCATACTAATTAATAATTTGAACTAAAATTGTCTTGTTTCATGATTTGCAAGCATATATTCAGCTACAACAGCCTAAGTTACTATATCCTAAATCTAATAGACTTTCGTTAGGGAAAATAAACTGCATAAAAATATTTTTTAGTACAAACTTGTATTCCCAATGTACTTTTCTGTATACTGTCATCAACTTCTCGTTGAGTCTATTCCAACGACCCCCAACTCAACGGGGTTACGTCTGTTAAGTACTGAATTCCCATAGCCACCTTCTGTCTCCATCATCGGATCAGCTCGATGGTACCATAACATAGAATTGTTTTCCAAATTATACTTAAACCCAAAATTTCAGCTCAATCGGTTAAAGATATCTGCTTAAAAATTGAGTTGCGAGATTCCATCCGAACAAACATAGCTACATACATATACAGGGCGTCCCAAACTTATGGGACATGAAGGGGAAGTACCTTAAATATCGTAGATAGTGAATTTTGCTCAAAGAAGACTTTATGTTATTTTTAAAAGTTAGTAATTCTGCATTCATAGATTTTCTAAAAATTACTTGCTTCGTCTGGGAATCGAACCGACTAAAATGTGAAAAAAAAATCACCCTTTTTTATGATGCCAATCGAAAGAACAGCTAAAAAATAATAACTCAGCTTAAGTAACATAGTATTTTAAAATAAAGGAACACCATAAAATGATTGAGTCAAATTTCAAGAAAGTTATTTATTGCCGAAGACGACGTTCGAAAAGTAGCAATATTATCATTCCAAAGATAGCATTGATTATTCGTAAATAAGTACCCACTTCATAAAATAGGTACTGGCATAAGTTTTCCTTATTATAAGTGCACGTGTGGATAAAATGATAATTTGATAAAACTTAGTATTTCAATACGTCCTCTGTAAGCTAGACAGAAGGCAAATTTAAAACAAAAATAAATAATTGTTAAAAAAAAAAAAATTATTTAGAAAATCTATGAATGTAGAATTACTAACTTTTAAAAATAACATAAAGTCTTCTTTGAGCAAAATTCACTATCTACGATATTTAAGGTACTTCCCCTTCATGTCCCATAAATTTGGGACGCCCTGTATACATTGCAAGTTAAATAAAACCGTGTAAAAAGTGACCGACCTTGACAAACACACTAAACTATTGTCAAATTCACTATGCTTCATTGAAAGCAAACAAACAAAAATTACGATGCAATTACTTTAACGACGCAGCGAATCCTCAAATTAATACAGCGCGCTTGTGATTCTTCTAGAGTAGCAAGGCGTCCGTAGGTAACGGTGTCTGCTTACCATCAGGCAGCATGATTGCTTGTTTGCTAAAAACAAAAACAAAGATTACCATGTTGTGGCGCGTGAAATTCAATAGAGGTCATTAGTAGAAGTAGTTTTGTAGAACGGCCTATGCCATAATAAAACTATTAAGAATTAGCAACGCAAAACTAGACCATTGTCCCACGGACTACAAAACATGACATTCGTTCGAATTCAATACCGTTACATTACATAATTCGATTCACTTCCGCTGTTCACGTCAATAGATAAAAAATCGCACATTCGTGCCTTTTCGTGCAATTAAAAAACGGCCGAATGACAATAGGACCTTGGTCTTGAAATGAGAAAGAAACAATCGACCATAGACAGGAAGTAAAAAAAAGATTACGACTCGATTAGTTCAATATCCCGATGTGATATTAACAATGAATGGTATGTAGGTCATTTTATGTTTTTATCAGTGTCAAATCCGTGAACAATAATTAAAATTGAATTGAGAATGAATCGATTTTGTTGTGTCAAACAATGTAAGTAGTTAAATATAATCATTTTATCACAATCGTCAATTATTAATGATAGTAGCCAATTCAGAGAATCTGCTGCGAATGTATTGAACCGGTGACGGGTTAACCCATTTATGCCCAGATTAAGCATACTGTATGGTTAACTGTCCCCAAACGAGTACAGCGGGTGTCAATGAGTTTAGGTACAGTCGCCATCAGATATATCGGAGCGGCCAAAGTGCTCACAAATATCTGAACACAATCTCTAATGCCTTGACAATAGAGACGTGTTCAGATATTTGTGAGCACTTTGGCCGCTCCGATATATCTGATGGCGACTGTACCATTAATTCTGCAATATCATCCTAAGTAAACGTGTATGCAAAATTTTAGCCCAATCGATTTTACCCGAACAAACATACATATGTACATTGTAAGGTAAATAAAAAGCTTGTACCTAACATAAGATCGGTTTGCAAACTCAATTACATAGAAACATTAAGATACAGAGCTTGAATCATTAACATAATGTGCTGGATATGATATTTGCGAAGGTTAAGTAATCGACAATGTGGACGTGAAAGGAAATGTGAAATATATATGTCACGCGATACTTTGCAAAGTCGGTCGGTCAACAATAATACTTTATGTAGTTCCGGATCCGAACCACAATACTTTGTCAATTATCTTCTCTCGTCCTTTTAGGTTAGTTTCGCTTATTCTCTAGCCTAGTTTGTCTTAGTTTATAGGTTGACAGTTACCTACTCAAACTTTGAGTAGATTTAATTTTGTTCTGCCTAACGAAGTAAGTAGAACGGAAAACAATCACGATATAAATGTTAGTCAGTAGTTATTGTTACTCAAAAATTACCAAATTACAAGCAATCATCTGTTTTCGATACAAAAATAAACTGGAGTGGATAAAATGGCGCCTTGTAAGATCTGTTGTAATATCGATCCAGGCCATTGGGCACGTAATATGAAAACTCGATTTTATGTGGCTCAAATAATTGTACGCAGGCGGGCGTGGCCCACTTCCCGCGCCACAGACCACGTGCTACGCAGACCCGACAACTTACCTCTGAGAACAATTTATATTGGCTTCAAATTATGACTAGTGGCTCTGTGAGCTGTAGAAACCGCCAGCCTGTCTTTAAAAAATACTTACTTAGTTAAAAATTTCGTAAACCTGAATCTACAAAAAGAATATTTAAAGTTTATATAATTAATGAACCTGTTTACAAAATTTCACGAAGAAATACGACCTGTAGAGAGCCGGACAGCCGGATATCCGGACATCTGTACATACGAAAGAATTTTGGCCAAATTGAAACGGAGAACCACGTTCGCTTCGCTCGCTCGTTCAATAAATAAACACTACAGTTTAAATCTACTGTTTGTAGTTCTTTTACATTTGGGAACTACATCGACGCCTGCTTCGATGTCACAATTCTTATGACATGACTCATTAGATCCGATTAAACACAATAAGCGAACTTTCGCAAAATAACACACTCTAAACTTCCTATAAGTTTCATCCCTACACCTAGTAGAACCCAATTCCCAACAAAGGACTAGAACACTTCAAGAGCTAAATAGGTATATTATTTTTGATGATTTTATAGAAACTAGGAATGGTAGTAACCGCAAATGAATTTTTAAAATATGGTATTTTGAAATCAACCGCATACCATCAGGTGATCCGTCTGCTGGTTTGCCTCCTATATAACATTTAAAAAAATATATATCGAAGCGCTACCGGAGTCTCATAAATTTTAAACATGATACCCAACTTTTTTTTTCTTTTCTTGGCGGCTTTTTGCCCAAGATAAATTTACCTACGAGTACGTTTTCGTCTGTCGTGTCTCGTATATCGAGTCTATGTCCACTTTCGTTCTCGTCCGATCTCGCTTTCGATCCGCTAGAACGTAATGCCGTGATGTCATGCCGGTAACTAGTGTTGGTTATCTGTTCCATTCAATAGAGCGTCTGGCTTTCAATTAAATAATAGTCTGATTGCATTAGGCTTGTATTGTGTTAAAGGCGGTTAAGACTTCGCGGGTACAGTCGAACAGAAAGTAGCTCAACATTCTGATAACTTTTTTTCGTGTTTGTCCAATTAATAGCCTATACTTAATTCCGTACAAAGGTTCGTCCCGCTTGCGCTCCTCTAGAGTCTGGACTCACGCGAAGCCAAGGGTGAATATCCACCGAAGATGTGCGATGCTACATTCTCATATATTAAACACCTAGCTGTCGGACATGGAATGTGTTACAAATATGAATACATATCTTCGCAAATCTTTGGTAGGTACCCACCCTAACACGATGTTTAAGAGGGATCATTTTGAACGCTGAGGGAGGCCGTGAGATACTGGATTATCAAACGAAGCTTGTTTAGTTATAAATTGTTCTGAGATGACAGTTAAATGACAGGTGTCACCCAAGCAATTTGAAAAGCACTATAGTTGCGCCTGGGTGCACATTTGAATCTCAAGGGACGAGATGCACGTCGTCAAGTTGTCACGTAAAAAGTAAAAGTGAAATGGCACAATTGTGTCAGTCACGTGAATACGGCAGAAGGCGGAAAAGTGTTTTTTAATAGCAGCTGTTACATGTCAATCCATTGTATTTAGAACAATAAGCGTGTTGGAGGCGTTTAACCAGTCTACAGTAAGGTTAGAGTGCGTATTTGATTCGTTATTTTACTGATTATTAATGATAGCTTTGCCCGCGTATTATTAAGAACCTAGAAGGAGCCGCGGGAGAAAATAAAGCTAATGTCCACCCTGAAGAGCAATGAAGAGAATGTATTGGTGAAAGATTTTTCGAATCGGATCAGTAAATACAAACTTATACAGGCTGCTTTATACCTTGATTGACTAGTTTTATTAGTGTAGACTATTTGTTCGAAATAGTATTATATACAATCGTTACAAAATGAGGGCTCTTAAAGTCTAGTACCGTGTTTAGTAGCCTAAGTAAGGTACCGGAGGTTAAGAGGATTGTGTAACTATTGTATACAATACTTTTCTACGAGTCAACTGAAATAATTAAACAAACTTGGTATCTATTGAAAATCTAAGCCCTGCTGAAACAAACCGCAGCCGAACGGTACAGCGTTTCGTTGATGTCTTTTGTTCTTTGACCAAGGCGACGTTCTAGTGGTGAAATCCATTATAGTTCAGTAAAGGCGCCACGTGATTGGTCATATTCATTATAGATGTGTAAACAGTTGCATAATAATTTATTATAGTTCACTTGGGAGCTCCATAGAAAAAAAGTATGTGATAACTGATTATAGTTTGGTGTACGAAGTCTAAATTCAAACATTAAAGTCGACGAGTTTAAAAAACTATCATGCTATCTGTGGTACCGGGAAATGTGGCGTAGCGGATCCAGGGATAGGTCAGCGGCCCCCAAACCAAAATATTGGGTCCGGCTTTGCTTTGGCTAAGTACCCACTCGAATTGAAGCGCCTAAAATCCACCAATGGATGATTAGGCCTGAAAATGGTGACCAACAATTTTGAAAATGGTAATTTTGCTGTCGTTTAGTGCCTGCAGCAGCGGACAAAATATGCGGGGTTGAGTGTCGGCAGTTTTGATCAATATTCGTAAGGCGTAATGAGAAAGCTATTGTGTTGGCAATAATGGTCATACCTCTTCGTTCTCTTCATAATAATCGCGTTAAACTTTCATCGAACAATTTTGGAAATCACAAAGGTTAGGAGCTCATATAATACCTACCTGAGATTCGTTTTAATTTAATTTTAACATAGGGTTTAAGTATCCACACATGTAAGTTTACATATATCTGGATTCTCCGTCGGTTCTTCAAGGCTGGAGAATCACCAGGATCCTTTCTTCCTTAATATATTTTCAAGACATTCTTCATACATGCTCTTTAGGGTAGCTATTCTTTACTTGTCCTTTCTTTAAGATCTTTCCGATTTGATCAAGAAATTTTCGTCGGGCCAAGGTTGGCACATTTTTATAACTAAGTAGCAAAAAACTAGTTTGCATATTTTATATATAATCTTCGTGCAAAATGATTCAATATAATCAAGGAAGTGTCACTCTAATAAATATGTAGTATCATTACACATATACTGTTAACACTTCAATAAAAACGTGTCACCATCTTTTTACAACTTTGATATTTTTAGATTCATAATTCATAATAAACAAATCGGATACAACGATCATTGTTATTTTTATAGGAAATATAGCAAAAAATCAAGTTTTTTGGGACAGATGCCATTTTTTATAGAGGAAAGATTGAATTTGATGATTTTATTGGTGCACACTATTTCTCGGAAAATAAATGAATACCAGTTAAAAGAAACATTTTCCTTTTCATCATCATCCGCCTAGATACTTCCCACTGCTGGGACTTCTGGGAGAGGGACATAGTTCTAAATTTAGAAACTGGAGGTTCCACGTACGGCTTTTGAAATGTTTCATGCATGTGAGTTGTCGTTCACAATTTGCAAACCCTTCCAATTGAGTTGAATTTGTCAAGACGTATATATGGTGACGACAACAATATAATGGCATCATCATGTCTGTGTCCAGAAGGTGATCATAATAACTCCTAAACTGCACACCAAAACCCGTAATTTTAGGCCTGGCAGTAAAATTATGAAAGAAACTTATTCACGGTTAAATTTGTTCAGCCCTGCGATGCTTTCTTTCATCGAAAAGCTTGTGATGAAGTGTCTCATCGTATCTTGAGAAAGTTACTTTAAAGTTTTTAAAGCTGACTGTAGGTACAGACATACTTCATTGAGATTCAGCAAATGATTGAGATGTCGAATAAGTTAGTATCAACTTACAAATATGCAGAGGTGTAGGTACAAAAATACTTCTCTAATTTAATATTTCAAATGCAAAATGCAAAATACTTTTGCTTTTTGATTCAGATTCAGATTATTTATTGGTAAAATTAAATGCATTTACAAGTCATAACATCAATTTGCATAATACAATTTATAGATTTATATCATTACAGTAATGAATTACAGTTAATTGTCAGACAACCACCGTCCAAGAATCACGTAGAAATACGTTTATATTGTAGCATGCCATATTAAATTAGCATGTCACTGAGTTTTTTTAGGAAGACAGTAGCGCATGTCGAGCTTTTGATGTCAAACGGCACACGGTTATATAGGTTTGCTCAGACAACACTGAGCGCCTAACGGGCCTTTAAATACTAAACTGGGATTTAAATACTAAACAAAAAAAAGGTATTTTCAAAATACTTTATTCAAACAAAATACTTTAAAAAAGTAATCGAAACAAAATCGAAGTCAATCTCGTTAGAAAGCGAAGCGTCATGTTTCACAGATAATAACGTACATTTTGTTTTAACTGTCATTTTGCACATAAGTAGACTTTCAAAGTTCAGCGCCTCTAGTGGCCATTTGCCGAATCGCTGACCCATTCACTTGAAAATTTGAGTGGTAAAGGTAATACTTAGCAGTAAAAAGTATTTTATATTTGACAAATACAAAATACATTTCGAAAAGTATTTCAAATAAAATACAAAATACTTAAAAAAAGTACAAAATATAAAATACGTATTTTGTATTTCCATTTTAAATACAAGTATTTCAAATAAGTCACAACTCTGCAAATATGGCGGTCGTTTTAACATAAGTTAACACTTCCTTCAATACAGAGTTTATGGTTATTTCGCCACTTACGTATATCAGATGTACAGATGTATTAAGTTACGTAGGTACTTATTTTAATATCTATATTTTACCCAACTGACCGAACGAGAAAAAGGGTAATGTTTTTCTAGTGTGTGTGCTATCGACAAAATGGTACTTCATCGAAAGGGTTTTTGCCCATTGTATGTGCATATTTTAACGCTCTGAAGCCAAAATAATTTAACAGATAATTATTCGTAAGTCTCCATTGAATGGGGATGACACAGGGCAAATATAGAGGTAAAGGTACCTATTAAATTAAAATGATGACTTGCCATTGTACCTATTCTGTACTTTTAAGTGCGGTAAAACTCGATCGATCAGATTAGAAACACTAATGAAGCGTGCATCATATTCATTTGTAACTTGAGCAGAAAATAAACCTGGTACACGTCAAAAAGGTGCCATATCTTGAACTAAAGGTGATTCAGATTCTGATATGGGTGCGATTTTTATATCCGGTTCAATAACCGATGCCTAAAATTAACATAGCCTAAAATTAAAATTAATATTAATATACTAAATTAAATAGTAACGCTAATTCGTGGCTGATACCTCTGAATAGAGCTACTCCTAGAGTATTCGTGGATTTAGGTTACGATAAAGAACTAACTAAAGACAAAACGCACTCAGGGCTGCCTCTTCAAACCCCGAGGACTTTTGGAATATGATTAGTCCCGCAACGAATATGTAAGCCATCGATTTTAACTAAGCCTTATGGCTGATGAGGCTAATGATGTTGATAGCCCCCGAGTTCATTGCGACATAGATAACCATAAAAAAACATTCCATGTAAAAAAGAGGCCAAGTCTCGAAACTCTTCCACCGCAAAAAGTTGTGAGATATTTGCTAGCCAAATAAAATTTTGTGACTTGGCAATCACACAATAACTACATAGTTTTAGGTATGCAAAACTCCATAAATGCAGTAAAGTTGTGTGATTGCCAAGTTGCAGAATTTTATTTAGCTAGCAAATAAAGAATAATAAGAATGCCTGAGACTTGGTACTACCAAATATCTCACAACTTTTTGCGGTGGAAGAGTTTCGAGACTTGGCAACTTTTAAACATGGAATGTTTTTTATGGGATTATCTTTACATAGAGCAGCTCAAAAAAAGAGTTGCCTGGGATCGGAGTAGATGGAGGGCCTACTTTGAGCTACACCGACAAGAGCTTAGCTCTTAAATAAGCATCGATTTTAACTAAGCCTTATGGCTGATGAGGCTAATGATGTTGATAGCCCCCGAGTTCATTGCGACATAGATAACCATAAAAAAACATTCCATGTAAAAAAGAGGCCAAGTCTCGAAACTCTTCCACCGCAAAAAGTTGTGAGATATTTGCTAGCCAAATAAAATTTTGTGACTTGGCAATCACACAATAACTACATAGTTTTAGGTATGCAAAACTCCATAAATGCAGTAAAGTTGTGTGATTGCCAAGTTGCAGAATTTTATTTAGCTAGCAAATAAAGAATAATAAGAATGCCTGAGACTTGGTACTACCAAATATCTCACAACTTTTTGCGGTGGAAGAGTTTCGAGACTTGGCAACTTTTAAACATGGAATGTTTTTTATGGGATTATCTTTACATAGAGCAGCTCAAAAAAAGAGTTGCCTGGGATCGGAGTAGATGGAGGGCCTACTTTGAGCTACACCGACAAGAGCTTAGCTCTTAAATAAGCATCGATTTTAACTAAGCCTTATGGCTGATGAGGCTAATGATGTTGATAGCCCCCGAGTTCATTGCGACATAGATAACCATAAAAAAACATTCCATGTAAAAAAGAGGCCAAGTCTCGAAACTCTTCCACCGCAAAAAGTTGTGAGATATTTGCTAGCCAAATAAAATTTTGTGACTTGGCAATCACACAATAACTACATAGTTTTAGGTATGCAAAACTCCATAAATGCAGTAAAGTTGTGTGATTGCCAAGTTGCAGAATTTTATTTAGCTAGCAAATAAAGAATAATAAGAATGCCTGAGACTTGGTACTACCAAATATCTCACAACTTTTTGCGGTGGAAGAGTTTCGAGACTTGGCAACTTTTAAACATGGAATGTTTTTTATGGGATTATCTTTACATAGAGCAGCTCAAAAAAAGAGTTGCCTGGGATCGGAGTAGATGGAGGGCCTACTTTGAGCTACACCGACAAGAGCTTAGCTCTTAAATAAGCAGAAGAAGAAGAGACCCCATAAAAAAAAATCCATGTAAAAAAGAGGCCAAGTCTCGAAACCCATTTACTGCAAATATAACTTTGTAATCCTATATGTTTATATGGGATGGATTTTGGGGATTATTTATGTAGTCGGTGTATCTGGAAAACTGGACAAATTGCAATTATTTTTAGCGTCCCCTTGATTTATACACTAAACACTAATTGTATTCTAAATTTGAAGCTTCTATGTCTGCTAGAAGTGCCTTAGACTTGATGATCGGTGAGTCAGTCATTGTTATAAATCTTAAACCGCTAGTTCAAATTGAATGAAATTTGAAATATATCGTGTTTATACAATGCGTGCTTGGTCAATGAAAATGCAGGCTTCTAGTTTTATCCACAACGAAGTTATAGAGGGGTCGAAAATGGCCTGAACTGCTTCGAGAAAAGGATGGTACGGCCGTGCCGCTGTTTTGCTCGACTTGGCGGGGGCACTGCCGTGCCCTAGATTAAATTTAAATTAGAAGATGTGTCCCACTACGCTGGATTTTTGCAATGACATTCGATTTTTTCATGTACCAATAGTAGAAGGGGGCATTACCATATCTCTAAGACAGCTGAGACCAGCTGAGGGTTCTTCATCAGGTAATTCAGACCTTCGATTTTTGCCATCAAATGAAGCGGCCCACTAAGTTGAATATTTTTTGTAAAGGCGGTATAGATATATTTCTAATAGTTTGGTTGGGCTCTTGTGTTTTCTAATCAGGGTCACCAGGTACTCCAGATCTTCGATTATCCTAATTTTTATAGTTTTTCCTTTATGTGGCCATTAAACCCTAACTCTGTACCAAATTTCAGCTCTCTGAGTTTATGGGAAGTACTAGTTCTATTTTGATGATCATGAGTGAGTGAGTGAGTGAGTATCATAAATGCGAAACTTTTCTTTCGCTTAACTTCGGAACTAAATAACCTACAGACTTGTAATTTTGGATTATAAGTATGTGATTATAGCTTACTGGATGACGAAAACTTCTGCGTTCTGGTCTTATCCAGAGGTTCTCAAATAGGGGCCTGAAAATGCGGCAAAATGGTTGCAGTAAAGGATGGTACGGCAGTGTTTGCTTCGCGCCCGACTTGGCGGGGGCACTGCCGTGCCCCCAGAATCCTACTAAAAACATTACATGTAAAGTGATTGCCAAGACTCCGTAGCTCATACAGCTTTCAGCAGGAAAAAGATATCAGATCGCAATTAGCTCAAAGCTTCCTACTCCATACGGCTTAACTCTACCAGCCACGCTCTACAAATTCTACATCTTGGCTAAAAAGATAGCTTTGTTGGGCACATCCCGGTAGCCGCATAGACTCCCGCGCCGCGCCTGCATATGGTATGAATTTATGATGATATTAATAAGCGACGGGTCTATACTTTTTAGCCAAGATATACAATTTGTAGAGCGTGGCTGGTAGAATTAAGCCATGTGGAGTAGGAGGCTTGGCGCTAATTACAATCTGATAATTATCTTTTTAACGCTGAAAGCTAAATATATGACGTACGGAGTCTTGGCAATCACTTTACATGAAATGTTATTAGTGGGATCTCTTTCCATTTTGTAAAGTAATTTCTAAAGAAGTGAATGGGAAAACCCATAAAAACTTCCATCCCCAAATTGAAAGGGTAGGGCGTGATTTACTAAGAACCCTGACGAAATATGTATTGTATTATTTATTATAAGGAGTCCCTATATCAATTCTACGACCTCTAACATCAAAATTTGCGTAAGTCTCATTCCATTCCATAGTTTAATTTTTAGTTTAAGGGGTTGGGTAGAAGTACCAATTTTTTTTTTGATTGTGTACTAATACTAGTTTACATACAAAATTTCAGCTTTCTAGGACTTCAGGAAGTACTCTAAAGGTTTTGAGGATCAACGTGAGTCAGTGATGAAATCGCCGTTTTTTAGACACTTAACTATAAAAACTTAAGTACCTATAAGTGCTATGTAATGTGCATCTGTCATTCCCATACATTTTTGTGATTTTCTACCGGCGTTGTCGATTGTCGATTGTAACCTTGTTGCCTAGCATGCCGAGTAGCAAAAAGTAGCATCTAAAACAACAAATTCTAAAATAATAACATAACTGGTAAACAATAGCATGACACACCAGAAAAAATACTAATTAGACGTCATACAAGCAAAAACGAAGCAAGTATCTTTATTACAATGGTAAAGAGTACTAATCAGCCTGTCATACCAAGTCAGCTGTCGGAAGCAGGAAGGAAGGGAGTTATGTCAGCGTGGTTATGTTAACGCTCACTTCATATTGAAATATTATGGGTGTCGTGGGATATACCGTAACTTTGTCTTGCACTTTCTTTTGACCTAAAAACTTTATATTTTAGGTATATCTCAAGCGGTTTTTACCAGTTTCAGCCTGATGGCTACTAAGGACTACGCTCATCTGTGGCGTAGCGTGAGAATTTTCACAGAGCAAAACAAAGGGTTGTTTTTTGATAAATATATAGCAATAATGGAATTTAAACTTTCGTGAGATATGTTGAGTGATTCAAGCGACACCGCCGCGAAAACACATCCTGAAGAAGAACTCCCGAAGAGTTCGAAACATGTCACCCGTAGTGACATTAAATACGTGAGTTGAACTGTGTGCGGGGCGTCCAGCGTCCATATAATGCAAATTCAATTTATATGGACGCTCCACGCCCTGCTCGTAGCAGGGCGTGCACTCAGGCCGTACACTTACAGCGACGATGGCGGCAGCGGTGGGAGCGAGATGCTGCGTTCTGATGTCTCGCTCACACGTACGAGTATGGCGCACCGTTGCCTCTGCCGCTGCCGCTCAAAATCGTGGCCTTGCTCGTAGCACCTATTCTTATCCAGGATTGAACTGCGATTTTGAATCGTTGACTCGTGGACTGGTGGACAGAAGACAAAATAACGTGTTGGTTGTACGGTTCTTTTGTCTGGAAATGGTCACCGATTTGTTAACATTTTGTTCCACCTGCCAGATCTATTTGAGTTTTCTTCTTCCTTAGGAGCATAAGTAATCGAGTAGGAAGACTTGCGATTGGACCCTGGCAACAGTCGGGTTTGTCAGAGTCCACTTTCCTACACGCTTTTGTCCACTTTGCACGCATGATAGACGTGCAGGGCATCTTTAGTCTATACATATACAGGGTGTACCAAAAATGGGGTGTGAATCGACCAAGGGCATATTTGGTACATATTGGGGTTTTTTTTTTGTTTTTACTTTTTTGCTTGTGTATGACAACATTTCCCTGTGAGGATGAAGTGAGCACAGCTGTATTATGAAAACTTATGTTTTTTTTAATAGGTGGCGGTTTGTACGTTATTCATGCACACGCAATGTAAACGAAACCAAATACTTTAATGAAAACATAAACAAACATTTCAATGTAAACAACAAAAACAACAAACAGAAAAAAAACAAAAACATTTTTGAAATCGCAATACGCTACCGAACCTGGCCTTGATGGGTTCACACCCCATTTTCGATACAACCTGTATAAGCAGTTAAATGTTGTTAATGCTACAAACGTAATAACCAGTAGGTATATACTTCCCAATAGCACTGCAACTATTGTATTATTAAGCAGTCGGAAATGGGCCAATCGAGAGGCGTCACTGACAATAAAGATCTACCGCTAAACGGTTTAAAAGACGTGCTATGCCGACATTTCCTTTGTGTAAGTGCATTTATAAGGTGTAATAATTGCTTGTTATGTGTTTCAACATGCTTGGCGATTGTGCAGTTTCGGTTTAGTGATATTTAATTTTTACATGGTGTTTTGAAACTTTAGCGTTTACTGAGAAATTGTATCCCATACAAAACATTCCATGTAAAAAATAGGCCAAGTCACGAAACTTTTTCAGCGTGAAAAGTTTGAGTTATTTCGCAGAGCCAAGTCAGGCATTGTTATTAATATTTACTTGCTTGCGAAATAAAATTTTCTGACTTCGCAATCACACACAGTTCGTTTCTTATGAGATCTCACTTCTTTTTGAAGGTTATTGTGTTATCAATACTATTTTTGCATAGACTTTGTATGGACATGTTATTTATCAGCAAATAACGTTTGTATAGTTTTCTAGTGCAATTTATCAACACTAACCGCATGCAAATACCGTCGCCATCAGATATATCGGAGCGGCCAAAGTGCTCTCAAATATCTGAACAAGTCTCTAATGCAATTATAAATTTTAAATTAAAGGAAAAATTGAAAAATTGAATGCTCCGAGCCGGATTCGAACCGGCGACCACAGGCATCCATGGCCCGTCGTTCGATCATTTTTTTCAATTTTTCCTTTAATTTAAAATGTATAATTTCGTTAGCAGCGTTACTGCTTAAATTAATTTAGTATGGGGTGGCGCATCGTTACTGACGATTTCTCAATATAACTTGAGACGTCGGTGCCGTTAAGAAGCCTAAGTCTTCTGGTAGATGTCGCTACACGCCTCCCTAAGGTGAAAGATTTAGTGGCCGAGACAGATTGTTCCGATAGCTCAGTTGGTTAATAGCGACGGGCCATGAATGCCTGTGGTCGCCGATTCGAATCCGGCTCCGAGCATTAAATTTTTCAATTTTTCCTTTAATTTAAAATTTAAGTCTCTAATGCCTCAACAATAGAGATGTGTTCAGTTATTTGTGAGCACTTTGGCCGCTCCGATATATCCGATGGCGACTGTACATAGTACACTTCCATACTACCTTGTTATTACTATTTTACTATTTGCAAGAACTGCAAAAGTAACCTTGTAATCGCATGTATGTATGTATTACAAACCTTACTTATGCAGTTTGTATATTTATGAAACGTGACTGAAATTGCAATGTTTCTAGGTTTTTTATGAATTGATCGGCTTAAAAATAATAACGTTTAAAATTTGGAGCTAGTGAGGCTGCTAGAAGTACCTTAGAATTAGGTTGGTCAGTCAGTAGTTAGAGTCAGTGATAAAACTAAGAAACTTTGACGGGCAATAGTTTTTAAACTACGAGTTAAAATTGAAAGTTATTAAGAATATATCCCCCTCCTAATCGCTAAACTTAAGTGGCAGTGGGCGGGGCACATTGCACGTAGAACCGATGGCCGTTGGGGCGGAAAGGTTCTCGAGTGGCGACCACGTACCGGAAGGCGCAGCGTGGGTAGGCCCCCACAAGGTGGACTGATGACCTGGTAAAGGTCGCGGGAGTCCGCTGGATGCGGGTGGCGCAGGACCGGTCATTGTGGCACTCTTTGGGGGAGGCCTATGTCCAGCAGTGGACGTCTTTCGGCTGATATGATGATGAAGAATATATCTAAGCCCTATTATGTCCTATATGTTACTAAAAATTCAGGGTTCTAGCTTGAGCCAGCACAAAATTACAGGATATTGAAAATGGTCTAAATGGCTTCGAGACAAAGATGGTACGACTGTGCCTTTGTTTTGCTCGACTTGGGAATAGATTAAAACGGGAGAACGCAAGTAACGTTACTTTGATTGATGCTTATCAAATATGTGGCTCTATTTACGAAACAAGTGTACTGCCCCCTGAATTGGAGTTGCTTAAATGGCTAACTCAAAAAGATCCTTTACAGAGGTAATTCCGCTTTTCTACTTGTACGAGTATGACCTTTTAATTTGTATATTGACCTGTGACGGCTATGACTTGGGTATAAGTATTAAAGTACCTACATATATCACTACGGCCGTTTTCATTATTTATATTAAACCTTCTCAATAAAGACTCACAAGACTCACAGTAGATCATTGCGAAATGTCAAATATCAAGAATCACTCAGGCGCAGGAAATGAAAACAAAGTTACGAGGCAATAATTCACATACACCTGTAATTTTTTCATAAAGGACATTCAAGTGTTAGTCAAATCACTTAATTGCAATCCTTGTGTGTCAATTTGCTGTTTAATTGATTATTAATTTGTGCTCGAAATCGAAGACTACACGCGCTTTTAAATTTGCTTGAGTACAGGGACTCCTGTGGCTTGTTCCACTAAACTACAATAATTTTACCAAAAGTCCAAATTGGCAACACTGGTCAAAGGGCAAGTCCTTATTGGTCAAGCACCCCAGTGTTCAAAGGGCAAGTCCTTATTGTCAAGCACCCCAGTGTTCAAAGGGCAAGTCCTTATTGGTCAAGCACCCCAGTATTCAAAGGGCAAGTCCTTATTGGTCACGGACCCCAGTGTTCAAAGTGCAAGTCCTTATTGGTCAAGCACCCCACTGTTCGAAGGGCAAGTCCTTATTGGTCAAGCACCCCACAGAGTGTTGCCAGTATAGACTTACAAAATTGAAATTTGTAGCTTTACGTAAAAGACGTAGGTAGAGCGAGATGACTGAAAGAGGTAGAGTGTGAAAGAAGTACAGACTTTCTGTTTTAGCACTGACCTTGACTTTTCCCACTTGTATAGTCCGTGTATTTTACTATTTCTAAATAAAAACTATATAAAGAAAACAAAGGTCCATCACGTGCACTCATCACGAACTTACGCCATAATCGTGGCAGCACTTTAATTAAAAAACATAATTTCTCTATGGTCGGTTAACCGCACCATAGACTATTCATAGACAAACCGCAGCAAGAAACTCACAGTTTTTACGTATAATGGACCGTTTACAGACACGTTTGCCCTTTACCCAGTAACACAAATAGTGACGTTCGCGCGAAAATGACATTCGAAAACCGACTTTAACGAAAGTGTTTAGAATTGAAATCTGAACTGTTAAGTTTGGTACGCAGGTTTAGAAACATGACATTGGATGAGACAAAGCATGGAACGAATCTTAATAAACTTGGGGACATCGTTTCGGGTGATTGCGTTTCGTTCTTGCAGAATTGATTAGGATGCCGTTGTGTTTGTTAATTAAATTTTTAAGTGTGGCAAGGAGAACAGCTTTTACTAACGTATGTAGTACGCACATGAGCAGGACAGTACTACTATTGTTATACAATGGCTAATGAGCTCAGTATTATCGAGAGACAGGCCCATGCTTTCTGTTGAAATCGTTCACTCTTATGCCAGAACGTGTAAGAACAAGCGAGAGAGAAATACAGACCTGAATATTCGAAATGCTCATGGACTGTTAATTAAATAACCTCTTAATGAGAACAAAATGTAGAAGAAGACAAGTACGGTATTTCTTGTGATGTTAGAGTGTAGTGATTGTTTCTGCAAGGTGTCGTGTCTAAATACTTGTGGGGTGTAGTTATAGGCTGGTCAACTTAAATGACTAATATAGAAATTAATGCAACACGCCATTTAAATAAGATTCTAATGAGACTTATCTAGCGCAAAAAACATCTGATAATCTACATGACATTGAAGTTCGTACCTAATACAAAAGAAATAGAGTCGTCATTTGTAACCTCAAAACTAAGTCAATACCAGCGAACGTTCCTCGATATGTAAATACAAGGATGGAATGCAGTTCTTTTCAATACCACTTCGTCACCTCAAGTGTTTTAAGATCTAATCATAGACACACCTCTTAAGACCTTAAAAAATAAGAAAGCCATTGACAACCGATGACATGTTTGACAAGCGGAAACAGGAACCGAGTTGTCTATTCCGGTCTTTTTATCTACGGTTAAGGTGAAGGCCAAAGGCAACGCAAATAGATATGAGATGTGTATCGTTGGGTGAAGTAACTTATTCAAGGTATTACGTAAGTTTAGGTGATAATATACTTTATAAACAAAGTTTTAACCGACTTCAATTTAGTACCTCGCCGAGCCACATACATGAACATGTCCACATTTCCTTTCCACTTTACCACGTGAACTGCTTTCCGAGAGTAAATTACATTGCAGAAAAAATATTACAGAAAAAGACCCAAGTCGCTATGTCGATTCCACAACGAGCTCCTAGATGCCATCTTTGACGTACTTTACATCAGGAGTTCCATAAGTCAGATTAGAGCGTTTCTCAAAAAAAAGCCACTATTATTAATTGTACTTCTAGGCATTTTATGTTAACTATTTCCACTCAGAATCAGGAGCACTTTCGACCCTGGTAGGAGAAAAAACTGTCCCAGAGATATTTTTCCTATTGTGTTACCATTTACCTTATACTTTGTATGGTGGGAACACAATAGGAAAGTTCAAAAATGTATGGACATTTTGGGACAGTTTTTTTTATCCTATTGGGATGGAAAGACATCGTGATTTTGAGTAGAAATAACAAAAAAGTTGCGGAAAATCTCCGAAAAAGTGTAGTGGCATTTTTTTTGAGAAACGCTCATTACTCGTGGTCTTCTTCGTCATCAGTTCCACTTCACTAAACTTGCGATTTCGAATAAAAACATACACTGCAACATAGAACCTCTTTCTTTTGTGAAGTCCCGTTAAAAGTAATAATACTACTAACTAATAATAATATTGTTTATAGGATGCGTCTTCTATCAACCACAACCACACGTCACATACCGTTAAACAGGGTGCTGATAACTATAAACCATCGTATCTTACGATTAACGATGGTTTGAAAGAACCGACCCCTAAGACCGCGATCTGGACGCCAGCGGACAGCGGGGCGGTGAGCCGATGCCCATACATTAAAGTCACTCGAATGTATGAACGTCCGCTCACCGCCCCGCTACCCGCTGCCGTCCAGACCACGGCCTAAGTGTTTGTGTTACAACGATTGTGGGCCATATTTAGGATGGTATGATAACAGCTCGTGATATCACTAATTACGTGAGCGTTGATGGTAACATCACGAAATTCATCACATACTCTTCACTTAGTATCAATTTGACTAAATCAAAAATCCAAGACGTTACATATTGACGTGTTATAATATATGGACCACGCCATTACTCACCAAAGTAGGCATACGGAACGGAAGCCAAGTACAAGCTGTCCCTCGGATTGTGACCCTATAAGGCTTTATTTAAAATGGACAGGTAATATCGCATTACGAATATTCAAGCCAATAGAAATCGTGTTTTACGAACATGACGTTCCGCTGACTGACCAAGTATTTTAATGATATATATTACTTACCATAATGTACATAACTCTTCTGCGATGAAATTACCCATACCTGCAAAAGAAAAATAATTACATGAATAATTAAGCATAAATATGAGATTTAGTTTATCTATTGTTATAGTATAGATAAACAATAGTATAAACTAAGGGCGAAGAAAACTTACAGAATAATTTACTTTAAAAAAAAAGTTTTAACCGACTTCAATTTAGTACTCCGCCAAGCCACAAGAACACTTCCACATTTCTTTTCCAATTTACCACATGAACTGATTTCCGAGAGCAAATGCGTTGATTATTAGAGAAAAAACCCAATCGCTCTATGTGACATATTTGAGGACTTCCATCGATTCCACAAGAATCACCTTTGGCACTTCATTAGTTGCTATTTCAACGGAATCTTATCAGAATCTGTGATATACTTTTGTACTTTTAAGTACATAATTAAGGAATTCCATAAGTCATCTGTGGTCTTCATCATCAATTCCACTCCACCAAATGTATGATTTCCGGGTGTAAATACACGAGTTATAATAGAAAATACCAAAATCACTACACGCGTGCCTAATATAATTGAGGAGTTCCCTCAATCCCTCATGGATCCCATCATTCAATTTAATTTTTGAAAAAAATGGGACCCACCTGGAAGCATATATACTAGCAAACAAAAAAAAAAAATTACGATACGGCTCATCAACGACGGAGTTCTGAGGTAACAAACATTGAAAAAAAAAATGATAAAAAAATACAACCGAATTGAGAACCTCCTCCTTTTTTTTGAAGTCAGTTAAAAACGAGTATATGTTTTTGATATATCGTGGTCGTTCCCTAAGTTTACAATATTTGAAATTCTTTTCTGTTTGGCGAATCTTTAATTTAACGTAAACACAAACACTGTATGTGTATTTGCAAAAAAAAACAAATACAAAAAAAGACAATTGGTTACTATCTACTACTGACTAAGTATCCCTTTTGTTTAGTACGAGAGACGGAATTCACTGTAAGACAAAACATGACCCTCCGTAGTTAATTAAGGTAAAAGACATGTGAATTTAAAAACATTTTATCATCTGGAACTGAATTACAAGTTACTTATGTACTGGAATATTGGCTCGAAGAAATTCACAGATATCGCTAATATCGTACGCCGCAAGTATACGATACAAATTCGTTGTGATACATAGTAGTCAGAGTGGTCTAGCGATAAGAACGTTGTCCCGAATGGCAAAGAGTTCGAATTCTGTCCTGCCTACATTCGATCAAGATAATTCGTCTCGTATATGATCGACATCAAATCAAAAGGCAATGTCCAAAGAACAGATCTAAGTCCTGTCCTGGCATTCGATCACGGTATATCGCTTCGTTTACTACATGATCTCTCTATCAAATCAAAAGGCGCCAAGACCATATCGCCAGAATCCTTTCGCAAGCGTCTCGAATAATTTCCTGATGTAAATTGTAACCGCGACCCATATGACGCGGTCAGCTTTCTTAACCACCAGTAGTATCACGTTGGCGGGCCAACTAGTGCGTGGTGAAGTGTTATTCTTTCATTTACGTTCGTAGGAACTAAAGGAGAAGGCATGCATCTCCTCAGCTCAATGATAATGATGATTTTCGACTAGTTAGGCAAAAGATAACAAATGTTATATAGCTAATGCGTGAGAAAAACAGGAAAGGAATCACCTTCACTGATTTATTAAATAAAAAGTTACACATTCTTTTGTTAAAAATGATCCAGAAACAGCAACGAATGCTTACGCACGTGTTCTTAGGTCACTAGGTGATGATAAACGATGTAGCATTACATTTTAGCAAATGCACAATGATCGTTGTTTTTTTGATGAGTAGGTATGCTGGTTAGAGTGGTTAGCCGAAGTTATTATTGGCAAAATAACATTTAACATTCCATTTCGAAGAATTAACGACCACAGCCAGTATCAATAGTTATTTGTTATACAATGGTGCAAAGTTGTATTTGACCCGCGAGTGTGGAATTTAAACACGAGCAAGCGAAAGGGTTCTTAAATAGAATCCTGAGCGTAGCTAGTGTTTCAACAAACGAGAAGTAAAATACATTTGCACCCGTTTGTAACACAAAACTTTTCACCTCACTGTAGCGAGGAAAGTGCAATATGCAAAACAATTTTATTTTATTTTATTAATAATATTTATTTATTTATTTTAACAGTAATAATAACGTTAAGTAATATCAAGTAGAATTTTGGTCAAGTGCGAGTCGGATTTTAGTTTTCCCATACATTTCGAGACCCAGCGCCTGATGAAGGCAACAAGCAATTTAACAAAAGTTCTTAAATATTTATTTTGTTGTATTTTAGTATTTGTTGTTATAGCGGCAACAGAAATACATCATCTGTGAAATGTATTGTGTTATGAGCGTTTTACGTTTTGTTATTTGTCAAAAGCTACTTAAACACGCACACTTTCCCCACTAGTAGATAAAATGCGTTTTTGCCCACTGGTTTTAAAGGATATAAAAGACGGCTTTCCGAGGCAGTGAGGGGAAAAGATAATTTACTTGCACATAAAACGTTTACTGTTGAGAACAGGAAATACCCTTTATTCTGCAGAAGTCAAACAATCAATCTAACTTAAAGAGAAACGTCTGTCATCATTCATCACAGACATTAACATTTGAACCAGATGACTGGTCCGCATGAAATTGTCGGTAAAAGTTTTAACGCATCATAATTCCGGAAAAGTGAAAAGAGTGGAATGCACTTTTGTGATCGTTGCGAAGGGCCGAAACGTTACTGCCGTGTCGAATAGGAATTTGACAGTGAATTGGCTCTAATAGGGCTTTTGAAACTCACTGCTTACTCATGTTACTTTAATAATTCACCATTATCTGAGGACGGCGGCAGGGGCACCTCATCATAATTATGTTTGACACACTGTGAAAACGAGGGGTTCGTTTATAAGTTAAACGTGTGCATATGCGTAATCTAGGTGTGTGTCTGACTGTGGCATCGTAGCTCCCAAAGGGATGAACCGATTTTCGTGCGGTTTATTATTAATTATGAGTCTGTAGAGCCATCTTAGCTATGTTTTATATGTCGGGGGTGTTTGTGTGTGTTTAGATTGAGTGACCAATTGACGATATGACTGCTTTTGTGAAAAGCTACAATGTGACCGAGTTTACATTATTAGATATCGAGGTGCACAAAATCAAATAATATAAGTAGATACACAGTTGTATCACAAGATATGAATCGATGTCAAAATGCCTTTAAAAAAATCTCTAGGGCAGAAATATTGACTCAAACTTGGTTTCATAAACCTCTAGTTGAAATGAAGTTCACCCATACAGAAGCGAGCGTTCACCCCACGGGCTCGCCACCTCCGGTAAAACCAGGAGAGGCTTAGGCCCTTGGTGGTACAATAACAACGCTTGCCGACGATTTCCCACAGTAACCAGTTTAGGTCTGTCCGATTTTGCACAATTGTTAAAAGTCCCAAGATCAAGTTATACTTGGGATCAGTCTTGAGTCGAGACGCAATAGTTTATGAATAGCATAGCTTGACGAAATCAGGTATTTTTATGCGCGCAAGAAAGTATTAAAATTTCAATAACGCACTATGTACACATTGAAATTTTAGTACTTTCTTGTGTGTGTGTTTTGCTTATTTTGGGAATGCAAATTACGCGTGCCTTTAGCGGCGAAATATTATAATTAGTTTTGAATTGCTTGAGTATCTACGTTGTTGCCTGTCAGTTAGCTGACAATTTTAACCTTAACAAAAATAAAGTTGGGTTGCATTAAACCATCTGCAATCGTAAGCGGTGTTCGTTCATGGAATGGCAGCTGCCGGCGCCGTATATAAAGTAGATCTGTCTGTAATTGTAAGTTGTATTGGTGCAACCCACCCTAAGAGAGAAAACATTGTACGAGGAGGACAGGTTTAAAGTGGAAATTGATAAGTACTTCGAATCAGGGCTTAAATACCTACGAATTGTGTCAAACTGCGACAAATAATTATATAAACAGTGAACTAAATAGGTATACCACGATTCGACGAGGAATATGCCAGCATATTTTGTAATATCCAATTGGACGTGTCACAATCGCACTATCCTTTTCGCCCTTTATTGATTGGAGGGTTCGTTGCGTCGACAGCTAGAAACAAATGCAGTTCCTTCTCTATCAATACCGATTTGATCCTATCATAAATATCTACTGAAACCTTACACGGCTGACATATGTGATATGAGCGATGGGACATATTTATGAGTACCTAGTTCCACCCATGTTTTTACACTTGAGTATACCTACCAGGTGAGCTGTTCCAAATGTGCGCGAGATGACAGTTCGCCGTACCCTACTTATATTCCAGTCTATGTTTAATTGTTGTTGTAATACGGCAGCTTTCTTTACATAGACATATAATAGGTGCGTATGCCCAAATAATGTCTACTTTATTTTTATTACAGCTAATTATTCACATGTTTTTACACATCTACATGTTTAGCAAATGTCTTTGTCCCAGTGTTCTCGAAGGATGTTTGACAACTCGGGACCAATGACCGGGGCGACAAACCCTGAGGTCTTCGTCCGATCCGTGATGTTTTCCGCAAACATTCCACTGGCAAAGTACATTTGAGAAACTGTATAAAGTGACAAAGTTTCTCGAATTCGTTTTTGTCGTTTATTACAAGTTTATATTATTTTTACTTCGATAAACTGAATTGAAAAAATAATAGACTTTCGGTACGGACAAAAGCTGTATTTTATTCGGCGCTGCCTGAGTTCTCTACAATAATTCACAGGGCAGCATCTAGGTCATAAATCATAATAAAGCCATACAATTATTATATTTAGCGATAGGAAATCAAATGTATGTACATGCATCGTCGTGGGATCTAAGTAGATAAAGTTGTTAATAAAACTTGACCAAAACGTGGGTAAGTAAATATAACAAGTTGAGAAGGAAGAAACTCGTTAAGTAGCTGGATGGATATCCACAAGTGATAAAATACAAAGGTACCTACAACCTTGTCATCGTAGAACCTGCATTAATACCAGTAGCCGATAGCAAATTTTCTCTCATTCGCAGCCAGTGCAAGTGAAGTACAGGCTGGCGACACATATTTTCAATGCCACCATTCCCGACTCTATTCCAAGGGGCGCAGCGTCGTAAATGTTCCGCAAGTTATTAAGCGCATTTGAACTCGTGTCGCTGGTTGTATTTCCTGTGAAACCTCACGGCAACTTTCGATATGCGCTTAAATAGAACGTGAGGGGGCGATTCTTGGTTGATAATTGCTGTTTGTTGTTCGGCATTATGTGGTCTGACTAGATTTGAGTCATAGTACTAGTGGCATTGAAGCTGACAGTGATTAGAAGTGCATCACTTCTCTATTGATGTAGAATTAATACTTGTATTCACAAATCGCCCTCAACTTTGATAGCTCTCTAGGAAGGCCGATTTTGATGTGTGCTGTTTTTAACCGACTTCGAAAAAGTTGGAGGTTCTCAATTCGTCGGATATTTTTATTTTTAATAGATGTTCCCCGATTACTGGAAGAAGGCTCGACCGATTTTGAAAATTGTTTTAGTGTTTGATAGGGGATCCCATGACCCAAGTCACCTAGGTGGTGGTCATCAGGTCACGATCTGGGATCCTGGATAAATCGAGGGAAATCTCCAAATAAGGCTAAGTACTGAATTGAAGTCGGTTAAAAATGTATTTTATTTATTAAATTACAATATTGGACTTTGCTTTTGGGGTTTTCCAAGAATTTATTTGATCCACTGCCAGGCGGGATCGATCGTGAAATTATGTATTTTATAATCTGAACTCATTAGTTATCACATGTAGACCAATTAAGGTGGTTCGACGACAATACAAAACGTCTTTTGACATTCGCAGGCAAACGACGTGATATTTTAAGAAAGTTGTGTAACAAACTTTCATAAATTGGCTTTCCATTTGCGCGAAATTCCCCATTTCCTAGAATAAACTTGTATAAACTACAATAATTTTCCCAAAGTATCACGTGACAAACTAATTTCTTATTAGATGTATTTCTCTGAGATGAATCTCCATACCAAATGTCATATAAATCACTTCAACGGTTCAAGCCTAAAAAAATTACATTATATATATATATATACATACATTGACTATATTCACATTAAACCAATTCTAGCGAACCTATACCAAGTTACGCAAAACCTCGAGCCTTCGAAGCGATCTTGGACTGGATAAGCCAGTGTGACTCACGTGGCTGCCGCTGTCGCCTTCTCTCCTTTGAGGCGCCGACGAATCGTGTTCAGATTACAATATCGGATTATGTTAGTAATGAACTGTGAAAGCTATGGTTCCATTAAGTAATAAAGTGCATAGGCGTTTAACGGAGTCTGACTAAACTACATAGGTATAATAAAATAATAATTACGGATGCGATAAACGTGGACAGGTCCGTACACACGTACTTAGTTTATAAGGATTTGTGGTGATTAAAAGAAAACCTAGACATGGATACTTATGATGGTTATACTTTTCCTGTCATAATCCTTCTAGCGTATATCCCGGTTGTGCCCTAAAGAAGCCCGAGGTCTGCTTTGACACCTCAAACCAATATTTAGCGCAGACACTAGCTTTAAAAATCGACTGATATCAAGTGGTTTGTTGAAAGGTTATATTTCCTTAATCTTACGTAATCATTTCAAAATTTTCACTTGTTTCACATACGTCAAATAAACAACTGTCTCAGAAAGTGCAGAATAAAGCTTTTAATAAGGGGTTACTTGAACTAGTAACTAGACTTTGCTCCCCCACATGCCAAATGTGTTGGGTTAGCCTTGTTCATAATTATTCAGTAGTTCGTGAAATATAGAATTGCGACAGTCGGTTCATGAGGAATCCTTAGGTACGGGACCCCAAAACGCATCGATTACAATCAATCGCTCAAATATGAAACCTAAATCTGGCACGAGCGTAAGGACGTGACTTATCTCCTTTCCCTCGACCTTGGCCCGAGGGCGTCGATGAGGAAGCAGGGTTCAGGGTTCGAGGCCGGACTCGCACGATTAATCAACGTGGACTAATTCAAATTACAGAGCAAATACATCTGAGAAACAAAGTGCTCCGAGTGATGGAAAAGCTATCGGTAAATATTCCGTACATAAGTTCCGAAAAACTCATTGGTACGAGCCGGGATCCGAACCCACGACCGCCCCTCGACAGCCGCATGCCTGAACCACTAGGTTACCGTAGCTCTCTGTATTAACCGACTTTAAAGAAGTAGGAGGTTCTCAATTCGTCGGAATCTTTTATATTTATGTATGTTCCCCGATTACTACTACATACAAGTCGCCGGGACCTATTTAAAAAAATACTAATTTTTTTGAAAGGGTTTCCTTCCCACGTTGTCCCAAGGTCATCAGGTCAGAGTCTGATGATGGGTTCTGGAGAAATCGAAGGAACTCTTCAAATATTATCGGCCCACAGTGACTTGAGTTTTTTTCTGTAATAATCAATGCATTTGCACTCGGAAAGCAGTTTATGTGGTTGGCGGAGTGTTGTTAAAACTTTGTTTTAAAGTAAATTACTTATAAACAGCTATGTTCTAGAATGTAGTACTTATACTCTCATGGAGTTAAAAAAAGCCTTGAGCCTCAATTCCGATTGTTTATGTCATATCCCAATAGCATTTTAGACATATCTTCATTTTCATTATCTTGCCAACGAATATACCAACAGTGCACACACACACACACACACGGTCTACTTAGTTTTGAAAAGTTGCACGAAAGCGACTTAAAAACGTAGGTATACCCGACAAAATTAATTAATTATTCATTCAACCTTTTATGTCTTACGTGCAATGTGACAGACTAAACCTCTCCAGTGGGCAGGAAATTGAAGCCATTAATAAGAATTGAATCATATGATCGATGAGATATACTTGCTGTGAAAAGGTTGTAATTATAAACTAGTTTAGATGGTCATGCCCTCCCCAAGTCCCGGTAACTTAATCTCGTTCTGTTCGCTAAAAATGATAGATGAAATATATTGAAATATTTTTTGTAGGTATATGTTATGACATATACCTTTCTCTTATGTTGTTTCCTCAAAAATACTGGCATTATTACCATTATTATCCGTGATAGCGTCTCTACTCGATCTGGGAAGGTCTGGAAAAAATAGTTTTCTCCGTATTTTCACCCTAGCTAAGCTCGATCGCCCAGGGACTGAGACTTGAAATGGCTAAATATGGCGCCGGCAACTATCATAAAATATAATAATTTACTTTGTAATCAAAGTTGAAACCGAATTTAATTCAGTACTTCGCAAAGTCTCATACATGAACATTCCCACAATTTCTTCTCACTTCTTTACCACTCGAACTGCTTTCCGAGAGCAAATGCGTTGATTATTAAGTACAGAAAAAAGTCACTATATGTGGGCCGATAATATTTGAGGAGCTTCCTCGATTTCCCCAGGATCCCATCATCAGATCCTGACATAAAGACCATGGGACTACCGAAGAAGGATAACGCGGGCCATAGACGGACTGCTTAGAGCAGTCGAGACCAACGGCACGAGAGCAGTCGTCATATTAAATGACGCCTCGACTGCTCTAAGCAGTCCGTCTATGGCGGGTCTAAGTACCCTTTCAAACAAAAAAATAACTTCCAAATCGGTCCAGGGGTCTTCGAGTAATCGGGTAACACACATACAATTGAGAACCCTTGACCTTTTTAACAATCTTCAAAAAGGTCCTCCCGTTCTGAAACATATTTCAACAAACGTAACATACGGTTTCCGACGGCAAAACAACCAACCAAATTTGTTATTTATCTGTTGGCGTTATTTTAATTACAATATTATATAGGCTTCAGCACATATATGTGATACACTTATTTACTCTTACTCACCAATATTTCTGCTTAAACCGGCCTTAGTCAACCGTGTTAATTAGTTCAAAATTAATATGCAAATTACGCGTAACCGGTTAAAAGTCGAGTTAATGGAATTCGGATCATGTAACTTATTACCTAATTTACCAATTGAGGGTGTATTCAAGTTAACGTATTGGATTAAGATCAGATCTATATTTATTGCGCAATTCTGCAAACCGTACGAGTGCGTGACATTCCATAATCTCTTTTTCAGATAAGCGTTATTCCGGTTTCATTCTAAGGAGCCCGGAGACTGTAGTGTTCTTGCTTGGTCTAATTAATAAAAACAACCACAAGAATTTTTAATGAACTATATTTTGAAAACCACGAATTTCACCACTGTTTGCTGTAAACACACGTCTCATCTTTGTCGTAATGGCGGAGCGACTGTCCTCTTCTATCCCATGAGTGCCCTTGTCTCGCACAGAGACCGCTTCCCAAAGTCCGCAGTATTGCAATTTTTTTTGCGAAAGCGGCTGCCACCGTTTGACCCAACGGAGAAACTACACCTCAATAGATTTCGTTAACTGAGTAACGAGATAAATAAATACAAAACTCATTCCAGTAAATAAGCTTAGACGAATAGACGCCCAGGTAGTAAACTGTGTGACTTTAGTTGACATTTTGACCTTAATATTTTGATTAGATTCACGTGTTTAATACAATCTATTTAAGAGCTATAAATATATCAAAATAATACTTAAATAACGCCATAATTATTTAAGTATTATTTTGGTATATTTATAGTTCTAAAATAGATTGAATTAATTGGTCTTAATACGATGGGGTATTTGACCCTTCAGGAGCACGAAAACCTGATACATGATAATGCTCAAACACATTCTTAGAAATTTCAAAAAGGGATTCAATCTTACACACACGTTTCGTATTCCAATTTGATTCACGCTTTTACGTGCGTTGAGCTGAAGTTGAAAATCGAAGTGAATATGTCAGATTTAGCCCCACGAAAACACGATTCTAGCGAACGGCTTCTTACTTTAGAGACAATGTATGTATAGACATTAACGGTCCTATCCGGTATTATTATTGCTGAATGAGCAAGCGACGCGAATCAAGTCCTCCGCTTCGGCTCGGCCAACATTCTATCGTATGTCCGGGTGTCTGGCTGTTCTCCTCTACCGGGCACATTTCTCAACCCATTCTCGTGAAATATTGTGTGCAGGTTCAATAGTTAAATAATTTTTATTGTCGAAACAGTTTTTGAGAATAAAAATTAAAATAAAAACTGACCAAGTGCGAGTCAGACTCGCGCACGAAGGGTTCCGTACCATTATCTATAAAAACGGCAAGAAAATCACGTTAGTTGTATGAAAGCCCCTTAATTTTTATTTTTTGTTATAGCGGCAACAGAAATACATCATCTGTCAAAATTTCAACTGTCTAACTATCACGGTTCATGAGATACAGCCTGGTGACAGACGGACGGACGGACGGACGGACAGCGGAGCCCTTTTAAAAAGCTATGAATCTGAGTGCCTGTAATTTTTTACCTGTTTGACAGGAATGGCTGCCCCAACTTGACCCAGATTGGCGGATCTCTTGAATTCTTCGATCATATTGCTTCATCGTATTCTATAGGTTCTTTACTTCGTCGTATTTAAAACCTATTCATAGTGTTTTCTGCATTTGCACGTTAGATCCCCAAAACAATGACCATGTTGTTTTGATCTGATTTGTTGTATAGTTAATATGTATAGCTTGGCAAAAACTATTATTAATTCGCCAACATTAATTTATTCAATTGTTGACAAATCGAATGAGCAAGTGTAATAAAATGATTTCCGAATACAAAAGGCGTTCTGAGAACATAATTTTACGGCACCATTAAAATATAATATATTTTCGTGTCGCGTCGCGTGTAAGGACATTGCGGTTAGGTGTACGTCACAAGTGTATATTTCCCCTGAAATTTGAAGGCTTGTAATAACGACTATAATTGAGCTTAAGCTTGTCTCCTAAGGTGAAACTATTCTTTAGTAGGAACTAATCCTTTTAAATGCGGATGAAAGCCAATTGTGATTTTTATTTGCAACTAACGATGACATCCTCGAATTTATTGCCATGAATAAAGAGTTTATTGCAGCGAAAGTGTGTGTGTGTGTGTGTTTGTCCTTCTTTCACGTCGCAACGGAGCGTCGTATTAATGTGTTTTTTTTGTATGGAGACAGTTTAGAGGCTGGAGAGTGACATAGGCTACTTTTCCAGCGGGAAAACATCTAATTCCCATGGGAAAAATTCAATATGTTACATTTTCCTATAACCACGCGGGCGAGGCCGCGGGCATCGGCTAGTAAATATTATAGACGTGTCGGATTCAACTTTAATCACCTTTCACTTACCGTTTCAGGGTCCAGTTTAAATTTATTATCTCGCAATAAAACGTTAAATTATTACAAGTGTGTTCTCTGTCACTGATTAATCTGTGGTCAATATTAAATTATTCACGAGGTAGAGAAAGATGCAGTAGGACAGTATTAACGTGGTAAAATTATTTTCTATAAAATGAATGAATTGCGTGGTCTCATTCTGACACGTAAGCTTAGCGAGCGTGTAAGCGAGCACGCAATACACATTGATATGAAAATTGCAATGTGAAGTATAAGTATCAGATAGTTCTTGTGTCTGTCTATCACTTCTTGAAGTGTAAGAATTAAGTACTTGGTATAAGAGACCAGAAAAGTAAATGTTGTGCACTTATATATGATGTTAGTCATGATGTCGATGGGGGAGTAGGGACTCCTCACGTAACAGAGGATGCCAAATGGAAGGGAGGAGTAATTGAACGAATAGTCTTTAAGGTATTTCTCAAACATGTTCGGAAACGTAGACCTTATGTTTGCGAAAACAAAGTGCGAAGCACAGTGTTACCCTCCTCTCCTCTATTGTAATATGGGCTGCAGATGCAGATATCTGAAAAATGGTCAATTCCTTGCGTTGTAATCCATTCTGTCTCGTATCAATGTAACCACTTAGGACAAGGAATCCATACTAATATTATAAATATGAAAGTGTGTCTGTCTGTCTGACTGTCTGTCTGTCTGTCTGTTACCTCTTTACGCTTAAACCGCTAAACCGATTGAGATGAATTTTGGTATGGAGATAGTTTGAATCCCGGCGAAGGACATGGGATAGTTTTTATCCCGGAAAGATCCCCCCGAGGAGGTCACATGGGGGATGAAAGTTTGTATCGAGCTACGATATAAACGAGTTCCACGCGGACGGAGTCGCGGGCAGAAGCTAGTAATAGATAAAAACTCGTGTGACATATTTTAAGGGTATCCCCTAGCCAGTTGCATGCATGAAAGCATACTGGTATTAACAACTAGGTATTGGTCATTTTTCTGTCGTTTATTTGATCGTCCTACTGTATTCCTTTGGCCACTGGGCCATGGGGTGAGTGAACCATTTCACGGTGTTTAGTTTCATATTCGTCTCGCGCTCACTAACCGCCTAATTCCATACACTTATGCCCTGAATATCATTACAATAATTTCGTACTCTGGACTCGTGTCGATATTGTAGCCGTTTAATAGCCAATTTCTTTTTTGCTTCAGGCAACTAGGCCCATATTTACAAAATACCTTACACGCTAACATGCATCGCGCGTCGCCGTGTTGACGCGTTATTGTGTTGCATATTTTGTACTAGCTTCTGCCCGCGACTCCGTCCGCGTGGAACTCGTTTATATCGTAGCTCGATACAAACTTTGATCCCCCATTTCACCCCCTCAGGGAATAATTTCCGGGATAAAAACTATTCTATGTCCTTCCCCGGGATTCAAACTATCTCCATACACAGATAACAGACAGACAGACAGACACACTCGCATACACTTGCATTTATAATATTAATATGGATAGAAATCACGCTTAATGAAAATACAATTAATTAGTATTAGACATGAAGAAACTCAAGCCGAACCGTGGGATAGCTAATGCTGGCTATGTTTTATGTTTTCATTCAAGAAGGTCCATTCCTTTAAAAACAGTTTTAACCGACTTCAAATCAGTTTCCGGTGTCAGTTGCCGTTTCGCTTTATAATACGAAGGTGTGCCGTGAATTACTTGTGTTTTATTTTCTTCATGTTAACTATCGTTAAATTGAATTATATTCTAAGTAAAGATTGCTCGTTAACCGACTAACCAAGCCGACTGTGTAGCCCGCGAAGTAGGCGATACCAAAACGGTGCAGTGTGAAAGGCGTATACTTAATAATTTATAAATCACTCAACTTATTTTCGCAACAGCATTTCTGTGACAGTTTTATAATTGATTGCGTTATCGTGTCAGCTCCAGGAAAAAATACTGACATTGTGACCAGTAGGATATTAGTGGATAAAAGTCACTAGACTATTCATCTTATTTATCCAGAAGGAGCGCGAGTTAGCTCGGCTGCCTAGTAATTACTACTTTTCAACTAGAGAAATTTTCTTAATAATTGATATTACGTCAAAACGGCATGATTTAAAGTCGTTGGTCAAACTCACCAGTACGCTTACCATGAGTTTGACAATGACGGCTTACGCCAACGAGTATCGAGTTTTCTATCTGTGCATCCCGCTCGTACTGTCAAAGTGCAATAGAGATGCACAGATAGAAAACTAGATTCTCATTAACGAAAAATGACAATGTCAAACTCATGGTAGCCGTACTGGTTATTTTAGTACCATATCACAATAACATTATATACTATTGGGACAGTTGGAATGCGTCACTTCAGCTAAAGTGACAAGGTTCTAAAATGACCGGTCACTTGGCCGGTACCTACTTAAGGCAATACATTATCCAAAGATGATGTCATGGGATTTTTGCGAATTTCGCCGTGACATGTCGGTGGTGAAACTTGCGAACTTACGAACGTTTTGTCATGGTTATCGAAAATTGTTGCCAATGTATAAATCAGCTGTATGCACAACTTTCCGAAACATTGCATCGCAAGTTTTGATGATTACTACTACCTATTATGTGAAGCCCGACAAGCCGCTATTTGACCCTGAGATAGTGTCGCTGTGTACGAGCTAGGGTCAAATAGAAACTTGTCGTTGTTGCATGTCATTTGGGTAGATATTCAATGATAAAAACTTAGTACTGACTACAGACCTTAATTAAGCATAACAATATGGTCAATTCATGAAATTTAAATTGAACATAATACAGTGATGAAACGAACGTAATTATATATCCATATCTGGTCTTAAAGTTCTCAAATATTTTCAATTGTGATTTTCAAAGTACGTAGTTCAATTACAAAGTATATTTATGAACATCCAACAAACCTATTTTAGCTAATATGTCGTTGAAATCCGTTGTGAATAAGGGGGTAAAGCGTTATGGCTTACCGAGATCAAAAAACTCTCAGCCATTGAAAATAACAATTAATTCGAAAATCATGCGTGTAAATCAATTTGGTCGTGGCCGCGTTCGGGCCGGTCCACACTTGCATAACGTTGGGTCATCGGTGTCACCGCGTGTGAAGATGACCTAAGATTATGCGACCTTCATTTTAGGCACTCCATCATCCTCATAGAGTAATTCCCGGTTGTACCCTAAAGGACCCCGAGGTCCGTTTTGTCATCTAATCCCATTTGACATACTTAGGTAGCACCGTGGCGTACCGGTAGGCGCGGCGTGGGTAGGCCCCCCACAAGGTGGACTGATGACCTGGTAAAGGTTGCGGGAGTCCGCTGGATGCGGATGGCGCAGGACTGGTCACTTTGGCACTCTTTGGGGGAGGCCTATGTCCAGCAGTGGACGTCTTTCGGCTGATATGATGGTGATGATGATGATGTTAGGTAGCACTAGTTTTACGAAAGCGACTGCCATCTGACCTTCCAACTAGAGGGAAAACTAGACCTTATTGGAATTGGACCGGTTTCTTTCACCGAAAAGCTAACGGTAAATAATCCGTAAGTACAAAGTTCCGAAAAGCTCATTGGTACAGTCGAGTTCTCCAAAGTTGTCTGTATATATACAGACAACCTTGCAAAAATATCTACACATCTGTCTTATGTCAGTGACAATAAAGTCTCTGTACAGATATTTTTGAAAGGTATTCTGTATAGATATTGGAGGAATCGACTGGGATTCGAACCCAATTATGCTTATGAACATCTTATACGCTTAGTATAAACTAAGGGTTTTAAATTGTATAAACTAAGGGTTTTAAATAGTATAAACTAAGGGTTTTAAATAGTATAAACTAAGGGTTTTAAATAGTATAAACTAAGGGTTCTAAATAGTATAAACTAAGGGTTTTAAATAGTATAAACTAAGAGTTTTAAATAGTATAAACTAAGGGTTTTAAATAGTTTAAAATAAGGGTTTTAAATAGTATAAACTAAGGGTTCTAAATAGTATAAACTAAGGGTTTTTAAATAGTTTAAACTAAGGGTTTTAAATAGGACTAGCTGGAGTCCAGCTGTCCTCCTCTACAGGTCGCATTGCTCAACACACATGTGAAAATTTGTGAATAGGTTCAATGATTGTACAGAGTTTTCGTGTCGATTCAGTCTTTCAAATGATTATTTTTATTTAGTTTAATAGACAGGCGTATTTTTTAATATCTAGTCAATTTGCAATACAGAAGTAGTTAAATAAGTAAAAGCAGTCGAGACTATGAATAAATCCGATATCTCCCTAGACAAGTCATTTAACATTATTTATAGACGAGAAATCCTAATTACAGCACCAATATCCGCTATTGGCATTTTCACACGCCCTCTTGCGTGTTTTCCGGCCAAGGGAATAAAATAATTTTCTAAATCGGTTCAGGCGTCTTAGAGTAAACGGGGAACATAACTAATAAAAAATAAAAGATTGCCACGAATTGAGAACCTCCTCCTTTTCAGAAGTTGGTCAACAAAATTATTTTGTAAATTAAATGAGATACCGTCGATAAAGTTATTAATAGTTTAACTCGTGTGGAAATGTTCCATTTTGGTTTTTGGTAGGGATCCCTCAGTGCGTAAGTATCTCGCACTTGTCCAAATTAATTAATCGTGAATAGGTATCACTTTCAAGTTTACATTACAACGCCATAGATAGCAGTAACTTAATATCGCTAATTGGTCATGTCATAACACTCATAATCATTACTAGATAACGACGGACTGTCGACTAAAATTAGTTAACATCATGTTAGAGTCGTTAAGTACCTCACTAGTATCAAATGTCTGTATAATTAACGGTAGGCCCTGTGCCGCATCCCAAATGCGCGTCATACTACTTTATCGTGTGTCAGATAAAAGGCCTTAATCGTTGCATTCTTCCCTAGTGGGAAAACTAAGCCTTTTAGACTTTATCAAGTGAATAGGTAACTTCATTGTTGAGTTTGCAAGCTGCCGGAAGACTTTTAAGTCAACCTACTTATAGCTGTCATAGAGGACAACCAGGATCGAGGGACATCTAGCTGCGTAGGCAGAGTCACCACTGAAAAAAAGACCGGGTTGCACTCCGAGAGTGCCGGCAGAAGTGAAAACTTGAATATTTTGACATTTTGAATCGACGAATACCGTAGCGACAGAAGTAAACTATTTCACTTGCAAATTGGCGCGTGGCCTTATTGTGTGTCGGCCGAACGGGTAAGCGCCGCGGATTGCATGGCGTTCGAGCCCTTTTTCTCGCTAACTCGAATGGCGCAGCCAGTCTCGTACTACGGCATCGGTTACTAATCTCGCTTTGCTCGCCCGTTCAATAAACCGAATGGACGTCGATCTCTCATGTGTGATCTAATCGGTGTCAATCAAGTTCGCTTTATTTGGAAATGTCGTTTAATATTTTAATCAGCTTGACAATAACAACGCCCTTTGAAAACAGGCTTCTAATTTTTGTATATGAATATGTTTCAATGTCATCCAAGTTCGTTAAGTTCTTCATTAAATCTTTCCTTTAACTTGTTTTGTATGCTAGCGAGTTTGAATCAAATCTTGCGGGATTGTACTCAATCTTGATACAAAATTTGACCACGGAATAAAAAAACAGTACTAAAGTATAATCCCGGCACCAACGTAGAACCAATGTGGCATTTGCGCAGGTTCGTTAGTGCGCATGTACATAGCAAGCGCTATGGAACACGTCATATTACACCCGATAACTGACTACATAAACGCTTTGAAAATAAGACTTACTTTAGTTCTCATTCCATAGAAACTTTCACTCTCCGTAAATTAAAATTTTGCAAGACAAAAACAGACGGTTTGCTGGAACCCGCCTTGAGCTAAAGAGTGGTTGCTGTAATTTTTGTCAAATCGCCTTTAAATGCACCTTATTGAACGAGCGAGCGAAGCGAACGAAGTTCTCTGTCTCAGCTTGGGCCAAAATTAATTCGTATGTCAGCTGTTCTCCTGCACAGATCGCATTGACCTGATAGACTGATTGACCTGTAGAGGAGAACTGCTGGACAGCCAGACATACGGACATCTGAGCGGTAATCACGTAACGTTCCGAACGCGCGTTAGGACAATTTAACAATAGATCCACCTGACGCGCGTACAACGCGTTACGCGACCGACCTGCTGGACATCTGGACATACACACGATTTTGGGCCCAAGCTGAGGCACCGAACTTTCGCTTCGCTCCCTCGTTCAATTATACATTTTATTTCGTTGATAAATTTTCGGAAACATTAAAAAAAGGTAGGGGTCGGGTTGCATAAAGTTTAAAGTCATATTGTTGACAGGCATACGTGGATTTGTCATACTCATCATTACGCATAACTGTAAATAGTCATACATTTTTATACGCATAACGTTTTTAATAATAACGTTTAAAAACATATTGTGTAATGCGCATAAATATCATGCGCATAAAATTATTTAAGGATACTTTATAATGGACATAAATTGGTTGCTCATAAAACAATTTAACTATACTGTATAAACGCATAAACTGCAAAACGCATAAGCCTATGAATTTCTTAATAGTAGTAGTTGATGACTTAGTGCAAAATTGCTCTCCAGAAGCAAGTAAGTTACAAAGTTCTATTTTATGTTGGGTCACAGTATAGCAAAGGGCGGTTAATATAAAAGTTTACAAAGAAGTTTTCCCGCTCTTTATAAAAAAAAATTTCGCTTTCGTCTTCGAACCTATCCGCGGTCCGAGTCGGTTTTGCCACTAAGTCCCTGTTCCCTACTTTTTTTGAAGAACCCTCACCATCTTAAGTCCGTTAACATAATTTGTACAATACGATTGTTATGATTAAAATAATTATAATCATCAATATTAACACTAAATAAATGTATGACGTTCTACATTATGGTTAAACCAATTAGGACTCCGTATACTTATGACAGGGAACAAAAATACCATAGTATAATTTATGCCAAAAAAAATGAGTATCATCTTTATGCGTAATGTTGTATGACAATCGATATTATGACAAAAGTTGTTATGCGACCAGAGGCCACCCCATTAATTTTATGCACACTTTCCTTACACTATAACTCGAACGCGATAAGTCTGTGAATGGAGCCTCCATGGAGATGACTTTGCCATATATTTACGGCCAACCAATCGCGGTTGAATAATAATAATATGTGGTATTTCAACGACCGTTTATGTCTAAATTGTGTCAAGCTGTAAATGACATGTTAAATGACAATGTCGAAACATTTGATACAGGAAACGACTTATCATTCAGATTTACGAGTTTATAACGCGAACTAGCTTTAGAACATGCCTTTACTGAGTTTAGATAATTCTTTGTTAAACAATGCGCAAATAAGTTGAAACTATATTAAATTACTAGCTTTTGCCCGCGTGTAACTCGATTATATCGTACCTCCATACAAACTTCTGCTCCCCATTTCAACCCCGTTAAGGGATGATTTCCGGGATAAAAACTATCCCATGTCCCGCTTTAAGCGTGAAAAGGTAACAGAGAAACAGACAGAGTAACTTGCATTTTTAGGGTTCCGTAGTCTACAAGGAACCCGTATAGGTCCGTCTTTGGCTTAGCTCAGTAACTCTTACTACTAGAAAACTGTAATGGCATGGGTCGTATAAATCAATCACGTTAATAAAATAGTAAAATAAATTCTTGTTTTTTTATTATTTTTGGGTACATATTTATTTATAGTATTATAGTATTTTTCCCTACATTTAAAGTAGGGATGTTATTTTTTTTGTCGGTATACCCATGATGTGGCGTACCGTTGGATAGGTTGGTCAAAAATATAATGAAGTCCTTATAGTAGATTGTTAACCGAGGGTTGAAAGCCACCCATTCCTGATGAGATATTTAATTCAATAGTTCGAGGCTGAAATGAATGGCTTTCCCCGAGTTAAACACTCTACTTTTCATTTCGAATAGGAGGAAATGAATTGAAAGCCAAAAACTAAAATATTTTCTAAATCATCATAATTATCAAGAAGCTTCAAAAATCAACACAATTTTATGGAAGTGTGTCAGTATAGGTTTTTGCCATTTTTTTTTATGAGTTTAGGACGCTGTTCTAAAGTGAACTACGAACACTTAAAAAATAGCAATAATAGTCATACAATAATTAATTTATTATCATTATTTAAAAAAATAACGCATGATTGTCAACAAGTTTAAAAATCAGTACAATTTTCTGAAACTGTGGCTGTACAGGTTTCTGCAATTGCTTTTTGATTTTTTATTCCTTTTCAGCCCTAGGGGCGACATGCCTCACTTTCAACCCGCTGTTTAGATAAACAATGACCTACTTTCAGAGTATGAGAGATGAAAAACCATTTTTCACTTATGCTCGAAAAGTGTGTCATATTAGGCTTAAATAGCGGGGTTAAAGTAACACATTTAGCCCCTAGGGAAAATATGTAAACTTATTTATGTATCTTAAAACATTTTAATTTGACCAATCAAAACACTTCAATGTATTAAGAGTCCGCAGTAAGCTCGATTCTCCATACAAACGTAGTTAACGCTCTCATTTTAAAACTACGTGTTGGATTGTAACGAAACTTTGCATATACAATGACATGACTATGTCTGTAATTAGTTTATGCAGCTTTAGAAACCATAATAAAAAAATACAGCGAATTTAAGTTTTTCATAAAAAACTTGTTTTTGCTGTATTTCGTTTGTTTTATAAACTGGAACCATATAAACTAATTACAGACATAGATATACCTCATGTCATTGTATATGCAAAGTCTCGTCACAATCCAACACGTAGTTTTTAAATGAAAGCGTAACTACGTTTGCATGGGAAGATCAAATTCGGCCGAGCTTACTGCGGACGCTTAAATCCACCAATCACAACTATTTAAAAAACCATTGGTATTTGCTATCAACTAATCAGAATAAAGCTATATATTAAAATCAACCAATCAGGAAACAGAATAAATTTCAAATATTATTAGGCGTTTTATGTTCCCGAATTCACAATCATTAAAAAAAATAAACACCGGCCGTCTATAGCCGCGTCCAAACGTTCAAGCGTGGTTGGCTGCATACATGACATAAGTTATGAGATAGAGCGGGATAGACGCTGTCTATCTCGCTTTATCATATGCACTGTATGCTGTCCGCCGCGCTCGGCCGTTCGGACGCGGCTATTAGACGGTCAGAGGCGTTTATTCGTGGTGTCAATACTTTGTATCTGTGTAAAAAAAGTTTATTAAAAAAATATGGCGCCAAATTTAACAATCTTTTCGCCGTGGTATTTATTATCGATTGTGAATGGATATTCTTTGTTTTTACTATTTTCTCGCTGTCGAAGTGAAAAGTAGAGTGTATTACTCTGGTCTAAAAGCCATATTACCCCTCGAACTATTTCCCCCTCACTTCGTTCGAGAAAATACCCATCTCGTGGTAATATGGCTTATTTTAGACCCTTGTCATACAATCCTACTAATATTATAAATGCGATAGTTTGGATGTTTAGATGTTTAGATGTTTGGATGTTTGTTACTCAATCACGCTTAAACGGCTCAACCGATTTAGATGACATTTTGCACGAATACGAGTATAGTTCATAACCTGGATTCAAATATAGGATAGTTTCTATCCCGGGTCCACGCAGACGAAGTCGCGGGTGGAAGCTAGTCTACTATAAAAGGAAAACTATCACGGCTAAGTAGGCACAACTAGTTACCGAGTAATAGTCGACCAACTTAAAATGTACTTAGAAAGGCCAACTTTCGTACAAATTCGCAGCATTTAGTTGCAATTCCGCCGTGGCAGACAACGACCCGGTTGACAAACTTAGATCACACATCCTGAGTCCCTTTATTATTCAATAAAAGTCCATAGGTAATTTTGAATTTTAAAGGAAAACAGCATGACTGTTGAGCCGAGAAGCACAACAAAAGAAGTCTTCAAAAACTTTAGTTGACAGCATCTTTTGAATTGTCAATAAATTGCATTCTAAATTTTTATTCGACGCAAACAATATGCGTGGGTGGCGTCGACTTGCAAGACTGAGCGCGTACGTGTACCATACGATGCATGACGGTAGCAAATACACAATCAGTTTAGTCGTCTATTGTCTAGTCAAAGGAAATTGATAATGTCTATACTAAACAATATAATTCTAAATTTTGAGAGCAATAGTAAATTGGCAGCTAACCGCAGGTCAACGTCAAATATACATGAACACACGCAACTTATTTCATTGCAATGAGGTGATCTATATATGTATACATATCTTTGACGTCGCGTGTACATTCGACGTTGACTGAAGTCGATCATATTTGTGTTTTTCTCTTATGAATAAGGACAGTTATCACTATTAGTGATTGATTGGATATTTGATATCAGGTTAGTTCAACGCATTGCTAGCCAAAGCAAGAATCAAAACCGCCACGCAACCTCTTCGTTTAAAAATGGTACCAGGTGAGGTTTACTACATGAAACATGACCAAGATTCTTTATGAATGAACACCAACAGTGTTTACACACAACACATGGTAGTGGCACAGCCCTACTGTACCAGTTGTATACCGCTTGTGACATTACCGTGTACCGGTTCGTTATGAAACGGCCGGGCGTGGCAATTGACGAAATTCTACATTAACAACAACACTACCGTGCCGGGCGCCACACACACCTCTGTATAAACAAAAATAAACTATTATTCATTACTGGCTGTAGATATAGAAGTGTGATTAGTAACATATAGCTGAATTTGACGGATGATTTCAAAAAGCAACTTTCTTCAATTTGTGTAAGAATGCCCCTTAATACATATTTTTCTCAAATTCCAATTGCTTTTGATATGAATGTAAAAGTTCACTTGCAGATCAAATACTTCAATCAAGTGAAAAGTCTCGTTTAATCATTTAGCACACCGTTTGTATGGCGACCGGTTATTGAAACGACCACTTTTCCATGACTGTGACAACTCATAAATCCATCCGCAAATGTTACATTTCCTTTATTTCGGCATCGACAATAGAGTTCAAGGTTTAAATCAGATTAGTCTATGGTATTTTCGATGACGCAATTCGCTAAATGACAAATCTCACTAGATTCTAATATTTGATGTAGCAACCGGCATATCACAGGTAGCAGTAAATAAATGCACATAAAATAATCATGAATTATTCAATAAAATCAGCTCGGCTCGACTTGTTTGAATTTGATACTTTGAATGGTAGGGCAGAGACAAAACTGTTTTTGATAGAGGAAAATAGTCTGTGGTTATAACAGTTAGGTTAATCCCATAGAACCGTTAACGTTTTAGAACATTCGTCAACTCTAAGATTCTCAGAGTTGACAAATGTTTCTAAATTAAATTTAATACCACTCATTAATAAGACGAGAGACAAACCGAAACTACATTTATATAAACCATTGCGGTTTGCCATCTGTTCACAATTTATACTGGCAATAAAACTAGAAGAAACAGAACCACTATAAATTTAAGGATGAACTCATCAATTAAAGTAAAACAAAGTTATACTAGCAACTTGGTAAGTTAGGAACAACGCTATTTTCTGGTAACATGACTGTCAGTTGTGTTCAGTGGCAGCGACCGTGGACGGCAAAGATAGACTTGTATTAAAGTCTGTGGTTAACAATAATAGATAATAGATGGAAAATCTTTACCAAATGAGTAAATCGGCGTGAGAATTTACTTAATAAAACCTTATAAAAGTTTATATATATTCTGTCGTGGACACACTAAAGACATTATAATAGGTTATGCAAATGCCTCTCGCATATTAAAATAATGCGACATAATCAGAATGTCATGGTACAGTGATCACGAAAGTGGTCTACTACTGTTGAACCCTAAAATACAATTAATAGAATCGAAAAGTGGTAACCCTCTTTCTTGGATGGCTACCTACCTACCTATTTTTTATTATTTATTTATTTATCGTATGGCATACTTTATTTCGCCTTTAAAGTTACTGTACCTATATAATAGATATACAGCGCAATAAACATATACTCAGGCAGGTGTTATGCGGATCGAAGTCCATCATAGCGCAGGCGCTGTAGAATACGTCCGAATTGAAAATGCTATGAAAATGGAGTTGTTGAAGAAATTTCTGTCCAACTGTAGTCTTCTTAATACTCCTTAGTATATGGTCTAGAGAAGCCACTGCCTTTTCACTAGCGATATCCCCGTGATCTATTGGGGAAACTGATTTTACTCATCCCTTGCCTATTAGATGAATGAGCAAGATTTTAGACAGCAACTCTAATACCCAGTAAAGAGTAGCTGTTACCCCCAAATAATAGTTGTTACCTGGGGGTAATTACCGACCCATTAGCGGCGGTAACATATTACGGATTAGCTTAGCTCTATTATGAGCTGTGGTGCCGTTTCGCCGTCTAAATAAACATTGTTCGGTTCATGACGCATTGGTGCTTACACTGTAATGTTATGTAACCTGTTTATTCAATAAATAAATAAATAAATAAATATAGCTGGCTAGGCTTTAAACACTCTACTGCATGGGTGACAATAGAATTGTTCAGTTGTATTTCTATGTGTACTCGTAGTGTACATACTTCTAACGGGCTAGCGTCCGTTTTTTTTGTTTCGTTGAAATATTGTTGTTAAGGTCTTGTTACAAAAACAAAGCATTGAGCAGTTTGCTGGCTCCCTAAGTAACAGGAGAAACGTACCAATAATAAAAAGAAACGCCACCAACCACGCGCCTTTTCAAGTCACAAACTGCCTACCATTAGAATTAGCATAAATCACTGCCAACTAAGGAATTTTCGTGCGTTGTCGTCGTCTATTTGCAAATTTGCAAAACATCTCGACGCCCGCAAGAGCTAGGTGAAAGTAATGCGGTAACTGCATGCATTATGTATACGCCATTGCCCGCGGACTTCCGAAAAAAACTACATTGAAAACGCGGCAATCGCAAATTGAAGATAAGTTCAAAAAAGCAGTATTTAAGGAACGTGTTAGATCGATTTAAAGTCCTAACACCTCAAGTTTAAGTCACGTATTTAGTTCGGAAACACTGCGGATGACGTTTCCTGCGTAAATTTATGGATGCATTCGATTTGGATGTTTGTTAAATATTGTTTCGATGCTATTTTTTAACATTGCAAGCCACGGATCGTTTAATTAATGTTGCATAATACATGATAATGCAACTAATTAAGCTCACTAATCGGTTGAATAATTGGATGAACGTCGTATCGACTCGTCATCGTCGAACGTCAATCGCTTTTACCGAATCAGAAAGGATACATTTGTTCACAGACCCGTTTTAAATCTAGATTTGATTTATGCAGATTTAATTGCCAGAATGATTTCTGATAACACTTTATAAATGTAATAAGAAAATAATGTACAATTATTTAAATTGTCCCAGGTTATTATTAATGTAGGACATTGAAGAACTATTAACCTGTTAAGGTTGCAAAATTCCAGTTAACAAGGTGTTTGATAGTCTTGAGATCTTGGTGGTCAGTTAGCAACACAGCTTTAGATAAGATAAGAGAATTCTTTATTAACGCCACAATAAACGATTACACAAAACATATCAATGTAACGCTAAAAGGAGGCCCCACTCAGCATATTGCCACGACAAGCCGTGGCAATATGCTGGCTGGCGATTTTCAGTTAGGGCCCTAGCTAAAAACTACTATAATATAATTAAAACTTAACGAATGACGAGTAAACTAATCGATCAACCAAACTTTTCAAACGTACCGTCATGCTGCTAATTTCCGACCGATTTAGCAGTTAGTTTATCAACAGAGAGTACAAATCATCAACCTCCTAGCGGTTTCCCGGTTGTAGCCAGGGGTCTAATCCCAAGTTTTAGCATAGTACTAGTTCTAAGAAAGCGACTGCCATCTGACCTTACAGCTTGTAGAGGTCACACACGCAAAAATATCTGACACGTCCTTTATTACTTGCGGATTACTTTACAAATGTCCGGTTCTGCGCCCCCCGCATCCGGCGGACTCCCGTGACCTTTGCCAGGTCATCAGTCCACCAGTCACTGTGGACATCTTTCGGCTGATGATCTTTACAAATAATACGAACGAAATAAAATTTACCTTAGTGTCAAGAGACTGTGTGGAGAAGAAGGAGCAGAGAAGCACGAAGGTGGACAGCCAGTGCGGCGAGCTGCGCGTCGCCGGCTCCATGCTGGAACTGCAACAACGATGGTTCCTGTTAGACGCACGTTAAATAAAAAAGATAGGTACATTCAATTGTGGGGAACAAATGTCTATAGCCTTCACCAGGTTCTAATACCTAAGAGTAAAAAATGAGCCAAGAGCAAGGATGACATACGCCTATGGGCTTATTGCAGAGCGGCGATCTCACTCATTAGAACGAGTTGGTTTGACTCCTTTATCCAGTTATTGCACTGCATTTAGCCAGGTCTAAAGACCACTTCAAAGAGAAGGAAAAGCCAGAAAGCGAGCTCCGGTCTCCAAAGCACCAACTGAGAATGGAATCAGCAACCGGAACTAACGTTAAGAAGAGAGAGAGAAGGTATTACTTAGGACGCTAATTTACTCTAAATTGACAAGCAAATTTGGTGGTAGGTACCTATAAAGTAATTAATTTACATAAGTATGGTATAATTAACGTATTAAAATATTTGATAAGAACCTTAAATATGACGAGTCCGCGAAATGGCTATTTTGTTAGCTCGTTATAAAGCCAACTTCGCCATATTAATGGCATAACATTCTTAATAGTTTCACTGGTGTTAATGTTCATTAGTCATGTCCTTTTTAGGGCGTATTGAGATAAAGCAGTTAATATAAATATTATTTAATCGTTTAATAATTTACGTTTAACGTTTACCTATAAATCTATAAAAGATCGACTCACCTAATGATATCTCTTAAAATCGGCCAAGTGCGTGTCGGGCCACACGTAGTGTAGGGTTCCGTAGTTGCCTGTCATCTTCGTTACATCGACACGCACGCGCCAACTAAATAGTGCGGTTGCATCAGCTGAATTTGTACGAAAGTTGGCCTTTCTAAGTACATTTTAGTTGGTCGACTATTACTCGGTAATTAGTTACCTATTCCTCTAAAAAGTTCTATAAGAACATGCAAGATTGAAAAAAAATTATCACAATCTTCAGTTTAGTTTTCGCATACTCTAGTATATTTCGGCACTAAAATACGGACCTAAATAACAAAAAAGTTTTAATGGAAATTTAAAGTACCAACACTTAGACAACTACCTACTTTAAGATTGGATTGTGTTACTCATACCAAGCAAAGCGGAAGGACATGTCCGTCTGTATGTCCCAATGCCTTGCTTCTCTTATCACCGAGATTACAATACAGATAGTACATGTTTTTCTTATTGTCACGTTCGGAAGTGAACGGGAATCGAACCCACGACTCGGCCTTCGGACGCCCGATAAGAGGATGAAAGACTCAATACATGGTTATTGTATTGAGAAATCCTAATGCATTTTTATCTCTCTATCTCTCCTTGATTGAAGAACTACATTGACAGTAAAATATTTATTATTTTTAGTTTGATTGTAAAAAAATACATCTTAAATTCTTCTTCGCCTTTAATTTGTTCTAGTGGCTATTACGTTTCAAAGATACATCCCCGCGACATACGAACGGAGAGCAGAGCATTAGCAATAGAATCTAGTTGGCACCCTTTGCTATGGAAACCTAAAAACAATTCAATTCACTAATACAATCTAACCGGGCCATCGATGTACAATACTCCGTATTATACATCGATGATCCGGGCGTATAACTGAATATAAGAAAATGTAGAGAAAAATATCTAAACGTTCTGAAGAAACGTTCCTCATCAGTATTATTTTCGCGGACGGGAATAATTCTCTATGGAAATTTCCCGGCCGCTCTGCGGGGGTCAACGTTCGTGCAGGACAATGTATCTTCTCGGAAACCCGCGGGACCAAATATTAAAATATGGCCGACCAGGTGTTTCCGTATGCCAACTGATGTAGGGTTGCCAATGAATATTAACCGTAAATATACTAATAAGAACTACGTCAAAAGAGTCTTTTGTTAATTTGCGTTGTGTGGTCGGGTCTCGCTTACCAACAACGGTTGTGACCCGTTAGGCTAGTGGCCTTGGTCGAATCAACCACTGTTTATGAAAATCAAAACGTATATATAGTTTGATAAAGTTGCCTACCTCCTTTATATGAGTTTAACTCATTTAAAATTAGTTAAGTCCATGGTCTCCGGTAAACGCCACACGCCACTTACAGCAGCGTCACGTTCTATAGAAATGTAGCAGCACTCCCGTACATTTTGACGCGGTACGCGGCGTGCGGAGTCGACCGGAGACCAAGGCCTAAATAGATTTCGGAACTAACGGTCTTTTTCCATATATATTTCTAAATTTGGCCTAAATATTGCTGTCAATTATTTTTTTGCCTGGGTACGGGAAGCTAACCTAAGTATCAAGTAACTTTCCAAGCGCACGACCGGTAATTTCGTAATTTTAGAACGTATTTAAAGTAAAATTAGGCGTTCGTTTTAAATGCATTCAACATGGAGTTCAAAATGTACCCGTCACATTAAACTGTCGGATATCTAAGTTAAGACATAATTATGATCAGTCACGTTAGGCACTCAATATTATGTTAGTCATAGAATATGTTGATCGCTAGAGTACAAAGTGCTATGTTGTGTATTTTATTGTCCTGCCTCCGATTGGTAATAACCGGTATTTTATTCGCAATAATGAGACAAATGAGCAGAGAGCTTGAGTGACAAATTGACAATTAATGGAGATTCCCGCTACATATGAGACGCTTTTATACAGTTTGGGCTCAATTCCGGAATGCGATGATATTGTATTAAAATAGGCGAATCATCTTAGTTATGAAGGCAAATTCGAATGTTGTCAGATGACAACAAAGCGACCACTTCAATGAGTCCTCGCTTGCGCGGTACGGGGGCGCCGGAGCTCCCGAGGATGCGTTGTGTTGAGAGCGAGGGTATTTGTTCCTTCAACTGTCAACACGGCGAATTCTCAAACATATCAAGGGTCGGTAACGCCCATGTTACTTCTTTGGAGTTGCATGCTTCTATAGGCTGCGGCGTCCTCTTACCATCAGGCGGGGTATGCTTGTTTGCAACCGTCGTTGTATAAAAAAAAACGATTTTCAAAACTCCAAATTACATCATTCCTAAGACTTCGATTACTAAAATACACGAATTTCAGAATTTCGTTTTCTTTTTTAACCGATTTTTATAACCCCGAAGAAAGAAAGGCCCGAAAAATTCCTATTATCAATGTTCCGAAATTTAATCGCTAATTCGGAAATTAGACATTCGGCGAAATGAACTTTGTGTTTTTAATAATCAGAATTTTATTTATTAACAATTATGAAATTCGGATTTTTGAACCCCGGTGTTATATTAAGATTCCTATTTCCCGTAAAGAATATATATGTAGAAAGTCGCAAGGTTAGTTCAAAGTAGTTTCAGAGAGAGACTAAGGCAGCTTGGTGTAGGTACGACAACGAGCGAAGCGAGGAGGAGTATTAGGCCGAACCGCGACTCTACAGCGCGCGAGCCGTGAGCGAAGCGAGCGTGCCGCGAAAGCGGCCGGCGAAGCGCCAGAACAGAACACTTTTTTACTACCTAATATTGAAATATGATATACCTACGTACAATTTGATAGTTATGTGTGCTATATTTTCTTTTGGATGTAGTACTTTAGTTTAGTCAGATTTACCTATTATTGGTCGGTGTGATGATATTTCGAATTTTGCAAATCAGTATTTTAGTAATCGGTATTCGTATTTTTGCTATTTCGGATTATTATTATTATATTATTATTCCTATTATTGAAATACTTACGGAATTTTGATCATTATAATTGTCACCGTTAGACATTTCGGATTTATGATGAATCGGAATAGTCATATAATTTTATCATTTTATTAAAATGACATCAGAGATTTCTTATCATTCGTGGCAAAAAAACTAGTGAATTCTTCAACTTGCGATCACCGCAAAATGCGGAAGTAACCTCGGAAGTAAAAAAACCGGCCAAGTGCGAGTCTGACTCGCGCACCGAGGGTTCCGTACAAATTATAAATTAAATCAAGGTAAAGTAAATGTCCCAATATTTGACACCTTCATTCTAATTCCCATTACTGAACAAAGCCCAACGAATATGACCACAAATAGACCGAAGTAATTTTCGCCTGTTAAATTACTTATTTTAACCCATCAACAGAATTAAATTTCAATCAACGAATAACTTTTACACCAAGACCATCGAACTATCAAGACAATTGAATTGCGGTTTTTTTTGACCTGCTATTGAAATATACCCCTCCCAACCCCAATAATTCTAGAAAAATCTTAACAGCGTGAAGTAGGAATGGGGTCAGCGCCATCTATCGGCGCCATTTGGTACTAACGTGCAAGGGCAATCAGCTTTGTATGTATGTTGGTGTTTTAGCGATTATTGTTTATTACGTGAACCGGTCTCGATTTTTTTTTTATTTGAAAGAGAGTACCTACTTCTTTTATAGTCCTATAGGAATTTCGAAACAAAAAAATACTTATTAAATTGCAAACTTAACTAGGAAATGATTTTTGAAAATAAAACAAAAAATACACTAGAGACAGAAAAGTTATCTTAATCATAAATAATAATTTCAAATTTTTCGCTTGTACAACTTCGGAGATAAGGGGGTGGAATGGTGTTTTTTTTACATTTTCCTTCATAGATCGAAATTTTACCAATGAAAAAAAAACCGTTTCAAAAAGTGCAACTAAAGTCCTTTCATATGATACCCCACTTGATCTAATAGTTGATTTTTTTTTGCCCCCTCCTCATATATTCGTAATTTTTCATAGAAAATTAAAATGTATATTTAAATTTCTCATTGTCCATGCACGTGGATAAATCTCATTTAAAACTATTCCAAATTTCAAATTGATAACTTAAGTAGTTCGTTAGATATTTCACTTTGTGACAGACAGACAGACAGACAAACGGAGTCGCACCATAAGGGTTCCTTTTTTACCTTTCTTGGTACGGAACCCTAAAAAATAATCGGATGTTTGGTTTGCATGTAATAAAGTTTGCCTTAAGTTTCGTGAGAATAAAATTCTCCCTTATAAATACCAATTTCCCTTGTTACGCCGGAATAAAATAAGATCTCACCTATTAATAATAATAAGGGTCAATATCCACGAAAGCTATGCGAAGTAGCGGAGTGGTGAGCGAGGAAAAAATCCACCAATAGGAAGAGATGCGTGAGCGAGGCTAGCAATGCTATTAGTGGAGTTTTAGGGCCCTGTACCAGTGGGAACAAAGAAACTTAAGATGCGACTTTGTTCGTCTAAAGCAATTATTACACTACTATACCTAGGGACCCTTTCTCTAAATCAGGGTCATGTCATAAGAGAAAGGGACCCTAATTCTTTGCAAAGGGCACCGGCTCCCTAGATATCGGGCCATTTTTACACTGCACGATATCTTATAGTGTATAAATGGCTTAAAGTCATAAGGGCCTTTAAGCCTGTGACAGACTGGCGCGGCCTGCGATGGGCCGGTGATGGCCAATAGTACATTTTAAACTTAGAAATACTTGTCAATAATTGACAAGTTTACTACTGACCGCCATCGCCAGTCTGTGAGAGGCTTTAAGGCTTGTACTAAACATATATTTTTATAGAAAAAAAATGTTTGTTCAGATACCAAAACTTGCCAGCACTTGAAGCCCACCGAAGAGTTGCATTATAAAACAAACAAAACACCAGTTTCGTTACAAAACGCTCGTGTGAACAGCGCACACTTTTGTCGCTCATTACGAAATGTCCGATTTTGCGAAACTGCCAATTCTAGCCGATCCTCATTGTCTTTCGTATTGAAGTTCATCATTTATATTGCGGTTCGCATTGCATAGGTTACGAAAAGCTTCCCACAATGTTATGTTTGACCATAATGATGATCACGAGACTGAGCACTGGCTGGTTGTTGCATAAGGCTTTCCAGGACTACTTGGAGATTGTATTGTTGATATAATTTTACGAATATACTGTTGTTAATGACAAACTTTAGTGAAGTTGCTGTGCAAATTATGCAATACTGTTGAACGTATTTTCAAACCGATTAGTATCATTAAGTATATGGTTAATTAAATCTCTAACCACTACACGTGGACGAAAATTCGGTCGGGGCAGAGATTTCAGGCAAGAGTAGGTATGGCAAGGGGCAAATTTGACGGCCATTGGTGTGCATTATTCGATATATTGGCAATCTCACTAAGTTTCAACATTCATTTTTTTTTAATTTAATTCTTCCTTGTCATTGTGGTCGTTCATTCACACCTTAATCCAGCAAGAGTTGTCTCAAAACGAAAAGCATTAAGAGCCATCTGAATACCTACATAAGTCTCCAATTAATATGAGGGCAGATAATTCAAGATTGATGAGAGATGAGACGGAAAAAGCCAACCAGTGCGTCATCGCCATTTAAAGGTGCGACCACACCGCTGCTCAAAATACGCTAACGCACCGTAAAACGCAGCAAAATGTATGAAGAATACGTGACGCATACGACACGTCAACGCGTATACGCAGCGTTAAGCACCGGTGTGGTCGCTCCCTAAAAGATGAATCAGATGTTTACGAGTTTTCCCCTTTGATAAAGATGGGGTCAACGGTCGGTACCTGCTACATATTTATCAATACCACATTTAGGAAGATAATAATAATACTAACCTACAGAACAATCCCTGTCTACCAAATCGGACGTTTTAAAGTAATACTTTACACAGCTTATAAAAGAAGTTTCCTCGATTTTTCTAGGATCCCATCATCAGATCCTGACCTGATGACCGTGGGAACACCTGGAAAAAATACCCTTTCAAACCAACAATATTTCCAAATCGGTGCAGGCGTCTTCGAGTACGATTACTCGAACATATGTAAATACATAAAAAATAAAAGATTCCGACGAATTGAGAACCTCCTCCTTTTGAAGTCGGTTAAAATGGAGCTAATCATGCCTTCTCTCCCTATCGCAACACTTGTGCTCTGCTACGTAGGTACACTAGTTTCACAGGGCTTATAGCTTCGAGCTGCCAGACCACCGACAGACATTATTATAATTATTGTCTAGGTAGATCACGTAAACGGCAACATTCGTGTTACAGTTCAAATCAATATTTTTATTTTTTTATTGAACAGTTGCAATAGCACAAATATGGGATTTACAGGGAGAGGCCTTTGCCCAGGAAGCAGTGGGACACCCCTATACGCTAGGAAAAGATTTAGTTTAAAACGTAGTTGTCTGTCGTGTCGCTGTATAGGTTCCTGATCTGTATCAGAGGGGTGATTACGTAGCTTTTTGAACGTACGGTAGGACCACTCAACTGACATTTTCCCACTCAAAAACTGACATTTAGATCTACCTAACGATCTACAAAATATTACGCAATCAACCAGGAATTGAAGAAATATATGACACGCTCAAACGGCTCTAGAAAAAGGGTAGTGTCAGATAGTTTTGGTCACTATAAACTCTGTTTATTGATGACTAAATCTAACATTTCTCTTTACGTCACATATGTACTAAACAGCTAATAAATAGGAAAGTGACCACGACGATAAGGATGCGCCACGCGCTCCGTTTTCACCTTCACTCGGATATAATATGTTCGGCGGCATTCTTCATGTGAGCGGAATCCAAATACGCTTTCATCGGATTCCTTTGAAAGTGCCGCAAATGTATCACCTTTTAGATTTAATTCTATAAAAGCAGACAATTCAAAAGGGACTTTGTTGTCCATGTAATGGAGTTCAAAACAGAATGAGAGGAGACGAGGCTACATTCGCGGCTGGCAATATTTTTGACACGTCCTGTAGGTTTCGCGTAAAGAAAGTAAACCATTAAAAAACACAATTTATGTATGTTTCGGGTTCAGACATACACCCACTTAACGGTAGGGTACAAAAGTAAATGAGTCACCTCGGAATCAAATTGGCCTAAGTATACTTCACCTCAATTTATCTTAAACGAACTGTCACACTCAAGTCTTGTTGCAGCAACAAAATCTGGTCAAGTTTAATAAACAGTAATATCTGATTAAATATACAATTTACAAAAACAGCCAATACAATAAGATATTTGCTTAAATATTCAATATCTTTACTTCCTCTACGACGTACTTACTTATCTAAAACCGACGAATACTCTATCAAATGTCAAGGACTTGCGACCCTTTGGTTCTGAACAAGGCGAGGTCGTGTCATAGCGTAACGAGTTATCAATACTGTCAAACATGATGTATGTATGTTGTGCATAATGTTGTTTTGTTTTCGGTAAATATTCCGGCACGTGAGTTATAATAGTGACAAGGATTAGTACGCCTTAAGAATGTTCGTGAAACTTAATAAAATAATGTTTCTCCTTCTTTTAATCCAGGAATGCTACTGCAGGAGGTACAGGAGTACTCATCCTACGAGATGCCTGCCTAGGGAGAGTAGAGATGGTTGGGGCACATCACAGTTTTTGGGTATACCCGACAGAAAACCCTAATGTGACATATTAACTATTTTATGAATTACTAGGGGTCCCATCCCCAGTTAGCCCCAGTTTAATTTTGCATTCATGAATTACCGTAGTGAGGTTTATACTCATAAAATCGCTGAACCAACAACGGCTTATAAAATGATTAGGTATAAATGCTGCTTCTGGCCCCATGAGGCCTTACCGGTGTATTTTTTACTGTCAAGCCGAATCGAATCAACACTTTATACCCCCTACCGTCGTCCATTACTCGACTGATGACCCCTTGATAAAAGTTTAACTGAATATGTACCGTTACCGCTTAATGAAGATGACTCCCATTCAGTTTGCAGGACTTTGTCAGCAAAGCAAAAGCGGCGTACAGCTTAATTTGAATTTACTTACACAGATACCCCGTAAGCGTTCGAATTTGCCGCCCGAGAGCGGTAATCGCAATATTTCCGAATTCGATACAGTCGAAAACCGTATTGGGCCATATGCAAACAATTCCAATTCGGACGCCTCGTACCGTCGTTGCTGTCGGTTGACACCTTTAGGCACCGTTAAACAGAGTTATTTTACAATTGGTGTTAACGATCAATTTGTACTTATTCGTAAAATTTCATTACAAGCTATTTAGTGTTACCTGTGTGGTGAATGAATTCTGTATCGTTAATGTACATGTTGTGATCATTTTAACTGTATTGAGAAGGTAACGGTTATTATTATTAGATTTAGGTGTTTTTATACAAATCGCCACAGTTTTGCTTGGTATAAACTATTGACTAGGGAAAAACCTGGATATATTTTGGAAGAGTTGTTCTAGAACAGAGTTTGAAGAAAGGATTTTAAAAATTAGACTGGTTAAGTGGACTTAACTCGTCTACAATTTAATTCATGCCACCCTATAACAAAAGTAACTCATATAAATTGTGTATCATCGTTTGACAGTAAAGAATCAATGAATTATTAGATCATTAAGTCTGGAATTACTTATTTAAAAAAACCTAAAATGTATGTAAGGCTTATTTCGTTCCTTATTTAATAATGTGAAACAATGTCACGTAAAAACAAATTGACCCTGTGAACGTATCAAACAATAATTAGATTATATTTTTTGTCATTTTCCAATTCTCGTACACAAACAGGGTCTGGCTTCTGGTTATTACGTTTCGTACGTGCTCATATTATCATGGCTATACTAAATTGATAATACGTGTTTCATTATCATTAGCCATTTTGTCGTCGTCACAAAAAAGTTTAATAAAAAGTTAAAATGGCAATTCTTTTTAACATCGACAACACAAATTTGGTCAGTCGTTAAACGTAGTGCAATAAGATATAGTGTAGTTGTTAGTAAATTTGTAAGTTATTTGTAGACGCTTCTTCAGAATGTCCAGGATTATTTATGTCATTTTGGTACTAGCTTCTGCCCGCGACTCCGTCCGCGTGGAACTCGTTTATATCGCAGCTCCATACAAACTTTCACCCCCCATTTCACCCCCTTAGAGGATGATTTCCAGGATAAAAACTATTCTATGTTCTTCCCCAGGATTCAAACTATCTCCATACCAAATTTCATCTCAATCGGTTCAGCGGTTTAAGCGTGAAGAGGTAACAGACAGACAGACAGACACACTTTCGTATTTATAATATTAGTATGGATGGATTAGTTTTATTACTAAAGGTAAAACGCGCTATAAAATATAAACACTTAATAGATTGTAGTTTAAGATTTATCGCTGATATAAAACATTTGTCACTCACAGTTAAGTACCTACCTATCAGAAAAAGATAAATTTGTCGGTATCCTGCTCGCCTCACAGAAATCTATACTAATATTCAGAGCACGGAATTCACGTAGCACTTTTGAGCTGTCATAGGGACTTCTCGTTTATCGACTTCCGATTATACATATGTATATCGATAAATACAGAATACAATATGGAAAATATGATTACGAGTAGAAGTGAACAACACGCAGTCTTATCGCGAATGAGCGATCTCTTCGAGAATGATGACAGCTCAAAAGTGCTACGAGAATTCCGGGTTCTGATAATCATAGAACAAGAATAAGAAATATTTATTTCACAAAAACACGTTACACGGAATACAATTGTCATCGTAGGACAACTAACAAATGATAAAAGATAAAATACATTTTGTGCATGTGTGTGCGAGTGTGTGTGTGTGTGTGTGTGTGTGTGTGTGTGTGTGTGTGTGTGTGTGTGTGTGTGTGTGTGTGTGTGTGTGTGTGTGTGTGTGTGTGTGTGTGTGTGTGTGTGTGTGTGTGTGTGTGTGTGTGTGTGTGTGTGTGTGTGTGTGTGTGTCGTTCAGTAGCATAAGCGTACAGCGTAAAGTTGCTTCTAGCGGAGAACATACTACTTCCATTTCAAATTGTCAAAAGGGCCCCTTTATTTCTATTTATAATTTCCTAAAAGTTGGTATCCAAAGGTTATCTCGAAGAGATCACTCATTCGCCATAAGACTGCGTGTTGTTTACTTCTACTCGTAATCATATTTTACATATAAATACAAATTTATTTGATAAAAACATAAAAAGAACTAAGGTACAAACTTAAGTAACATAAAAATATTTATAACGAAATATAACTAAACTAAACCTATATTATACCTAAACCTATAGAAAGTGAATGCCCCCAGGTCCCCGTTATAGGCTATGGTGCCCAGAAGGCTGGCAGCGTTGCCTCTTTGGATTGCTAGGCTAATCCTTTGGCCAAAATAGCTACCAGCCCTCTGGTCGCCGGGTTTACATATTGTATTCTGTATTGTATTTATCGATATACATATGTATAATCGGAAGTCGATAAACAAGAAGTCCCAGCTCAAAAGTGCTACGAGAATTCAGGGTTCCTAGGCTGACCTAACTCGTCTGATTAAAAGAAATTGACTATTTGACAAAAAAAAAACACGGCGCTAGTAAATGTTTGTATGGGACTGACTACAATTAGGGCAGGTAATTAGACAAAGAACCGGCCAAGTGCGAGTCGGACTCGCGCACAAAGGGTTCCGTTACCATTATCCGTTGAATGAAAGGTAAATTGTGATTTACGATTTATCACGTATTAAAAAAACTACTTACTAGATCTCGTTCAAACCAATCTTCGGTGGAAGTTTGCATGGTAATGTACATCATATTTTTTTTTAGGTTTATCATTCTCTTATTTTTTACCACTTTGGAAGTGTGTCTCGCGCAAACTATTCAGTTTAGAAAAAAATAATATTAGAAACCTCAATATCATTTTTGAAGACCTATCCATAGATACTCCACACGTATGGGTTTGATGAAAAAAAAAATGACTCAGTTCTATGGGGAACCCCCAAAAAAAAAAGTTTCAACAGTATAGTCCTTATAGTTTCGGAAAAAAGTGACTTTGACATACGGACGGACAGACAGACAGACAGACATGACGAATCCATAGGGTTCCGTTTTTTGCCATTTGGCTACGGAGCCCTAAAAAGAGGGCCAGAGTTGGACCCTCGCTAGTGACAGCCGAAACGGCTTAAGTATACAAATTGACATAGAAGTATGACGTCACCATTTTCTATTTGTATCAATCGTTGTATGGACAATGCTTAAATCGTCTGAAATAGACGTAAAGGCATATGATTGATTGATTGTACGGATATTTAGTAATTTGCCGTTTTGGTCGTGAAATACTGCGTTTAGGTGCATAGTTGTAGTAGAATTATTTTATTATTCAAGTGTAAGGATTGGCAGTATTCAATTTGCTCTTGGACGATTTTTTTTTAAATCTTTCATGTTCCACATATTTTATTTTATTTTGTAATTTACAATTTACTGCAATAATTTGATGGTTTACTATCCAACACTACGTTATCAATTTTAACATGAAACTGCCCTACTGTATGGCCTTCTCTTGCGTTCTTTTTAATTCGCAGGCGAAGCCGCGGCCAGCTAGTAATTTACATAAAACACTTAAAAAGCTATCAATATAGCGCTTTTATCATTACCAATAAACAGCACAAATGGAACATTAATTTTATCATTTACGTGAAAGTAAACCACAAAATTTGTCAACGGCGGCAAAATGTGATAAAACACCAATATTTTATCGATAAATTGCTACCGACGCGGCGGCATTGGCCCACAAAGAGTTTAAGTAGTGCAATTAAACTGGATGGGATTGATTCAACTGTTGTTTAACTTACATTTTCAAATCTGGATAAACCATTGTGTAGATTAGATAGATTTAGATATATTTAGCCCACAACTTACTTCATCCCAATCCCGTAGTCGACTTTTTCGATACCCACGGGATGATAGGGTCGTGCTACATTCGCCTCTCGCACACCTTCAGCGGGCGTAGCACGGTTGCCATTTCATCACTTATCGTTGTGGTAAAGACGCCCATCACGCTCTGACAAGTATGCGAGTGCTAGAGTGACGGATGCCTTATCCACAACGATAAGTGATAAAATGGCCACCGTGCTACGCCCGCTGGTATTAGACTTGCGCGTTCACATGTAACAGAACATCAAGCATTCGGATTTATTACATTTGTCGAACTGAACATCGAACAAACCCAAGCATAGAGCCAAACATCGGTACGAACATTTCCACGATCATTCTAGCGAACGCTCTAGCAAATGCTGTGCTAGACATGGGCTTAGAAGGACGGCGGAGGAACAATAACAAAATTGCTCGGCTCGGAAAAAAGCTCTAAGCAAACTTGCTTCTGTTTATTTTGTGAACCTGCTTAACATTCGCTAGAATGCTCAAGTGTACCTTTCGGTATCCGAGGTGCATCCATCCGAACGCCATTGACACTGTTGACAGTTACACTCATCGACCGCGACCGCGACCATGTTGTGTTGACACCCAAACGTGTTGACCCTAATGAGACGAAAGAGCACGTGCTGTCCGATTGAGCGGGATGCCATCATTTGATGTTAAGCGTCAGTTTTGTTAGAGTGGATCTTCTGTACGAAAATACTTTTATTTATTCTGTAATGTTGGTATCGAAGTCGAACTAAAAAAGCTTACGCCGAGACTAAAAGCCAGTAATGGCACGTTTCTATGAATATCTAGATAGCCCAGTTACCTTGAAACTACACCAATAAGTTAAACATATTTGCGAATAACATTGTAATTTGTCAAACTGTCACAAGATAATTATTATAACGAATTAATACCTATTGGAAATCATGATAGTTTACTTGTATATATTCGACTGTGATATAAAGACTCCTTTTCATCTTAATATTATTAAGGTTGCTTCATCTAAAAGCCCTCTCGACCACCTAATATCGATAGTGACGTAAGTACCAGTTTTTGCGTAAGCAGCTGACATCCGACCATCCTGATCCGACCATCCTGACCAGGGGGGAAAATAGTCCTTACTGGAGGTTTGGTCAAAGGTAACATGACTATTCGGGTAAATATCCACCAGAGATGTGGGAAGCTGTGTTTTCATACATTTGACTCCAAGCGTACGAGGTGTCAAAGATACGAAAACCCCAGTTTATATAGCATGTCTAAGGCTTGGCTACAATAGCTTCAGTGTTCATTACCTAGTCACTATTTATTTCCAGTTTGTTTTAAAGAAATCATTTAAACTAGTACCGGTAGCCAATTGCAAATATCGTACCAAATCCTCCATCCAGTTTTTTGTCGTTAAAAAACAAGGAACTATATTAAAACCTTAAACAAACGAACCATTTGTCAGTAAATTAATGAAGAGGCTGTTTATATGACATCATAAATCAAACGTTATCGCGATAAAATATCGCGTATCAAACATCACACCACACCTTTTTAAGAGTTTGGTACACTAAACCACAGTAGATATATAGCTTTAAGCAGTAGAATGCTAGAGCTGCCCACACCGCCATCTTTTATGTGAAGAACCTCGACGAAAAAAAAGAAGCAGAAATTAATCGTATTGCAACAATTAACTAAAGCGTAAGTACTTCGGTGGACTCAGTGGTGCATCTGTCTGTAGAGTGCACAGTGGTACGTAAAACGCGTTCTAAAATTTGGCATTTGAAATGTTGCAGAAAGCTATTTAAATCACTAAGACTTTTTTCTCTTCGCATTGAACCATTCGATTCCATGTTTTAAGTTTAAGATGACTGTAACGTGTTCTTCAAAATAATTGAAAAAGCAAGCGAAGCGAACTAAGTTGTCTGTTTCAGATTGGGCTGAAATACTTTCGTATGCTCGGGTGCCCGGTTGTCCCGCTGCTCAAATGGTTTTTTTTTAAGACAGGCTAGTGCTGTCTGAGCTACTAATATACTTGAGCAACGCATCTGCCTTACGTGTGGCAGTGCCTTAATTAAACGAAGACCTCACTTAAATTGAGCAAAAAAACTATTTTTTTTGCAAGGAGCTTTAACTACAGGTAGAGATTTATTGGATCAGTTGTGCTGTTAGTGTAAAAAGGTGAACACATGAAAATTATGAAGAAATAAAAAAACAGTCTCAATGATTTCTTAATAAAGTATATTCCAATAGGTACTTAATATTTTTGCATTGTATTTTAATTAAGAAAGATGTATAGACTACGATTCAACGGTGTAGACGTTGCATCTTTAAAAATATATACTTGAAAATCTAGGTAAAATTTTAAACTTACTTAAAAATATATTTTCGAACGAGCGAGCGAAGCGAATGAAGTTTTATGCTTCAGCTTGGGCCGAAACTTGTTTGTCTGTCCGGTGTCCGGTGTCGGTCCCGCTGTTCTCGTCTATGGTCGCAATTCTCAAGTCTCTCGTGAAATTTTGTAAGTAGGTTCGTTGATTATTATATAATTTTTATGTCGACTCACTTTTTCGAAATTCGTTTTTTTTTAAACTGGCTCGCGTATTCAACAGCCCACAGAGCCACTAGTAGTATTAATATTACTTAATAGTTAATAGTGGGATATTTGACCCACCATGGTTTATGCGATTTTTATTTTTCAAATATACTTAATCATAAATTGTATGTTTGAAAACGATATTTCATTCGACTATCAATATTCGAAAAATTCAGGCTTGTGTGGTATTCATACGCCTCGTAAATTTTGATAAAAAATAATTAAGATTGCAAAACATGAACACAACATCCACAAAGATGTATACCAATTAAACAGCTATTTCGCATTTCCGAATGCAAATATTACCGTTTTAATGACATGCAAGTACCGTTTAAAAAAACTTAGGCCTTAATTATTACACGAACATTTTTGCTTCCCAATTTTATACCGTATTACTGAAACAGAACATCTCGATTTCGAAAGGCAATTTTTTTCACTGCGGGAGGCTGAAATTCAACTGCAGTGCTTGGCCCAAAGACCAGTGTCAATGTGACCTCCGGTTGTGTTAAATTGTTATAATTGTCAGAGTCAAGATATACTGGGTCGATTCGAGAAAGGTTTTGATAGCATAGCAGTTCCGATTAAAAAGTACTTCGATAGTAACTCTTCGAGGCTTTATCTTGTGTCATTGCCACTTCAAATTAAGCTTTATCTGAACCGAGTAAGGTTACATTTTTAATGACATAATTGAAAGAGATAGGACCTTTAACAAGGCATCAAATAATATGTTTATTTTAATGCTTTCGACTTGCGATTGTGTAAATTTGTTCTCCACGACCAACAACCACACAAGTTGAGTTCTCAACGGAGAAACCTGATAATTTAATATTCTAATTTATAATGTTAAGGTAACCGGGCCAGTCGGTGTTATCTGGTAATTTATGAAAGACATTGCACCCACTATAGGACCATTTAAAGAGAGAAAGAAAAATCCGTGCTACCAACTTATTCAAATTATTAGTTTACACCAGTCTAACGCGATGTTTATTAACCTTTAGTTCTAACGTGAAGATGTGTACAAAGCGCGAGTTTAAAGTGTTCATACACCATATCCGTGTGCACAAGGTTTCATACACCATATCCGTCTTTTCCCGCCCTTAATTTTGGAATATCAATGGATCAAATCTGTTTCAGAATGTTTTTTTTAATACCACGTCGGTGACAAACAAGCTTACGGCCCACCTGGTGGGAAGTGGTACTAAGGTAGTGGTAATAAGAATGTACTTTCTAAAGCCCTCGCATTTATTTGACACCCCAGCAGACCTAATAACTAGACTTAACCCATCGTATGCTTAAACATATATTTGAACCTATTGTTTTACATCTCAGACTCACATAGTTAAAACAATAACGCGTAATTTCAGTGTCCGAGAAGCAACCGGATGGCTCGCGGTATTTGATCTCCAGAAGCGTTGTGGAACTTATTCGATTTAGACCAGCATTTCATTATTTAAACAGTGTACACAATTTCGGGCAACTGCTGTTTGAAACAGCAGACTCGCAACAACAAAAAAAGAAACATACATTTTTACTATTTCCGCCCAGTCCAAGTTTGCTTAATTTAGGTTGCACCGGGCGGGAATCAATGAACAACTCTCAAATTCCGCGAGCCATCCGGTTGCCTCTTGGATACTCAACTACGCGTCATTGCTCTGAATAATCATTTTATTGAACAATTTTGACATCCAGGGGTTAATATATATAATTATTTTTTAAATAACTTTCATATCTTATGCAACAGAATACTCGTAGCAACAACATTGATCGATGCAACTGTTTAAATATTAACATTCGTAATTCTAGATTTCTTTTTATGCCACAAACAATGAACTTCAACTTTATTTACTCACACGCCGTCCAGCCAGTCCCATCCGCATTCGACCACTTACCTGAAAAAAAAAAATTGCTATATTGTTCAACGACCTTCAAACACAAAATTGAAAACTAAGGCGGATTATGTAAGGGTTACGTCAGAGCAAGTGTGTTTAATTATTTAAAACGCACTAATGAGTCCGGCAGGCGCTAAATGTTGACTTTAGCACGTTGCCGGCATGTGGTCTGCTAATCTTGTTTAGCACTACAGACTTTTTTAAACTAGCACGGTGGCAAACAGGTATACAGCTTGCCTGATGGAAAGCAGATAGGTAGCATATGGTCGCTTGCGAATCCAGAGGAGGGCGTTAGACCTTCATTGTTTTGAAAATCCGTTGTGACAGAAGGACTAATATGCAAATCCCTCAATATTTTATAATAAGTTCTGGCGACCGTTCCCAACATCAACACGTAAGTACCCGGTACCAATCGCAATTTGTTTTAGTCAATAGATCCTATTTTTGGGTCGTTATGCTATCTAGAATCCACCGCTACTATCGTTTTACAGAGAAAAATATTACCAAGAAAAATGCGACTGTGTAAATGGTGCACGAACTTTGGAAAATTTGCCACATAGAAAAACGGGATAAAGATCTGACAAAATAAACAGCTAAGGTGAAGTTCGCATAATCTCAAGTTACATCATACCAAAACGGAGGTGGCTAACGAGCGAAACTTATAAGATTTCGCACGTTAAAATCACTCTTCTACAGGCAGTTAGTATATTCTAACCTATCGTATGTAGTTACTACTTTTCATCGGCGCAGCATTACACGTAACTGTATTACATTGGCAAACACCTAGCCAGTACTTATAACATAACATTTTTATTTTTAACGCGAAACCGCGAAATGTGGCGTTACACTGCACTGTTCCAACTATACACACGGCAGTGTCACCGGCCAAGTACAAATAAAATGCCGAGTGACACGGCAGTGTGTTAATTTAGATGCTATCCTTCTAAGCCTCATTTCCCACCTCCATAACTTTTAAAGTGAAAACTAGCGGCGCTGTGCACTTTTTGGGATAGGGAAAAAATGTTAAACTCGCCACAAGTACGTGACCGTAAGATGTCACGGGACTGTAAGATTCGAAAGATGAAAATTCGTAAGACGGACACGTGACCTGATCGAAAAACTGTTACAATGTCATTGAGTTTTCACTTCTGCCGGCACTTCCGGAGTGCAACCCGGTCTTTTTTTCCCCTATACAGCAGGCACTGCCAACCATGCTCAAGGCTCAACTTCAAAATGTGATTTTGTTATAAGAATAGCTTTTCGTTTGTTCCCCGATGCCGTTACGCTAGGCACCTTTCGAGTGACCACTGTATAGTTTTGGTATCAGAATTCCTTTATTTTACATTAATTTTAAGATTTTTTGCAGTCGGATTGCTTCAGAGGAGTACTTCCAGAAATTGACAACATTTCAAAATATTTTATGATACCTAAATCGAAACCCATTTGAGTAAATATGTTATCTGAATGTAATAAACTAGTTTTCAGATTTTTTTCACACTCATTTTGAAGAAAATCGCTAAAATGTATAAACCGGAAGTGTGACGTCATTCTTATGGCTGTAAACGGACAGTACTTTAGTCCACTAAAATCAGTACCCGTAAGAAAAATTCAAATCACTTCCGGCTGTCACAAATTTCAAATTAAGGTGTCAGCTGTCAGTGTGATTGTGCCATTTCTGCGTTTGTCAATTGTCAAAACATTTTTTAAAAAGAAATTAGCCAAAGTAATAGTCTAACAGCTATAATGATGACGTCATAATTTACTTACGACCTTTGGGAATTAGCTACTTTTCGATTCAATATTTTTGAATGGAAATTAGGATTTAAGAGAATTTAAAAAACACGTATACGTTAAAATCTCGTTTTCTATCGATCTAGAACATAAAATAACCCCCTTGAAAATATGAAATGTTGTCAATTACCCGTAACATAATACAATCTGACAAAGTCTCTATCATGGCACCTTTAGTACAAGTATACGTGAACTGATTTGAATGGATGCGTCTTTCTATATCGGACTTATTGTTAGAAGCAATAAAAATACGGTCTTAATAATTGACATTGATTAATTAACAATTGAGCTTACCTACTAACATAATTCCAACCACTTGTATTAACGGTCAAATTTTGATAAGAACGATGTGTCACTATCCTTATATGATATTGAATGAAAAGATAGTTGAAGGCTAAGCCTTTAAAACTGAAACGACTCATAAGAGTCATAAGCTAACGTAAGTGTTAACTGTTCTATGAAACTATGACGTAAATACGCGTCAATACTAACCATTAAAACGTTTTAAACCACAGAAAGGATATCGCAGTTCTGAATCATGTCATACAACGGTATTACAAAAGTCTTTTACGTTTGATCTTAATTGGTATACCGCGTGGGGGGGTTGGTCACATGACTCAAACAAAAATTTGCGCTAAAGTACACTATCTCGCAGACGAATCACTGAGTTGAAGAATGGTTTTTAAACAGTCATAATATTTTTGAACAACCTAACCATCGATTTTTTTTCAAGATTTTATTCTACTGTTTTGATGATTGCCGTATATGCCCATGCCGAATTACAGTTTTCTAGTAGTAAGGGTTACTGAGCTAAGCCGCAGACGGACAGACGGACATTAGGCATGAACGAAACTATATTAAGGGGAAGCCTTATTGTTTCGCTTGTTGACTACGAAACCCTAAAAACCGCCTTAAAGAAGGCTTTAAAACCGTCTGTAACATGCCCTATTTCCTTAGAATCCTAATTGACGTCTGACTTCAGTTTTAGTTAATTTATCACTGACTAAATGTCAATAAAACGCTATTGACATTGTTATAAAACTAACAGTCCGCTTCTGAGTAGTGCCTTGCGTATGATCCTCCGTTTATGTGTTTTTTGAGGAAAACTGATCAACTGTTGTTACTTAGAGGAATAAATTGCTACTTCTCTGTAGTTCACGGGGAGTTTCAGTAAAAAAGATGCGAAATATAATTGACTTTACCTTATTTATACCTACTTCTATAAATACTAATATTACTGGTGGCTCTGTGAGCATAACCAGTCTATTAAAAAAAACTGTCTACACATCATGCCTAAGGTGAGATCTCACGCCGCTAAAGAAGTTTTCACTTCAAAAATAATATTTCGAAAAACTGAATCGACATAAACTTCTTTATGAACCTGCTCACAAAATCTCACGAGTATTTGTTGAGAAATGCTACCTGTAGGTGTAGAGGAGAACAGCCGGACAGCCGGACATCCAGACATCCGGACATAGGAAAGAAGTTTGACTGCTTTTCGCTTCGCTCTCTCGTTCAATAATAACTTCAATAACAATCTTGTGAATAAAACTAGAAGTGAGGCTATTTTCAACTTATTTTCGCAAGGTAGATTTCGCAATTCGTTCGCGCGAAGAACACAGCATATCGAGCGTATTAGCGAGCGAGCGAGAAAGAACAATGGGAGCCACAGTCGCCTTAAGGCGGTGCATTGGTAATTATCGCGTGCTTTGAAAGGCCGTTCTGACTAGATTAAGAAACAGGAAGGTCTGATTTTCAGATATATGATTCTTGACTATATGATTGTTTTTCTGATTTTACCTATACATGATTGCTTAAAATTTCCTCGATAGAAAAAAATTCCAAAGTTGACTGAATTTTCCTTTTCTTACCCAGCCTAACAACACAATTGTTCGTAACGTACCTCTTATTGTGTCGCTTTTAGGCTCATAATCCTGGATATTAAACACGCGTGTTTTATAACATTACGACACTTGTGTGTTATGGTTATATCCCGATTAAGTCACGTTGGCACCTTGCAGCAAGATGTATGCATGCACATGGTGCATTCTTAAAGTAACCGAGTTGTACAGAATGTACAGCTTTTTTTTAAATTCTCGGCAAATGGATTCTTACTCGACTAAACAAATGAAATCCTTTTTGTTAATTAATTGACTATTTCTTTTTGGATATGATATAAAAACGTTTAATTTAGTAAAACTATTCACTTTTGATAATATTTTACATGAATAAAGATAACATTTTAAAACGAAAATATTCATTTTATTTTGTATTGGCTGTTTAATGATTTCATCCAAGTCTGGCTGAATACATGCGCGCGCACTGCGCAAACGTCACGAAAAAAAACTGTTGCGCGCCATTATAGGTTATTTCACAGCACGTTTCACATATATTTGTAAACATTGCTAATGCGTGTTTGGTTATTTATTAACAAAAATATTGACTCGTGGCGAATAGAAAAGTGATAAAAAGAATGGACGCCACTGGAAATTCTTGGCGATGTATACAAAATGTGAGTAAAAAGCTGTTGCCATTAATAAGTAAAGAAAATAACTTGGCAGGCCTATAAAATTTTCATCTTAAGAAAAGGATTTTTCTCCTCGCAAAATGTGTTGAAAAACGTCGTATGAAACGCGTGAGCTTCGATAATTACATCCTCGGCTCTCTTATCACGCTCACCTGCGGCTCGCGTGATAATTCCGCCTCTGATGTAATTATCAACATACCTCACTTGTGTCACAATGTACTATTACGACACAATCAAGTTAATACTACAGTATTTCATCTCATCTAAAATCTCACTTTATGAAATTTAAATAAAACTTCTCTAAGTTAGGTATTTATCGAAATTTGTCCATAAAAGCCATTCCTGAAGAGTGTTACATCTCTTTTTTCCGTGCGCGGAAGGCATAAGCGTGTCTTTGTCTAGGGGGCGTGTTTGACTCATATCAAGGCATCCCCTTAATGAACACAAACACGATCGCGCTACTGTTGCGGGAGTCTCGCAAGTGATTAGCTGCAGCGCTGCAAATTGCAGACATTAACGAAACGATTTCGTTTCCATTTAATTGAAGCTTCCTCTGCCTGGCCCACTGAAATCTAGAATACGGTTCCTTTTGCCTTGATATCGACACTTGTTTGCTGTCAAGTTGAACGCTAACTACGTTATTTCGGCATTTTATTGTTTGGTCCCAGAGTCCTGGTGACTTATAAGTTTTTTGAATAAGGGAGCGAAACCAACGAAGTCAGAATGAAAAAGGCCAAATTTCTTTCGGCTGCATGGCCGTTTGTCCAGCTGTTCTCTATATGTCGCATTTCTCAACGGATTCTAGCAAGATTGTATGAGCAGGTTCAATAATTATAATTATCGACTTTTTTGGCGATTCAGATTTTCGAAACGTATTTTTTTTTTGAGAAAAGTTTATACTGGCGAGTTCTACAGATTACAGAGCCAGAGATTAGTAAATTGCGTATTAAAACCGGAGACGACGTCTTTTTTTCACTTCTACGGAGGTGCTTGCTGTTTTCCCCGTAGGACTAATAGTACCTAAATATCACGGATTCATATAAATAATCACGCAAAGCAAAACTTTTGGTTTATTTTTATTCAATTATTTCGCAGTAACAGCAATTTTTTACTCTAGTTTTTGTGCACAAATCTCGTGAATGAGGTCAAAGGTCACAGAAAATTAGAAGTTGCAGCTAAAAAGTGTTCTAACCTTATCTAATACATTCAAAGGTCATTCAACAGTTTTTTTGTGAAACGATTCGAAACCCAATGCCCTATAAAACTGGATTTCATAAAGGTTACCTAATTTCTGATTTGCACTGTCACGTACAATTGATTGATTATGAACGACTGATCGTGATCGATATTGCTCTTTTGTCAGAACGAAGGGAGATTAGTTTTTAACCGACTTCAAAAAAAGGAGGAGGTTCTCCAATGTTCCAATGTTTGTTACCTCAGAACTCCGTCATTGATGAGCCGATTCGTATTTTTTTTTTTGTTTGTAAGTATATGCTTCCAGGTGGGTCCCATTTTTTTTCAAAAATTTAATTCGATGATGGGATCCATGCGGAATTGAGGGAACTCCTTAATTATATTAGGCACGCGTGTAGTGATTTTGGTATTTTCTATTATAACTCGTGTATTTACACCCGGAAATCATAAATTTGGTGGAGTGGAATTGATGATGAAGACCACAGATGAGTTATTATGGAATTCCTCAATTATGTTCTTAAAAGTACAAAAGTATATCACAGATTCTGATAAGATTCCGTTGAAATAGCAGCTAATGAAGTGCCAAAGGTGATCCTTGTGGAATCGACGGAAGTACTCAAATATTATCGGGTCGCATACAGCGATTGGGTTTTTTTCTCTAATAATCAACGCATTTGCTCTCGGAAATCAGTTCATGTGGTAAATTGGAAAAGAAATGTGGAAATGTTCTTGTGGCTTGGCGGAGTACTAAATTGAAGTCGGTTAAAACTTTGTGGATACTAGACACATAGTATGACATAGATAAAGGGAATGCATGATTTTGATTAGGGGTGGGGGTGGGCAATGAACCCTCTTGAGGTAAAATTTTAGTTGGCTAGCAGGATAAGCCCACATCCGAGAGATGGAATTATTAGGTATGTAAAGTGTGTACGTATTCACGTACACACTTTACATACCTAATAATTCCATGTGTACGAGTAATGCGTAAATTTAATAGGAATCGAACGAGCGAGCGAAGCGAATGAAGTTCTATGCTTCAACTCGGGCCGAATATCGTTCGTATGTAAGGTGTCCGTTGTCTGTCACGCTGTCCGGCTGTTCTCCTCTACAGGGCCCATTTCTCAACCGATTCTCGTGAATTTTTGTGAGCGACTTTGTTAATTAACACGGTTTTTTGCAGTATATTTTTGAAATACAAAAAAAAAAGAATAAAGACGGGCTTGCGAGTTCTATGTACAGCTCACAGAGCCACTAGTAACTAAGACGACTACAATAAGATTACGGTTTTACCTCTACGACTCTACGAGGTACGATAACTTGAAAAGCATTTTTCGAGTTTTTTCTTAGAGATGTAATATCATGTCATGTAGAGGAAGAATACAAGTTAATTGTTATAAGTAGCAAACTCATCGCCAAATATTTAAGGACAAGTGTCGTGTTTTTTTTCAAGTTCTTTTGTAAGTATAATGCTGATAGCGATTTCAGTTACACAATAAACCCTCAGATTTAGGGTGACAGTTAGATAGAAAGCGGGCAGAAACAGATTGTAATGCAATTTACCGCATTAGGGTTGCGTAATCGGCTTCAGCCGTTTAAGTTTTAGCAATCAATTAATATTGTCTTCTATTGCCTTAGTCGTTGATGAAATATTGCAGAAATATAATTAAGATTGTAATGAACTATTATTGATTTCCATCGTCCTCAAATTTATAATAGTTTCCTCAATAATACCTACTTATTTTTATTAAAGTATGAGATGGCTATTTAAGACAACTAGAGTTTGTCTGTTCCATTGTCATCTTGATTAATGAACGAATGAATGAATGATTTATTTGAAACACACAACAACATTACAACTTGCTTAAAACTAGAGAAAAAAAAGTAATACATTGTTGAGGTTAGTCTCAAAATGAAGTCCACTCAGCATGTGTCGAGGCATGAAGTGCCACGACGTTGATTTTCAGTGAATCCATTTAAACAGTAAAACAAAAACAAAACAAATAACAAAGAACACCAAGCGAAGCAACAGACATTTCAGCGAAGACACAACAATGCATACTGCCTGTTGAGTGCCTGTAGGCTCCTTTCCTCAAGCTCAGAGTACCACAGTAATGTATGTATGTATGAATCCAGCATAGCCTTCCAGTGTCTTTGTGTATGATTATGTTCATTTTAGTACCCAGTTAGCAATTTATTTTCATATTCATGTTCTATATGCATCCTTTGTGATTTTAGATGAAACACATTTAACAAGAATATTAGTGTGTATAAATAAAATCTTTTAAGTAGTAGTACTATGTAACGTGCAGTTCTGTAGCGCACCACATGTGGATCCACATAATACGAGCGTCGTTTCGCCTTCTGTGGAGCGACATCCTTCTGAGTGGACTCCGATTTCGCATCTAATCTTAGTTTTAACACAGCATCTAAGTGTAAATCTAAAATATACTTACTGTTATTTGCGAAATAAAGTTTTTCTATTCTATTCTTTCTATTCACAGTACAGCTATCCAGATGGGAACAAATAATACTATATTTGGGTCATACAGAGTCAATAAAAACTCCGGGAGTGCCGGCAGAAGTGAAAACTCAATAACATTTTAACAGTTTTCGATCAGGTCACGTGTCCGTCTTACGAATTCTCAATTTGTCGAATCTGTCGGCCACGTGACCTGTCGGGAGTTTAACATTTTTCCCCCATCAGTTTTTCGATCAGGTAACGTGTCCGTCTTACGAATTTTCAATCTGTCGAATCTGTCGGCCACGTGACCTGTGGCGAGTTTAAGTTTAACATTTTTTTCCCATCACAAAAAGTGCACAGCGCCGCTAAAGAAGTTTTCACTTCAAAAATATCGTTTTTCCTGTGGCCATTCGTAAGCCCTTACGTGATGGGAATATCGGATAGTTAAGACTGTAGAATGTGTGGCGAGGAGGATGAGACCATGGAACACGTACTGTGTGAATGTCATGCCCTTGCCAGACAAAGAAGGATTTACTTTGGTAACGGCTATCCGCAACCAAAGGAATTCAAGGTGCTCCCGCTGAGCTGCATCATCCGCTTTGTGGAAATGATGGAGCGAGCTTGGGATTAGGCATAAAGGAGAGGGCAAATGCACAAAAGATCCCACTGGGTTGAAGTGCATCCGAAAGGGCCCTCATCTAGATGGCCCTTATCTTATCTTATCTAGATAAGATAAGATAAGGGCTTACGTACTTAAGATGTTTTTAACGCATGAAATGATGTAAGAGGAGACGCCGTTCATGCGGATTCCAATCCGTTCCGTTCCGATGACTCCAGCCAGCAGTTCTGCTGAAAGGACGCGAAGGCGTTGACTATGCCCGGAAGGAAGGGGCGAATCGGGGGAGATGCCGCTCATGCGGATTCCATTCCGTTCCGTTCCGATGACTCCAGCCAACAGTTCTGCTGAAAGGACGCGGAGGCGTTGACCATGCCCGGGAGGAAGGGGCGAATCGGGGGAGATGCCGTTCATGGGGATTAAGAGTTTACCCAAAAAATAGGTTCTTTAGTCCTTAAATATGGCATTGTCCAGAAAAAAACGCGAAGCTATGCTCATATCTTCCAGTTCAGATGCGGGATGCGTGGCTTATCGACATACGCGTGTAACTACATATTAAGCCTTACAGCAGTACTATCGACAACAAAGCTAACTGACCATCGGTGCACCTTAAGTGCATTGTAATAAGGTTCTATATAAACACAGGATGGTCAGTTAACAGTGTTGTCGTTTGTACCAAAGCATCTAAATTATACATAATTATGAAGAAGAACTCACCGAACTTGAACTCTAAAAAGAGATAATTGTTGTCTTCACAAATTCTTGTTCTATCCTTGACATTCTGTAACTTTTGGACTTCCGCGCTACAAAACTTTTTACTAAAAGGTTTTTTTTCATGAATAACACCTAGTAACTATTTTATTATAAATATTAAATCGTATCATTTCACATCTATATGTCATAGGTTAGATGGCACTCGCTTTCGCAAAACTAGTTCCTACGCCAAATCTTGGGGTTAGGTGTCGAAGCGGACCCCGGGCTCCTTTAGGGCACAACCGGGAACAACGCTGGGAGGACGATGATCATCTCATATCTACATCTACACTAATATTATAAAGAGGAAAGATTTGATTGTTTGTTTGTAGGCTCCGAAACTACTGGACAGATTTGAAAAAATTACCATTAGAAGCCGACATTATCCCTGATGAACATAGGCTACTTTTTACCGCGGGAAAATGCTTAATTCCTACGGGAAATCGGGTAATCCGTGCGAAGCCGGGCCGGGCAGCTAGTCTACACTATCTACATCTACACTAATATTATAAAGAGGAAAGATTTGATTGATTGTTTGTTTGTTTGTTTGTTTGTTTGTTTGTTTGTTTGTTTGTATTGAATAAGCTCCGAAACGACTGGACCGATTTGAAAAAATATTTTACCATTAGAAGCCCACATTATCCCTGATGAACATAGGCTACCGCGGGAAAATGCTTCACTCCTACGCACTAACCGTGCGAAGCCGGGCCGGGCAGCTAGAATTTAATAAAGAACGAAATTACCACAGGTACATCGATTTGGTCGCAAATTGGAAAGATTGAATTAGTGCGAGATAGATATATGAAATACCTAATGAGGCATGAGCTCTGTGTCGGACTTTTCGCAAGAAACTTAAGGATGAGGTTCTTCAAAGAAGTGTGTGTGTATATATATATATATATATAAATAAAATTGGCCAAGTGTGTGTCGGGCCACGCGCAGTGTAGGGTTCGGTAGTTGCCTGTCTTTCTTAGTTACATCGATACGCGCGCGCGAACTAAATGGTTGCGTCGGCCCAATTTGTACGAAAGTTGGCCTTTCTAAGTACATTTTAAGTTGATCGGCTATTAAAAATACATCCCTACTTTAGGTGTACGGTGTGGTACGGTGACGTACCACAAAAAAAAACCAAGATTTTATTATTCTGTTTTGTCGGCGTGATTGATTTATATACCCATGCCGAATTACTGTTTTCTAGTAGTAATGGTTACTGAGCTAAGCCGAATATGGACGGACGGACAGACGGACGGACGGACGGACGGCCAGACGGACATGGCGAAACTATAAGGATTCCTTATTGACTACGGAACCCTAAAAAGATCTACCGCATTGACTTGTAACAGCCCTGGAGTTCGCATAAGCCCCGTTTATGAACAAGAGCGGGGCGATCGGGAACACGGTGCCCGTGTCGAACGTTGTCCCAACACAAATATAAGGCGTTTCTTCGTACAGGCGTTCATGTATAGGTGTGAGCGTTTCCATGCTCGCCTTCCTGCCCGTTTAACGCGACGTCTGTCGGAAACAAGCCCAAAGTAGTCCATTCAAAAAGCAACTCTCCAGTCCAAGGTAGAAGATCCCAATACCAATGGCAGTTTCATAAAAAGTCGGCCACATTAAATAATCTCAACCATACCACCAGGCGCACGCTTACGATACGCTTGTCGCCAACGTGGTATAAAAAATCGGGGCCAATTCTTCCAAGACCTCGTCCCTTATCCGACTGCGGCTAAGAAGGTAATGTACAGTTTCCTATGGGCAACCTTCGCGACGTGTCGTTGCCCAACGCGGTAATTACACGACAAACAATAAGTTTTGAAACGAGTCGCACGATCTTGAGGGGGCCGATAATATGACGCTTACATAGTAGACTTATGGCCGTATTCATAAACGTTCTTCAAGCCTATTTTAACTAAAACGGCGTTAAAATTCGTTGGGCGTGCAGCTTCCATATAAAACAAATGCAATTTATATGGACGCTCCACGCCCCGCTCGCAACGGCGCGGGCACTCGGGCCGTATACACACGGAAACATAAACATCCATACTAATCCATACTAATATTACAAATGCGAAAGTGTCTGTCTGTCTGTCTGTCTGTTACCTCTTCAAGCCGCTGAACAGATTTAAATGAATTTTGGTATAGAGATAGTTCGAGTCCCGGGGAAGGACATAGAATAGTTTTATCTCCGAAATCATCCCCTAAGGGGGTGAAATGGGGGGTTGAAAGTTTGTATCGAGCTACGATATAAACGAGTTCCACGCGGACGGAGTCGCGGGCAGAAGCTAGTTTTAAATAATTCTGAATGGAACCGCGATGAAAAAAGCCCAGGAAAACGGGTTGGAAGCAGAGCTGGTGACAAAAGTCGCCAAACAGTTTCAAGACCGACACGACCACAACAATTATAGAATTATACAATTGACATGACAAATGCAAAGGTCTTGCTTCTTTCAATTATTGCAAGATGTTTGTTTAACATCAGTGAAACATAAAAAGAATGGTCTCTAATTATAAACTTAATAAAATGCCAATTACCGAAAGAATGTTGACAAAACGCCATTTTAAGGCCCCTATGCGGCATTACAAAGGTGGCAAAGGTAAAATCAACGCGTTCGTAAACGTTTCGGCATATTTAACATTCTCAAATTTAATTGTAAAGGAACAGTCTCAAATGGAACTATTATCATATAAACTAACAATTAATGACGATGTTATTCGCCATGTTATGTTAGAGCTCATTAATGGCGACATAGACGTTGGCCATGCACTTGATAAACTGCGGTAAACCAAAAGAAGGATTGCATTTGGAAGGAATTAAAGGAGTATGTTTATGTTGTTAATTATGTTATTATAATAGAGCACAAACGCATAGAGTATATGAAGGTACTTGTTTTATTTTATTGTTTTCTTTAATAATATACTGTTAAGTTATTATACCTTCTTAAATTAGTTGGCTTATACAAAATTCAGGGACCACGGGTAAAATAATTCCCGTGGTACATTCCTGGGACTATCACTGGGACCATGGGCAACAAAGGATATTTTCATGATTCTACTTAGAATGATCATTATATTTGTATGTACTTACATCTAAAAAACTGTAAATAGAGCGTTCATTAAAGTGTTATACCTACTTGTAATTTTGATTAAACTTAAACTAAAGGTCGTCCTTGCAACTTATATTGCTTTCAAAATCTAGCAAAAGGCCTCAGTCATAAATACTTTGCACACGTTACGAAGCATGATCTAGTGCAGCACAACGTCATAAAAGCTTATCATGTCACTGTGACAGGCGTTAATTAAGCTTAAAATACTGTAATAACTTTATTATCTACCTGCATATCCACTTCCTTAATTATATTTTAATCAAATAATATTCGCCATGCTTTCTTCCTCCACATTACACAACCTGACATTTATCTTCCAGCTGTCACTGTCAGAATTGTCTCAATTAAAACATGTACGAAAGGAGTTCACGTTGCGAAATCATTATGTCATTGTTTTGAGTGCGGATCAACATCTCACAAATGATTACGTGCGATTCTAATGATAGTGAAGATTACCTATAACTGGCACTCTCATATTAGATTATAACTGATCGGACTATCAACTATCGAAAATAAATAATGAAACCAAATTTACATAAACATAACATTTAATAAAATAAAAGAAATGGAAAAACTTAACTTTGAAGTGACTACCGTTTCTTTGTATACACATGTGTAAAGCACTGTCTGAAGCCATTGTCTTTAACTCCGAATGCTAATTGTATTATATCCCGCAAATCTTCTAGGGTGTCCACATCACTTGCGTACCTATACTTCGTCCTTTGCAAAATCCCACAAAAAAATCAAGGGGTGTCAGATCCGGAGACCTCGGCGGCCATCTTCGAGGTCCATAGCGTCCAATCCATCCCTCATCAAACATCTGATTGAGGCGGTCCCTTGCCTCTACCGCGGAACGTGCCGGTGCTCCATCTAACTGGAACCATGCCCGTTGGTAGCTTGCGAGACAAATGTTGTCTAGGTAATCAGAAACTGGCCCGTTTAATAAGTCTAGAAATCGTCCACGATTTAGTGTACCGTCAATAAATACCGGGCCAATTATATTATCTCCGTGGATACCAGCCCAAACACTTAAGGAAAACCGGTATTGATGGGCAGATTCACGACGTACGTGTGCGATCAGCAAAATCCATTAATAATAATTGTGGCGGTTCCAAATACACGAAATATCGAAAGTACTTTCATCCGTCCAAAATGTCTGAAAAAAAATAAGGAGTCTCTTCTACCTACTCCTGCAACCACTTATAAAGCCTTCGCGGTTAATTGTTGGATCCAGTGGCCGATTTCCTCTCACTCTTTGACCTGCCCTTGTACGCGGGTCATTACACCCCTGACGGTACGTTCTGATAGCGACGTTGCCATTCTGATGGCACTCCCCGTAAATTAAAATCATATCCAAGTACTCTGCAACAGATTAACGTGCCATTTTATCAAAATACTTTTCATCAATGAAACATTTTGGCAACGTCACATTAATCAGTGTCATTTATTTTAAAATAAAATCGTGCATTTACCACAGAGTCATCATGCACGTCTAAAGAGTTTCAACTTGAAGATTGTTATTACAGTACTTCAAACTCTTCAAAAGAGACTGCATTTGTCCCATAAATGCTATTTAATCAACACAATGTAAATAGAGGGTGCTACAAAGTCTACTATTTTAAAACTATTGCTTTTCTCGGTAAATACTAGACCGATTTTTTGAATAGTTTGCATATTGGTCAAAAATCCCCTACAAACGTGTACCTATTAGTGTTCGTTATGTCCATAGGCTGAGGACGCGTTGTACATGGCTATTATAGATATTTAATTACGGTAGGTTTTTGAATATCACTTCATGTCACAGCCAAAAACCTAATTAAACTCCCAATCCAAAATTCCCGTCACAAAATTGTACCATTATTTTCGAATTAGTACCAGGCTGATATAATCTATATTTTTGGTACCATTTTGCTCTATTGTCTGCGTAGAAAGTGGCGAGATGTAACCGTGAGCGAGTCGGTTCCACACTGCTCTTTAGCATTGACCCCCTTTCCCAAAGTTCACATTCGGATTACATAATTCACGGTCTGCGTGGTAAATTATAATCGTACTCTTTGATTGCGAGGCAACTGACTTGATGAAGAGATGGATAACATCCGCTCGTTATTTTCTGTTTATTTACTACTAGCTTCTGCCCGCGACTCCGTCCGCGTGGAACTCGTTTATATCGTAGCTCGATAGAAACTTTCATCCCCCATTTCATCCCCCCAGGGAAAGATTTCCGGGCTAAAAACTATCATATGTCCTTCCCCGGGATTCAAACTATCTCCATACCAAATTTGATCTCAATCGGTTTAGCGGTTTAAGCGTGAAGAGGTAACAGACAGACAGACACACTTTCACATTTATAATATGGACTAGCTTCTGCCCGCGACTCCGTCCGCATGGAACCCGTTTATATCATAGCTCGATACTAACTTTCATCCCCATTTCACCCCCTCAGGGGATGATTTCCGGGATAAAACTATTCTATGTCCTTCCCCGGGATTCAAACTATCTCCATACCAAATTTCATCTCAATCGGTTCGGTGGTTTAAGCGTTAAGAGGTAACATACAGACAGACAGACAGACAGACAGACACACTTTCGCATTTATAATACTAGCTTCTGCCTGCGACTCCGTGGAACTCGTTTATATTGTAGCTCGATACAAACTTTCATCCCCCATTTCACCCCCTCAGGGGGTGAATTCCGGGATAAAAACTATCCTATGTCCTTCCCCGGGGTTCAAAGTATCTCCATAACAAATTTCATCTCAATCGGTTCAGCGGTTTAAGCGTGAAGAGGTAACAGACAGACAAAAAAAAATTTTCTAATCAGTAATTCGTTTGCGAGATATTGCGCTTTAAAGCCCTAATTCTAGTTCGAGTCATGTGTCCCCCCCCCCCCCCCCCTGCCGGCTAAATGGTTACTACTGGGGATGTGAAAAAAATCGTGGTAGTAGTATATATAATGAATTTAAAAGGAAAACTATCACGAACAAGTACGCATAAGTAGTTACCGAGTAATAGTCGACCAACTTAATGAGTAATTGAAAAGGCCAATTTTCGTACAAATTCAGCCGACGCAACCGCAACCGCACCGCACGTCGATGCAACTAAGACAGACAGGCAACTACGGAACCCTACACTGCGCGTGGCCCGACACGCACTTGGCCGGTTTTTCTATATATTGTTAGAACCACTACCAGTACCGTATATCCAAGTTTGCAGCTTAGAAATACCTGTGCCACCTTTGCAGCACTCGAAAAACCACGAATTTTTTGCACTTTTTTTGGTATTGTCAATATAAATCCTAAACTATGAGGTTTTTTAAATAAAAATCTATACATTTGTTTAAGAAAGTTTAATTTCACAGCCGGTAGCTAAAGCTAAAGTCACAACCGGAACATACCAACAAAGCGCTTATTAGTCGTACAGCGACGTGTGGGCAGGGCATTGTATTTATATATGTATGTCTGTCTGCATGTATGCAACTCCTCACTCTCTGTAAAGTAATGCATTTACACCTCCACAAATTTATTGTAGACAGTTTGTCATTCATGCGTGTATGACTGACTATACTTTAGGTGTTATTTATGTTAGGAAACATAGTTTGTAGGATTATTAAAATGCATTGCCTATTAAAATTCTGTTTAGACGTGTGTCACACTTAATGATTTTATTTTATTTACGTCACTTCAAGCATGTTTATGTCATTAGGACAATGGAAATATAAGAAAATATCTACCGCTTAATGTTTATGTTAGTCGCCACGTCACAACCGGCCATAAAATAGCAATTACCAGCCGAAAGATGTAATATTTTTGCACTCACCACGGGCATTATTAAGAAAGGCCCTTTTAGAGTAAAGAAATAAGCAACACGGGCGCAGTGGAAATAATGTAAATTATATTGAAAAATATTATGTTAAAAACAGTGCATGACATCTGTTCAGTACAAAAGCTGATTGACAGGACTCTTCTTATTTCAAAGATACACAGTCTAGTCTTCATAAAGATAGTCAGCGTTATACTGCAACAGACTAATCACGTATTTATCGCCCTTTCAAATGAAACATGAGACATTCTCTGCTTTACCACCCTAGGTAGACAAATTTGATGTGCAATGCACATTTGAGCCGCGAACTTTGTTCTGGTTTGGCTCCGCGGGATCCCTTCTGCGTTGTATGGCCCCTTAATAGTACGACCCGAAGTGCTAGCGACCTCCTGAAGTAACTGCTGTCTGACCTTCCAACCATAGGAACTAGTTCTCTTCTTCCCTGTCCGGGTAGTTTCTCGATAAAGAACATATTTGCAATGTGTTGCCAAGACTAAAGGGATGGGTCGAACTCCGCAATAAAAACCGCCTTCTAATTGAAGCTAAACAACATCAGCTTCTATTTACGCTGTCGACACATTGCTGACTTCCCTCGCGACGTGAGCAAGTAGGTGACGGACACACGTAATCAATGATAATCATGGCGGTTGCAAAACTATACAGACAAAGACGTAGGCTATGAAAATAAAAGTACATTGTTGTAATGGCTAGAAAGTAGGCAATAGATGTACGAGTGGGTTCGAGGTCCGATCCGAAAGTGAGGACCTCGAAGGAGGCGAGTAATTTATTGCACTTTTGGCCGAGACATTACATAGTGCTTTTCACGCCTACTGCGAGGAAATTGCCAATAATTATAATTATATTGCCTTCGGATATCTTTGACGCCACGCCACGGATAAGCTAAAATGATCCGAGATCCATAAGCCGATTCATAAGTTCATAAGCACAGCAATGTCACTTCAGTGCATAAATATGAACTCGGTTGAAGTGTCTGAGGCAAGACTGTCTGGTCATTTTCCAGTCACTTAGCGTTAAGCGATGAATTTGCATAAGCTTTTGTTGCACAGTCGTGCGAAATTTCGTATTGAATAAACGGGTGAACTTTGTAATAAAACATGGTTACCAAATAGTGATTATTATTATGTCAAGAAGCCAGCCTTCCTTCTAAAACATACAAGTTTGTATAGAACAAATTGGGATTAGGCTAGGTATGTTTAGTGAAAAACTAGGTACATTCTCAAAATGCGGTTATAACGACTGCTGTCACAAATGACAACTATTTATTGAACGAGCGAGCGAAGCGAACGAAGTTCTCCGTTCCATATAGTGCCAAAATTATTTCGTATGTCTACAGGTCGCAGTTCTCAACCGATGCTTGTGAAATTTTGTGAGCAGGTTCAATTATTATATAGATTTATTTGTCGATTCAGTTATGAAGGCATGAAAAAATTAGGGCTTTAAAACCCAATATCTCGCAAACTAATCACTGTTTTGATTAATGGTTTTAGAAAACCCATGATATTTTTAAACGAGCTATCCAACCACACCCCACATCATGGGTTTAACGAGAAAAAAAATACATCCCCGCTTTAGGTAAGATAAGATTAGATTTTATTGTACTGTTTTGTCGGCGTAATTAATTTATATACCCATGCCGAATCACAGTTTTCTAGTAGTAATGGTTACAGGGCTAAGCCGAAGACGGATGGACAGACGGAAATGGCTTAAGGTTCCTTGTTGACTACACTACATACACACATACACATTTAAGCTTAGGTACTAACATACTCATTTAAGTACATCTTAATCACTAACACTTTATGGACTCCAAATGTCTGAAATAAACGATTTATATTTTATTTATTTACTGCGCGTGGCCCGACACGCACTTGGCTGGTTTTTTTGGATGTACAAAAATACCATGTGCTTTCACATAAAGGTGTGGCGAAATGATACAGCGCCTCCTATATTGCAAAAATCTCAAGAAAGGGTGTCTCCTCGTCTTTCCTCATATTAAGACGATTTCAAACCTTAATTACTAGCGATAATTCCATTCCGAAACTGGAAATGCTGCCAGTGACCTTACTCGTTCGTTTGCACAAGCATCAGGAATTTTCGTGTACGATCATGCGTTGCGGCCTTCGTCAGAGTACCTCCCTGCTTATTAAGTTTTTCAACCTGTCAATCAAAGGTTGTGTCAAAAACTGCCATTAACTTGACTTTTACGTAGCCCTAATAGCTTGTGCCCGCGGCATGGCCCGCAGTATAAGCGTCATTTGATTTCGAGCCTACTTAGATAACGGATGAGTTACGTTTGATTTGATAATTAGAAGAAAACTGCAAGAATAGGACCCCATTCAACAATCTACTGCCAGTCGATCTAAGAGCTAGGTTAAGCACAAGATTTGAGGATGCCACTTAAGAAGTTACGATGCTAGTAGAAACAAAGTATCAATCTAAGTAATGACACAATTAGCAATCTTCCATCATACTTACATTTTGTGTCCTTAAAATTAATGTACCTATTGTGACAATCAGCTACAATCTTCGATCAAGAGTAAAATGGTATTCTGTGTCGATATTATAAATATTATAATATTTCTAACGCGAAGATAGTATTTCAGCCAACAAAATAAAAATAAAAACTTAAATACTAGCTAATTAATTTAAGCGATGTTATCCTTAGTAAGTTATTCTTAACTGAACGAGCGAGCGAAGCGAACGAAGTTTAACATTTCAGCTTTACCGAACGTTCTTTGCTGGCTGTTCTCCTCTACGGGTCCCATTTCTTAAGAGATTCTCGTGAATTTCGTGCACAGGTTTGATAATTATTATTTTGTTTTTTATTCATCATTTAGAAATTTGTTTTTTTTTATTAAGACAGAAGTATTGAAGGGATAAAACCCGTCTTGTTAAGAGACACATTATTAGTAACAACAGAATCAGCCCACATAATACAATAACAATGAAAACAAGAGCAAAACGAAACCCATAGTATTAGCCTCGAGTCAACGATCGAAAGTGAACGCGGCGGCGCACATAGCCGCGCGCCTGTGTGAGCATGTACGGAAATGACGTTGGCGGAGCTACATCTCTGGAAGAGACCTGCGGCCGTTGACAAGGTTACAATCGACAATCGCTAACGCCGATAGAAAATAATAAAATGTAGGGGAATGACAGATGCCGACGAAATAATTTTCGTTAACATCTGTCATTCCCATACATTTTATTAGTTTTCTATTGGCGTTAGCGCTTGTCGATTGTAACCTTGTCTAGGCCCCCTGCTACTTTTGACCCCAGCCGGTCGATTGCGTAACACTTTGTACAGAACGGTAATTTACTGTAACTAATTCGATATGGATATTTATCTGAAATGATGGGATGGGACCCTGGTCAGCCGACATGAAGGCCTTCATGAGGACCCTGTCATCGCGGCTGGTCCACGCCTCAGGGGACCCCAGAGCTGGCACGTACCTTTCACAAAGGATCGCCCTTGCGGTCCAAAGGGGAAATGCCGCAAGCGTCATGGGGTCCATGCCGCAGACAGAACTTTTGGACGGACTATTTTTTTTTGTAATTAGTTTTAATTTTTTCGTTTTATTATTTTTTATTTAGTATCAAAAAGAAATGTATTATCACTTAGTTATTGATTAGATTACTTATAATAATATATATCATGTTTTAAATGAAATAAAGTAATTGAATTGAATTGAATTTGAAAAGTTTCGTACAGTCACCAGCGTTGGGGGCACCACAAAACGCGCATAAATGTCACACGACTCTGGCGCTAGGGTATTTAGGAAGTGTCAGATGTTATTAGCCCCCGACGCAAAGAGAGGGGTGTTATAAGTTTAACGTGTCTGTGTATCTGTCTGTGGTATCGTAGCTCCCAAACGGGTGGACCGATTTGAATGCTGTTTTTTTTGGGTCATAGATAATTTTAACCCGAGTGTTCTTAGCCATGTTTCATGAAAATCTGTCCAAACGTTTGAAGATCATCTGCTCTTTTCTAGTTGAGGGGCTCTGACTAACTTCCTTATGTCCGATCGATTCGAAATTTGGTACCGTGTTACTTTAATGACATTGAAATTATATGGTAAGGTAACCATGACCTGATCAGCCGTTTGAAGATCATCAGCTCTTTAATAGTTGATGAGGGGATCTGACTACCTTCCGTATGTCCGATCGATTCGAAATTTGGTACAGTGTTACTTCAATGATATTGAAATTATATGGTAATGTAACCATGACATGATCAGCCGTTTGAAGATCATCAGCTTTTTTCTAGTTGATGAGGGGATCTGACTAACTTCTTCAGTCGCCCGACGGTCCCCCGACGCGACGACGTTTGGAAAATAAAATTATTGGAACTTACATAATATATGTGACGATAATAATTATAATAGATTTAAATATTATTTGTTACTTTTTAGAGTTTATTTTTGTTGCCTGCTTTGTTATGTTATGGTAGATATTAATGCTGGACTGTACGTACCCCCCCCCCCCCCCCACAACTCTACAAGTAATAAAGTGATTTTTTTTGTCTTCATTAGCTTAGTGGCCCAAATACATAGTCTCCTGCCTTAAACGCCGAAAACATTACATATATATATATATACACATATATACGGCCACATCCAACCATAATTTAAACTCTTTTTTATATGATTCTCTAATATGCCAGGTCCAGGACCAAACCATTTTAGTACAATTTATTTGTAAACAAAGTCGCTCTTGCGGTTTGAGGGCGTGAAGCATTAAATCAGCCAACCATTCGGCTGTATATCTGTGCAAGCGCAATAGATCACGGTTTGTGGAGAAAATCTCCGGTTTCAGACAAATGACAATTATCGATTTATCGCTCATTGCGACAAAATAGCCGGTTGCCGCTGTGACAACCAGGAAACAGCTTCGAATTACCTATTTAAACCCGAGTCAACCGAAATTAAATGAGGGTTTTAGGTGCGATTAAACGTCAATATTTATAGAACGAATCTTAGAATAAACTGTTGTTTTTGGTCAAATGTATCGGGTTGACCGCTTACCAGTTCCTTGGTTCATTGAACCTTCTAGGCAACTTAAAAGTGAGTGGATGTTTCATTCTACTTAGTATTTGTGCAAGTCTACAACAGGGCACTCATCTTAACGTATTATTAAAGCAACTCTACGCCACACGATATATTGTTAGCCCTTTTTCAGGCAGAGGCGCTGTATCGACCACAACTTCTTCTTAGTCGATCCCTCTTGACTGAGTGCCATTGCCCTCAATGCAATTCGGTTCTTCATCTAATGGATCGCATGGTCAAATAGGTGTTCAACTGTAATTTTTCAACAGGCTGTCAGAAAAGAGGTTAAATTGTGTGGCTTCATAGACAAAGTAGCATCATGCGTTTCAATCCTTTATCATAGTTGAACTAAAGACGTAAAAAAAAGAACGTAGGTAGTATAGTGTTTGGTATACAATACGTAAATGGTAAGTCAGTCTTTAAGTTTTAAGAAGGCCTTATAAAGTATTGGGGTATTCTGGGATAACCAAATTTGGTAAGTTAGTTAGAATAAAAGAGACATCCGGTGTATTTGTATTACTTCATTTACTACGTCGAATTTAAGAGAATGTAAGAGCGTTTGGAAGAACATTACAAAGCAAAGAATACAGGTGTATTTTGCATAGAAATTATCTAGGTCTAGCAGGGTTAGGAAGCAAAAGTGACACCTTCAGCAAACGCACTTTTCCAACGTCAGTTGCTTGCTACCCCACAATTAATGAACCGACACTGAGTTAATGTCAAAAATGACACTCCCGGTGAGCCCAAAACAACTCGCCAATAATAGTGACAATTTATAAGTGGGTCCAACCATATCAACTTAAAACATAGGCATACTTATTTATACAACATACAAGCTATACAGGTTTTTAAAACTGTATTGTTCCTTTAGTTAATCTAATATAGTGTCGAAACGCACGTTTGTCAATAAGTAATCGATGAGCCAAAATAAATGCAACTGTAAGATAGTAAGCATAATGTTGCAAGCTGCAGTCATTAGAGGAACCTTGAACCGCCTTTGGCCACTTGTGCAATTGACCGGTAAAATGGCATGTTACTCTTATTGTTAACATTGTTTTAAAGTTTGCTACTGGCGTCCATATAGCTTTCATCTACTTCGGGTTAAGACAGACAACACTTTATCCTGTGAAACAAAGTTTATTATCAGATGCCTACGTTTAAATATCGTAAATATGTTTGTTGTATATGGCTCCGCTTACCTAAAACCGAAACTAACAGGGTCATTAACGTCTACGGTAAAAATTTCCCTCATATTCCCGAAAGTTAAGGAGTAATAATTAAGGTTTTGCTTGTACCATATTCTTGGGTAGTTAGTACTCAACAAGGGCCGCATTTTTGGTCTTTATATTTAGTATGATTCACAAGAGAAATCCCAGCCGATACAGAAAAAAACTAAATTCGGGGTAAATATTCTTGAACCAAGAAATTCATTAGGAAGATGTTAAATTACCTCGAATGAAGAGAAATTATCTCGAGCCAAGAATGTTTGCTCTTGATTCAAGTTTTTTTTCTATAACTATGTCTATTGTTTTAACACAAAATAAAACGAGATTACAATACCAACTACACGTACTCAATACACATCCCTCATAACCTCATTATCATAAGGAACTCATAATGAACTACCATATAAAACTGGAAGCCGGCCCCAAAAGTCCACATTTCACAACTGTGCAATTAAAAGGCGATTGAGCAAAATTAAACAACTATTGATAGACTAATTAAAATACAAACAAATTATTAGTTATTGTCCAATACGTGCAGCTGGGCAAATGTTTATATGAAGTTCGTTGTACCTTCTTTTTGATTAGGTTAGTAGAACAAAGTGAAAACAGTTTTTTTAATACCACGATGGTGGCAAACAAGTACACGGCCTGCCTATTGGTACGCAGACACACAGATTGATTTGAGTGTTCGTTGTGTTGATACTTAATACCCTGAGCCAAGGGCAGGTCCTTCACTACCAACACCTCGGGAACTCTGGAGAACTATTAGGTATATAATCTGTGACTGGCGACCATACTCGCCCCTTTTTCTCCCGACTACGGCAGAGCCAAAAGGAAGGGATATGATATTAGTAGTTTATGTTTGTATTTACGTGTGTTCCACCGTAGCATTTAAGATACTGAACCGATTTTGATAAATGAGGTGTCAATCTATTAGGAATTTTGCTCCGGGTTATATAGGCTACCTTTTGGATGTTTGTTTTTCATTTGCTTTTTTTAGTCGGTTTACAGATTTTTTAACCTAGCATAAAGCTTGTGTAAATTATAATAATCAATACCCCATGGACGTTGAAAAAACCATTAATGATTTTACTTTTTTAACGTAATTTTTTTTTTTTTTAATATGACCACGCATAACATTTTACAGAGTAGTCCGATTTTGATAATTCTTTTTTTATTAGAAAGGGTATACCTTGAAGTTGGTCCCACATACATCAATGAACAAAGATTACTCCAAACAAGTAGGTACAAGTTACACCAAATCAAATTAGGGAACGACCACACTTCATTGTTTGGCGCCGACTCAAAATTACTTAGGTACACTTAGATTAATTTAAGAACTTGGTTATTAAGGTTAATTAAAACTCAAAATAATAACAAAAATATACACTTAGGTATACTAACAATAGTTTAAGAACTTAGTTATTAAACTAAATAAAAAAGGTTTATTATTTTTGCTTTTCAGCTTTTTTTCGGCGGTTTAATTTTTTTGTTAAAAAGTTTTTTTTATTAATTATATTTATTGCAAAAAGGTGACCCTTTTCAACTTTAGTCCGGCCCAAATTAACGAAAATAAACACGATATTGCGCTTTCTTGTTTGTTTTGAGCTCACCTGCGGCTCGCGTAAACAATTCCGCTTCTGATGTAATTATCAACATACCTCACTTGTATCACAATAATGCCGACAGTGTTTATCACATCCCATTTATTTTGTTGTTGTATAATATTACCTTAACGCTTCGAAGTCACTAAGCATAAAAAGAAATAAAACCTCAGTTTTGGCTTATTTAAGTATAAAATTGCCCATCGATTTCGAGGCCACAATCTCATACTAAAAGTGAAATTCCACCATAACTTTACCAATTTTGTCAATAGAAATTTCGCTTCAGTTTTTCTGCACGAGTAACTCAACAATTTCCCTAATAAAGAAACTGATGTGTCTGCTCTAATCAATACTTGCGTCGGCGCACGTGATACTACAGTACTTTCTCTAAAAAGGACTTAAGTGACACATGTTCTTGACTAAATAACGTCCTTTTATGCAAGGACTGTTCACCGCTCCTTAATTAGATAAGAGCACATAACCAGCGTAGGTTCACTCTAATTTTGACTTAATTAAAACATCCTAGAGTTGAAATTAGAACGCGCATGTTTTAGAAATTACTACATTGCGCGAGTCATATGGTTGCACGCACACAGACGCAGACGTAAGAGTAGCACACAGAGACAGGTCGCGTGCTTGTAACACTTCCTATGCGTTTGTGGAACAGCTAGTGAAATGAAAATAAACACGGGCATTACGGGTTATGAAGTAAATGTAGCTTGCAGCATTAGGAAAATGACATTATTAAAGTCTTAGGTGCTAGCTAATAAGGGACTTAGTCTCTTAGCCTCCCGCACCTCCACCATGTAGGGTGAATGTCTAGTAGAGATGTGCGAAGCTGTGTTTTCATTTCATACATTTGACACCCAACATGCTAGAGGGTGCTAGTGTGTGCTAGGGTGCTTGCTAGGGTGTCTAGTTTTCATTTTATAGCCGTACTACTTTATGTTATAATCTGCCTAAATTCTTCCCTAAAGAAGAAAGAAAAAAATCTACAGTTATATTAGAAGACTGCTAAATGAATCCGATCGGAGTAAATTAAATGGCAAATGATGATATTAAGGAAGCGATGAATTTATGTAAACACTCGTATTTATTACAGTCAGTTAATGACAAATTGTATCAATTAATTTACATGGATTAGTCGCATTGCATTAAGAAAAAAATAGGAATGTACGTATACTACTTTTTCTAACTCTTTGAGTTGCAGGTGTCCTTAGGCTACAATGGCCGCTTACGGTCACGGTAGCTACTCTATTGTAACATTCTCATCCAATTTAGTGACCACGTGAGCATTAGTTGTGTCACCTTCCGACCTTTCATTGCATAGTGAGGTACTTAGAAATATATACAAGGCATGTAAAAATTACCTTGTGAATATTTTGAAGAGAAAAATCCTGGTACACCTTGTATTTAATTTCCAAGTGTACCCGTTTCGTTGATCTGTATAAAAAACCCAAACAAAACGCCATACTTTATTCGATCGCATGTGAAGCGACAGTAAGCATGCTCGTATTCCAATTTCAATTACAAAGCGGCTGCCTATCCATTTATCTTACATAACAATTGAATCCGTACTTTTACTGATAATTAAAGCGTCGTAGTAAACCACCTTATTAATAAGGGGCAAGAAAATACTGTACGTAAATGCCTAAGGTCGGGGTCTTAATAGAGGATACTATTTAATTTAAAAAAAAACCGGCCAAGAGCGTGTCGGGCCATGCTCAGTGTAGGGTTCCGTAGCCCGTTCCGTGAACCGAATGTATGAGCAAAAGAGTTCAAATTCCCAAATCAAATCGACCATGTATTACGATCTACATATCGACGATCTACGCCATCAGCATGCACTGGTTCCGGCAGTGGCAGGCCTTCGTGCGCTCGCGCGCGCAGCAGCCGCCGCCGCCCGTCGACAACACCGGGATCGTCACCGGCCAGGTCAGAGCGCACTCGTTCACATCACCATTACACGCAAGCTCCTCCGTTTCGAATAATTTATTTACCATAACTTAAAAAAACCGGCCAAGAGCGTGTCGGGCCACGCTCAGTGTAGGGTTCCGTAGCTCGTTCCGTGAACCGAATGTATGAGCAAGAGAGTTCAAATTCCCAAATCAAATCGACCATGTATTATAGACAGACACAATACAAGCAATACTTAGCGAACAATTTTATTATTAGACAACGAACGAACAAAGACAACTAAGACAATTCGAGCACGACAAATTTTCGACCTAATGTATGGGCGCACCTGCTCCGACCCCATTAAATCAGGAAAAATCTTAACAGCGCCATGTACAATGTGAGCGTTCCGCGTACAGCGACATCTGACGGCAAATTAAGTAAACTATTGCGCGCGAGCTTAAAGTATGGAAGATGATTTTTATGGAATAATTCTTTATTGCGTGAACCGATTTTCACCGTTTATTTTTACTTTATTTGAAAGCACGTCATTTCATTGTGATTTTGTAGAAATTACAGGTACAATAAACACCTGCTTATACGGTTAAATTACAAACTTAGTTCAGAAATTATTTTGTATTTTTTTCAAAAACTATTCAGCCTATCAAGTTCAAAATAATTTTCCTAGAAAGTTTTTATAAAGTTCTACTTTTGAGATTTTTTTCATATTTTTAAGACTTAGAAAAGTTAGAGGGGAGGGGGACACGTTTTTTTACTTCTGGAGCGATTATCTCCGAAGATATTAAGATTATCAAAAAATGATTTTAGCAAACCCCTATTCATTTTTAAATACCTATCCAACAATATATCACACGGATTGAAATGAAAAAAAAAAACACTCCCCACGTTACGTACAGGGGAGGTACCCTAATAAAATAAAAAAAACACTTTTTATTTTACCACTTTGTCGGCGTGATTGATATACATATTAGTACCAAATTTCAGCTTTCTAGTGCTAACTGTTACTGAGATTATCCGCGGACGGATGGACAGACAAAGCGAAACTATAAGGGTTCCTAGTCTACTACGGAACCCTAAAAAAAGACCGGGTTGCACTCCGGGAGTGCTGGCAGAAGTGAAAACTTGAATATTAACGTTGTGCATTTTTGATATTTTGGAATGGTTAGGGAATAATTTTGCACGAATTGCTTGAATTATCAGCATAAAAAAAACTTTCTGTGGGAATCTCATTATGTCGATAGGCAATGGGGCTCGACGGCACGGCACCAAGCTTGCTTTCGTTATAAACAAGACCAAAGGTTCAGGATGCTACAAGTTTCAACTGTGAGGCGCTCGACGACTAGCCTTTTAACTTTTTTTAAAGTTTGTACCTCGACAAATAATAAAATCGAGCCGGCAAGGTATTTTATTTTTAAAATTTTGACTAACTATAAACTATGCACTACATTTTTGAGAAAAAGATATTTTCGTAGAACGCAGACCGAGCCGCGTGCTAAACTAATACAACAAATACACACTAGTCACCATTAGTATTTACCGTATAATTGTACATGAAAAGTTCTTCCTTTGCTAGACTAGTCTTATACACGGTTGCGAGCCTGCCTACGTGTCGAAACTCGAAAGAAAAAGTCGCAAACAGTAACAAATAAGTAACAGCTGATTCTATAGGTTGTCCGGTCACTTACATCAGGCCCCTATTTCACCAACTTGACAATTGTCACCTGACAACGACAATTCTCCGTGCATTGCTGATTCCACAAGTAACCTCGCAACCACCTTAACTTCTAGAACAAGCAATTTATGGCGAATTGTCAGTGTCAGGTGACAATTGTCAAGTTGGTGAAATAGGGGCCTGGGGCCGTAGACAAGGTTACAATCGACAAGCGCTAACCCCAAAATAAAATAATAAAATGTAGGGGAATGACAGATGCCGTCGAAACACTTTTCGTTAACATCTGTCATTCCCATACATTTTACCTATTAGTTTTCTATTGGCGTTAGCGCTTGTCGATTGTAACCTTGTCTAGGCCCCCAGGCATATTAGATTTCGTGACGACATAGCTTCTGTTAGCAGTGTTTAAGTATGACTCAATTTACATACAATAGATTCACGCCTATATTCCCAAAAGGGGTACGCAGAGCACATGAAACTTATGTTCCAGTGCCACTTTTAGCATAATTTTGGGTATACAAGATAGACAAAATGTGATATCGCAGTGATAGGTGGCTAGCCTGACTCAATTTAACAAATATATATATGAAGCCTGACGAACATTATGATATGACGCAACGGGACAGAGAGAGATAGTGGCGGCGTTTGAAATGTGATGTTGGATGAGGTTAGAAAGGATCAGTTGGACGTAAAAGAAAACGAATGAGGACTTCTGTAAATAGTCAATAAAAAAAGAAATCTGATAGAAATCGGTGAAAACAGGAGAGGAAAAATTATAGGACATATGTTACGCCACGACGACAGGAAATGGGATAAGAAAAAGGGAAGGCCGAGGATATCTTACATGGAGCAGATAAATTAAAAATAATCACTTGGCCTTATAGAGAAATAAAAAGAATGGCGGAATATAGACTAAGTTGGATATTACTCCACCGACAAGAGCCTAAAATAAGAAGAGATAAGAACCCTAAAATTTTACCAGATTACTGCAGAGGGGGTTAAATTTATTTCTTAGCAACCATTAGATTCGTTTAAAATACATTATAAAATAATACTAGCGTAACTGTACACAGTTATCTCTATCCTGACAAAACCTATCTCCTCCCTCCCCTATCCTCCTACCATAGCATCTTTTTGCATGCAGTTATCTAAGAAAAAAAACTCACACTGAAAAATGTCAAGTTAAGCCTAATTGTGCGAACTGTTAGAATGGAAGAATAAACACACTATGTAGAGATATGCGAAGCTCTGTTCTCATCTCTAGTGTACATTCCTGAGCCTACTACCGGGCCATGTCCCACTTCACACATGATGATATCGTAGTAGATAGTAACGTAGAGATTGTTTTGTTTCAAAACCGAACGATTCAAAACAAATGCAACTCTGTTCCAATAGGGATGATGAATAAGATTTTTTTATGATGTCATTCAAACCAGTTTTTGGAGAGGAACCAATATTTGTATAGGAGCAACTCTACAATTCAAGAATATGAATACCCAAAAATTGGAGACAAAGATTGACCTCGCTGGCGGCAGTGCAAAACGCTTCATACTGATAAACACACAAGTATGACGTCACATTTGTACATTTGTACTAATCGTTGTATGGAAAGTCAGGTTAATTGTTGTTTCGTTCGCGAAATACTGCGTTTAAGTACATAGCTGTCGTACAATTTTGTTTCTATAAAAGCGTAAGGATTAAACTGCTTAAACTGCTTTACTGAATTTTTGGATATGTATAACTGGGATAAAATCATAAAGTCTGGTAAGGAACCGGACCAGATTCTCGATTCCATTATTAATGTGTTTATACATGCTTTTTGGCAGGCTTTTCCCAGGCAAAAATATCCAAAATGTAATAAAGATAAAATATGGTTTTCTGGTGATATAATCGCAAAAAAGTATTTATTAGATGACATTAAAGATCTGTGCAACGTATTTCCTAATAACATATCACTCCTTAACTTTAAAGATCAATTTGAAGAGCTTTATAGAAAATTAATGATATACAAGCGTAGTGACTACTTCAGAAATGAAATACGCAAAGCCAGCAACAAGGCAAAAGCTGTTTGGAGGGTAATACAGTCGGAAACTAGTGCAACAAGTAGCAAATCAAAATCACTTGAGTCCTCCGAACCTGATGGGTTGGCAAATGCAATAAACAAGTTCTTCATCAACTCTGTGAGGGACACGCCGAGACAGCTGGACTTGCGGCTGGCATTACAACTTTTAGAATCATATAGCCCCATGGCAGTAGAATGTGCGTCATTAGAGCCATTGTCCATTGGAGAGATTTATCGACTCATAAAGCTAATAAAGCCAAAACCCACAAAGGATGTGTACGAGGTTCCTACAAGGATCTTGCGTGAGCTCCCTCCGTCGTTTATAGATATTTTATGTTACAGCATGAATTTCTGTCTGAAAAATGGGTCTTATCCCGAGGCTTTAAAAAAGATTAAAGTTGTACCTATATATAAGGGAAAAGGAGTAAAAACCGAACTAAAGAACTATCGGCCTTTATCGATAATACCAGATTCTATTGGTAGCTTTAAATATACTCTTGGACAATATAAAAATGCATATTTTTTCTAAACTTACAAGGTTCATATCTTTTATATGATTTTAACTATATTTTATCATTTATACTTTATTACGATAATTTGATGGTTTACTATCCACATAGCGTCACTACGTTATCAATTTGAACATGAGGCATCATGCCTATTTAGAACGCTATCAATTTCCAAAAAGAGGATGCCTTTTAATAGGCCTTTTGGCGGCTTTGTTTTTGTGCTGATCAGTAACAATCACGTGTTGTTAACTAACTAAAGTGCTAAACCGTTTATTCAGTACAAGAACAAGTTTAAAACGTAATCGGTTATCGGATGGTAATGTAACTGATTGGGCAACCAATGAAAGCATTATGTCCGCGAACAAGAAATATTGGTGAAGATCGCAATATTAATGGGTCATACAAAGATTTCAGTGCCTACTAAATGTATGGTAGCTGCTACCGATAGATTCAGAAAAGTAAAACTCTTAGAAATAAACTACGCAGGACTTCCTTTTAACCCCCGAAGCAAAAGAGGGAGAGATAATTTTGGGTTCGAATCCTACTATCGTACTCATCGTCGTACTAATATTATAATTGCACAAGTATGGATGTTTGGATGTTTAGATGTTTAGATGTTTGTTATTGTTACTCAACCACGCTTAAACAGCTCAACCGATTTGGATGAAATTTTTTCACGCAGATAGTTTATAGCCTGGATATAGGATAGTGTTTATCCCGGGTCCACGCCAACGAATTCGCGGGCGGAACTAGCTTCTTCTTCTCTAGTAGTACCTACATTTTATGCAAGTGACAAAGTGAAGTAAATTACAATACAATACTTTGGTATCATAAAGTGAATATGATAATAGAGGTCAAATATGCTCTTCAAGCTTTGCGTCAGAAACAAAAGCAAAAGTTTTAACTTAGGTACATATTCCAATTTTAGGTAACATAGTAAATGGTTTAAATGCTTGTACCTCGGATCTATGGTGGATGAACTGAATTAATATATGGGCTTAAAATGTAAGAATCGAATCAGCTCCATAATCTGGACTATTTTTAAGCATCTTCAAAAAAAAGAGGAGATTCAATGTTTCACGACATGTATATTTTTTGCATTCAAACGTCATTAAAATGCAGTAAATAGGTAGTAGTTATTTAATGGTTTCCATGATATAGGGTTTCTTAAGATTTGGCAACATTCTGTAACCGACGTAAGACAATTATCTCTTTAGTCGGATGGTTCCGCATAAAGCCTTATAAGCACCGTTTAAGAAAAGTCTGTCACGTTTCGAGGACGTGACCAATAAATCGATTTTAGCTAATATTTAGTGGTGCCTCCTTCTATTTTATAACTAGAGAGGCACACTCCCATTATAAGCCTTAATTTAACTCACTACCTATGTATATTTGTTCGGGTCAAATCTTACAAGTCAATTAGTCAATCGAATTGAAACTTTGTACTTGTGGAAGTCGAATGACAATACTATGTTTGGTACCATAAAGCTGGTCTGATAATGGAGACGGAAGATGGCCCTAGGAATTCCTTAAGGGGGTGAATTGGAAATTATCGCGTGCTTTGAAACGCCGTTCTGACTAGATTAAGAAACAATAAGGTCTGATTTTTAGGTATATGATTCTTGACTATATGATTGTTTTTTTTTAATACAACGACGGTGGCAAACAAGCGTACGGCCCGCCTGATGGTAAGCGGACACCGCAGCCTATAGACGCATGCAAATCCAAAGGAGTAACATGTCCTAACACACGGAATTTATATACAAACTGAGGTACTTATATACAACGAGCTCCGCGTCTCGCAACGAGACGCGGCGGCAGTGTGATGTACGGTTTCTGTACGCATTTTAGAGCACTAAGGTGGTCCTTAGTGCTCTAAAATGCGTACAGAAACCGTAGGAAATCTGGGGGCAAGGCAGTGCCCCCGCCAACTCGAGCAAAACAGCGAGCGGCACGGCCGTATCATCCTTTTCTCGAAGCAGTTCAGGCCATTTTCGACCCCCCTATAACTTGGTTGTGGATAAAACTAGAAGCCTGAATTTTCAGTAACCAAGCACGCATTGTAAAACCACGATATATTTCAAATTTCATCCAATTTAAACCAGTGGTTTAAGAATTATGACTAGTCAACGTTTCTTAATTTGGTCACTCACTGACTCACCGATCATCAAAAGTCTAAGGCACTTCTAGCAGATATAGAAGCTTCAAATTTAGAATACAATTAGTGTTTAGTGTATAAATAAATCAAGACAAAAAAAATGCAATTTCACTCCAGTTTTCTAGATACACCAACTGCATAAATAATCCCATATAAACATATAGGATTACAACGTTATATTTGCAGTGAATGAGTCAAAACATGATATTAATATCGAAATCCCGGGATTGAACTCTAATATCGGATTTCAGTACCGGTATTGATAATGCTCCGATATTGCATGCTCTAGCGTGCATCCATAATTCGTATGTATTGATAACACAATAACGTACAAAAGAATTGAGATCCCATAAAAAACATTCCATGTAAAAAAGAGGCCAAGTCTCGAAACTCTTCTACCGTAAAAAGTTGTGAGATATTTCGTAGAGCCAAGTCTCAGGCATTCTTATTAATCTTTGTTTGCTTGCTAAATAAAATTTTGTAACTTGGCAATCACACAATACTACATAGATTTAGGTATACAGAAATCCATAAATGCAGGAAAGTACGCAACTTTTTACGGTGGAAGAGTTTCGAGACTTGGCCTCTTTTTTACATGGAATGTTTTTTATGGGATTAGCATTATATCTACCGATTTTACTATGAGACCTTTCTTGTATGTGGTACTAGGTAAAATCTGTACTTTAATGTTATAACAGTACAGATTTTTGTAACGTTATGAGTTTAAATTTGGAACAGCTGTCAAAACTCAAGTGGGTCTCTATTCTAGTATCCATAGATAAAACAGTTATCGATACGAAACGTCAATTCAGTATATTTTTTTAATATTTACGCACGACATTATTTGATCTCGAGTGACATGAGTAGGTATATGAACATAGGGACTTGATTGGTTTGTCTATGATTAAAAGAAAACATAATTTTTGACGGAGGATCGAATTGCCGCTATTGCTGTTGTAATTTTTTTGTTGTTTTTTTTGCTGCTACGCAAGTAGTGTTGTGAACCCATCTTAGAGTACTTATGATATGTGTGTAGATAAAGTAGTGTATGCAACTGTATATAATTAGGCCTTAAAACACTCGTGTGATCATAAAACCACACTCGTATTTTAAGGCCTCTCATTATCGATCAGTTGCATAAACTACTATTATCTCATCTAAAATCTCACATAATTAAATATAAATAAACCTTCACTAAGTTCGGTATGTATCAAATTTGTCCAAAAAAGCCATTACCAAAGAGTGTTGCATCTCTTTTTCTCTTGCGCGGAAGGCATAAGCGTGTCTGTCAAGGGGGAGAGGTCGACTCGAATGAAGGCATTCCCTTAATTGCAGAAGATAAACCCCTCGTGTTTCGGCTCATTGCAATCATCTTAATCATCGAACTAGCGAGGTGAGCTCAATCAGATTGGTGCTCAGGTAATAAAGACGCTTCATTAAATCGATATGAATTCTTGGTAATATATAGAAAACATCCAAGTCAGATACAAATATGCTCATCACACAAATATTTGCCCTTACCGGAATTTAAATCCAGGACCGACAGCTTCGTAAGCAGCCCTACCCACCCCACCCACTAGGCTACCCATTAAGCCAGTCGTCAAATAAATAAATAGCTTATAATAAATCAATAAATGATCTGTGTTTAAAGCTCATTTGTCATTTCAATGTTCAATTCTTAATAATTACCTACATTTCATAACACATAGGTTTCCCATACGAAGTAAAATCATAAGTACAGTATACTGCATTATAGTTACGACCTTTTGGACTGACACATTAAAACAATGCTCGTTATGTCAGCCGAGGAAACACATGAGACTTAAAACTAAATAATGTGCAATTAAAAGAAATAATTGTTCACCCAGAATGATTATAAGTCTTTCCGATTACGTAACAAATACACATATCCTCCTATGTACACGCAATATTGTGAATATGAAGGCACATTTTAGTTTAGCAATGATTCCCCGATAGTCTACTCTGCAAAGTGACAATAACAGTATAACAGGTTTTTGAAATAAAAAATTGTATACGCCTACTAGCCATTGTGCCTCCGGGGTGCAATGGGACCATCCAGCAAAGGAACTGTTCATAAAAAACAGAGTCCTAACACTACCTTGCCTGTACATCCTAGACGTAGCAAAACGGGTAAGGAACAACATAGGTCGGTACCAAACAACAACAGAAGTGCCAAAGTATCATTTCAGACAGCGCGACGAGCTCCGACCACCACGCACACGCCTGGCGAAGTCGAGGAAGTGCCTTCACTGGATCGGCCCTAAGATCTATAACAAAATCCCAGATGACATAAAAACCGCTGAAAGCAACAGCTGGTTTGCATCGAAACTCAAAACCCCCTTAGTCTCCATGGCCTTCTACTCGCTGAACGATTTCTTGTCTTCCGAGAGCACTAAATGACATACCAGTCATAAAACGATAAACCGTATAGATAGTAAATAATTAACAATATAAAAAATGTAAATATATTTAATTATATGGCGTGTAAAATCCATATTTTATTAATAAACAAATTGAATTGAATTGAATTGTAGAGCCACCTTCTCGGTCATAAGATCAACTTGATGGTACCAAATTACTCTATTGTCATCTGCATAATATATACCTATTTGCAAATTTTAAAACTAACACGACTTATGGGACCAGGGTGAAAATCGCCGTAGAAGTTGATTACATCGTTAAAATACATACATAAGTAGATTCTTAATTACAAGTGAAGTTTATACTTAAAGCATCATCATCGATTTTTACAAGACTTACTTATGTAAGTTGTAAAAATCGATGATGATGCTTTCATTATAGAGGAACACTTTAATATAGGTAACTCATTAATACTATTGACTACGTAACCGATACTGGGATCCGTGTGAAGAAACAGCAGTCTAACTTTTTCCTAGGCTAAATTATTTCTGGTATGCTCCGTGTAATCTGAGTAATTAATTAGGTCCATATACGATGACCACCTGCATACCCCTTGCCCGACTACCGTCTATTTGAAATACTTAGGTCTTAAACATTTAGGTCTTACACTAGAGCTGTGCGTTACCACTTTTGTCTGAAACGAATCGATTATGTGTTGACATGATGTAATATACGATCGCACGAACGTAAACAAGTTATAAAACAATAATAGTAGGTATAATACAGGCGTGTCATCATATCAACAGTTATTGTCACCTAAATCAATTAAAGCAATACGTGCTTGAACCAAATTTAGTAAGTAGGAGAATCGTAGAGATGGCGAATGAAGCCAATTAAATTATAATTGTATGTAAAGGCAATAAATACCCGCTAGTTTTAAGTTTCATTTTTGTAATTTTTAGGCATACAGTGCCCAAAAATTATAAAATTGTATGTTTAGTTTAGTCCAAGTTTTATTTATTTTTGGGGCTCTCACTGAAAACCAGCGTCACGGCCCCGTGACAACATGCTGAGTGAGGCTCCCGTTTAGCACTGTAATATAAGGTTAGCTTTTTTGATTGCATTTCTTTTTTCCGTATTTTGTGTGCTAAATAAATAAATTCTTATTCTTATTCTTATTCTTAAATAGTACAAACTCAAAATTATCCTCAGGAATGCGAGGTTACAATCTTTTGGATTCCTCGCGAGCACCGTGTATTGAGTCAAATTTGTATTTTTGAACTTGAAACATACAGGCGTGTCATCATATCAACAGTTATTGTCACCTAAATCAATTAAAGCAATACGTGCTTGAACCAAATTTAGTAAGTAGGAGAATCGTAGAGATGGCGAATGAAGCCAATTAAATGATAATTGTATTTAAAGGCAATAAATAGTACAAACTCAAAATTATCCTCAGGAATGCGAGGTTACAATCTTTTGGATTCCTCGCGAGCACCATGTATTGAGTAAATTTGTATTTTTGAACTTGAAAAATACAACATACGTTTACCTACTAGCTAATTATTTATGGTTAGTTATTTATCCCACCAAAAACATTACATGTAAAGTGATGCCAAGACTCCATAGCTCATACAGCTTTCAGCGTGAAAAAGATATCAGGTCGCAATTAGCGCCAAGCTTCCTACTCCACACGGCGTAACTCTACCATACTTACTTTTTAGCCAAGATATAGAATTTGTAGAGCGAATTTGTAGTAGTGGTAGAATTACGCCGCGTGGAGTAGGAAGCTTGGCGCTAATTGCGACCTGATATCTTTTTCACGCTGAAAGCTGTATGAGCTATGGAGTCTTGGCATCACTTTACATGTAATGTTTTTGGTGGGATCTCATTCCTTTTTGTAAGGTATTTTCTAAAGAAGTGAATGGGAAAACCCATACAAACTTCCATCCCCTAATTTAAAGGGTGGGGGGTGATTTACTAAAAATCCTGAAATACGTATTTTATTATTTATAACAAGGAGTCCCTATACAAATTTTCAGACCCCTAGCATCAAAATTAGCTGAAGTCGCATACAAAGTTCCATCCCCTACTTTAAGGGGTTGGGGGGTAGAAGTTCCAATTTTTTGAATTATTTTGTTGATTGTGTACTAATACTAGCTTACATACCAAATTTCAGCTTTCTAGGACTTCAGGAAGTACCCTAGAGGTTTTGATGATCAACATCAGTCAGTGAGTCAGTGAGTCAGTGAGTCAGTGACGAAATCGGCGGTTTATAGATATCAATAAAATCTGAAGTATACGCTATGTTACTGAAACTTTATACGTTTAATAAGTCCACTATTGACATCATATCCCGAGAATTTTGTTTATCTGGTATAATCCTGGTTCTCTATTGGAAGGCATAAAGTCATTTGTACTATTATTATTACGCATAATTGCTTTTCGCCGAAATAGTGATGTGCATAATTCTCATTACGCATAAATATATACGCATAACAATAAAAAGCATAAATCTGAAAGCATAATCTTCATGAAAACTAATGTCAAAAAGCATAAGCACAAACAGGCATAATAATCAATTGACATCAGATCAAAATGCATAACAGTAATGTGCTAAAAAAAGTTGTGTAAACGTAACCTAACCGCCAGCGCGCCTTATTTCCGCTCTAAGGGACGTCGGTTAAGTACTGAATTCCCATGGCCACCTTCCGTCTCCATCATCAGTTCAGCTCGATGGTACCATAATATTGAATTGTCATCCAAACTATACTTATATCCAAAATTTCAGCTCAATCGTTCAACGGGAAGTGGGTCAATTTTAACTTGATTTGATTACAGACAGACAGACAGACAACGGGACAGGTGAAAGTAAATAAAAGCTTGTAAAATACAACTCTGCAATCTGATTGTTGGTTAATATATATTTTGACAAAACGATCTTAAATTATTTCGAAAATTAAAAGTTAAGTTTCAGCGCGTACGTACTCTCTGGGCATGTTTTTTTGCTTCTCATGTGAAGTTACGTAATTCTGTATGACGCGTGAATACATTGTATTCAAATTCGAGGATATGGGCATGTAACGGTTTTAATCTGACCTATTTACCTCGTTGCATGGTAATTCGCGGGATAGGCTTATTGTTGATCTTATTTGTTAGTGACTTATGTTACGTTTTAGCTACATACATATATAGAAGCTTTTATCCCTAAGAGAAGTAGGCAGAGCACATGAAACTTATGTTCCATTGCCAGTTTTAGCATAAATATAAGTAGTACATTTTTGGCTATACTTCAATAACAGGTAAGTTAATTAAAAACCTGATGGTCATTGCAACCGGAGCGAATTTTACAGTGTTACAAAAAATGACAGTGGACTGCGAGTAGGTAGGTATATATGCCTACTGTAGAATCATCTCACAGTGACATAACCATCAAAGTCACGAGACATGAAGTAGCAAATTGATCACACGCGTTGTGACAAGGTTCCACGGCGTGAATAGGTTGGCAGCATTTTTGCAACTAATTCAGGGGCTCGGGCAACATTGTTGCCTCACGCTTTCCTCAAGCAGCCGACTTTCCAGCACGCGATCTGATGTGTTGTCATAATAATTTAATAGTTTGTTCCGATTTTTGCTGCCATGCAACGAACAAGTGCATGTTTCGAACCTTTTTCTGTTTATATGTATACCAGCTACCTGCGCGGCTTCGCCCGCGTATTGCAATCAGCACAGGCAAACCCACGGGATAAAATATAGCCTATAACCATCCAAAAAGTCCATTCTAGGCGCAGGTGAAAGAAGTTTGGAAATCGGATAAGCGGTTCTGGAGATTACCCATTACATACAAACTTACAAAGCTACCACAGACCCTTCCTCTGTACGAGTAAAATATTAGTACAGATTTCACCACGCACAAAACATTTAACATGGCTGCTAACGAAGTAGGTAAAAAAAGGTAAATTCTGTAAAGAAATATGGTATAGCTTTTATTGCCGACTGTGCTTTTTTAGGGTTCCGTAGTCAACAAGGAACCCTTAAAGTTTCACCATCCGTCTGGCCGTCCGTCCGTCTGTCGGTCCGTCTTCGGCTTAGCTCAGTAACCATTACTACTAGATTTAGATTCAAAACCAACTTAAAATGTCAACTTAACTAAAAGGCCAACTTTCGTACAAATTCGGCCGACGCAACCATTTAGTTGGCGCGCGCGTGTCGATGTAACTAAGAAAGACGCCTGTCTTTCTTAGTTACATGATGAGCCCAAACACGACGGATTTATCTTGTATATCTGTCTCTATCATTAAGTAGACCAGTTTGATGATACTATAATATAGCATGGTCACCTGAATTACGTCTGTAGACATTTTAAATTCAATTGGACTTCGCCAAGTGGGTAAAATGTTACTTGCAAGGATCCATTGCAAGGACGAATGCTCCGGCAAAGCATAGCGCGCGGGTTCAAATCCTGTTTGATATAAATCACTATTATATTGTTTACTTTTGAAAAAAAAAAATTATCACCTTAACAATGAATGACATTCTCACATTAAATGTACAGTCAGCGGCAAAACAGCTAAACAGGTCAAGTGCTCAAAATGACACGACTCTAATGTCAAGGGACTACTGACTAGGGTGTGAAACTTTCTGCCTCGCACAGCCAAACTCTGGAATGAATTATCGCCTGCGGTATTTCCGGACCGTTACAACCTTCAAGCCTTCAAGAAAAGAGCGTACTCCCATCTTAAAGGCCGGCAACGCACCTACAACTCTTCTGGTGTTTTAAGTGTCCATGGGCGTCGATTATCGCTTACCATCAGGTGATTCGACTGCTCGTTTGCCTCCTATATTAAAAAAAAAAGGGATAAGGACTGTCTAGATCATTTTTAGCGTGTTATTTTGCGTAGCAGAAGCTGCTGATTGTACGCTCACGACATCATTCAAACGGATAATTTAACTATTATTTTAATATTTGATGTAAGTAAGTATATGAATGTGCCAATAGAAATAGATTTTGGTTCCCTTTAATGCCTTTCATATAATGTTATTTATGTGTAAGTAAACGTCAAGCATTAGGTACCTACTGACCATTTATTATTCACGATATAGAACGGAGCAGAGTATATTATATTTAGTGGTTTCAACGACGACGACGACGACGTTTCTAGTGTTTTCTAGTTTCACATATTATGCTGATACCTAGTGGTTTTTGCTGTAACTGTGACGTCAAGCCGAGGTGTCAATTGTTTTATGTCCTGAAACATCGTCTTTATTATTTCTAAATCGAATGGTGCTGTTTTCCAGTTAAAGTGCTCTGTACTTCTCACCATTTTCATTGAGAAAAAAATGTCGCAAAATTTATTGCTGTTGGTTTTATTTTCTCAATGAAAATGGCGAACAGTACAGGATACTTTAACTGGAAAAACAGCACCATTCGACTTAGAAGTAAATAATAAGGTTTACTGAAGTAGTCTTTTTCATAATCGCAACCGTGACTTATTCAATTTACCTACGATAATATGCGTAAGCATGTCGTCATGTCAATTATACTATTCCATGCCTAACAAATATAAAATTACATAAGAAACATCGACTATTCAGTCACTCTCATAAAAGGAGCGTTATTGTGTCACGGTCTCCCAAACGCATAATCGGTCAGGAAATGTCAACAAGAATGCCATTTTGAGCAAATTCTCAGGACTGTTGTTGTGTGTGACATAACATTAAAATCTATTCGTTTCATTCGTTACATTGCATTAGGTACATTGTCGTGATATAGTTAAGGTTTGATCTCGTTCGGCAGTAAGAGTTCGTGACTGTAAAAAGTAGGGCTCGCGAGTTCAATGGGTAATAACTGTTGCCTAAGATATTTTGGCCAGTTTATGCCCGCTGGTTAGATAATACTTTGATTTGTTTCTAAAAGGTGGTCAGTGTTTGAGGAAATAGGTTAAACGCAAGAAAATACTTCACTTGACTTAATGTTCCACCGGGTAGCTCTTAAGCTTTTGAAAATGCGAATAGCGTTGTACAGTATGTATCAGAGAAACGTTATCCCCTTGCCTACAAACTTCTATGCAGGATGCATAGAAATTTGAATTGATGCTACAGATTATAATTACACGCTACAGATTATAATTTTCAAAAAATGAGATTTAGTGGTAGTAATTGTCATCCTTTATACGTTAACCCAGTTGTTTACTGAAAGAGGCTGGGGTGCACTCGGATACCTGATCCTGTGAATTGGCGTTGCCACAAATTTTTACCGAAGGGACTGCTATCTAACCTTTCAAGCCTTCAGGCATTTCATGTATTAATTCTAAAACGGCATATGTGCTCAAGTGTATTCTAATCGCGGTTTGATTATACCATATGCCGGAACTGTCCAGAACGGTTTGCAACTTACGTTTAAAACTTTTGGGTCATGATTTAAGTGACACATTTTTGACATCGGCATATCGTGGGTTTAAATTTCTATTCAAGTAACGCTTTTTTCATGTTTATTATTCAAACTATTAATAACAAATTATGAAAATGACACCAATAGTTGAGCGAGACTATTACTTACAATGTTACTACTTTAAACACATGGCACATTTATTCACTTAAAATGTATTAAACGCTACTAAAATCCTATAAAGATAAGCTGTTTTTAATTAAGATGACAATCCAAACAAGGAATAGTAAAAACAAGACACGATTGCCGCATTCAAAAACATGTCGATCAATAAATCATGCATTATATTTAAAATGCAGAATTACAGGAAAAATAACCTTCAATATGTTTTAATAAGATCTATAATCGATAAGCTTGTTGGATAAGAAGATTATAAGAGGTGTGAAAAGCTGACATATCGGTAAAATGCCCGTTATGATTGAAAACAGTACCTATGTAAGAGAGTCAATGCACTTGGGTGATCAATCGAAAGTCATTGAATCCTGTTAACAGTTACTCACGTCACATGTTGTGAAGCTCAATGGTGGCAAACAAGAGCTGCCGGCTGGTGCTAAGCGGATACCGTAGCCAATCAATGGGAGTGTGTATTGGGAGACAAAATCAGGTCCCTTACTGCAAAAACACCCTCAGACTCTCTGGTGACTCAACCCAGGAACCCAGGCAACAGCAATAAGTTTAATTAATACCAGAATGAAAGTCCAAATCCACTCTTCTGAGCTGCTCTGTGACTGCAACTTACCTGGAAAATGTAATATATGATTTTAATATGTATACTTTAGTCAATGTACATTTATCAACTTTAACGCACTGATAGTTAGTCGCATATTAAATTACTCTAGAAACATAAACCTAAATACTTTACATATAAAACAGCTCAAGAATGTTTTCATATTCATTATAGCCTTACATTCTTGCGATTATAAAACCCTTATAATTATACTTAATGAAAAATATCAATACCGTGGATACATGACAAGAAAATATAGCGGACATTATGTTAACAAAAGAATTAAATATATAAATGCGCTGTCAGATACATAACTCTATTAATGTTGTGTTGTTAACTGATGATATTGTCATATATATTGGTTTTTGCGTTGATTATCATTAAAATTTGCAAATATTAATAATTTATTTCTGCGCTGTATCAGGAAGAAAACGTCACTATTAAGTGACTAATTATTTGAATATCTACGATAGCATCAAACTATAATAGTAATTTGTTATACAAGGGTGCAAAGTTGTATTTTACCCGCGAGTGTGGAATTGAAACACGAGCAAGCGAAAGGATGCTATAGTTGAACCACGAGCGAAGCGAGTGGTTCTAAAATAGAATCCTGAGCGTAGCGAGTGTTTCAAAACACGAGAAGTAAAATACATTTGCACCCGTGTGTAACACAAACTTTTCACCTCACTGTAGCGAGGAAAGTGCAACATGCGAAACAACTTTATTTTATTTAAACAATTTTTTTTAACAGTAATAATAACGTTAAGTAATATCAACTAGAATTTTGGTCAAGTGCGAGTCGGATTTTAGTTTTCCCATACATTTTGAGACCCAGCGCCTGATGAAGGCAATAATCATTTTTTTTAAAGTTCTTAAATATTTATTTTATTCTTTTTTTAGTATTTGTTGTTATGTTACTCGCTTCGCTCGTGGTTCTAAAATAGAATCCTGAGCGTAGCGAGTGTTTCAAAACACGAGAAGTAAAATACATTTGCACCCGTGTGTAACACAAACTTTTCACCTCACTGTAGCGAGGAAAGTGCAACATGCGAAACAACTTTATTTAATTTAAACAATTTTTTTTAACATTAATAATAACTTTAAGTAATATCAAGTAGAATTTTGGTCAAGGGCGAGTCGGATTTTAGTTTTCCCATACTTTGAGACCCAGCGCCTGATGAAGGCAATAATCATTTTTTTTAGTTCTAAATTTTTATTTTATTCTTTTTTTAGTATTTGTTGTTATTGCGGCAACAGAAATACATCATCTGTGATTTTTTTGTATTATGAGTGTTTCACGTTTTGTTATCTGTCAAAAGCTACTTAAACACGCTCCTAGGTCAAATTACTTTCCCCACTAGTGGATAAAATGCGTTTTTGCCCACTGGTTTTAAAGGACAGCTTTCCGAGGCAGTAAGGGGAAAATTATTTTACTTAAGATGGTTAGAGCGACCGTCCGCCGGATTCGTTACGGCGTGGACGTTTACCTAAAGATGACATTGGTATATTGTTTGGTGCACTCTCGATTGCGCTAGCGCATAGCCAAATGTTTTTTATACTATGGTGGTAGCAAACGTGCTTACGGCCTGCCTGAGGGAAAGCAGACACTGTAGCCTATGGAAGCTTGCGATTTCAGAAGAATAACAAAGCGCGTTGCCGACCTTTTATTGATTTGAGGATTCGTTGTGTTGATAGCTAGTGACGAACGCGGGTCCCTCAATCTCAACACAAGAGATCCTCGAGAGCTCTGGGGACCAGGTCATTAATACCATTCTAGTGTTTGCAATGTTTACACACTCCGTAGATACTTAGCGTTATTGTCCAAAAACAGAGGGCATTGCTCTTCCTAAACAGTTATAAGTAAAGAGAGGTTAATCCATTACTGGAGTATGTGCCAATGTGTAAGCATTCGCTTTTGTTACAAGGCAAAAATACCGTTCATAGTTGTAGCATTAAACTCGCCACAGATTTCGTAAGGTGAGATTCGACAGAGGTCACGTGACCGTAAGATGCGTAAGGTGAGATTGGGGGGTGGTTTGACGTCGTTCTAGTTGCGAGACATATCGGTTGTTACCGTTATTATTTGAATCGATTCACGTTCATTTTACAAACGATTATCGATTGGGTCGGGGGTTTTTTTTTATACTGATAATTAAAGCAATTCGTGCAAAATCATTCCCTAACCATTCCAAAATATAAAAAAACCGACCAAGTGCGTGTCGGGCCACGCGCAGTGTAGGGTTCCGTAGTTGCCTGTCTGTCTTAGTTACATTGACGTGCGGTGCGGTTGTGCGTCGGCCGAATTTGTACGAAAATTGGCCTTTTCAATTACACATTAAGTTGGTCGACTCTTAACTACTTAAGCGTACTTGTTCGTGATAGTTTTCCTTTTAAATTCATTATATATGACGACCGGTTAGCCTAGTGGGTAGTGACGCTGCCTACGAAGGTCCTGGGGTCGAATCGGGATTAAGGGCAAATATTTGTGTGATGAGCATAAATATTTGTTTCTGAGTCATGGATGTTTTCTATGTATTTAAGTATTTATATCTATCATATATATCGTCGTCTAGTACCCATAACACAAGCCTTACTGAGCTTACTATGGGACTAGGTCGATTTGTGTAAGATTGACCCTTTATATTTATTTATTTTATTTATTTATTTATATGCTACTACCACGAACTTTTTCACATCCCCAGTAGTAGCCATTTAGCCGGCATTGGGACATGACTCGAACTAAAATTAGGCCTTTTAGGCACTGGTCCCACCGCCGGCTAGTAAGCTAGAAAAGTTGGGCGAGTAACGGTTCATTGCGTGCTGACCAGGCACAGTGTGATCAATCGACCTTTACAGATCCGCAATGTAATGCTACTCGCCCAACTTTTCTAGCTTACTACCCGGCGGTGGGACCAGTGCCTAAAGCGCAATATATGGTTTTAGAAAACCCATAATATTTTTGAACGAGCTATCCAACGATATACCTACCACACCATGAGTTTGACGAGAAAAAAAATTACATCCCCGCTTTAGGTGTAGGGGAGGTACCCTAACAATTTTTTTTTTTCAAGATTTTATTGTACTGTTAGGTCGGCGTCATTGATTTATATACCCATGCCGAATCAAAGTTTTCATGTAGTAATGGTTACTGAGCTAAGCCGAAGACGGACAAACAGACAAACGGACATGGCGAAACTATAAAGGTTCCTTGTTGACTACGGAACCGTAAAAACCGAAATCATGCACTACACGTGTGGCTATAAAACTTTAAGGTTGCCCTCAATTTCCCTGGGATCCCATCATCAGATCCTGACTTGGTGTCAATGGGACCACAGAAGTATACGCTTTCGAATAAAAAAGAATTTTGAAAATCGGTCCACAATTGACAGAGAAATCGGAAAACATACATAACAAAAATACATACAGTGGAACATAGAACTTGACTACTACAACCTCAAAACTAAGTAGGTACGACAACAGAGACTGGTAGACAACCCACAGCCTCCACGAGTAGGCCTTTCTGCTACGTCGTTTTCAATCTTGACTAACTTGGAGTGGTCGTGGTCATCATTTCAGTTGGTAGTAAGCTTCACAACAAGCCGCCACTCCTCTCTGACAGTCGCCTTCTTTATGCTTGCTTGGATCAAGTAACTTCAAATACAGAACATTTTTTTATATTTTTTTTTATTATTATTATTTAATTAATTTATGTATTTATATCAGGTAACAACGCACATATTAACATACCATATACCTTTTTAACTAACATACATATCATACATAAAATGGTATTTTTAATCAAAGTATTTAACTGAAATCCGACGTTTTCATCCCATGTGTTACGTGATTTTGCAGGATGGTCCATTCCAAAACATAGTGCGGCGGAAATAGGAACAGCCGTTCCAAGCTCAGATTTTAATTTTACGTTATTACTTACTTATTAGATTTTGTTCATGTAAACACATTAATCTTTATAGATACTAGCAAGAAACCCAGTAAAATTATTTTAAAATGCTCATTAAACGACACGTTACACAAGTATTGGCGAGAGCCGTTTCAGCGGCCGCTGGCGCGGGTCACGACGCGAAAGGCGAAAGAAGCTCCCGATTGCAAAATGCATGAAAAGGTTACGGTTATGTAACGGTGCAATTTATGTAAGATGCGCAGGTGATTTTGGCATTTAAACTGATGTTTATTTGCTTTTAAGTGTAATTTTAGTGTGCAACGAAATGAACGTTTAAATAAACATTGCATTCTTATTAGAAATCCATCTTCCTGCTTTCAAAACGAGGTTCTCAATTCGTCTGCAACATGTCGGTCATCATTTAACCGAGTTACAAAAAGTAGCTTCTATAGTTCCATATCAATTTGGTATTCATCGGATCAAATCTTACTTATCGAATTATGTCACCGTAGAAATCTCTGTCGCTACTAAACTTGTCACTACTATAACACGTACAACTAATAAATATAGACCAAAGAAATCTTGAACATGATCAGCCGCGCATCTGGGCATACGGACATTCGAAAGAATTTTGGCCCAAGCTTCGTTCGCTTTGCTCGGACGTTTAATGACTTCGTGTCCGCCTCCAGATAGATAATATCAGTGAATTCTGAATACTAATGAAAATCATAACATTAACTAAGATTATAATCTCTATAAAGTTCAATTGTCAGCATCGGCGAGTGGTCATCTTTGTCAACTCGTCAAAGCTGATTTGCTTAACATTTATTCTGATTGCGCAAGCACATTAATCCTGGTTGAATATGTCATGGGTTATACCATCTCTTGTAGCACTTTGTCTTTCAATTGTGCTTTCAAAAGGTTATAAAATGGTTCTCATCAGTAGATCAAATTAACTGGAATTTGACATATAAAATAGTACATTTCATATTTTGCCTCTCTTTTAACCCTCGACGAAGAATAGGGGTGTTGTAAGTTTTAATTTGAGAGAGGTTATTTTATCGAAATATTGATGTTTGATATGCAAGTTATACTAGTTATATTTTATACCTACTTTGTGTTAGTTAAGAACCCTTCACACGTGTACAGTCAGCAAAAATATGGTATTTATAGGGTGTTTTTATTCATTTGCTTTAATTTTTAGGGCAGATTCTTTACATCTTATGTAGATAATTTCTCAAAGAAACGTATGTTTAGGACATCGGACTCACACCGTTTTCAAAATATTTCAAATCGAAATTTAATCACTAACTTAAGTTAAACCAGTGTAAAATCTTCTTAATTCATAACGAAGCCCCGTACCTTGCACGTAATAAGCAATTGCACTACCAGTGAGCTAAATTTATTAATGAGCTGTCAATGCCAGTAAATATTAAATTATATTGTACGAAACCTGAAAAAAACCATTTTTTTTTCAAATATCGTTAAACCGATATACAGGATAACTTATATAAATGTACCAAGCACTGTGTCGAAGTTAAAGCAAATGAATAGAAACACCCGGTATTTATGCCCCTACAGCGAAACTTCTATCTAATCCAACACTGAACATGTATTTTCCTACTATCTATGAACATGTGATGTTCACGTACGGTTGATTCTATCACGGAACTAATTTATATGAACTTAACCATGCATAGATAAAAAGTCATTGCGTACAGATATATAATCCAATTAGTACAACGTACTTAAAATAGCCTCGATCGGAACATACAAAAACGTATCAGCTCAGATGAAAGGACAGCCTTCACCTCTCACATCTCCGATTGCACACTACAGTAGCGAATCTTCCATGCGCTCAAAACGTAATGTTCGTTTATAGCATGCTATGTCGTTAAAGTAACCAATATCGTTAGAATTTGTGACATGTTATGGCATAATGTGATATTACATACAGGGACTTGTGGGTCGTAAATTGAGACATTTTAGTGGATAATTACACATATAAATTATGGGTCAATTTGTACTAATATTGCGAATGAGGATTTATTATATTATTTATTTAATGAGAATGAGGAAAAGTCTGTCATATTGTAGCTGTGTAAGTTTGTATTTAGGGAGTAGTAATCTCCGAAACTACTTGATCGATTTCGAAACTTCTTTCAGATATGGATAACCAATCCGTAATTGTAAAAATATTAGCTACTTTTTGCACCCCAGCACGGTTAGCACAAGACGGCGCCCGAGCTCTATCTCGCGGCGAGATTGCCTATCCGTCTATGTTTTCTAATAAGAAAGAGACGGAGAGTCTCAACTATTTTTCAAATGTTTTTGAGATACCACCTACCTATCTTATGCGGTTTGTATCAATTTGTATATCATGAACAACGCACACGCGCGCAATGCGCTTTGGAAAATTTGAAATAATTATTTAAAAGGATATTAAAGTGGAGTAATTATATCTGCACTTATACATCCAACTACTCAAGAGCAATATATGATTCAGAAAGGACATGATATAGGTACAGCATATCTGACACAAGATCGAGTTGGTAATCTCTATCACAATGAGAATAAGGATGTATATCGAATGACAATCTACGTCATCGGACAGTTTAGAGTGGTTATGAAGCAATTATATCCGACCGGTTCTTAACTAAACAGAAGCATGAGATAATATTGAGTTAGCTCTACTTTGTAATCGGAAATCCCTGTCGTTGAAAATAATTTTCAATCCAGAAACGTGCCTAATAAGAAGCGCTGTTAACCTTAATAATTTCTTGGCAATTGTCTTCTGACAATTCCAATTAGAAGTATATATTGGATCATCAAGTAATAGTACATTAAGTACTGCAGATGCCGGAAAAATAGGGATTACTAGCCAAGTACAATATAGCTTTTCACGTCAAGGTATGTATAGTGCTTTAATCAATAATGCAACGCAATAAAAAAGCTCCAAGTTATTTTTTTATGGTTATACGAATTGATACTGAAACAAAAGAAGATCACTTTGCAGGCCTAGGCCCTCTCGTCTTGCCGCACCCGAAACTTAATGTACTTCGTAGCCTATTATAAAGAACATCGTGCCAATATTTCTTTTCATGTTTGAGAACGTGTCTGGACAGCATCGCTCCTTATCGACCCAGCAATATACGTTGAATTGTCATTGTCAGTTGACAGTTGTCAACTTGGTAAACTAGGCCTCTGATATCCCTCTGTCTCCCGCACCCGGGTTCCGAATTAAAAGTCTCCAAAAATCGTAATCTCTCCCGATTTTATTAAGTCCCAAAATATTGATGTAGATCAATTTATTGTTATCCCAGTAAAGCGACTCGAGCTACTTAGGTTATCTAAGCGCAATAACTCGTCCAATCTACTTATTGCGATTACGCAATGGCGAAAGTGAAAGCATATAGACAAACAACAGTACGGGCATTTTGCGGAGGGCTGTATTGTGACGCCATTATACAATAATCTACATCTTAATAAATGTACGAATGCATGTAGACGGTATGTTTGTTATGCGCTATTATGGTTAAGCATTGTTTAATACATTATTATTATAAAAATATAGCTTAAAAATGTATAGTGTGAAAAAAACAGTTTATGAGATGCTTTTTTAAATGTTTGTATTTTACTACGATGCAAAATGAAGGTGAGGTAAACATAGCAAGCTCAACAAAATCTGGTAAACAATTATACTTATTACGCAATTAACAAAAAGCATAGACTTTTTGTTCATTTCATTGCGTAACGTGATTTCAATGACAATATTAATTTCATTTCATTTCATTTCATAAAATCTACAATAACCTTGTTATAAACATAAACTGTTTGCCAATATCATGAAGTTACCGTTATTTGGTGGAAATATCCACTGCCAAGGGTGATCGAACTACTTCATTTTATTATATTTCTGTGCGCACGGCTCATAAACACAAGAATCATACAAAACACAATATTAAGAAAGGCTCCAAACTAGTTGATTTACCTAATTATACATATTTGCAACAGGAACCGGCAAGTGAAACATAATATGCTGATTATACTAATAATATCAATAAATTTTGGTGGCGAATTGAATAAACATTTATTTTTACCTACTATCCGACATTTTAGTGTCGAAAAATGTTTCTTTACACAATAGCATAAGATTGGTTTTGTTTCAAACAAGTTTACTGTTTTATCAGGTTTCTGCTAGTCATTACTACCAGTAAATAGAATTTATGTCAAGTAAGATCAACGAATTTTTGTGTAAATTGTATACTACTATACTTAATTGAATTGTTTCATTATTGTAAAGCCGGATGTGCAATATTGCACATTGCAAACAGTACCAGCAGTTTCCGGAGGATCAAGACTATTCCAGTCGGTCCCGACAGTGCAGTAGTTGGAACAAATTGGAGTACTTGGTCTAATAACCTCCGTTTAATTCTTATTTGACTCCTTTTCGTATAAAGTGTTAGATCGGTAGTGTTGCTCCCACCGAACGGGGCGAGCCGGTTCGCGAGGCGCCGCATCGCAACGGATGCACTAGCGGTCGGCGTGGCTTTAGCCAATCGCGTTTTATTAACCCCGGACGCAAAGAGAGGAAGGGAGAGAGAGAGACGTGTCTGTGTGGTATCGTAGCTCCCAAACGGATGGCCCGATTTGAATGCGGTTTTTTATTCGTAAGCCGATGTGATCCCGATTGTTCTTAGCCATGTTTCATAAGAATCTGTTAAGCCGTTTTTGAGATATTGGACTTTGAAAATGTCGGGGGTTTTTCAACTTTTTTAAGTTGTAGTTATTAGACTGCAGTAGGCACGGACGGAGCCGGTCAGATGCGACGACAGCCGAGCACTGCCGTCCACGTCCGAGAGGAGCCAACCGGTCGCACATCCATTCAAATATGAAATGTAACGTGTAGTAAAGCTTCAAGTTCGTTTGGCAACTTGTAAAATGCGCTCAGGTGCGTACCGTTCGGCCCGGTCGGCGAGAATCGTACATAAGATCGCCAGAGTTCCCTAGAGTGCGCTGTGTTGAGTTGAGAACGCGGAACCTTATTTGTCTCTAGCTGTCAACACAACCAATACTCAACTCAATAAATGGTCAGCAACGTGCTTTTCACTCCACTGAAGTCGCAACCATCGAGGATAGGCTACTGTCTCTACTTACCATCAGGCAAGCCATATTGCTTATTTAAAAGATTACTTCCCGCGGGCCTAACGCAATATTTATTTACCTTTATTTCTGATAATTATCTAATCTTCCAATTTCGTAATCTTTAAAATAATGCGTGTATACAAAGCACGAGAGTTTAAAGTCGTATCCTTGGTTATCACCGCCCCGCCCCAATATACAGGGTGAATCCTAAGTCGTGAACAGAAATATGGGTTTCTTACTGTTTAACATTAGTTTAAAATTATGGACGTGACAACAGGCAAATATATGTAAACGTTGTTTGTTAATTCGTTAATTTTAAAAAATATTTAAATTGACTGAGCCCCATGGTCACCCTAATTCCTACGTTAAATTGTCCTTTTAATCTACTGTCCAAGTCTTGTTGAAAAGGGGGGTTGGTGTTTTTGCTACTTAAAATAAATAAATGAATAAAATAAATAAATATTACGGGACAATCTTACACAAATCGACCTAGTCCCAAACTAAGCAAAGCTTGTAATATGGGTACTAGACGACGATAAACATACTTAAATAGATAAATAAATAATAATAATTAACTACTGATTTATGTCGACGCTGCCATGGTGGCTCAGAGACAATACAACATATAACAGGAGCGTGCCGATCCATAACCCAGACAGATTATAAACACCGACATGACCAAGTAGCAGCCATCATCCACCAATACCTTGCATTAAAATACCGCCTTATTGAAAACAGAACCCCTTACTATAAATATACACCTCAAATTGTTTTAGAGTCATCCGATCACAAACTATACTGGGACAGACCTGACATTATACTCCACGACAAACCTGCAAAAACTGTGTATCTGATTGACGTAGCCATACCCAATACCCACAACCTAGCGTCTACTCGCACTGAAAAGATCAGTAAGTACACTGACTTGTCCGTAGAAATAAAAAACCAATGGCGAGTAAATACGGTGAAGACTATTCCAGTTGTAATTTCATCTACAGGTGTTATTCCACGCAGCCTCCACACCCTCGGTGTCCATCCACTTACATACATCCTCCTACAAAAAGCTGTAATTATGAACACATGCAGAATAGTACGCAAATTTTTGGCATTAGAACAGCAATAAGTAGTCCTTAGGTAGCATACCTACCTTCTATATTCGTTTGGCCAAACGCACGCAGATATGGAAGTAAAATACCCTCCACTTGGAGAGAAACACAAATAAAAACAAATATAATAATAATAATAGTTGGGTCTCGTGGTACTAAAGAGCTCCTCCTCATAGACATGACCATTTGCCAACGAGTCCGGCGGAATAGAGGGGCCCTTTCGGCCGCCTGGATTGACTACAAGAAGGCCTATGATTCGGTGCCTCATTCATGGCTGAGGAGGATCTTAGAGTTGTATAAAGTTGATGCAGTTCTAAGATCCTTCTTAGGCGCTTGCATGGGGTAGTGGACCACAGTCCTTCGTCAACCGGGGGGAGGAGATTGCCCTTCTGGCCCGCAGGACTCTATAAGGATTGAACGTGGGATCTTCCAGGGCGACAGTCTGAGTCCTTTGTGGTTCTGCCTAGCAATGAATCCGCTTAGCACCCTGCTGAGGGATTCAGGACTAGGTTGCCGGCTTCGGAGGGAGGGTGAGGTCATTTCTCATCTGCTCTATATGGATGACCTTAAGCTATTTGCACCGAATGGACATAACCTGTTGGAACTACTGAAAACAACAGAAGTCTTCAGTAGCGCCATCAAAATGGAGTTTGGTGTCGATAAGTGTGCGGTCATGCATGTACAGCGGGGGAAAGTTGTAAATTCAACAAATTTGCAACTTTCTGAGACAATGTCCCTCAAATCTATCTCCGAAGCAGAAACCTATAAGTATCTTGGTATGTCACAGTCATTGGGTATTGAGGGTGAGGGCGTAAAGCGGGCGGTGAAGGAGCGCTTCTTTTGTCGCCTGACCAAAGTACTTAATAGTCTTTTGTCGGGCGGCAACAAGGTGCGCGCCTTCAACGCCTGGGTGATGCCCTTGCTTACTTACTCCTTTGGCGTACTAAGGTGGACTCAGACTGAGCTGGATGCCCTGGATCGAAGAGTCCGAGTACTGCTTACTGCGCATCGCATGCTACACCCACGCTCGTCTGTTATGAGACTGTACATCTCGCGGAAGTGTGGAGGTCGCGGCTTTTTAAATGCCAAAGACCTCCACAACCGCGAGGTGTGCAGTCTCAGGGATTATTTCCTAAACAACGAGTGTGGGATGCATCGTGACGTAGTAGCAGTAGACGGAAACTTCACCCCGCTCGCCTTGGCAAACGAGAACTGGCGCAGACTTAAAGTAATGAGCGTCGAGGACCGAGGAGCGGTGTGGAGGAGCAAGGAGCTACACGGGCGGTTCTACAAGGTCCTCACAGGGCCCGATGTAGATCTGCTCGCGTCGGTGAACTGGCTACGTTTCGGGGATCTCTTCGGGGAAACCGAAGGTTTTGTCTGTGCAATTGCGGACGAAGTTATCATGACGAACAATTACCGGAGGTATATCCTGAAGGACGGTACGGTCGACATTTGTCGGGCATGCCGCCGTCCCGGGGAGTCACTCAGGCATATTATCTCCGGTTGTGGTCATCTTGCTAACGGCGAGTACTTGCACAGACATAACCTTGTAGCCAGGATTATTCACCAGCAACTTGCTCTGCTATACGGTCTTGTGGTTTCCGAAGTGCCTTACTATAAGTACACCCCTGCGCCAGTTCTCGAAAATGGTCGTGCCACGCTCTATTGGGATCGATCTGTCATCACGGACAGGACTATTCTTGCCAATAGGCCTGATATTGTGCTGACAGATCGATCGAAACGCCAGGCGGTGCTCGTCGACATCACCATCCCCCATGATGAGAACCTCGTGAAGGCCGAGAAGGACAAAGCCAGCAAGTACCTAGACCTGGCTCACGAGGTAACCGCCATGTGGGATGTTGATTCGACGATCATCGTCCCGATAGTCGTTTCGGCGAACGGTTTAATAGCGAAGAGTCTCGACCATCACCTCAAGAGACTTTCGCTAGATGGCTGGATCAAGGGTCAAATACAGAAGGCGGTACTCCTGGATACTGCGCGGATAGTCAGGAGGTTCCTGTCTCTGACGCCCTGACCACCGGCAGCTTAGGCCCCGCCTCGCTGCCGGCGGTACCCTAGGTTACGTTTTTATAATGATTTTATGTTTTGTATATAGTTTTTATATTTTACTTTTTATAAATTTATTGTAAAATCCTAACTTAAGATGAAATAAGAATAAAGAGATAATAATAATAAATATTAGGGGACAATCTTACACAAATCGATCTAGTCACAAACTAAGCAAAGCTTGTACTATGGGTACTAGACGACGATTAAATACATAGAAAACATCCATGACTCAGGAACAAATATTCGTGCTCATCACACAAATAAATGCCCTTACCGGGATTCGAACCCGGGACCTCTTGCTTCGTAGGCAGGGTCACTACCAACTAGGCTAAAGAGGTCGATCATATATATATTGAAAATGATTATTAATAAAATTTAATGGTTTGCTTCTAGAGTTAATGCAATTAATTTGCCTTAAAATACTGCGATAGACACAAAAATATCTGTGTACGACTAATATTTAACCCTGTAATAGGCAGTAAGCAAACCTCGGACTCCGGAACAATACTTACTTCAGATGCTACCGTAATAACTTTAAGATCGAGAGGATACACGATATTGCAGATTTATTATAAGTATGTTTAGATAAATAAGAACAAATAAGGAAGCGAGCTTTTAACAATGAAGATGACATCATGTCTCATAAATTAAATACTTCAACCAGCTGTCAGTTCATCTATCCAACCGTAGATCTAGCATAAACATAATCGTACTTAATGGAACACATATTTCACTCTTTTTTCCGTAGTCGGTATTACAGTGCTTTGGTAGCATGATCGCGTTTACGTCCGACATAAAGCATTCGTCCCTTTACCTCTTAAGTACATAATTGTTAGTAAAGGATGAAACATAACTGCTTTACGTCCCATATTGCGATCATGCTTGATAGTTGATTTAAGATGTCAAAACATGCTCGCCAAGGAGTAAGTAGATGAGCACCATGAGCAGAAATAATATATTACTACTAGCTTCCGCCCGCGACTTCGTCTGCGTAACCCGGGATAAAAAACTATCCCGATATTTAAAACCAGGCTATAAATTTTCTTCGTGCAAAATTTCATTCAACTCGGTTGAGCCGTTTAACAAACATCTAAACATCCAAACTTTCGCATTTATAATATTAGTAGGATTCCTTTGTTTAGGATCTTTTCGTAAAATATTGTTACATTTGCAATTATTTGCGTCAGATACTTCAATAGCTATTCGCAGCAGGTGGCATATACTTATAAGTATATAAATGCAATATTATTGACACATTATTCAGTTATTCATTGCCATATATTTGCATTTTATCGCCAGATCTTTACACAGTAAAATCACGGTCTTCTAAATTGTGTATATAATTCATAATATAGCTACCATAGGTTAGGCATTACAGAAATTAAAGTAACTTGAAATCAAAGTAACCCACCCCACTAATCTACATGATTTTACATTTCCACGGGCCTAACTTGACTGCTTTTATCATTTACCGCGGTGGATACAACAACGCCACTCTCGCACTAAATGCTCGTCGAAACAAGACGGAGACTTATCATCTGTATTGATCCTTTTATACTTTTATTGAAAGAGCAAGCGAAGCGAACGAAGTTCTCCGTTTCAGATTCGGCAAAAATGCTTTAGTATGTCTGTCGGGATGTTCGGATGTCTGACTGTTCTCCTCTACAGGTCGAGCATTCCAAGCGATTCTGGTGAAAATTTGTGAGAATGTCGTGGAATTTTTTCATCAATTCATTTCATGGGAAAAAGACAGTTTCGGAGTTTCTTACAGAGCCACTACTTTAGTATAGTTACATGGTATGAATTTAACCCAGTGGGCAAAATTACTTGAAAACCTCCAAAAACCCACTCAAACTGTTCATAAAAACTATATTGAAAATCATGTGATGTGCTACACCTTCGCTTTGTCCTCACTTTCCACTAGGCGAGACTAGGCAACTGGTTCATAAAAAAAGCGTCCAAGTGCGTGTCGGGCTTCGCGCAGGGTAGTCTGTCACAGAATGCGGACTTAAAAGGGGCTTTTGGGGTTTTTATTATAGCTTACCCTCGTAAATAATCGTAAATATGATTGTTTTTATACCACACCAATGTAGAGGGTCATTTCGCTGGTTAGCGTTAGCGACCACCTAATTTCATGTGCCGGTTAGCGACCACTCAGTTGTTAGGGACCACAACTTCAACTAATCGAACCGCAGATCGCAAACTGTTAGCAGCAACAGGTTATTTACGTAAAATAATTACGAAAATCTCCGAACAGCATCAAGCCGCACATCACAACTAGCCACGCGCGCAAGAAGCACCGTGCCGTAAGTCAGCCTAAGTTTTAGCATTGCCACGGGTGGGGGGGCATGTCGCAGGGCAGGTCTTATGCGCGCTCACCGCGGGCAAGAAGCACCGTGCCGTGAAAAAGCAACTCTACCGTCCACGATAAAAGGTTCAAATTCCAATGACAATGTATATGCCCCCGAAATTAAGTGCATTTCTTACCAGTTACTTGTCTACTTAACTGTGAGAGTTTTCCTTTGCAATTCATTATATGTACTACTGCCACGAATTTTTACACGTCCCCAGTAGTAGCCATTTAGCCGGCAGGCTAGTAGGTAGGTAGTTTTAAATTAAATTAAATTAAATAGTTATTTATTTCAGATTTTCATCCATACATAAATTGCATTAAATAATAATAAGTTAACTTTAAGTAATATTAAGTTTTAGAAAACCCATAATAATTTTAAACAAGCCATCCAACGATACCCCACACTATAGGTTTAACGAGAAAAAAAAAATACATCACCAATTTACATGTAGGGGAGGTACCCTAAAAAAAAAATTTTTTCAGGATTTTATTCTACTGTTTTGTCGGCGTAATTGGTTTATATACCCACGCCGAATTGCAGTTTTCTAGTTGTAAGGGTTACTGAGCTAAGCCGAAGACGGACACACAGACAGACAGACGGACGGACATGGCGAAACTATAAAGGTTGACTACGGAACCCTAAAAAGACCGGGTTGCACTTCAAAATTATTCAAATTTTGCAAAAAAAAACTCCCGCTTTTTGTATCTCTGGCAACACTAAATTTTAAGGTCACGTGACCTCCTACGCTCCTACACCTGTGGCGAGTGTAACAATTTTTCCCCATCCCAAAAAGTGCACAAAGAAGTTTTCACTTCAAAAAACTTTTTGTTTAATTATTTAATTAAATTGATATATTTTAATTAACATAACACAAATTTTAGAATTCACGCTCAATGGCTCCTGGCACCTAAACCTTCGCGCGCGTAAGTTCTCGATAGAACCTTCAAGTATCGGCTCCACAAGTTACAGAGCAGGCCCTTAAATCTACCAGATTAAGAGTCGTGTTTGAGGCAATCGTGTATGCTAATTAGTGGACCAATATCGTCCAGTTACCGCATACTTGCGTGGTGTAACGACACTGGTACTAAGTTCTATAGCACTAGCTTCTGCCCGCGACTCCGTTCGCGTGGAACTTGTTTATGTCGTAGGTCCATAAAACTTTCCTATGTCCTTCCCCGGCACTCTAACTATCTTTATACCAAATTTCATCTAAATCGGTTCAGCGGTTTAAGCATGAAGAGGTGACAGACACACAGACAGACACACTTTCGGATTTAATGCAGGCTCGCGTGTTCGCTCAGAGAGCCACTAGTAATATAATGGATAGAGCAGGCATCCCATAGCATAAGTTTGCGCATGTAAACCTATTCCATCGGAAGTACCTTTGGAGAGTTTGTGCCGTTTGTGGCGGGCGCTAGTTCTGAATTCCAAGACGGTTCGGCCCAAGCTGAGAGAACTTCGGTCGCGTCGCTTGCTCGTTCTATAAATTTGACACGAGTATTGACAATTCAATAACATACAGCTATATAAAAACTGGTTTTACTGACCTTTTTATAAATCGTACACTGATCATTCTTCCTAGCCTCAAATTAAATGTAAACAGATTATAGCAGGTCATTATTATCATCGTCTCAAGTGTTAAAGTCACCGTAATGACTTTGACGAAACCGCAGTGCCGCAGAAAACTTAGTAACAGAATCTAGCCTTCCTACCGTATCCAAAAACCGTTTCAGAATAGTGAAGTTGAGACAATCTCACACAGGCTATGATTGTGTATCGTTTCTGACAGATTAGACTTGACATGTCAAAACTTCATACCATGGTACCTCGAATTAGTCCCTAAGTTGCGATTATACCTATGCGCGTTTTAATTAATTAAGTTGGGGAGAGTTGTAGGAACAAAAACTACACATGAATCAGATTCACTGACCTATATGTAAAACTCCGAACATGTATTGTTCTTCGAAGGACAGAAATATTTGTTATAGAACGATTGTGTCATATCCTGCATGTAAATTTCAAAATTTTATAAAGAAATATAAAATTTTATAAAGTAATAACTAATAAGTAATTTTATAAGGAAATACATATTTGAAATTTTATAAGGAGTGAGGACGTACGGAGACTCGCGTCTTGTCAAACTTTTGCTAAAAGTTTTCTGTTGTCAATGCCCTTTGCTTTCGTAATGATCACGATCGCGCAAGATGCTTTATTATCATTGTGGATGAAAACTGTTGCAAAGTTCATGACTTTTACTGCAATTTAAGACGATACGCTTCTTATTATTTTGAAATAAGACGTTTTATTCGGGCAAGACCTGGGTAGCGGAGTGGAAACCGCTTGGTTTCAGGGGATACCTCGATTAGTTATAATGTTAACTTATATTTGTTAGGTCCCTTTCAAACGAACCTAACTGTCACCGTGAGGAAGAAGTTTGATGGAAGTTTGTGAATAAGGTCATACATTTTAATAGATTTATTATATCTAAGAAAACGGTTCTAGCAACTTATGTCATACACAATACGTGACTCATCACCGAGTCATCAGATCAAATATATTGCTCCACATAAATATTAATTAGATAATTAAATGTCGCGTCAGCACGTGCTAATGATAATGCTAGACGCATGACTTCCTTGTTAGTTCCAGTTCTCGCAGATTTAGCTAATATCATTTTGATTTGGTAAATGAGTCAGTGACACGCGGACACTTTACCTTTGAAGACTGTCGAGTTAGGTAGGTCCAACTTTGAGAAAGAGGTCTATCGTCGAATCCGACTCGGCTGGGCAGCATTCGGGAGGCTATCAAAGTAACTTAAGTGGCAGTGGGCGGGGCACATTGCACGTAGAACCGATGGCCGTTGGGGTGGAAAGGTTCTCGAGTGGCGACCACGTACCGGAAGGCGCACCGTTGGGTAGGCCCCACAAGGTGGATGATAACCCGGTAAAGGTCGCGGGAGTCCGCTGCTTGCGGGTGGCGCAGGACCGGTCATTGTGGCACTCTTTGGGGGAGGCATATGTCGAACAGTGGACGTCTTTTGGCTGATGATGATGAAATGAGTCAATGTGTCTATTTTCGTATAAGGGCCACCGCGCCACCGCCAGTATCCACCGCTATGCGAGATAGCGGAGCAGAGCGATAAATCCACCTGTAGCTGACAGAAGCAGGCGCAGGACAGGTAGGGACTTCGGTGAGTAAAACAGCGATTTTTGGTAGCTTGTGCTTAAGGAGCGAGTACATGTGCTTTGGTTGGCGGTCAAAGGGTCACTGTCTGAGACAAGGCTAGGCGACGCACACAGACTCGCGCCCGTACACGAGCGTTTATTCACACATTTACATTTCGTTACAGACACGGCAGTAGCGGGTTAACAGACCAGGTAAGTACCTACATCTATAATTATTTTGTTTATTATATTTTCTGTTTCAGGTGGAAGCCAGGCGTCGTCGTGTACTTTACACCACCATAGCATTGCTGACCTCGCTCACAAGCTCGCTAGGTTATTCCTCTACACTTAAAGTGGGGATGTAATTTTTTATTCTCGTTCAACACATAGAATGGGGTACCTATCGTTGGATAGCTTGTTCAAAAATATTATGGGTTTTGTAAATCCATTTTTCAACTCAGTGATTCGTATGTATATGTTATGTAAGCACTTTATTGTACACAATAAAGGTTAAAGAATATACATGTCACACAATAGATCAAAGTACAAAGGCGTACTTATCCCTATAAGGGATCTCTTCCAGCTAACCAACCACCAGCAACCAGCTAAGGAATTGAGTGGAAGGTAGGTACTAGGTAGAACGAGATAGGCAAACTTTTACCGTGTACAAAAACAGAGAAAATAAAAACAAAACCTAATAGGTTTTTTTTTATTGACCTTAAATAAAATACTTAAAATGTAATTAATTGTAGACAATAAAAACATGCCAGTATATATATAAATATACAATATAATACACACTATCATATGTAATATATATCGCATATATACAATACAGAAATAAATATTCGTTGCGAGAAATTGGACTTTAAAGCCCTAATTTTTGTTCGAGTCATGTGTCGTCGCATGACTTGCATGCGATAGAAAGGGATGGCCACGTTTAGGCTCGTTCGGCATACCTAAACAGGGAATTTGTTAACGGAGAACCTTCTGTGCGTAGTACTATTATTGTGGTAATCTCCTGGTATCTCCAATGTTGAAAATGTTCGACACTTAGCAATCATACCTAGTTACATGGCACATAACCAGTGCGACTTATTAGTCTGTATAGAACTAGACATTTTGAGTATTTTTAATATAACCCTCGATGAAAACGAAGGCATTTTATTCCGGTTTTGTTGTTTTGGCATCAATTTAAAATTACAGTAGAGTTACTCCCGGCAAAATAATAAGTAGCTAGAAAGTCTGTATGTTTTAATAAACGTAAAGGGCAACTTTTAACATTATAATATGGTAAATCACTCATAATTGGTCAAGAGCCAGTTCGTTTCGAGGACGACTGAAAGACGAGTGATCTACCAAGGGTTCCGTTGTTTCCTTTCGAGTAAGGAACCCTAAAAATGTGCAAATCCAGGTTAGAACCGGTGTAAAAACACGAGTTGCGCGCGCACTAGAGCGTTGGAAGTGCGCAACCGCCGGCCGACGGCGACGTTGGGAAACGAGACGGTAAGCGAGCGTTTACTTATATTTAGACTAATAATTCTGTTCATATGGAGCTCGATTTGATACGTATAAGTTTAGGTGTGCTAAATTCATCATAGTGTTTCTCGTAGCAGAACCAAGGTAACCGATATAGCCCTCCGAATCGCGAAGTGGCAGTGGTCTGGCTTAACTTAAGCCGGCAGGCGCAGCGTGGGTAGACCCCCCTCAAGGTGGACTGATGACCCGGTAAATGTCGCGGAATGCATGCGGGTGGCGCAGGGTGGCACTCCTTGGGGGCCGCCTATGTCCGGCAGTGGACGTCTTTCGGCTAATATGATGATGATTATGATATTAAATTAAAATTGATATGTTACCCTCTGTGTGGCGTGTGCCTTAGGAAAGTTGGTAATCAGTAATCACTCCCCCTTTCTTCCCATGGGTGTCGTAAGAGTCGACTATGGGAATAGGGATAGCATGTGTTGTGGGGATACCGCAATCGTATTTCTCCATCTACAAACCTACAATTGCTGTAAGGGTTTTCACTTTTGGGAATATAAGCGTGAGCTTATGTATGTTACTTGTTGTATTTATATTTAGACACATTATTTTGCTGTATAATAAGCATTGCACGTCACTTTACATAATTTACTATTATAAATGCGAAAGTTTGGATGCTTCTTACTATATCGCGCAAAAACGGCTGAATGGATTAAATTAATTTCAGTAGACATGCAGGTACGTATAGAATACTTTCTTCCCCTCACTGCCTCGGAAAGCAGTCTGTCATCCTTTAAAATCAGTGGCAAAAACGCATTTTATCCACTAGTGGGAAAGTAATTTGACCTTGGAGCGTGTTTAAGAAGCTTTTGACAGATAACAAAACGTAAAACGCTCATAATACAAAAAATTCACAGATGATGTATTTCTGTTGCTGCTATAACAACAAATACTAAAAACAGAACAAAATAAATTGTTAAGAACTTTAAAAAAATTGCTTGTTGCCTTCATCAGGCGCTGGGTCTCAAAATGGATGGAAAAACTAAATTCCGATTCGCACTTGACCAAAATTCTACTTGATATTACTTAACGTTATTATTACTGTTAATTTTTTTTTACAAATATTATTATTTAAATTAAATAAAGTTCTTTGGCATGTTGCACTTTCCTCGCTACAGTGAGGTGAAAAGTTTTGTGTTACACACGGATGCAAATGTATTTTACTTCTCGTCTGTTGAAACACTCGCTACGCTCAGGGTTCTATTTTAGAACCACTCGCTTCGCTCGTGGTTCAACTATAGCATCCTTTCGCTTTTTCGTGTTTCAATTCAACACTCGCGGGTAAAATACAACTTTGCACCCTTGTATAACAAATAACTATCATCCCAGTAAAAGTCCAACAAAAGGAAATCAACGCGAACGGAGTTGCGGGCAAAAACTACACAAATTGCGGTTTCAGTAAAAGTGCAATCCGGATGCAGTTATGAGAGCATCTCTGTAATCCTACTTTCCATTACAATATCAATATATTGTGAATATTATGAAGATTCGCCTCATGCTAACCGAACAAATTTTTTCAAGCTTTAACAACCTTTCTCGAAACTGAGTAGGTAACTAAGATTGGGTAAATGGCTAAGGACTGGCCACAGGCAAATTCGTTTTTGAAGTGAAAATTTCTTTAGCGGCGCTGCGCACTTTTTGGGATGGGGAAAAAATTGTTAAACTCGGCACAGATTTTTGTGACGTCAGATGCGTAAGGTGAGATCTCACCTTAGGAGGTCACGTGACCGTAGGATGGTGAGAGATTCGGGACGAGGCTTGGGGCGGGAGGAAACTCTTTGATGTAAAATGTACGGGGCTTGGTGGCGGTGGCGGGGGTGGAACGGGGGTGGATGGTAAAGGGGGGTAGTTATTTTTTTTCAAAATTAAAATTATTCAAGTTTTCAGTTCTGCCAGCACTCCCGGAGTGCAACCCGGTCTTTTTTTTACGCGCGTAATACCTATTTGAATCTTCGTTCATGTGCGCAACGTCTATAGATGTCACCACATAAAGCTACGCTTAATTGAGGCCGGACCTGATGAGAAAAGGTACTTAACCCATCTTTCCATAGTAGAAATACTAATAGCTCTGTGAGCTGTAAAACTCGAGAGCGTGCGAACCATTTATCAAAAAAAAATCGTTTAAAAATCTGTATCGGCAATTTTTTTTATCCAAGCTGAAGCAGAGAACTTCATTCGCTGCGCTCCCTCGTTCAATAATAGAAATATCTCTTTCGAGTATGCAGTATCCAAAAATGTCATGATAATTAGTACTAAATATGAGCTCAGATTCTCATTTTCCAATATAATGTAGAAGGTGAAGATATGCGAAAATAACCTTTATGCCTATAAGTTCAAAGGTCGTAACTCGTCAATCAGGTTTCGCATGGGCTTGTTGTTTTAACGTAATAATCGAGTCGAGACGCCGGGGTTCGTCATCAATATTCAAATACATACTAATGAGAACTATCGTTTACATGCGGATTTCAAACTGAGAAAATAATATGATTATCGACCTTTATCTATACACACGTTCACAGCTGACGCGGTTGGCGCGAATCTACATAGAAGATAGTATTGTATAGCTCAAGACGCTAGCTAGACTCCATACGAACGTAGTCATTTTTAACCGACGACTTGAAAGGTCACTGAGCTAAGCCGCAGACGGACAGACGGACATGGCGAAACTGTAAAGGTTCCTTGTTGCCTATGGAACCCTAAAAAGTAACACTTTTTTAATATAATTTATAGCAACTGAAACTAATTTCCGATCTAGATGTGGCGGATCACACTGTGTACAAGTGTAAGTGTCCGCGTTTTAAAATGAGACCAAACTACGTCTGTAAGGAGGGCCGTCTTAAGTCTACGTCTTTTTTTTTAGTCTTACTGCTTTTAAAGCAGAAAAACAAATTCTCACAGACGTCCGATTTGCCGCACTCACACTCACAGACACGTGTCGTGTCGCTTCAATAAAGTTACGCGGACTACGGTAGTCTCGGCTGTGCACCAGTCACGTGTCCGCACATGCCGGTCTAAAAAAGTTGTTCAGTAACTCTGGTTCGGGTACTGCTTCGGTTAATATATTAAGTACCCGTGGTTTTGTGTGCATATTTTAAGTAACCATTCTGACGGTGACGGTATAAAGCAAGCATAAGAAGTTCAAAAAACTTGTAACCCGACTACTGGTTTTCTTTTCACACAAAAGGCAACCTAGCCTATAGCACCCGGAGCTAAGCTTTGAATTGATTGACACCTCATTCATCACAATCGGTACAGGATCATAAACGCTAAGTGGAACACACGTAAATACAGACATACATACATACATACATTCACGCCTTTATTCCCAAAAGGGGTAGGTAGAGCACATGAAACGTATATTCCAGCGCCACTTTTAGCATAAATGTGGGTATAAAAGATCGACAAAATGTGTTATTGCATTGATAGGTTGCTAGCCCATCGCCCACAACACACTTCAATCCTGACATATACTGCTGAAATCGTATCCCTTCCTTTCGGCTCTTCCGTAGTCGGGCAACAAAAATTGACTTACACAAACACATAATGAAAAATGTCATTTCTTTTTTGATTCCACTTGCATCCACATTTTCAACAGGAGAAATAAAAAGTAAAATCCTATAAAAAACCGAGCCATCGATAAGCCGGGAACATTTTTAGTGCCACAAGAAAATATTAATTTATAACGACCTTGGGCCAAAATTGTTTCGTAGGTAAGTAGGTCCGGGTGTCCGGATGACCAGATGTCCGGCTTTTCTCCTTGCATTTCTGAACCGATTCCTGTGAAATTTCGTGAGCAGGTCCGATAAATATTTAGTTAGATTTTTTTTCGATTCTGCTTTTCGAAATGAAAAAAGGAAAGCGAGTTCTACCGCTCACAGAGCCACTAGTTACTGCGAATAACAATATAATGTCTACTTTTAACTTTTTTATAATTAAAACTGCAAAAATCATATGATGGCGCTTGATTTATTAAATAAATAATGACTGTGTGGTGTCCCCCGTGTGGTGTCGGGTTAGAATTTCACCACCCCCTTTCTTCCCGTGGGTGTCGTAAAAGTCGACTAAGGGACCAGGGTTGAAGTGTGTTGTGGGCGATGGGCTAGCAACCTATCACTGCAATATCACATTTTGTCGATCTTTTATACCCACATGTGTTAGATTTAAAAGTATTGGTATTGTAACTTGTTGATGGGTAGGTAACTTCCGGTTTACACTACTAATTTATAATGCTCAGCATTTGCTGTATTTAAGTTATTGTTACAGTTTTATACATTAGTTAATATAAAATAGTGATAGGGAATTATTATTGTGTTTAAACCTGTTGTTGTAGTAAAACTCGTTTAAATAAGAATTGTTACTGATTAGGACGATAGTTTTTTTTGACTGGAGGGTATAAAGGAAAGAAACGCGCTGTGCTGGGGCATTGATATGCCTGATAGGCGACTTTGTAACAACTTGTCGAATCAAATATCGTGACTAATTGCTATAATTCTGAAAAATATAATTGGTGATTAAAGTGACCACTGTTTTTTATTTGAATGGACCCTGCCTTCTCATACATGTATGCTAAAAGTGGCACTGGAAGATACGTTTCATGTGCTCTGCCTACCCCTTTTGGGAATAAAGGCGTGAATGTATGTATGTATGTATGTATAATGACTGTATAAGCTTCCAAATAAATAATCTATACATATAAATGCCTATGTCCCGACTGACTGACTCACTCACTCACTCACTCATCAACGCACAGCCGAAACTACTGGGACTGGAAACTTGAAATTTACACCAGAACTTCCTTTTATGACGTAGCTAAGGGAAAAGACGGTATTTTTGGAAATTCCACCCCTAAATAGGGGTGCAATATTTGTATGGGAGAAACATTATTTTTTGAACTAGAGACTTAAAGCTTTGTAGGACGATTACTTATTAAGATACAAAAAGTACTTTCAGCGTTTTAGAAAATTCCACCCTTAAAGGGGTTAAATAGGGGTGAAATTTTGTATGGGGGAAACATTATTTTTTGAACTAGAGACTTGAAACTTTGTAGAAAGATTACTTATTAGAATACAAAAAAAAACATTCTGCGTTGTAGAAAATTCCACCCCTAGCAGGGGGTTAAATAGGGGTGCAAAGTTTGTATGGTGGGAACTTTTCCTTTTGAGCTATAAACTTGAAACTTTGTAGACAGATTACTTACCTATTTTAATACAAAAAGAACTTTAATCGTTTTGGAAAAATGCACCCCTAAGGGGGTTAAAAAGGGGTTATAAGTTTTTTATGAAGAGGAAGAAAATTTTAAAGTAAGAGATTCGTAACTTAGGTCTTAGCCTGTATGCTAAAAGACTGCAAAACAAATTTCAGCGTTTTTTATTTATCTCCTAAGAGGGTTAAAAGTGGGTTCGAAGTTTGTATAGAGAGCAAGACATTTTTGAAGTAAGAAATTTGTATCTTCGGTTTTAGACTGTTTCTTTGAACACTAGAAAAAATATTGGGTGTTAAACGAGATTCACCCCTAAAGGGGCTAAAAGGAGTTGGCAATTTATACGGGGAACAAGACAATTTTAAAATAAGGGAACTAACTGTAACTTCGGTCAAGGACTAGAAAACAAATTACTGCGTTTTTTATATTCTTCCCCTAACGTTGGAGATTAAAAGGGGTTGAAAATATGAGGAACAGGTACCTACTTTTTGAAGTAAGGGAATTCTTCGGTCAAACATATATACTATTTGGTAAGCCATTAATTCAGAATACATAATCCTACTGCTCGCAGAATAGTAGGTTAGTTTGTTAGAACTTCGACCCTTACAGAACCGAACAGCTACCAGAAAAGTAGGTTAAGGTTAGAACTGCAATTAAAAATGCGGATCATTATGTTAATTTAAGAAGTTAATCATCATCAATCAATCAATAATAAAAGGCTAATCAAAATAATTAATTCTCTAACTCCGTTAAACGGGGACTGGGGGTGGAGATGGAAAGTTCTACGTCTTTTGGCATAGAGATAATTTGAGACCCTTGGAAGGATTTAGGATAGTTTAATATCTCGAAAATCATCCCTTAAGATGGTAGAAGTTTGTTTGAGACAGCGATAATTAAGGTTACGCCTAAAATAATTTAATAGCAATATTTCTTCTCAAGTTCTACGCGGACGAAGTCGCGGGCAACAACTAGTGACTGTATAAGCTTCCAAATAAATAATGACTGTATAAAGCTTCCAAATTACCAGTAAACAGAGATTACTGAACTATATGTGTGTGATTCTCATAAATATTCATATAACCAGATATTTCTTTTATGTGTTGCTAAATCGAACCATTTTATTACCCGATTTAATTATGAACACCTGCCAATACTTTTATCAATTACTAAAAGCATCTGAGATGTCAGTTTGTGTACGGGATAATTTCAAGAACTTCTAATCTGATTACAAAAAAAAATCTTTGTAATTCCTGGGTAAATTCGTATGGGATTTACTACCTATTTGCACTGAGCGCGCGCGCGCGCGTTGGAAATTGGTAGTAAGTCCCATACTAATTTCAATTCTCGCCCATCCACGCCCCGCCTCGCCTCGCCGGTGGAAAACCACCTTAATGCCACAGAAAACGAATACAGTGTATATACTTTAGTGGCTCTGTGAGCGTTGACGTCGCGAGCCTGTTTTTAGGGTTGCGTACCCAAAGGGTAAAACGGGACCCTATTACTAAGACTCCGCTGTCCGTCCGTCTGTCTGTCTGTCTGTCTGTCTGTCTGTCCGTCTGTCATCAGGCTGTATCTCATGAACCGTGATAGTTAGACATCAGGCTGTATCTCTCATGAACCGTGATAGTTAGACATCAGGCTGTATCTCTCATGAACCGTGATAGCTAGACAGTTTAAATTTTCACAGATTATGTATTTCTGTTGCCGCTATAACAACAAATACTAAAAAACAGAATAAAATAAATATTTAAGGAGGCTCACGTATTTTCTTTTTCGTTTTTATAGATAATGGTACGGAACCCTTCGTGCGCGAGTCCGACTCGCACTTGCCCGGTTTCTTAATCTTTTTTTTATTTCTAAAAACTGTAGCGTCACAAAATCCTATATAATTATTAAACCTGCTCACAAAATTTCACGAGAATTGGTTGGAGGAGGGTTGGAGCCGAACAGCAGGACAGCGGGACAGCCGGACAGCGGGACAGCGGGACAGCGGGACAGCCGGACATTCAGAGGTAAATACGAAAGAATTTTGGCTTAAGCTGAAATTGGATGACTTCGTTCGCTTCGCTCGCTTTGTATACTTATAGAAAGAATATGTAAGTGTATGTAAGAATATGTGTAATTAAGCAAGCATATAAAATGTCCACAGAAATAGAAAAACTTAATTCAAACCATCTTTCCTAGCAACTTTTCGACAAAACAGTCATGATAAATCATGACGTCAAAAATCAACGTAATTAATAATTGAGACCCATTTTACAATCATAGACCACCAAATCATTACGTAATCCGTATCACTAGACGGGTGTTTGCGAAAATATATGTCGCACGTCCTTCGTCTTATACGAACAGTTCACAAGTTAACGACGAATTTCTTAGACACATAAGACCTTTTATTTCTGAATGCTACAGCCGGTTATGAAATTTACCTATTATACGGCTAAATTAAAAATGTTTTAGGTGTATACCTGTTCCATACCCACTTAGGACCTTGGCAACACTCTAATGAAGTAAGTTGCTTATTAGAATAATATTTATGTTGTTGAAAAAATGTCCCCACAGGTCTTTGGTCGTAAAAAGTTGGTGGAGCCGGTCTGTTCACCTTGGTCTGAGCGAATTTTTTTTTCAATTTTGCCGGTGCCATTTCATTGGTTTTCGTAATCAATTGGCAGTTACCGGTACAGTCAGCATCAGAAGTAGCTAAGCAAAATAACACTCAAAATGGCCTATTGAGATCCTTATTCCCTTGACATTAGAGTTCGTGTGTAAGATCATTTTGAGCACTAGAACTGCTTAGCAAATTCTGTTGCTGACTGTACGTATATGGCCGTTCAATCTTGCGTTGGACGTTATTAACCGAGTTCGTAAAAGTTAGAGCTACTATATTGGCCTATAGGTATGTATGTATTCTACCTCGCACTGTGAGCTCTAGAACACAAGACTGCCTTTTTATGTTGGTGAATTTCGAAAACTGAATCAACAGAAAACTTATATAACTATTGAACCTGCACACATTTCACGAGAATCGGTTGAGAAAACCGGACATACAGAAGCAGAGGACTTCGTTCGCTTCGCTCGCTCGTTCGCTTAGTACCTGGGAGAAAACTATATTTTCCGGAAATGAGACCAGGCTAGATCGATATTTCGCCCCCGTAAACAGCTCTATTGTAAATCTCGTCGACACCGTTAGAGCCGTTTTCAGTCATTTACAGACATTATTATAGAGACATTGACGATAATTTTGTTATAGGTAGTGTAATATGTCATATTCTAAATAGCAAGTGGAGCATTCGTTATTCGTACCCAACGTTTGCCTGGCCGTCTTGGCCTACTGCCTTCACATAAATAAGCAACCAGTCAAGTGGCAGCATGGCTCACGCAACGAGGGTTCCGTGTCGTGCACAAATGAAAGAAAATATGAAATGTGTAATTTTACCGCCATATTTTTTATAATTCGGAGAAGGTTGAATAGGCAGAGAGACAAAGCCTTGCCAAGATGTAGAATTTGTAGAGCGGGGCTGGCAGAGGCAAAGTCAGAGTTAGAGTAGGCATAGCGCTTCTTGCGATCTGATAACTTTTTAAAACTGGAATAAATATGAGGTAGTCTTGGCAATTACTATACGTGACATGTTTTTGGTGCGATTAAACTTACAGGGCCCTTTTTTAAAGGTCTAGAAGTTTTTTTTTTTCCAGCTGAGTCATACAAAAAATATTGTAGCATCGAAGTAGGGCGAAAAACAAAGAACTACAAGTTGGTCCTTCGTTAAAATTGTTTGTTGTATTGTACGGTTAGCTAGCTAAATTATACCATACAACAAAAAATAATGTCCACTATTTATATGTGGCGAAACGAGTCATATAATTTTGGGTTCTATTTTGTCAAACAATGGAGAACTTTCATAGAACTGAGTAGCGTAAAGTAACTAAGTATTTTTTTGTTTTTGGGACAAGTTTTGGCGATGTTAAGCGCGCCTGCCCATGTATATACACTTAAATTGAAATGTTACGAAATACCAGCTTCACTAAAACCATCCCCGTTGAAGTAAGGAGTTTCACCTCGTAACAAATGATATACCGCGTTACTACATAAAACTTCAGCTCCCTTGAACACAAAAATCACAAGAGCTCACAAACAAAAATGCACTGCATTACAAGGTATTAAAGTCAGAATTTCCATGTGGACGGATGACTGTGTATTGTCAAAGTTTATAAAAACTGTTTGCATTGTTTTTGACACCATTCAGCTGTCGGTCGGCTCGAAGGCTCCGGACACAGCCATGCTATTCATAGTTTTACTTGGTACACGTTTGTAACAATATAGGTTTGAGGTGCTTTTGTTCTAATAAGAATCTTGTTAAGTTCAGTTATGTCCAAATTATCTGAATACCCACGCTACAACGCGTGTTTACCTTTTTCTTGATGATTAGGCACTTACCATATTTCATAACGCGCACTTTTTTGAACGTATCTAATTAAGACTTTGTACCTACCTGTGTTTTCTTTTGAGTTTATTCTGCGGATAGAATAAGTTTAGTAGGAGGCAACCCGTAATTAAAAAATCGAAATGTCACAAACAGGGTGAGAACAGAGATGTAGGTAATCAGAAGTCACTAATACCGACTCTTTAATTCATAATTATCCAATGCAGTAGTTATTACCCCGAATAAGGCAAGATTATTTTATAAAACGTTGAGTAAAAAAATAAGTACTGAATGCGTAAATCATGGTCACCCTATCCATTTTGACACACGCTGTATGGGGGATGACAACACGTCGTGTAGTATAGGGTGACCAAAATGTTTATTTTCTGTTAATTATGTGAAAAATATTTTATCTTTAAACCGTGAGTTGACCCACCCGCCATCTTACTAGAATTCAGTTGTGTTTTTTACCCTATAAATAATTTAGATATCTTAATGCCTTTATAACAAAAACTTTGTTTAAAAACTCAAATAAAAGTATCTTATACTTTTGGATCGTCATTATAGCAATCACACTGTAATCCTTTTAAATTAGTTATGCCATTAACGTATCACCGAAGAATATATTAAGTTTTATATTTTTCGTAACTATACTACCTAATTCACTTAATTTCCAATCAAAACATGAACAGAGCACTTTCTAGAACAATTACAAATGCAATAATCCTAAACTCAAGTCAATTTACTTTAAAACTAACACGCTAAACATTACCTAAATTCAGTAGCTTAAGTTATACTTGGCAAAACTTTGCGTTTCCTAAAAAACTAATTGTTTCTAAATCATCGATTATTTTCAAATAAAAGTACTCACGTTTTTCAAAATAACGGACAAGGCGGTCCCGGGGCACAGTACAGGTAAAGAATCACGCACATACAAGCCATACACACAAATCCATCACACGTTCGCGGCACAATTTTTCTTAGGAAACTAATGCCGCGACCGACGCTGGCGCTGGCGGGCCGACGACTGAGCGCGAGAGAGCGGGTTTTGAAAATGGAATGGCGTTTCCAGGATATTGGATTTGAAAAATGATGCGCACTGGCCGGTGTGATTTTATATTTTTTTTATTGGTTTATTAAAATCGGTTCTTGCAGAATAAGTTTTTGTATTTTTTTGGTATTTTTTTAATGGTACAATGACGGTCTAGTTTCCTGAACCATTCGACGGGCAGAATGATATTGATTTTCAAGGGATATTTTTGAATATGCAAAGGTTTTTCTAGGATATTGGATTTGAAAAATGATGCGCACGGCCGGTGGGATTTTTTAGAATTGGTTCTTGCAGAATACTATTTTGTATTTTTTACATAGGTTCTTGCAAAATACGATTTTGCACTTTTTAGGGGGATGATGAATGTCTAGTTGGTATTCGACGGATTCTGAAAATGATACGAAAAAATGGAATAGAGGAGTTTCCAATAGTATATAGGATTTGAAAAATGACATGAATTTTTCAAATCCAATAACATTTGGTTCTTGCAGGTAGAGTACGAATTAACTTGTACTGATTGTATGTAAGTTTTCCTTCAACATTTGCAATCCTATTATCAGCCACAAGCCGGGTGTCCAATTGACCTGAGATTGGGCACACTTATGCAAATTCAGTGACAACGCAACATTATTGTACCACCGAGCTGACCTGGTGCTGGAGACTGAAGGTGGTCATAGCAACTCCTAAACTACACAAGAGTTTAATCCTCGTGTTTGGGTTCGTTGGGATTCCCTCAAGGAGTAGTTGACTCAAAAAAGTACACAAGAAATCTTGTACAAACGACAACACTGTTAACTGACCATCCTGTGTTTATATAGAACCTTATTACAATGCACTTAAGGTGCACCGATGGTCAGTTAACTGTGTTGTCGATGGTACAAATAAACGTATTTTTTTACAGAAACTTATGTTAGTTGGTATCTTAAAATGTCAATGTCGCGAAAAAGTAGCTGGCCTGTGTGATTTTTTGAAAACGGTTACTTTTCAAAAGGATTATTTCTTTAATCGTTATTTGCACAAAAGAAATTATCGTATAAAAGGCGAACCTAATTCCGTAAACATTCTCTATTAATCAACCTAAGATAGATATTGGTAGGATTTTAAAAATAACGCAAATAACTAACCGGTTTTTTACTAGAAATTATCGTCATTAATAATATAACTATCTGCCAGTCTTTATGTACATATTTCTTATTTAAGTCTAAAACATTTTTAGGGTGAGTTGGAGTTATTTTTTTCCTGCGGAGATTCAAGGCCATTTAAGGCCTATTTTGGCTTTTGACCCATAGGGGTATGTAAAGCGCCTTTGCGACTCATGATTTGTATGGCCGGAACATAACTTAATACGTACCTAAACAGTTACCTGGCCCCTATTTCACCAACTTGACAATTGTCACCTGACACTTACAATTCGCCATACATTGATTGTTCTAGAAGTAAAGGTGGTTGCAAGGTTACTTGTGGAACCAGCAATGTACGGAGAATTGTCGTTGTCAGGTGACAATTGTCAAGTTGGTGAAATAGGCGCCTGGTGAATTGTCTACAGATAAACGCTTAGACTCTGTTGTAGATTTTGACTCATTTCTCAGTCAGTCGCCTGCGAAGCTAATAGTTAATCAAACCCCGATTAAATATAATATTTGTGTCATTCAACAAGTCTTACAGCCACAGGGTATTAAATTTAAGTCACATTTTTTCCATCCTTCAACCTACACTTGCCAGAAGTCGCGCTGAAAGGATGAAAATATTTTTTATATGCTCTGCTCTGCCTACCTCTTTTGGGAATACAGGCATGATTTTATGTATGTTTGTATGTACCTACTACATAAGTATATCGTTGACCCACAGCACATGCATAGTTTTGCTTAAAACTGGATTTATTAATGTAGTTATGCCCCTATATGTTTGTATACATTACTTAATTATTTATATTCACATTTAATTCCCTCATTCACGGATTTTTGAGTCGATTTAAAAAATACACAATATAAAAATTTATCGAAAATCATGTAAAAAAATCCGGGCTTCAGTCGTCCACACAAAAGACATCAACGGGAGCATGAACAGAAGTCCACCTGAAAACATTCTGAAGACTTGTCGGCCAAGTGCGAGTCTGGCTCGCGCACCGTGGGTTCCGTCTCTACAAGCTTTCATAAGAAATACTCGTCTTTCCCCGCCCATTAATTCTGGAACAAAGTTAACAACGCTTAGTAGAAGATGCCATTATGGGTACGGAATATTGTTTGTTTTTTTTTTTTAAGAAAGAAACAATAATACAACATAAACAAGTACAGGGTCCCGCAAAACCGTTTGCACAGTTTGACTGTGGGATCGAGCAGTCTACTCTCTTCTATATATAGAAGGTACTTTCAGAATGCTCTTATAGGTATTTCAGGAATATTCAGTCGACTAATTTACACCTAGTATAGAAATTAATTTACGATTTAATGAAAAATAACCTAGATAAAGATAGCGTTTAAATCTTTCTGTAATATTTGTAATAGTGTTAGTCTGATAAATGATTCGGAGATGAGGAAGAGAAGCGAATGGTAATTGTATAATTTCATTCATTTGTCAAAATGTATTCAACGTAAAAAAAGACCGGGTTGCACTCCGGGAGAGCCGGCAGAAGTGAAAACTTGCGAATTGCTTTAATTATCAGTATTTAAAAAAAAACCCTGTGGCGAGTTTAACGATTGTTTCCCCTCACAAAAAGTGCACAGCGCCGCTAAAGAAGTTTTCACTTCAAAAAACCTAACCCTGCTATGAAAACTAAATAAGTACGTGTAGAATAGTTAACAGCAAATATACATAGATTATCATTTTACTTTAAAAACACTTGACTTTGCGACAGTTGAGATGTGTCAAAGTAGTGACAGTGACAAGGTACCAAAATGATCATGAACTTTTGCTGTTGGCTATACCTAAAAACTCGATTCGAATCCACGATCGCCTGATATTAATATGGTTTCGCTAAATACCTTGTTCCTCCACCCTCTGCCCGTACAATGCTGTAATCTTCTTATCAGCCGAAACCGAATGATAACAGTTACCTCGCAAACTCGTTGATTGGTGCATGAGTATCTAAATTATTTATGATTTTCGTTCGTGACCAGCAGGAGCATAACCTCGCGTAAGAGACACGTAACTGACTGCGGCGGACTGCCTGGTTAGGTATCTGTGATTCCTATGGAAGATAGTCATTTATTTTCAAATTTAAACCGAGGGCCAGTAGCACTCCAAAAGATACATTAATCCTTACTAATATTATAAATGCTAAAGTGTGTATGTTTGTCCTTCTTTCACGTCGCAACGGAGCGTCGTATTCTTGTGATTTTTTGTATGGAGATAGTTTAGAAGCTGGAGAGTGACATAGGCTACTTTTTCCAGCGGGAAAACATCTAATTCCCACGGGAAAATTCAATGTGTTACATTTTCCTATAACCACGCGGGCGAAGCCGCGGGTATCAGCTAGTATTACATAAAGATAAGTTGATATCACATGGCTCTAACATCGATCGATCAGAAGGGTCTATACGTAACTTTTCAAATGAGCCTAAGGACTACTCAACTGTCATTTCCCATACAAAAAATACAGTTAGATCTACCTAACGTACATACAAAACGAACGGCAATCGACCAGCTATTTACAATACAGCGGTTAACAGGGGTGAAAATTGACCTAGCCGGGTTTCATTTCCGGACTAAAACCGGATTCATACTTATCTCACGTATCGTAATCGTAACGCAGTCGTAGATACATTTAATATGGTTGACATTGATTAATGTGGCCTACTTTTTATAACACTGATTGGAAATGGAGTCTTATAGCATACACGCTAGAGTTGCTTTTTGAATGGACTAATTTAATGCAATTTGGCCAACTCAAACGATCTCGAGTATACAATTAGATCCACACTCATCTGATGCGCTCTGACGAGACGGGCGTTTTGTGCCCATCAAAGTGAGATAAGTATGAATCCGGCTTAATTCGTTTTCTCCGGTATTAGAGTCACGAGACCGAGCAAGTTCGGTCTCCCAGGTACAATGTTAGCGGAGCCACGGAACAAAATAAAGCATATGTCCTTCCTGAATACTAAACAAAATATAAAATGGACCCTATTTGAAATCGAATCAGTAGTTCCAGATTAATATCTGGAGTCACCTACCCACATAAATCTTTCAAAGCTACAACTTTTCAAACATTATTTATTTATTTATTGCATCCATAGTTGTACAGATCTAAGAAGGCCCTGAGAGGGCTTAGCAAATCATATTTATATTTAGTTTAATCTAATGCCATTTCATTGCTTAACATTCATTACCTCTTTAATACATTAATTGAGAACTATAGATAAGTATAATTGAGTATGGATATGAAATAATTATTGTTGAAGTTTCTAACGCGAATACGTAATATGTAGAAATTACACGCCTTGATTTACTTCACATGTGCTTTCAAACGTCATAGCCATAGTCATAGCGATAGCGATTACGTTTACATAACCGAGCCCGGTTACTGGGTCACCGAGAACCGATTACACATTAATTGTCTTAAACGTAATCACGCGAACGAACGAGATCTATCGTACAAGACCAATAATACGTGCAACATACATAACTTTACGACAATTCGGTAATTTTACGTTTCAGTCCTATTATGGAGATATAAATTCGTTTCTTTGTTCTGGCAAAGATTCATATTTTTAACCCCCACCGCAAAACGAGGGGTGTTACAATTGCTCGTAACGTACCTCTTATTGTGTCGCTTTCAGGCTCATAATCCTGGATATTAAACACGCGTGTTTAATAACATTACGATACTTGTGTGTTATGGTTATATCCCGATTAAGTCACGTTGGCACCTTGCAGCAAGATGTATGCATGCACACGGTGCATTCTTAAACTAACCGGGTTGTGCAGAATGTACAGCTTTTTTTTTAATTCTCGGCAAATGGATTCTTACTCGACTAAACAAATTAAATCCTTTTTATTAATTAATTGACTATTTCTTTTTGGATATGATATAGAAACGGTTAATTTAGTAAAACTATTCAATTTTGATAACATTTTACATGAATTAATAAAGATAACATTTAGAACCCAATCCAATATTCCGCAGTGTCTCAAGACGAGAGTCTTTGACCAGTGTGTGTTGCCAGTGATGACATATGGCACGGAAACGTGGTCGCTTACTATGGGCCTCATAAGAAGGCTCAAAGTCACCCAAAGGGCAATGGAGAGGGCTATGTTGGGAGTTTCTCTGCGCGATCGCATCAGAAATGAGGCTATCCGCAGCAGAACCAAATAACCGATATAGCCCTCCGAATCGCTAAACTTAAGTGGCAGTGGGCGGGGCACATTGCACGTAGAACCGATGGCCGTTGGGGCGGAAAGGTTCTCGAGTGGCGACCACGTACCGGAAGGCGCAGCGAGGGTAGGCCCCCCACAAGGTGGACTGATGACCTGGTAAAGGTCGCGGGAGTCCGCTGGATGCGGGTGGCGCAGGACCGGTCATTGTGGCACTCTTTGGGGGAGGCCTATGTCCAGCAGTGGACGTCTTTCGGCTGATATGATGAACATTTAGAACGAAATTATTTCTTTTATTTTGTATTGGCTGTTTAGAGATTTCATCTAATGCGCGCGCACTGCGCAAACTTTTATTCACAGATATTTGTAAACATTGTTAATGCGTGTTGGGTTATTAACAAAAATGTTGATTCGTGGTGACTAGAAAAGTGTTAAAAAGAATGGACGCCACTAGAAATTCTTGACGATGTATACAACATGTGAGTAAAAACCTGTTGACATCAATAAGTAAAGAAAATAACTTGACAGGCCTATCAAATTTTCATCTTATGAAAAGGATTTTTTCCTCGCAAAATGTGTTGAAAAACGTCGTATGAAACGCGTGAGCTTTGATAATTACAATCCTCGGCTCTCTTATCACGCTCACCTGCGGCTCGCGTGATAATTCCGCCTCTGATGTAATTATCAAAATACCTCACTTGTATCACAATGTACTATTATTTAATGTTTGTCGTTTTGTGTGTCACGAATACTTAAATGTTTTTCTATTATATTCTATTACTTATTGGGAAAATAAATTTCGTTATTGCGATAGGTAAATAACTCTTTCCAGTGATATTCGTGTTGATTAATGGCTAGTATTTATAGGTACATAAAAAAAACAACAACCTAAAAATACTGATTCGCACAGCTTAAATACTAGGCAAAGGCAAAGTGTTTTATTTGTTAAATATAGGTGAAGGCTGCATAGAAACAGAGATGTTCATTTTTTTTATGTTGCGCTATGTTTTGCCGATTGGCGTACAAAAACATTGGCTTAAAAATCTACTCTTGAATTACATTAGATACAACACTTGATTTGATTATTAATAAAGCATTGCAAATTATATTATGATGTATTATGATGTATATGTATTATGATTTAGAATATAATGTCAAAAATAAGATAATCAGATTAAATAATTTACTTTAAAAACAAAGTTTTAACCGACTTCAATTTAGTACTCCGCCAAGCCACGAGAACATTTCCACATTTCTTTTCCAATTTACGCGTGTAGTGATTTTGGTATTTTCTATTATAACTCGTGTATTTACACCCGGAAATCATAAATTTTTGGAGTGGAATTGATGATGAGGACCACAGATGACTTATGGAATTCCTCAATTATGTACTTAAAAGTACAAAAGTACGTCGCAGATTCTGATAAGATTCCGTTGAAATAGCAACTTATGAAGTGCCAAGGGTGATCCTTGTGGAATTGACGGAAGTCCTCAAATATTATCGGGTCACATACAGCGATTGGGTTTTTTTCTATAATAATCAACGCATTTGCTATCGGAAATCAGTTCATGAGGTAAATTGGAAAAGAAATGTTCTCGTGGCTTGGCGGAGTACTCAATTGAAGTCGGTTAAAACTTTGTTTTTAAAGTAAATTATCCCCTTTATTATTAATGCGTGTAGCTTGACAATAATTAAGCGAATAAGGAAACTAGCCCCGTAGGTCCGGCGAAGGACGAGCCACCGTCGCTTCCAGAAGTGGATTCACGCTTTGAGTAGACAAATGAATTTAATTAGGCAATTAGCCATCGCCGAGCTGCAAGGTTTTGGTCAAATTTCACTTAGATGCAATATTTTTGTTTCCTACGGCGGTGGCAAACACACATACGGTCTGCGTGATAGTAGTAGTTGAGGATTCATTGTCATACTTTCAGCTTGGGCCCAAATCCTTTTGTATGTTATGATGTCCAGAGGTCCGGCTGTTCTCATCAACTAGTCGCATTTCTCAGCCGATTCTCGTGATATTTTGTGAGCAAGTTCAATAATTACATAGGCAGGTACTTAGTTCGAAATTAAATAATTTTTAGGGTTCCGTACCCAAAGGGTCCGTCTGTCTGTCTGTCCGTTTGTCACCAGGCTGTATCTCATGAACCGTTATAGTTAGAAAGTTGAAATTTTTACAGATGTATTTCTGTTGCAGCTGTAACAACAAATACTAAAAAACAGAATAAAATAAATATTTAAGGGGGCTCCCATACAACAAACCCTTTTTATGGGTAATGGTTCTCGCACTTGTTTATTTATTCTACACCCGGCACCAGAGTACTAGTAGGTAAAGACGAATGCGGGGGAACTGTCCACACAGCGCCTCGGGAGCCCTGGCGTGGCGAGCTGGGGTGGTGTGGTACTCACCAGAAACACAACTCCACATACTACGGACGTATTCATAAAAGTCCTACAAGCCTGTTTTAACTAAAATGGCGTTAAAATTCGTTTGTCTTTATCTGTCACTTTGACATTTGTGTTCTTAAGAAAGGGACCAAGCACATTTTATCCAGCAGAGCCATTTTAAGTTTTATGAATAAGGGGGTTTAGAGAGCAAGTAGTGGCGCTTCTGTTAGCTGGAGGGAGGTATCGACTCCGCCGTTGGGCTCCAAATATGACCGAGACGTTTCGCTGTGCCTTACCGCACTCAACATTTCAAATTTACCTCAAATTAAAAAATATAACAAATTAAATTAAACATACTTACATAGCATAAATTGCATAAATTCACACCTGTTTTAAAAGGGGTAGGCATTTAAAGTTTCCTGTGCCACTTTTTGCACATAAGAAAAACCCGTTTCGAGAATTGGTTGGATTTGGACTTACGAATACGTAAAAAGTTGTGAGATATTTCGTAGAGCCAAGTCTCAGGCTTTCTTATTAATGTTTATTTGCTAGCTAAATTAAATTCTGCAACTTGGTGATTGCCAAGTCGCAGAATTTAATTTAGCTAACAATTACAACTTTACTGCATTATTGGATTTTTGCATAGGTACCTAAAACTATGTAGTATTGTGTGATTGCTAAGTCACATTTTATTTAGCTAGCAAATAAAGATTAATAAGAATACCTGAGACTTGGCTCTACGAAATATTTCACGACTTTTGACGGTGGAAGAGTTTCGAGACTTGGCGTCTTTTTTATATGGAATGTTTTTTTATGGAATCTCACTTCTTTTTATAGGTTATTGTGTTATCAATACAAACAATTAATGCAGTTCCATCCCAGCCCCATTCTTGCTTTTTCTTGATTTTTAGTCCCATTCACTGCAAAATATAACTTTGTTATCATATATGGGATTATTTATGCAGTTGGTGTATCTAGAAAACTGGACTGAAATTGCAATTTTTTCTAGTTTTCCCTTGATTTTTACACTAAACACTAATTGTATTCTAAATTTGAAGCTTCTATGTCTGCTAGAAGTGCCTTAGACTTTTGATGATCGCTCAGTCAGTGACAAAATTAAGACTTTGACTAAGTAATTATAAATATTAAACTACTGGTTCAAATTAAATGAAATTTGAAATTTATCGTGTTTATACAAGGCGTACTTGGTTACTGAAAATCAGGCTTCTAGTTTTATCCACAACGAAGTTATAAGGGGTTCGAAAATGGCCTGAACTGCTTCGAGAAAAGGATGGTACGGCCGTGCCGCTGTTTTGCTCGACTTGGCGGGGGCACTTCCGTGCCCCCAGATGACCTTACCGAGGGCGAATTACAAACTAACCTTTTGTTCAAACCTAAAAACATCGGCCAAGTGCGAGTCAGATTCGCAATATTCGCATACGAAGATAGGTCCGCATACGGTACCACAAACGTAACTAATTTAACTTCAATATAATTTACTTTAAAAACAAAGTTTTAACCGACTTCAATTTAGTACTCCGCCAAGCCACGAGAACATTTATTTTCCAATTTACCTCATGAACTGATTTCCGAGAGCAAATGCGTTGATTATTATAGAAAAAAACCCAATCGCTGTATGTGACCCGATAATATTTGAGGACTTCCGTCAATTTCACAAGGATCACCCTTGGCACTTCATTAGTTGCTATTTCAACGGAATCTTATCAGAATCTGTGATATGCTTTTGTACTTTTAAGTACATAATTGAGGAATTCCATAAGTCATCTGTGGTCTTCATCATCAATTCCACTCCACCAATTTATGATTTCCGGATGTAAATACACGAGTTATAATAGAATATACCAAAATCACTACACGCGTGCCTAATATAATTGAGGAGTTCCCTCAATTCCTCATGGATCCCATCATCCAATTGAATTTTCAAAAAAATGGGACCCACCTGGAAGCATATACTTACAAACAAAAAAAAAATTTTATGAATCGGCTCATCAATGACGGAGTTCCGAGATAACAAACATTGAAAAAAAAAAAAAAAATACAACCGAATTGAGAACCTCCTCCTTTTTTTTGAAGTCGGTTAAAAACGGTTTTAATCGACTTCAAATCGCTTCAAGTGTGCCATAAAATTGTAAGAGATTCCTCAATACCTGTAGGATCCCACCATCAGATCCTGACCTATGAACATGGAACTGCCTAGGAACCCTTTCAAACAATAAGTTTCGGGGAACATACCTACCTACATAAAAAAAAAGACCGGGTTGCACTCCGGGAGTGCCGGCAGAAGTAAAGTAAAGTAAAGTAAAGTAAAGTAAATATTTATTTGTGATACACAGGTGACATAATAGGTGACAACAGAATAAAAAATATACAGTACGCTGTGACCTACCTAAAAGGTGTACAAATGTTAAGCCTTACAAGAACTAAAACCTAAAACTAATTCTAATTTTGATTTTTTTGATGAGATTTACTTAAACTAATATTTTTATTACATATTTCACATATTTAGAAAACTTCTATCTAAAAAAAACTCATCAACATTGTAATATGCTCTCTCTAAAAGTTTTAATTTTAATTTGTTTATAAAAATTGACAAATTTAATTTCTTTAGGCTTTCCGGTAAGAAATTGAAGTGAAAACTCAATGACATTGTAACACTTTTTCGATCAGGTTACGTGTCCGTCTTACGAATTTTCAATTTCTCGCATCTTACGGTCACGTGACCTGTGGCATGTTAAACAATTTTTCCCCATCACAAAAAGTGCACAGCGCCGCTAAAGAAGTTTTCACTACAAAAATAAAAGATTCAGACGAATTGAAAACCTCCTTTTTTGAGTCGGTTGTAAATGCTTTTTAATATTTCTTCTTGTTTAATTTCACTTTATTTTTGAATGGTTCAAAAGATACCTACAGCTCCAAAGGTCATAAAAGCTAAGACAGACAAACGGGCCGACAACCAGCGGAGTTTGAGTATTATTAAGGGGTCTCTACAGAACCCTAAAGCACGTCTTATTAGGTTATTGAGTATCATAACACAAACAGCTAAAGTACTTATACAACTTAATCATATCATTCAAAGCGCAATGACTCAATATTTTTTGCACCTAAGTATTTATAAACTCAATGAATGTTTAGTTCATCTTCAAAATACCATCGTTACAAATAAATCAAGTTATTGTTTATGCTTAAAACACATCACCTCTTTGTTTTCTTTTTGCACGGTACATTATATTGATTATTTCATATAAAAAAAACAGCTACTTATATCACGAAACTTTGTTGACGGTTATTTCTTACGATTAAAAAAAAATGGAACTTAGAAAAAAACACTGGCCCTAAAGACATTAATTAGACTAGCTGTATCCGTGGATCTGCCCGCATAGATTGTATGTCGTCTTCCCAAAAAATCTTCCATCTCCATGTAACGTCCAGGTGAGGGATGATTTATGAGAAGATATCTAACGTATTATTCGAGACTCAAGCTGCATTTCAAAGTTTCATAAATGTTTAGAAATATAATAACTTGCAGTTAATATTGTATGGAGGAAGTATCGCCTGAGGCAAACGTCAATGGATGTCCGACACATGCAAACATACATGTGTTATGTCCTTACACACATATGTTAACCAATTACCCTCATGGTGATATGACAAAACATCATTTATATAAATAGTACCTAACCTTAGTATCATAAAGGCTTATTGTATGAGTACCATATAGTACAAAAGGTCAGTTCGAGACATACATTTCGCATTGTCAATGTTTCTAACTATCGTAAGTCATGTTTAGAGTTATACTATGCTATGTTATATCTTTCCCGATGACAAGGACATTTGGTATCCCGGAACTTCAGAAGGCATTCATCTACCGAAGTATCAAACAAGTACAGCAGTCAACACGTAGAGGCCCTTTCGACAATTTAATGAAATGCAAGGGGATATAGCGGATGAGACAGCAACAGGTAGGGTGTGTAGGGACTATTGCTGGTTGACGGAATCATAATAAAACGTGTTATTAGGTAAGGATGATGGAGTAATGGCATCTTGGATGAACCAACAGACGTCTAATAAAATACTTAGTCACAATTTTTATCTACGGTAGACAGACGGTGACTCGACCACTCATTTTACTAATTATTAAAGCGTGCGCAACGGGCTTTAGTGCGCGGCATGACGCGGCCGCGAGGACGCATCCAATTCCCGATGGGTTCGAAACATGTCGCCCGTAGTGACAATTAAAATGGATAACGCCACTTCCGCATTCGGCTGAGCAGGAATCGGTATGCGGTATTGCATACTTTACCGAGAGCTTACTGATGTCGCTCAGACGTTTCCTTACTTGCGTGAAACACATTGAAATCGAATTTGTATGCAATATGTTGACCCCCATGACCTTATTTGGCGAACTGTTTACAAAGGATTCTCACACCTTTTTCCCTATGCGAAGATAAGTCTAGAAAATTTCAATGCCAAGGAGAACATCTAATGCTATGCGTTTTTATGTCACGAGACAACGACCGCAAATGCCTTATTTATACAACGATGCCAACAAGATTACGGACTGCCCGGTGGCACGGTACGGGACACCGCAGTCTATGGACGCTTGTAACTAGATATCACGTATCAACTGTTGACGAGCCTTTAAATGAGCCTTTCAATGATGAGGATTTGTTATCAAGAGTGGACGTGCATCCACGCGGTCTTGCAAACTACAACATAGAGGGAGATAGGGATTTATAAGAGAATAATTTACTTTAAAAACAAAGTTTTAACCGACTTCAATTTAGTACTCCGCCAAGCCACGAGAACATTTCTTTTCCAATTTACCTCATGAACTGATTTCCGAGAGCAAATGCGTTGATTATTATAGAAAAAAACCCAATCGCTGTATGTGACCCGATAATATTTGAGGACTTCCTTCAATTCAACAAGGATCACCCTTGGCACTTCATTAGTTGCTATTTCAACGGAATCTTATCAGAATCTGTGATATACTTTTGTACTTTTAAGTACATAATTGAGGAATTCCACAAGTCATCTGTGGTCTTCATCATCAATTCCACTCCACCAATTTATGATTTCCGGATGTAAATAGACGAGTTATAATAGAAAATACCAAAATCACTACACGCGTGCCTGATATAATTGAGGAGTTCCCTCAATTCCTCATGGATCCCATCATCCAATTGAATTTTCAAAAAAATGGGACCCACCTGGAAGCATATACTTACAAACAAAAAAAAATGTATGAATCGGCTCATCAATGACGGAGTTCTGAGGTAACAAACATTGAAAAAAAAAAAACAACCGAATTGAGAACCTCCTCCTTTTTTTGAAGTCGGTTAAAAAGAGACGGCCCTGCCATCTGTTATGTATGTTAACCTTCATGGTGCGCTGGTATTAAACCTTTCAGTGCATCCTCAGGGGACCGATTTTTGACTTTCGAGCGCTCGACTCTTTCACTCGAAAACTGACAAAAACTATGAAATGCTATTTTGAAATGACGATAGAAAATGTAATAATTTACTTTAAAAACAAAGTTTTAACCGACTTCAATTTAGTACTCCGCCAAGCCACGAGAACATTTCCACATTTCTTTTCCAATTTACCACATGAACTGATTTCCGAAAACAAATGCGTTGATTATTAGAGAAAAAAACCCAATCGCTGTATGTGACCCGATAATATTTGAGGACTTCCGTCGATTCCACAAGGATCACCTTTGGCACTTCATTAGTTGCTATTTCAACGGAATCTTATCAGAATCTGTGATATACTTTTGTACTTTTAAGTACATAATTGAGGAATTCCATAAGTCATCTGTGGTCTTCATCATCAATTCCACTCCACCAAATTTATGATTTCCAGATGTAAATACACGAGTTATAATAGAAAATACCAAAATCACTACACGCGGAGTTCTGAGGTAACAAACATTGAAAAAAAAAAAAAAACAACCGAATTGAGAACCTCCTCCTTTTTTTTGAAGTCGGTTAAAAATAGTCCCCCTTTTACAACACTACTCTGGTGTTACTCATCGCAAAAAGCACACATACGAGACATGCAGAGTACCTAAGTGTTATTCGGCTGCGGTGTCCTGTACCTGAGGTGGAAGTATTTTGCCAAATGGATTGCTCCAGGTACAGAACCCTGTTTCCTCAAAAAATTCTTCGATTCAAGTCACGAATAAGGTACATAAATATACTAAGTATATACGTAATTGAAATTTGAAACACGTATCTTTTACTATCGATTAAACCCGTACGTAAGGGCGAAAACGTATTGATTGATCGATGAGTAGGTACAGTCGAAAGTAAAGAGACGTAACCATTTTTTCAACAGAGCTGTCCCGTTCCCATATTTGATAGCCTCGCGTGCAGCGATCGTTTGATAATATTAAGAGCAAGTATGTAAGTGCAAGCAGGACAAATAATTTAGGTCCGACATAAACGCGATCATGCTGGAGATGCTAGAGAATACTGGTATTGTCATATATCCTTGATGAAGTGATTCTACACCTAGTTATAAAGCAGGTAATCAAGCATTTTACAACATTTCCAATCACGATTATTCCAAGCCTTTTAGCACGTATATTATAATTGATGAATAATAACTAGGAACTCGCCGGTATATTAATAACTATTATTAATCATTATTATTTATACTTACTTCCGGTGTATCTTCCTGTGTCATTGACAAGTTATTATAAAATTGCATGTAAATTGTCTCGTATGATTAGGTACTATATAATAATGTAAAGTACCTATGCGCGCTAGAATACTACAGTGTTTATTCATGTTCCTTAATGTATGTGATAATTATGGTGTTTTCCGTATTTCTTCAACTATGTAGGTACAACAAACAAGAAACGGCAAGGACAAGAGAGTGAGATCACGAGACGCTGGCTGCAAAAATATCCAAACAACCACTTGTTTGGATATTTTTGCAGCCAGCGTCTCGTGGCTCCCTGAGCTGTAAGCACTGGCGAGCCTGTCTTTTATCCAGTTTTATTTTTTAATTTAGAGAATCTGATTAGACAATAAAGTTCCACATTAAAGCTCTCTCTGTGGAGCCCCCGCGAGAGATTCAAATTATAATTTACTTTAAAAACAAAGTTTTAACTGACTTCAATTTAGTACTCCGCCAAGCCACGAGAACATTTCCACATTTCTTTTCCCATTTACCACATGAACTGAATTCTGAGAGCAAATGCATTGATTATTAGAGAAAAAAACCCAATCGCTGTATGTGACCCGATAATATTTGAGGACTTCCGTCGATTCCACAAGGATCGCCCTTGGCACTTCATTAGTTGCTATTTCAACGGAATCTTATCAGAATCTGTGCTATAGGTACTTTTGTACTTTTAAGTACATAATTGAGGAATTCCATAAGTAATCTGTGGTCTTCATCATCAATTCCACTCCACCAATTTATGATTTCCGGATGTAAATACACGAGTTATAATAGAAAATACCAAAATCACTACACGCGTGCCTAATATAATTGAAGAGTTCTCTCAATTCCTCATGGATCTCATCATCCAATTGAATTTTCAAAAAAATAGGACCCACCTGGAAGCATATACTTACAAACAAAAAAAAAAGTTTATGAATCGGCTCATCAATGACGGAGTTCTGAGGTAACAAACTTTGAAAAAAAAAAAAATACAACCGAATTGAGAACCTCCTCCTTTTTTTTGAAGTCGGTTAAAAATGTTTTAAAATCATAAATATGTTTACATATTTTCCCTAGGGGCTAAATATACTACTTTAGCCCCACTATCTAAGCCTAATATGACACACTTTTCGAGCATGAGAAGTGAAAAAAAAAACTCTTTGTTTTTGTGATTCGTCATTTTTTTTTATTAAATAACACAAAAATTCACGAGAATCGGTTGAGAAATGCGACCTGTAGAAAAGAACAGCCGGACAGACACCAGACGGACACTGGACAGACGATTTTCGGCCCAAGCTGAAGCATTAGAACTTCGTTCGCTTCGCTCGCTCGTTCGATAATCGCTTGTAAAAACACTTGAGTAGGTGCGATTTGCACGTAACCCACTTCTTTTACCTTGTGATTAGTAACAGTAATTCAAGCGCCTTATGAATTTATAATTTACTTTAGTAGTGTATTATTGAGCGTTTCAGAACAGAAATCTATCGATTTCTGTTCCGAAACGCTCAATCGTATATACAGTATCATATCATGGTTAACTTGTTTTCTGTTCTGAAACGCTCAATCGTATATACACAATCATGGTTAACTTGTTTTCTGTTCTGAAACGCTCAATCGTATATACACAATCATGACTAACTTATTTTCTGTTCCGAAACGCTCAATCGCATATACAGTATCATGATTAACTTGTTTTCTGTTCTGAAACGCTCAATCGTATATACACAATCATGGCTAACTTATTTTCTGTTCCGAAACGCTCAATCGCATATACAGTATCATGATTAACTTGTTTTCTGTTCTGAAACGCTCAATCGTATATACACAATCATGGCTAACTTATTTTCTGTTCCGAAACGCTCAAACGCATATACAGTATCATGGTTAACTTGTTTTCTGTTCTGAAACTCTCAATCGTATCTACGCAATCATGGCTAACTTATTTTCTGTTCCGAAACGCTCAATCGCATATACAGTATCATGGTTAACTTGTTTTCTGTTCTGAAACTCAATCGTATCTACGCAATCATGGCTAACTGTTTTCTATTCTGAAACGCATCTGGGTGCCGCACTAATCATCTTTGAAACTTTACAACTGGATTAAAGTTTAATGAGCAAGCAAATACAAGTCGTAAGTCGTGATTTCAAAAAGCAAAAGCTTGAACACAACACGCATTCCGAGGCGGCCAACTCGGTTTGCATGCAAGGGTCCTAAGAACCCTCATAGCGCTCCCGATTTGGGTTAACTATGGTGTTTACCGCACAATATCTGACGAGTTGATCAAGTTCGCCAGATATGTTCGCAACCCCCAGAAAGCAGTTTCTGGCATAAGATTGCGGTGCTCTGAGTGAACCCCCTCCGGGTATGGTATCTATACGCTATCGACCGCGTAGGTATAGAGTACCCCATGTTTCGCATTTACAGTCAACACTACTCGCACCCCGGGTGGCCAAGTCCAAGATGCAAGATTTACGTGTTGGGGTCGTTCGGTCGTCAACTTCCCGACAAACAATTAAACTGAAATTGTATTTATACAAACGATACAAAAAACTTCATAAGCGTGATGTAGACCTGACCCGTTGATTGGCTAATGCATGTGACGTACTCGCACGTCATCTTTTAAAATTACTTAGTAATATAGACTTTAAGAATACATTTTTAAAATACATGTTCTTGATTCTAATAATAAAGTTTGTAATAAAAACTACAGCTACAACTTATGTCCCAGATTAGTTTTTGCGAATCAGAATCTTTAATAAAGATATAAGGTTGACATTAGAATGGAAATTTTGGATCATATTGCATTATAAAACGTAGCTACATTGAACATTGTAATTAAATTGCCATCACGCATTTCATTGAAATTTGAGTCATTCTACTTGGCTCCTCATTGCATTTGTTTATCGAGCGAGCGCGTGTTTTTATTGTTAAAAAAGATACTAATCAACATCAAATAATTACAACGTAGATGGAATTATACTTGGCTCTATGCTTTACAGAGACCCCTCGTCTTAGGACCCTGTTTGACTACGATATTTGCACTCCACTTCAGACGAAGTGATCAAATTTGTGCTTCGAGCTTCGGTAGGACATCTATAGATACTTATCGACCGCACAAGTACAGCTAATCCCAAATTCAACACTACATGCGATTAAGATTGAACTACACTGATTGCAATGATTTGATTTTAATTTTTTGTCGTTTTGCGTTTGATATAAAATTAACTAAATTAAAGAAATGTTTCGCATTTGATATAAAACTAATTAAATGAAAGAAATGTCTGAACAATTTATCCTTTTATTTTTATTTTACTTACAACAGTACATTTATTATAAAACAAAGTAACAAAATATTAATGGTACGCAACTTGCTACATTTAACATACACGGACTTAAATATTATTTTCTTCATGAATTATAATATTTCAAGATAGTTAATAACTAACATTGCTTAATCTTTTAACAATTTTATCGACCAATTGTTCCGTAGCGTTCAGCATTTCATCAAAATTATCTTCTACAACATATTGCACTGCCACCTCTTTAGACTCGTTGTCCACTTCAAGACTTGATATACTTATTTTTATCATTCGCCTGCCTTTCTTAACCTTTTTAATGATGTACGAATTTAATCCATTGTCGGGGGTTTTATGTTTGCTATTTCCCGTTTTCTTCGAGGTTTCCTTCGAGCGTTTAGAAACTTTTGGTAAAGGAACATCTTGTTCATGATTTAAATAATCGTTTTGGTACTTCAAGTAGGCGTTTATATCTTGAGAACAGCACAACAATGGGTCATCATGTGTAACTTGAGAGTAAAAATTTGGCCCTTCAACTTCTTTGAAAATGTCTATCGGCTGCGAACTGGATTTAATCTGTAAAGGAAAAAAATAATTAAACATTATCATTAATATTAGGCACACTTACAAAAAGTACATTTTTTGTTCCCAAAATATTTGTTATTTGAAATAAGGAGGACTTACCATTTTATTATTTTCCATTGCAATTATCAGCGATCACGATGGCAACGTGTGTCGGTCTAATGAATTGGAGTAGAAATGGTTTACTACAAATCGATTTATTTATTAAGTACCTATATAATTACTCTGATGCAATCAACACAAGTTATAACATGATTTCGGATCATATAATCATGCATAAGACATCATATAGGTATTTTCATTGCATACAGGTTCCGACACGATTTCAATAAATAAACATGTGTATCAAATCATCGCATTCAGTGTAGTTCAAACTTAATCGCATTGATAAGTTATTACCATTGGGTTACTCTTGCACGAAGGAAATATTATATGATGTGCGAGACAAAAGACAGTTTGCGATAGGTACGCGGTCGGCGTCCGTTTGTAATAAGAGCCGTGCCTTTGAAATTAGCGCAGGCGCTATATAATTTAACAAGACACTTTTGTTTGTTACACATTTGCTTAATGTACAAAACGGTATCTGAGGTATCAAACCTTTAAAAAACATACTTTTTACGTATTCTGTAACAATACTGTTATTAGAAACTAATTGTGACAACGTTGAAAGGTTGAGAACTACTGGGAACGATTTTCTCCGACAGGATCTCACTTGTTAAAACGATCATTTTTACTTTTGCTTTCGACGGGCCAGCAACACAACACTGCATTAATCATGTTCGTAAGTTTTTAATAATTTAACTTACTTTTTATGTACCTAACTTGTAGGTATGATAATTATTTTTGTTCATTCTTAATCATGTATGATTATTATTTTTAATATCCTTGTTATTTACAGGTATGATTCTGAGTACTCGTCTGACGAACAAGTAGTCATTAAGCCTATTAGCAAGAATAAGGAGCTGGAAAACAACCAACCAACTTCATGGTAATTCAATTAAATATCTATGACATGATTTATTTAATTCGTAACGCTAAATTGTGTACTTAATATTTTTTCTTGCATTTACAGGAAGCCAAAAACATCAAAAAAGAGAATCGTGCCTTCGGAATCCGAAGATCGTCCTGAACCGGGGTAAGTAATTTACTAGTTTTGACATTTCCAACCAGTTTTACTGAATTTGAATGAAATGAGATTTACTAAATGTAACATTTTATTTTAGGTTGAACAAGACAAAAAAATCGAAAAAAAGTATCGTGCCTTCGATAACTTCTACGAAATCGATCGAGTCAGTCAACAATACGAGGTAAATAATGCATTTTTATTATTTATTATTTGTGTCGTTTTCAATCACGGGACAATAGTATCCCGGACGTTTGGAAGGCATGCGCGGAGCCGAAGCCAACGCGTAGAGGCCCTTAGACATGTCATTATTATTTTAATAAATACATGTCCTTGATGAGCTCTATTTTTAGTTACCCTTTTTATCTTTATAGGACTAAGAAGCTGAAATCGTCGAAAAAAGAGAACGTGCTTTCTGAATCCGAGATCGAAACTCCTATACAACGGTAATTACAAACCTATTTTTTTTTTCACATTAACCTTGAATTTGTTAACATTTATGCGTTAAGTAGGATGAATTTGATGAGTATTAAAATACATGTTTTATGATTTTCAGGCATGAAAAACCAGCGCACAAGCATAGTGGCGAGCAATCGGGATGGTTAATTGGCGGTGAAAGCGAAGACGAAGATTTTCGTGCGTCGTTCCGAGAAGATAAAGCGGCGCTTCAGTCTACCCTGATACGCAAAGTTCCCCAAGGTAAAGTGCGTCGAAATAGCCAGTTGTCGGGCGACCTCTATCTTGATTTGAAATTATATAATTTTGCCGACATAAAATCCGTTTCATCAAAAGATAGATGGGAAAAAGCTCTTGTTACGCTAAAAATTTGCCTTGATTCGAATTCACCGGAGGTTTCAACTATAAATAAAGCGTTAAAATTGTGTCGGGAACGTTTCACCGAAGAAGGAGTGTTTTACCGCGACTAAATTAATTGTAGACCAATAGACTAGATACAGCCTTGGCAAGAAGCGTTGAGCACCCATGCTTTAAAACGGTACTTTAGTCTTATGAATAAAAGTTTTCTGGTTTCATAAATACCTTATTAAATTGCGCATCGTTTTTAATATTAGAATTTTAAACACATTGCAGTATATAAAGCTACGAAGGAAAATATAAGGTGCTCAATACTTCTGCCCAAGGCTGTATATTAATTTTTGGCCCCATAAATTGGTTAAATTAGAATTTAAAATAAAAATGAGTAGTAAATCGATATTTTGTTCAGTTTGCGAAACATCTGTTGCTAGTCGAGCATTTTCCGCGCATTTAAGAAGTACAATGCACAAAAATAATACTGGTATCGATAAGGGCGACGGTATAGAAAAAATAGCGAGCGCCTTCCGTAATAAAATAGCGTCGTACCGCGTGCGCGGACACGAAGGCGAACTAGCATGTTCGAGTCCTCCTGCAGAGTTTATTCGCAGTCTTCGTAAACGCGTTCATAAAATTTTGGATGCAAAACAATCAGTTTTCAATAGCATCAAAGTAAATTTTGAATTATTTGCAGAATTTTCTTTACTCAAAAACGATACATGTGAAATAAAATCATTTGCGACACAAAATATGATTCTACACCCTAATTATGATTTCAATGAAATCTTTTCAAATCTTTTACAATTGATTTGCCGAAAAATTGATGACTTTCAAGACAGAGATAGTGGCTGGGCTTTCATGCGAAATTTATACCTAGAACTAAACATCTGTAAGTATAATCCGCTGAGAGCGTCAGGTTTCATAGACTTACCTAAAAATATAAAACTTAAACGAGCGTGCATTAATATTCAAAACAATGATGCGTTCTGTTTTTTATGGTGCATAATGGCTTCTTTATTTCCCGCTAAAAATAATGCTCATAGGGTAACTTCATATCCGCATTTTGAAGCCAATCTCAATATAAAGAACATGACCTTTCCGGTGGGATTGAATGACATCAAAATATTCGAAAAAAATAACCAAAATATAAGTGTTAATGTGTACGCACTGAAGAATAAAATTGAAGTTGTCGGTCCGTTGTATAAAACCGCACGTCGCAAGCAACATCATGTTAATTTATTATTGTTAGAAAACGGTCGACAAACGCATTACTGTCTTATTAAGAATATAGGCCGATTACTTAAAAGCCAATTGACAAAACACAACGGATCATTGTTTCTGTGCGAGGAATGTTTGATATTTTTTAACAGTAAAATAAAGTTTGGTGCTCATGTATGTGGAGGTGTAAAGACTATTTTACCCGATCAAAATGAACATATACAATTTAAAAATTATGAGCGTTTGCAAGATCTGCAATTTATAATTTATTCGGATTTCGAATGTTTATTGATACCAAATACGGAAAAAAGCAGCAATCAGAGTACTACTAAATTACAGGAACATGTACCAGCTGCATTTGCGTACTATATTGTTTGTTCATATGACAGTTCTCTCAATAAATATGTTTCATATCGGGGAAAAGACTGTATAGCAAAATTTATCGAATATCTGCAAAGGGATATCTGTACAATACACGATATTTATTCAAACCCTATGCCATTAATTATGACGGAAAACGATGAAAATGATTTTTCAAATGCTCAACATTGTTTTATTTGTCGCAAGTTGTTGCTCGGCGATTCCGTAAGGGATCATTGTCATTTAACAGGGCGTTACAGAGGTGCAGCCCATTCTTATTGCAATATACGTTACCGGTTACCTGAATTCGTTCCCGTATTTTTTCATAACTTATCAGGATACGACAGTCATTTGTTTATACGTCAATTGGGAGAAATGCGTGGTCATATGAACGTTATAGCGAAAAACAAAGAGAATTATATATCGTTTACCAAATACTTTATCAATAATCAAAATAAATTTATGCCTGTCCGTTTTGTGGACTCGTACAAATTTTTAGGCGCTAGTTTAGAAGAACTTGTAAGTACATTAAACACGAAAGATTTTAAACACCTTTCACATTTTTATCCGTTAAAAGAGCACTTTGACCTACTGAAGCGTAAAGGTGTGTACCCGTATCAGTATATGGATAGTTGGAGTCGCTATGAAGAGCAATCTTTACCTCAGCATCATTACTTTTACAACTCGTTAACTGATGACAATATATCGAAATATGATTACGAGCATGCTAACCTGGTTTGGAAATCATTCGTACTTAATAATTTAGGAGAATACACTGATCTTTACCTTAAATCCGATGTATTGTTATTGGCTGACATATTCGAAAAGTTTCGTCAAACCTGTAAGGTTAACTATAGACTAGATCCTGCTTTTTATCTAACCGCTCCAAGTTTAAGTTTTGATGCCATGTTGCTAATAACTGATATAAAATTACAACTCATAAATGACCTCGAAATAATTCGAATGATTCAAAAGGGCATTCGTGGGGGTATATGTTTATGTTCCACACGATATGCTAGCGCGAACAATAAATATATGCATAATTATGATCCTAATATTCCAAGCAACTATTTACTATACATAGACTGTACTAATTTATACGGGTACGCTATGTGCGGTAGTTTACCTTATGCCGATTTTAAATTATTGCAGCAGGATGAAATAGATAAACTAGATATCATGTCAGTACCAGAAGATTCGGATTATGGTTTTATCCTCGAAGTAGACCTTTCCTATCCTGAACACTTGCACGACTATCATAATGACATTCAATTCTGCCCGCAAAAATTCGTGCCTCCTGGTTCAAAGCAACCTAAACTTATACCGAATTTATATGATAAATACGAGTACGTCATTCATTACGTCCATTTAAAAACATGTATGAAGCATGGATTGGTCCTAAAAAAAATTCATAGAGTAATACAATTTAAACAAAGTCAATTTTTAAAGCAATACATAGATCTAAACACGCATTTGAGGCAGAAAGCTACATCTGTATTTGAGCAAAATCTATGCAAACTATTCAATAATGCTATTTTTGGAAAGACTCTTGAAGACCCCGAGAAAAGGTTAAATGTAATGTTAGTTAATATATGGAATGACTGTAAAAACAAAACTAAAAAGAAATATGGAGCAGAGTGCTTAATAGGTAGACCTAATTATCATAGCTCAACCATTTTCTCTGAAAATTTCGTGGCAGTACAAATGAATCCTGAATCTATAAAACTTGATCGACCAATTTACGTAGGATTTACCGTTTTGGAAATTTCAAAATCTCACATGTATGACTTCCATTATTCTTACATGAAACCTTATTACGGGACTAATTTAAGTGTTTGTTACATTGATACGGACTCGTGGCTGTATACGATAACCACAGAAAATGTATATTCAGATATTAAATTGAACTTTCAACCTTATTTCGATACCAGCAATTATTCTGTAAGCAACGTACATGGCATAACTCCTCAAAATAAAAAAATACCGGGTTTATTTAAAGACGAACTTGGCGGTGAAATAATAAGCGAGTTTGTGGGCCTTCGGTCAAAATTGTATTGTATCAAAACAGAAAGTAAACAAGTCAAGAAAGCTAAGGGTACAAAAAAACATGTTGTGCGTCATTTGGATTTTGAACACTATAAAAAAGTATTGTTAAATAGAGAAAAGTTACGAAAGACGAATATTGTATTCAAATCTTTAAAACATGTTATTTTTACACAATCTGTAAAAAAAGTAGCGCTGTCGTCAAATGACGACAAACGTATTATACTGCAGAACCAATTTTCTACGATATCATGGGGCCATAAATCTATGTACTAATAGAGATATTCGAATAAGATAGTTGTAATTTGTAATATCATAAACATTATGTATGTGATTTTATTCAATTTAATAAAAAAAAAATCCTATAAGTAATATGATTTGTTTCATTTCTAGCAGAGTTCCATCATTTTCTTTCCTTAAATACGGAAAAGATTTATGCTAATTTATATATTATTTTATTGAACTTTTATTTTACCTTTTTTTATCGATCTCATAACGTATAAATCTTATCTGTATTTAGGTTTTTCTAAGGAAGTTTCTATAAGGGTGAGTATAAATTAAAAACAAAAGTATTTTGTATTATTATATTTTATTTCAAAAGAAAATACAATCAATAATTGTTTTCATCCTTATCTAAATACCAGTTTTTAATACATAGTACATTTTTTAACGCACAATTTTTCTTATGATATACACAATTATAAATACCCTCCAATAAACAATATTTTTTATGCAGCTCTTTTAAATTAGGAGCGCCCTTTTCACCTAAATCTATAATAGTACAGTCCGGGCACAATTTTTTAACCCATAGACTTTTTTCCATGCCTTTCACAAAAATCGTTTTGCCTTTGATGTGGTTTACAATAAGTCTTTTAAATTCTCTAAAATCAACATACCCTTCTTGCCAGAACAACCCGAAGTGTTTTTCTAACCATCTTGTATGCCTTTTTTCATTTTCGGATAATTTAGAAAATGTAAACGGGGGCTTTATTAAAAAAACTTGAGTATACAGTAGTGTACTATATACAAATTCCTTTACAATAAACATGTTTTCATTTATTTTAAATCCTTGAAGGTCTACGAATATGTAGTCCGTCATTACGAAATCTTTTTCGTAATACCACTTAGAGGCTTATATTCAATAATACTATCATTTAAAATAAGGCAATAAGCTGAGGTTTGTTTAGGTATATCTGACTCACACTCTATGTCAATCCGTACATCAACTGATCCTGTTTTCAAGGTTTCGTTTTGTCGAGAACAGTCAATGACAAATAGTGGGGCTTTATTTCTAAATTCTTCCGGGCTCAGCAAAGGTGCTTGAACACGGTTATAGTAAGACTGTTGAAATTTAGCATACTTGTCGTATAATATAGCAAACTTCTCAGACGAAAAACTGACATCAAAACTTTCATAAGGAAAGTAACTCGAGTTTAAAAAAACTTTAACATCTCTCAAATTACAGTGATCAAAGCCTGTCATGTCTTTATCAGCGTGGTTTTTTCGCGCTGTTTTTAATCCAACTATGATGTAACGCGGTTTTTCAATTTGAGATGAAGTTTTGATAGCCCAAGAATGCTTTGACGTTTCAGGTAGAAGTGGATATTCATACAAATCCCAATTCCTGAATGCTATCTGAATAGCGCGATCTCTTTCCAAATATTTCAGTAGACCTAATCTTTCTCGGTCAGAAACCTTAATGTGAGGCATACGCCATACTATTTTAGATATGGTGATATGGTCTATGTATTCATTTACATTTAATTTAACACTATTTAAGTTAGTATTGGACCTTAAAAGAATAAGTTCATGTTTGCAATTAATAATAATTTTGTTATAATCCTCAGCAAATCCAAGAACCTTATTTAAAGGAACAGATACAGAGAATGTTCCATGTACATTTTTTGTACCGTTCATATCCCAACCCCATAATTTGGACATCGAGGCTTCAAGTTCATTCATGGATACGAGAGATTTCATAGTTGTTGTAACCCCTGCGTTTTTAATTTTATCTATTTCGATTCCATTAAGTTCATATCGAATATCTTGAAATAGGTGAAGTATGGGGTTATTGGTAAATAGAACACTGTTCACCTTTGCTTTCGTTTCTCTGTTGAATACAGTTATAGTACCCTCTATGTATATAGCACTCGCTGATGGTAAAACGTTAAGGTCTTGTTGGTTAATAGGTATCCGTATTTCATCATTGAAATTAAAACTGGTTACGTACGGCTTATACGAATGATATTCGAAACTCTCAATTGAGTTATCGAAGGTAAAAGGCTCTGTTAAATTTAATATACTCATTTTAAGAGACCTAGGTATTGGAGAAATTGTTTATTCTCTTTTGAAAGTTTCACTTTACGTCTTCTTTTCTTGATTGCTTGATGCATACTAGTACTACTTTTAAATGTTACTGAACTTTTATTAAAGTCTATCATTTTTTTCTAAGGTGTAAATATATTTGGATCTCTTCACCCCGTAAATTAACCAAATTATGGTTACCATCCAATATTCTTATTGTAATTGAACTTAAACTATTTTGGGTTACAGGGAAATAGATGACGTTTCTAGGTGTCTCTATTATCCTATAGCCGGGGGGTACGGACGGTATCAGCTCGTGTATTATGTGACTAGGTTTTCCGTTAACAAATGAACCGCTCACTATGTCACATTCGATTCGGACTATAGTTGTAGACAGAATGGACACAGGAAAGAGAGATTCTGTTAATATATTCGCCTGAATAGATTCTTTTCCGAAACCAAGTAAACTTCCAATAGAATTTTCTTTGTCGAAATAAATATTTTTAGTGCACAAAATTGATGTTTTCAAGGTATTATTATTGCATTTCAAGGTAAATGTGCATCCTTGAAGGTGTTCTTTAAGGTAATCTTCAATATCTTGAAGTTCATATGATCCTTCAGGAATTTCAATTACTTCGTTTTCTCCATAATAAAACTTATTATTTCTATAGTCTATATTAGGTATTGAATTAAACGATGACATATACAACAGTCCACATTCATATTCACCATCTAGTTGTAAAGGTGGTGAATGGTTCGTTATTAAATTGGCGGAGTTTCCAGTTATAGACAAAGTGAAAGACATCGTGTTACTGATAAGCTGTTTATTATGCAATGTTATTTAAACGGTTACACCAATAATTATTTAAGTATTTTAAGCATAAATGACCGCAATTTACAGTGTCAAACTTTTGATATCTATTGTAGTTATAACATATGTTATAATTGTTTAAATACCTCTGTAATTCTATCGGAGGTGGAAGGTCACCATAACTATTAAAATATTCACAATAACTATTATCTTTCACATAGGCTACCCAGTGAGTTCCATTGTTTTCAGAACTATCCAAATTAAGGATTCCACATTCAACTTTTTTGGGACGCTTTGGTAAGCTATCCCTCATATAAACTCCTCGAAAATGGGGGATAATAGAGGAGTGTTTTAAAATATCAATATTCGTAAGAGCACGTCTGGGTAACCTCTGATTTAGTTTTTTGAAGTTTTAATACATAAACCTTTCCCATTTTTATATGGCTTAATATGTAACCCTTTTCCCAATGCAATAGATTCCATCATCTTGTTATGCCGTTCTGATTCAGCTAAGTTTTTTCGAGCAGCTTTGTAATCACCCACAGCTTTAGCGATTCCAGCAGCTCCACCTGCTAATGATCCTAATGCGGATAGTCCAGCGAAAATTGGTATTAGCGGTAGTAAACCACCAGTTTTTGGAATTGGTATTAAACGTGGTATTCGAACCATAGTATCGTTAGAAAAAACTTTTTTTGCGGCAACAAGTGCACGATCTACTATAGAGCCTTTCGTTTTAGCTTTCTTTTTCATTTCAGTGCGTATTTTAGACACAAAACGCTTAAATGTTTTCATTCCCGCACCAGCTTTAAGTTTAGATTTCATCACTTTACTAACTAACCATGAAGCTATTCTTTCTCCTTTCCCTGCATCTTTCGATCTCTTTCTTTGCTTGGCCATTTTATAAAGTTCTAAGTCTGCCTGGTGTCTTTCCGCTAAGTCAGGATATGTATCGTAAGCAATATCGTGTTTCATACACGCAGTGTCTAACGCATTAATTCCTTTGTCACCTCTTTTTAGCCGTTTGTGTAATTTCGTTCCCGGCCCACAATAGTTATAACCAGGTAAGTGTAGTTCGAATGGTAAGTGATTAATAGCACTATTTAAAAGTCCTCTTCCTTTCATATCTCATATGACAATGAGAAAGTTTAGTTTATAGAAGGTATATAAATATTATACGACAGCATTTCTATCAATCCAACTATTTTCACTATCACTAAGACCTAACCACTTAACGTACAACTTCCTACCCTTTTTTTTAAGTACCTTTTCTACCAAGTAAACATCTGGATACTTAGTTTTCTGAAGTTCTTTTTCGTAAAATGTACCTAGTATCATATTTTTTCGTTGGTCTTCAATATGGTATGTAACAGGTTGAGTGTGATTCACACGTTTAATAGTGAAAAGTTCTGTTGACCAATTAGGTGTATAACCTTTATGAAAGCAGCTTTTATACTTGCTAATACGCACACAATCTCCTTTCTTGAATTTATTTGATTTATAATTTCCATTGGAAACTGATTTTTGAATGTTGTTCTTAACTTCAATTTCATTAGTATAGTTTACATCAATCGGTTTAAATTTTGTTGTACGATGTATAGTTTGATTATAAGACTTAATAATGTCATTTAAAGGATTTCCAACCCATTTATAGTTACCAATCAAACTAAAATATTTGTACAGTTTAAGCTTAATTGTCTTTATCAGTCTTTCAACAATAGATGCCTTCATAATTGAATACGTCGAATAATGATTTATATTCAAAGACTTTAAATAGCAACATAGATCGTTATTGTAAAACTCTCTTCCAAAGTCTGTCTGTAAGTTTTTAGGTTGTCGTTTTGACGATTTTATAATAAATTCAAATGCATGTTTTACTTCCGTTTTTGTCTTAGATTTTATAGGATAACACCATGCGTACTTCGAAAAGGCATCAATGACAGTCAAAATATACTTATATCCCTTGTTAACCTTATGAAATTTCTGTAAATCGATCAAATCGGCTTGCCATAAATCATCAATCCCTTTAAGTAGAACTGATCGCCGCTTAAATCTTTTTCGCGCAGATCTATGGATCTCGTCCACTATTTGTTCCTTTGCCGTCATTTATTATTTTCAAAATATTATCTATCTCCTTCTTTGCGTAAAAGTTGAGTTTTAACTGAGATGCAAGTTGATGAATTTGACTATTTATAATTTGAAATAACGAGTCTATGTGCTTCTTATCGTACATGTTCTGAATATATTCGTCAACGTACTGTTTATTTACTGCATCATCAGGTGCTAAAGGTTTCACAACACCTTTTAATCGCAATGATTGTAAATCAAAATGTCCCGCTTCTGTTCGAAGCAAAGCCTTGTACTTGAGATCATAAATCTCTCCAGCACGCAAGCGCTTATGAACATGGTGACCAAATTTGTCTATATTCATTTTTTGTTTTGTTTAGTTGAAAGTCAAAGTACGACTGTTAAAAAAATAAACTTTATTTATTTATATATTATTTGACTATGCCAGCTTCACGCAGTTCTTCAATAATAGATATAATTTCGTTACCTAACTCTGTATTACCAGCATCGCGTGCTGCTATAAGCAATTTTAATCTCTCTACTAATTCGTTCGGGTCATCCCAATACACATACGCAATGTCTTTCTTTACTTTTTTCATTGATGGTAGTCCATGGCCGGATACATGAATTTCTTCACTTACTGATCGTTGTTTAGATAATTTGAAAAGTGGTTTTATCACATATAAATATTTCATGCCCTTATTGCTTTTTATTGGTTTATTTGGATCAAAATCACGTCTATGAGCATTTGTTTTTAATAACAAAGTTTTATAAAATCGTTTATCGTCTTCAGTAACGAGACTTAAATCAGGTATTTTCTTAAACAATAAATCGTTTAAACCTGGCGTTAAATGAATACTTTCCCCACATATTTTGAGTTTTTGGTCATTCACTGAAATCGGATAAGATCCAAACATTAGCTTGCCACGCTCCATTCGTACACCAAAAGGAATATTTGTGTACGAATATTGTTTTTGCCAAACGGGGTCTTCACGAGGAGAAGCATACGAATCAGATGTTCTAAACGAAGCATTGTTGGTTGTATCAGAATCATTTTGATTGACACTTTCATGAGATAAGGCATCATCTATGTTAGCGTTACTGTCATTTAATTCAGCATCGGTAGTATTTGAACTAGATTCTGATGATTTTCTCAGAAATGTTTTATCAACGAAACTTTCCTTATCTTCCTGTTCAGACGGACTATATTTTAATGTTTTTACTGTCTTAGAATCCCATTTTAATTCTTCGTTGTCACGATCAGTGTCATTATTATTCGAACCATGATTATTGTGTTTTGCCATTTCATTGAGAGGATCTATAATTGGTTTTAGCATTGTTTCCAACATCATATTATCGTTTGTTTTAACATCACGAATAAGTTTAACTTTTTTTCTTACGGCTTCAGCAGATCGGAGTACTTTTTCTTTAAATAATTTCTCCTCGTTCATTTTTAGATTCATGTCCGATCCAGATGGTTTCATCTTAAGTAATAAGTTTCAACTTAAATACGATCCTTTATGTATACCGTTACTCTAGCAAGATAAACGTATCAAAACCTTTCCTATAGCATCCAGAATTTTTATTACAGTCTTTATTAATAACTAAGTACTTGAACGGTATGTCCCATACTTGTCCACACATTTCACGAAACTGAGACCACGACATATCACTTCCTACGTGTTCATCATAAACATGTCGTAAATTAACATCATCTTGTTTAAAAAGAATGATTAAATTTGCATTGTCTCGTATCAATTGTTTAGGTATTTTACTATACGTTTGATTCAGATAGAAGCTGTCTATATTTTTATGCCTTCCCATTGCAAAGTAATCCCGTATATTATTTTGATTTTCACATGCAACATCGTCAAATATCATTATTGAATTAATATTAGCCTCATGAGGGCTTAATACTTCATCATTCTCACAATATTTTCGAAAATAAATTGAGGGGACCATTGTTAAAACTTGTTCTAAAAATTTATATATAGGCTGGAATAAAGTTTTAGAATAAATATAAACATTTTGGAAGCGTAGGCCTTGTTCATGAAGCAGCAAACCAACAATTAAATTCGTTTTTCCACAATTAGACGGACCACAAATTATACAGCGAATGGTGTCGGGTAAAAGTTTGCCATGCCGAAAATTGCGATTGCGAGTAGAACAAACAACATCCAACTTCAGCCTGTGAGATTGTTTTACAAACTTCATTATTAAAACTGTAAATGCGTCTGTACTAACCGACAAACTTAAAGATTGTAAGCGTTGAAGCATGGGAATCTATTTATAAACCGAAAACAAGGTATCGTGACGGTATACGGTTTCATAGTCACGATTGAGCATTTCAGAACAGAAAACAAGTTAACCATGATATGATACTGTATATACGATTGAGCGTTTCGGAACAGAAATCGATAGATTTCTGTTCTGAAACGCTCAATAATACACTACTCAGGTGGTGGAGGTCTAGCTTCGTTAGGCGTGATGGGTGAGGCGAGGCGCACTAGCGCGTTGCGAATAGTGCAAAGTCGCCAGAGCTCACGAAAATGCGCTGTGTTGAGAGTGAGGGAGCTACTAATATCTACTCTCTTTCAACACAACCCCCCACTCTTGCTCTATAGGTTACGGTGTCTGGTTACTATCCCCATCACCTGTTCCAAACCATCATTAAATTGCGTAAGTTAATAAATAGGAATTTTCCCGGACATGCGGCCCGGCTAGATCGATGCATGCATCCCCCGTCAAATAATACAATCTTGTAAGTAAGCTTCTCTAGTATAATTATTTATTAACAAGAATAACCATGAAAAAACAACAAACGCTTAATGTTGGTCGACCCGACAGGTTACGTAGTCAGTGTAATGTAAATCATCCCTAAAAACGACATACCAGAAAACAATACCGTGTTCTAACACAACTCCTAATTTCATGGGTGCCTATGTGAACGCTGAGCCACTAGGACAGTGACGCAACTGGGACATTCATAACGTTTACGCCTCAGGAAAACCAGTGTAAGTCCAATCCTATTGGGTACTTTCCTCATGCGGGCAGCGACGCGAACGAAATTCTCCATTTGTCCAAGGGCGGATTAGGGGGGAGTGGGGGGAGTCACAGGGGCACGTGAACCCCCCCCCCCCAGACGGTTGTGGAGTTTCTATTACTTTAATAAATACTACAGTTGTTGATTATTTCTACCCGCCTGCCCCTTGTGCCCCCCCCGAAAAAAATCCTGGATCCGCCCTTGATGGTGTCCCGCTGTCCGGCTGTTCTCCTCTACAGGTCGCATTTTACATCCGATTCCCGTGAAATTTTGTGAGCAGGTTCAATAATTTATATAGATTTTATAGTCGGTTCAGTTTTAGTTAAATAACTACAACTTAGAGAAGTTGAAAAACCCCCGATATTTTCATTCGGGATTTCATTTGGGAGCTATGATACCACAGACAGATACACAGACACGTTAAATTGATAACACCCCTTTGCGTCGGGGGTTAAAAATGACTAAGGACAGGCTGCGAGTTCGAATGATGAAATTTGGTACGGCGATAGTTTGAGACCCTGACGGCGACATAGGATAGTTACTTAAATCAAAGCCATTACACGCCTAGCAATTAGTACACAGCTTCTGAAATGCCGTTCTGAGTGGAAAAGTCTTGGTCATTTCTCAAAATCGCGATTTGGCGATTTCGTAAAATGGAAGCCTTAAATTGTTTTAAAAGTTTCCTGAAATTTCTGGAAAGTCAATACAACAACTGTCAAAAAGTAGTTGGAATGAGACATAGTACAAACCTTTAATTCTAACCATAGCAAGTCGGTGTGGCAAATTACATCATTTGTAAGTAAGTGAGCTTCTACGAGTACCTTCCTTAACGGGCAGGGTTTAAACGTTAAATATTATGGCGCCGGCAGCTGTCACCCTATGGAAAATTGTCAAACGACAACAATTACAGACGGTTGAAAGAACCGACTCTAAGTTGATCTGTCTGTAGGTGTCGAGCTGGCGGTTCTCGGTGGTGAGCTGGCGAGCAAGGTCACCAGAGTTCACGAGGAGGCGCTGCCGCTGTGATGAAAGTGAGACCTACATTTGACTCTAGTTTTGACTGAGTGACCACTCTTCAAAGGACGGAAGGTGGACTGATGACCCGGTAAAGGTCGCGGGAGTCCGCTGGATGCGGGTGGCGCAGGACCGGTCACTTTGGCACTCTTAGGAAGAGGCCTATGTCCAGCAGTCGACGTCTTTTGGCTGATATGATGATGATGAGCACTCTTCTGGATTTGCGAACGATCATAGCGGGCTACGGTGTCAGCTTACCATCAGGTAGACCGTATGCTTGTTGCTTGCTCCATAATCCATAGCAACGGGGTGGCATCAGTAGAGGCGCTCAAAGGCCACCATGTTACTTCCACTTTGGTTCGGAGGATTATACGAATGGTTCAAGTTATACTAGACCAAGATGGTGACACGACTAGAGACAGATGAATCGCGTAGCGGCATGCGCGATGGTATCTCGACAACAATGTATCGGAATGAATAGTATATTGTTTTGTCAACACGTTGCTTAAACGGCTACAGTATGAAGAAAGATTTATAAGTAACTAGCTTCCGCCCGCGACTTCGTCTGCGTGGACTCGGGATAAAAACTATCCTATATTTTAATCCAGGCTATAAACTATCTACGTGCACTGTTCCGCCGTTTAAGCGTGATTGAGTAACAAACATCCGAACATCTAAACTTTCGCATTTATAATATTAGTAGGATACTGGTTTGTTGTCTATTTGTAGTTGATCTTTGTCGCAATAGATAGGAGTACTATAACATTTTGATTAGGTATGCCAACTCCCTCTCATGTTTACTCTGGGTAGGACACAGCGTACAACTTGTCGGAAATATCTCCGAACCTCGTTACCTGCGAACGTCATATAAGCCAGGTCCACAGATATTTCCGACGGGTTGTAATGTGATCTATGATCTGGCTCATATTCCGAGTAACCCAACTGATCCACTTCGGAAGTACATCCACCTTATAAAAAACCGCAGCCCTCATACTTAACACCGCTGCTACTTGTTCCGCAAGTATGTTATTCGGAGCCCATTACACGGAGGTACAAGCTATAATTTACGCTTACTTGCACGGAGACACTTTTTTTTTTTTGTTCTCTGCTTATCGGCAATCAGTCCGAAGACTATAAGTCGATGTGTGCATTCGTACGGCCTGGCAATTCGAGTGTGCTCTCCAGCGAGAGCATCTCCTCATTTTTTTCAAGTCTGAGGCTACTCTCTATTTTGTAGCTCCAGGATGTTATGTCGTTTCAGTCGCCTTGTGTGGTTCTGGACGCTCAGTTGTTGTGCTAATTTATTTGGGTGGTTAATTAGTCGCTGCTTGTATTTCAAGGAAATGTCTCGGAGCTCTTCCTTTACTGTGCCTATTGACAGATGTTCATGCAGTTCACTGTTAGTAATATACCATGGTACGTTTGCTATTGATCTCAGGATCTTATTTTGCAATCGTTGTATGATGTTAATGTTTGAGTCACTAGCGCAGCCCCACAATTGCACGCCATACATCCATATCGGTTTTAGTACAGCCTTATAGATAAGTAGTTTGTTGTCCATTGACAATTTAGCATTTCTTCCCAACATCCAGTATAGGTTTTTGTGTTTGAGTGCGATTTCGTTCCTTTTGTTTTTTATATGATTTTTCCAGGTCATGCGTCGATCGAGGTGCATTCCCAAGTATCTTACGCAGTCGGTGTGTGGTAGCGTGTTACCGGCCGTCGGTGGTGAGCAAGGTCACCGGTAATGCGCAGTGTTCAGTGACGGTTCTGTATTCGTACAAGCTAGTGAATAACAAACGTGACACGACATTTTGCAAAGACCCGTGATTTTCTGACATAACGGAGACGTACCCATAATCAAGAAACAGCAGGCCCACATACATAATAGTTTGCGCAACCACCAATTAAAACATAACTGACTCGCCCTGCTGGTGTTACCGTCCACTGGTTCCGCTACGCTCCACTTACGGCAAATCTACCGTGTGTTGATACACTGTAAGTAACTGAAAGCGAATCGGTGATCAGTAACCTAAGCAATTTAAGGGAATCGATTCAGCGCTACAAATGCAATTCCAATCTAGGTGCGTGGAGCTCTTGCAGCTTGGGGTAGAAGATTTAACCTATTCGCCGCCACCCCGCGGTTCCCTCACGCCACGCAAGTTTTAGGTCTGTTGTTTTTGACTTCGGATGACGTCGGTGGCAAGGTGGGTTGCAACAGCAAGGGAGTTGAGTCCAAGTCAGTGGCGGCAAATGGGTTGAGAATGTAGAGATTCGTCCTTAAGCAGTGGACGAGAGCCATTAGACAGAGAGCTTAATCTTGCGGTCTTTATGTTTGGGTCCAGAGGGGACTCGAATACACCCTGGGTGGCTACGAACTAAAATGTGACGAGCTGTTTAGAACAAGTTGAAATCCGCGACTGGGGCAGTATTCGGGATTGTTTCTTAGAATTTCTTCATGTCCGTGTACGTCCGTCGTAGGCATTTTACCCAAGAACTTTACTTGCGTAAATTAAATCCTACTAATATTATAAATGCGAAAGTTTGGATGTTTGGATGTTTAGATGTTTGGATGTTTGTTACTCAATCACGCTTAAACGGCTCAACCGATTTAGATGAAATTTTGCACGAAGATAGTCTATAACCTGGATTCAAATATAGGATAGTTTTATGGCGGGTCCACGCAGACGAAGTCGCGGGCGGAAGCTAGTTTGAAATAAAGGTGACTTTTGTAATCTCTTCAAACGTGTGTGGTAATTGTGCCAATGTTTAACATCCTCAGTTCAATAATTGACACTGAGAACTGATTACGATAGAGGGGGTCAACTATTGGGGCAGTATCGAGACCGGGAACTTTATCTCAGTTAAATTGCTTTAAAAGTGAAAAAGTCAGAGTTCCATACGGGACACTGAAAACGTGACAACCTATCGAATCCATTTCTAAAAGTCAGTTTAAAGGCAAATATTTGGGTGGTGAGCGACAATAAGTATCAATAGACCAAAAAATAAATCCTAATAGAAATGTATGTACCTACAAATACCCAACAACTACTCATACGAAGACATTCAATGCGACACAAGCAACTGTTTAAAATGCCCTCACACGTCAGGTTAAGGACAATGCACAATGGACACTTAACTTAACACGTTCCTTCGACGACTCGAAAGTACTCTAGTCCGAGAGCCGCACGTAAATCGTCCCAATTCGTATCACTTTATTTGTCCGAAATAGGTATCCTACTAATATTATAATGGATCTTTATCACTGAATCACGCAGGAATGCGCACGCACGTTGAGTGGGTTAAGAACTTTGTCATATGAATAGTGTATATACCTATGGCCTGGAATAAAACATAGGATACTTTCCCCCTCCAAAATCATCCCTCATAGGAAAGAAATTGGGGGTGGAAGGTGGAGTTAGCGTTGACAAAGTCACGGGCAAAACGAAGTAAAAATGTATGGCAACCTACTACCATCGATCCGATTTTAATTTGAATTTTTAATGGATAGTTTTGAGTACGCAATATGTTGAGTCATATTGACCTCCTCGTCGTTCAGTAGATCAGTAGACCAAATACGTGTATATAATGACGTCGGTAAAACAGCGTTCGTTCCTCGTACTAACTATTATAATGCACAATATCACAGAACTACACATGTCAAGCGATTATAATACGAATCCCCTTTGGTTTTAAGTTGAAATTCGTCCATCAAAAAATCTTTAGCAAGAGTCATGCGTTGTTTGGGCTATTCACGAAATATTTGCGATGCATTAGAATTTGATGAAATCGTTTTACACGTGTTTTGTTTTGAGTGATCATTGTATTTTTAACCGACTTCAAAAAACAGAGGAGGTTCTCAATTCTGTTGTTTTTTTATTTTTTATTTATTGTTTTTATCATTTTTTTCAATATTTGTTACTTCAGTAGGTACTCCGTCATTGATGAACCGATTTGTATTTTTTTTTGTTAGTAACTATATGCTTCCAGGTGGGTCCCATTTTTTTTCAAAAAATCAGTTGGATGGTGGGATCCATGAGGAATTGAGGGAACTCCTCAATTATATTAGGCACGCGTGTAGTGATTTTGGTATTGTCTATTATAAGTAACTCGTGTATTTACACCCGGAAATCATAAATTTGGTGGAGTGGAATTGATGATGAAGACTACAGATGACTTATGGAATTCCTCAATTATGTACTTAAAAGTACAAAAGTATATCACAGATTCTGATAAGATTCCGTTGATATAGCAACTATTAGAAGTGCCAAAGGTGATCTTTGTGGAATTGACGGAAGTCCTCAAATATTATCGGCCCACATACAGCGATTCGGTTTTTTTCTCTAATAATCAACGCATTTGCTCTCGGAAATTAGTTCATGTGGTAAATTGGAAAAGAAATGTGGAAATGTTTTCGTGGCTTGGCGGAGTACTAAATTAAAGTCGGTTAAAACTGTTGTTAAAGTAAGTAGTGTATTATTGAGCGTTTCAGAACAGAAATCTATCGATTTCTGTTCCGAAACGCTCAATCGTATATACAGTATCATATCATGGTTAACTTGTTTTCTGTTCTGAAATGCTCAATCGTGACTATGAAACCGTATACCGTCACGATACCTTGTTTTCGGTTTATAAATAGATTCCCATGCTTCAACGCTTACAATCTTTAAGTTTGTCGGTTAGTACAGACGCATTTACAGTTTTAATAATGAAGTTTGTAAAACAATCTCACAGGCTGAAGTTGGATGTCGTTTGTTCTACTCGCAATCGCAATTTTCGGCATGGCCAACTTTTACCCGACACCATTCGCTGTATAATTTGTGGTCCGTCTAATTGTGGAAAAACGAATCTAATTGTTGGTTTGCTGCTTCATGAACAAGGCCTACGCTTCCAAAATGTTTATATTTATTCTAAAACTTTATTCCAGCCTATATATAAATTTTTAGAACAAGTTTTAACAATGGTCCCCTCAATTTACTTTCGAAAATATTGTGAGAATGATGAAGTATTAAGCCCTCATGAGGCTAATATTAATTCAATAATGATATTTGACGATGTTGCATGTGAAAATCAAAATAATATACGGGATTACTTTGCAATGGGAAGGCATAAAAATATAGACAGCTTCTATCTGAATCAAACGTATAGTAAAATACCTAAACAATTGATACGAGACAACGCAAATTTAATCATTCTTTTTAAACAAGATGATGTTAATTTACGACATGTTTATGATGAACACGTAGGAAGTGATATGTCGTGGTCTCAGTTTCGTGAAATGTGTGGACAAGTATGGGACATACCGTTCAAGTACTTAGTTATTAATAAAGACTGTAATAAAAATTCTGGATGCTATAGGAAAGGTTTTGATACGTTTATCTTGCTAGAGTAACGGTATACATAAAGGATCGTATTTAAGTTGAAACTTATTACTTAAGATGAAACCATCTGGATCGGACATGAATCTAAAAATGAACGAGGAGAAATTATTTAAAGAAAAAGTACTCCGATCTGCTGAAGCCGTAAGAAAAAAAGTTAAACTTATTCGTGATGTTAAAACAAACGATAATATGATGTTGGAAACAATGCTAAAACCAATTATAGATCCTCTCAATGAAATGGCAAAACACAATAATCATGGTTCGAATAATAATGACACTGATCGTGACAACGAAGAATTAAAATGGGATTCTAAGACAGTAAAAACATTAAAATATAGTCCGTCTGAACAGGAAAATAAGGAAAGTTTCGTTGATAAAACATTTCTGAGAAAATCATCAGAATCTAGTTCAAATACTACCGATGCTGAATTAAATGACAGTAACGCTAACCTAGATGATGCCTTATCTCATGAAAGTGTCAATCAAAATGATTCTGATACAACCAACAATGCTTCGTTTAGAACATCTGATTCGTATGCTTCTCCTCGTGAAGACCCCGTTTGGCAAAAACAATATTCGTACACAAATATTCCTTTTGGTGTACGAATGGAGCGTGGCAAGCTAATGTTTGGATCTTATCCGATTTCAGTGAATGACCAAAAACTCAAAATATGTGGGGAAAGTATTCATTTAACGCCAGGTTTAAACGATTTATTGTTTAAGAAAATACCTGATTTAAGTCTCGTTACTGAAGACGATAAACGATTTTATAAAACTTTGTTATTAAAAACAAATGCTCATAGACGTGATTTTGATCCAAATAAACCAATAAAAAGCAATAAGGGCATGAAATATTTATATGTGATAAAACCACTTTTCAAATTATCTAAACAACGATCAGTAAGTGAAGAAATTCATGTATCCGGCCATGGACTACCATCAATGAAAAAAGTAAAGAAAGACATTGCGTATGTGTATTGGGATGACCCGAACGAATTAGTAGAGAGATTAAAATTGCTTATAGCAGCACGCGATGCTGGTAATACAGGGTTAGGTAACGAAATTATATCTATTATTGAAGAACTGCGTGAAGCTGGCATAGTCAAATAATATATAAATAAATAAAGTTTATTTTTTTAACAGTCGTACTTTGACTTTCAACTAAACAAAACAAAAAATGAATATAGACAAATTTGGTCACCATGTTCATAAGCGCTTGCGTGCTGGAGAGATTTATGATCTCAAGTACAAGGCTTTGCTTCGAACAGAAGCGGGACATTTTGATTTACAATCATTGCGATTAAAAGGTGTTGTGAAACCTTTAGCACCTGATGATGCAGTAAATAAACAGTACGTTGACGAATATATTCAGAACATGTACGATAAGAAGCACATAGACTCGTTATTTCAAATTATAAATAGTCAAATTCATCAACTTGCATCTCAGTTAAAACTCAACTTTTACGCAAAGAAGGAGATAGATAATATTTTGAAAATAATAAATGACGGCAAAGGAACAAATAGTGGACGAGATCCATAGATCTGCGCGAAAAAGATTTAAGCGGCGATCAGTTCTACTTAAAGGGATTGATGATTTATGGCAAGCCGATTTGATCGATTTACAGAAATGTCATAAGGTTAACAAGGGATATAAGTATATTTTGACTGTCATTGATGCCTTTTCGAAGTACGCATGGTGTTATCCTATAAAATCTAAGACAAAAACGGAAGTAAAACATGCATTTGAATTTATTATAAAATCGTCAAAACGACAACCTAAAAACTTACAGACAGACTTTGGAAGAGAGTTTTACAATAACGATCTATGTTGCTATTTAAAGTCTTTGAATATAAATCATTATTCGACGTATTCAATTATGAAGGCATCTATTGTTGAAAGACTGATAAAGACAATTAAGCTTAAACTGTACAAATATTTTAGTTTGATTGGTAACTATAAATGGGTTGGAAATCCTTTAAATGACATTATTAAGTCTTATAATCAAACTATACATCGTACAACAAAATTTAAACCGATTGATGTAAACTATACTAATGAAATTGAAGTTAAGAACAACATTCAAAAATCAGTTTCCAATGGAAATTATAAATCAAATAAATTCAAGAAAGGAGATTGTGTGCGTATTAGCAAGTATAAAAGCTGCTTTCATAAAGGTTATACACCTAATTGGTCAACACAACTTTTCACTATTAAACGTGTGAATCACACTCAACCTGTTACATACCATATTGAAGACCAACGAAAAAATATGATACTAGGTACATTTTACGAAAAAGAACTTCAGAAAACTAAGTATCCAGATGTTTACTTGGTAGAAAAGGTACTTAAAAAAAAGGGTAGGAAGTTGTACGTTAAGTGGTTAGGTCTTAGTGATAGTGAAAATAGTTGGATTGATAGAAATGCTGTCGTATAATATTTATATACCTTCTATAAACTAAACTTTCTCATTGTCATATGAGATATGAAAGGAAGAGGACTTTTAAATAGTGCTATTAATCACTTACCATTCGAACTACACTTACCTGGTTATAACTATTGTGGGCCGGGAACGAAATTACACAAACGGCTAAAAAGAGGTGACAAAGGAATTAATGCGTTAGACACTGCGTGTATGAAACACGATATTGCTTACGATACATATCCTGACTTAGCGGAAAGACACCAGGCAGACTTAGAACTTTATAAAATGGCCAAGCAAAGAAAGAGATCGAAAGATGCAGGGAAAGGAGAAAGAATAGCTTCATGGTTAGTTAGTAAAGTGATGAAATCTAAACTTAAAGCTGGTGCGGGAATGAAAACATTTAAGCGTTTTGTGTCTAAAATACGCACTGAAATGAAAAAGAAAGCTAAAACGAAAGGCTCTATAGTAGATCGTGCACTTGTTGCCGCAAAAAAAGTTTTTTCTAACGATACTATGGTTCGAATACCACGTTTAATACCAATTCCAAAAACTGGTGGTTTACTACCGCTAATACCAATTTTCGCTGGACTATCCGCATTAGGATCATTAGCAGGTGGAGCTGCTGGAATCGCTAAAGCTGTGGGTGATTACAAAGCTGCTCGAAAAAACTTAGCTGAATCAGAACGGCATAACAAGATGATGGAATCTATTGCATTGGGAAAAGGGTTACATATTAAGCCATATAAAAATGGGAAAGGTTTATGTATTAAAACTTCAAAAAACTAAATCAGAGGTTACCCAGACGTGCTCTTACGAATATTGATATTTTAAAACACTCCTCTATTATCCCCCATTTTCGAGGAGTTTATATGAGGGATAGCTTACCAAAGCGTCCCAAAAAAGTTGAATGTGGAATCCTTAATTTGGATAGTTCTGAAAACAATGGAACTCACTGGGTAGCCTATGTGAAAGATAATAGTTATTGTGAATATTTTAATAGTTATGGTGACCTTCCACCTCCGATAGAATTACAGAGGTATTTAAACAATTATAACATATGTTATAACTACAATAGATATCAAAAGTTTGACACTGTAAATTGCGGTCATTTATGCTTAAAATACTTAAATAATTATTGGTGTAACCGTTTAAATAACATTGCATAATAAACAGCTTATCAGTAACACGATGTCTTTCACTTTGTCTATAACTGGAAACTCCGCCAATTTAATAACGAACCATTCACCACCTTTACAACTAGATGGTGAATATGAATGTGGACTGTTGTATATGTCATCGTTTAATTCAATACCTAATATAGACTATAGAAATAATAAGTTTTATTATGGAGAAAACGAAGTAATTGAAATTCCTGAAGGATCATATGAACTTCAAGATATTGAAGATTACCTTAAAGAACACCTTCAAGGATGCACATTTACCTTGAAATGCAATAATAATACCTTGAAAACATCAATTTTGTGCACTAAAAATATTTATTTCGACAAAGAAAATTCTATTGGAAGTTTACTTGGTTTCGGAAAAGAATCTATTCAGGCGAATATATTAACAGAATCTCTCTTTCCTGTGTCCATTCTGTCTACAACTATAGTCCGAATCGAATGTGACATAGTGAGCGGTTCATTTGTTAACGGAAAACCTAGTCACATAATACACGAGCTGATACCGTCCGTACCCCCCGGCTATAGGATAATAGAGACACCTAGAAACGTTATCTATTTCCCTGTAACCCAAAATAGTTTAAGTTCAATTACAATAAGAATATTGGATGGTAACCATAATTTGGTTAATTTACGGGGTGAAGAGATCCAAATATATTTACACCTTAGAAAAAAATGATAGACTTTAATAAAAGTTCAGTAACATTTAAAAGTAGTACTAGTATGCATCAAGCAATCAAGAAAAGAAGACGTAAAGTGAAACTTTCAAAAGAGAATAAACAATTTCTCCAATACCTAGGTCTCTTAAAATGAGTATATTAAATTTAACAGAGCCTTTTACCTTCGATAACTCAATTGAGAGTTTCGAATATCATTCGTATAAGCCGTACGTAACCAGTTTTAATTTCAATGATGAAATACGGATACCTATTAACCAACAAGACCTTAACGTTTTACCATCAGCGAGTGCTATATACATAGAGGGTACTATAACTGTATTCAACAGAGAAACGAAAGCAAAGGTGAACAGTGTTCTATTTACCAATAACCCCATACTTCACCTATTTCAAGATATTCGATATGAACTTAATGGAATCGAAATAGATAAAATTAAAAACGCAGGGGTTACAACAACTATGAAATCTCTCGTATCCATGAATGAACTTGAAGCCTCGATGTCCAAATTATGGGGTTGGGATATGAACGGTACAAAAAATGTACATGGAACATTCTCTGTATCTGTTCCTTTAAATAAGGTTCTTGGATTTGCTGAGGATTATAACAAAATTATTATTAATTGCAAACATGAACTTATTCTTTTAAGGTCCAATACTAACTTAAATAGTGTTAAATTAAATGTAAATGAATACATAGACCATATCACCATATCTAAAATAGTATGGCGTATGCCTCACATTAAGGTTTCTGACCGAGAAAGATTAGGTCTACTGAAATATTTGGAAAGAGATCGCGCTATTCAGATAGCATTCAGGAATTGGGATTTGTATGAATATCCACTTCTACCTGAAACGTCAAAGCATTCTTGGGCTATCAAAACTTCATCTCAAATTGAAAAACCGCGTTACATCATAGTTGGATTAAAAACAGCGCGAAAAAACCACGCTGATAAAGACATGACAGGCTTTGATCACTGTAATTTGAGAGATGTTAAAGTTTTTTTAAACTCGAGTTACTTTCCTTATGAAAGTTTTGATGTCAGTTTTTCGTCTGAGAAGTTTGCTATATTATACGACAAGTATGCTAAATTTCAACAGTCTTACTATAACCGTGTTCAAGCACCTTTGCTGAGCCCGGAAGAATTTAGAAATAAAGCCCCACTATTTGTCATTGACTGTTCTCGACAAAACGAAACCTTGAAAACAGGATCAGTTGATGTACGGATTGACATAGAGTGTGAGTCAGATATACCTAAACAAACCTCAGCTTATTGCCTTATTTTAAATGATAGTATTATTGAATATAAGCCTCTAAGTGGTATTACGAAAAAGATTTCGTAATGACGGACTACATATTCGTAGACCTTCAAGGATTTAAAATAAATGAAAACATGTTTATTGTAAAGGAATTTGTATATAGTACACTACTGTATACTCAAGTTTTTTTAATAAAGCCCCCGTTTACATTTTCTAAATTATCCGAAAATGAAAAAAGGCATACAAGATGGTTAGAAAAACACTTCGGGTTGTTCTGGCAAGAAGGGTATGTTGATTTTAGAGAATTTAAAAGACTTATTGTAAACCACATCAAAGGCAAAACGATTTTTGTGAAAGGCATGGAAAAAAGTCTATGGGTTAAAAAATTGTGCCCGGACTGTACTATTATAGATTTAGGTGAAAAGGGCGCTCCTAATTTAAAAGAGCTGCATAAAAAATATTGTTTATTGGAGGGTATTTATAATTGTGTATATCATAAGAAAAATTGTGCGTTAAAAAATGTACTATGTATTAAAAACTGGTATTTAGATAAGGATGAAAACAATTATTGATTGTTTTTCTTTTGAAATAAAAAATAATAATACAAAATACTTTTGTTTTTAATTTATACTCACCCTTATAGAAACTTCCTTAGAAAAACCTAAATACAGATAAGATTTATACGTTATGAGATCGATAAAAAAATGTAAAATAAAAGTTCAATAAAATAATATATAAATTACCATAAATCTTTTCCGTATTTAAGGAAAGAAAATGATGGAACTCTGCTAGAAATGAAACAAATCATATTACTTATAGGATTTTTTCTTTATTAAATTGAATAAAATCACATACATAATGTTTATGATATTACAAATTACAACTATCTTATTCGAATATCTCTATTAGTACATAGATTTATGGCCCCATGATATCGTAGAAAATTGGTTCTGCAGTATAATACGTTTGTCGTCATTTGACGACAGCGCTACTTTTTTTACAGATTGTGTAAAAATAACATGTTTTAAAGATTTGAATACAATATTCGTCTTTCGTAACTTTTCTCTATTTAACAATACTTTTTTATAGTGTTCAAAATCCAAATGACGCACAACATGTTTTTTTGTACCCTTAGCTTTCTTGACTTGTTTACTTTCTGTTTTGATACAATACAATTTTGACCGAAGGCCCACAAACTCGCTTATTATTTCACCGCCAAGTTCGTCTTTAAATAAACCCGGTATTTTTTTATTTTGAGGAGTTATGCCATGTGCGTTGCTTACAGAATAATTGCTGGTATCGAAATAAGGTTGAAAGTTCAATTTAATATCTGAATATACATTTTCTGTGGTTATCGTATACAGCCACGAGTCCGTATCAATGTAACAAACACTTAAATTAGTCCCGTAATAAGGTTTCATGTAAGAATAATGGAAGTCATACATGTGAGATTTTGAAATTTCCAAAACGGTAAATCCTACGTAAATTGGTCGATCAAGTTTTATAGATTCAGGATTCATTTGTACTGCCACGAAATTTTCAGAGAAAATGGTTGAGCTATGATAATTAGGTCTACCTATTAAGCACTCTGCTCCATATTTCTTTTTAGTTTTGTTTTTACAGTCATTCCATATATTAACTAACATTACATTTAACCTTTTCTCGGGGTCTTCAAGAGTCTTTCCAAAAATAGCATTATTGAATAGTTTGCATAGATTTTGCTCAAATACAGATGTAGCTTTCTGCCTCAAATGCGTGTTTAGATCTATGTATTGCTTTAAAAATTGACTTTGTTTAAATTGTATTACTCTATGAATTTTTTTTAGGACCAATCCATGCTTCATACATGTTTTTAAATGGACGTAATGAATGACGTACTCGTATTTATCATATAAATTCGGTATAAGTTTAGGTTGCTTTGAACCAGGAGGCACGAATTTTTGCGGGCAGAATGGAATGTCATTATGATAGTCGTGCAAGTGTTCAGGATAGGAAAGGTCTACTTCGAGGATAAAACCATAATCCGAATCTTCTGGTACTGACATGATATCTAGTTTATCTATTTCATCCTGCTGCAATAATTTAAAATCGGCATAAGGTAAACTACCGCACATAGCGTACCCGTATAAATTATTACAGTCTATGTATAGTAAATAGTTGCTTGGAATATTAGGATCATAATTATGCATATATTTATTGTTCGCGCTAGCATATCGTGTGGAACATAAACATATACCCCCACGAATGCCCTTTTGAATCATTCGAATTATTTCGAGGTCATTTATGAGTTGTAATTTTATATCAGTTATTAGCAACATGGCATCAAAACTTAAACTTGGAGCGGTTAGATAAAAAGCAGGATCTAGTCTATAGTTAACCTTACAGGTTTGACGAAACTTTTCGAATATGTCAGCCAATAACAATACATCGGATTTAAGGTAAAGATCAGTGTATTCTCCTAAATTATTAAGTACGAATGATTTCCAAACCAGGTTAGCATGCTCGTAATCATATTTCGATATATTGTCATCAGTTAACGAGTTGTAAAAGTAATGATGCTGAGGTAAAGATTGCTCTTCATAGCGACTCCAACTATCCATATACTGATACGGGTACACACCTTTACGCTTCAGTAGGTCAAAGTGCTCTTTTAACGGATAAAAATGTGAAAGGTGTTTAAAATCTTTCGTGTTTAATGTACTTACAAGTTCTTCTAAACTAGCGCCTAAAAATTTGTACGAGTCCACAAAACGGACAGGCATAAATTTATTTTGATTATTGATAAAGTATTTGGTAAACGATATATAATTCTCTTTGTTTTTCGCTATAACGTTCATATGACCACGCATTTCTCCCAATTGACGTATAAACAAATGACTGTCGTATCCTGATAAGTTATGAAAAAATACGGGAACGAATTCAGGTAACCGGTAACGTATATTGCAATAAGAATGGGCTGCACCTCTGTAACGCCCTGTTAAATGACAATGATCCCTTACGGAATCGCCGAGCAACAACTTGCGACAAATAAAACAATGTTGAGCATTTGAAAAATCATTTTCATCGTTTTCCGTCATAATTAATGGCATAGGGTTTGAATAAATATCGTGTATTGTACAGATATCCCTTTGCAGATATTCGATAAATTTTGCTATACAGTCTTTTCCCCGATATGAAACATATTTATTGAGAGAACTGTCATATGAACAAACAATATAGTACGCAAATGCAGCTGGTACATGTTCCTGTAATTTAGTAGTACTCTGATTGCTGCTTTTTTCCGTATTTGGTATCAATAAACATTCGAAATCCGAATAAATTATAAATTGCAGATCTTGCAAACGCTCATAATTTTTAAATTGTATATGTTCATTTTGATCGGGTAAAATAGTCTTTACACCTCCACATACATGAGCACCAAACTTTATTTTACTGTTAAAAAATATCAAACATTCCTCGCACAGAAACAATGATCCGTTGTGTTTTGTCAATTGGCTTTTAAGTAATCGGCCTATATTCTTAATAAGACAGTAATGCGTTTGTCGACCGTTTTCTAACAATAATAAATTAACATGATGTTGCTTGCGACGTGCGGTTTTATACAACGGACCGACAACTTCAATTTTATTCTTCAGTGCGTACACATTAACACTTATATTTTGGTTATTTTTTTCGAATATTTTGATGTCATTCAATCCCACCGGAAAGGTCATGTTCTTTATATTGAGATTGGCTTCAAAATGCGGATATGAAGTTACCCTATGAGCATTATTTTTAGCGGGAAATAAAGAAGCCATTATGCACCATAAAAAACAGAACGCATCATTGTTTTGAATATTAATGCACGCTCGTTTAAGTTTTATATTTTTAGGTAAGTCTATGAAACCTGACGCTCTCAGCGGATTATACTTACAGATGTTTAGTTCTAGGTATAAATTTCGCATGAAAGCCCAGCCACTATCTCTGTCTTGAAAGTCATCAATTTTTCGGCAAATCAATTGTAAAAGATTTGAAAAGATTTCATTGAAATCATAATTAGGGTGTAGAATCATATTTTGTGTCGCAAATGATTTTATTTCACATGTATCGTTTTTGAGTAAAGAAAATTCTGCAAATAATTCAAAATTTACTTTGATGCTATTGAAAACTGATTGTTTTGCATCCAAAATTTTATGAACGCGTTTACGAAGACTGCGAATAAACTCTGCAGGAGGACTCGAACATGCTAGTTCGCCTTCGTGTCCGCGCACGCGGTACGACGCTATTTTATTACGGAAGGCGCTCGCTATTTTTTCTATACCGTCGCCCTTATCGATACCAGTATTATTTTTGTGCATTGTACTTCTTAAATGCGCGGAAAATGCTCGACTAGCAACAGATGTTTCGCAAACTGAACAAAATATCGATTTACTACTCATTTTTATTTTAAATTCTAATTTAACCAATTTATGGGGCCAAAAATTAATATACAGCCTTGGGCAGAAGTATTGAGCACCTTATATTTTCCTTCGTAGCTTTATATACTGCAATGTGTTTAAAATTCTAATATTAAAAACGATGCGCAATTTAATAAGGTATTTATGAAACCAGAAAACTTTTATTCATAAGACTAAAGTACCGTTTAACTAAAGCATGGGTGCTCAACGCTTCTTGCCAAGGCTGTATCTAGTCTATTGGTCTACAATTAATTTAGTCGCGGTAAAACACTCCTTCTTCGGTGAAACGTTCCCGACACAATTTTAACGCTTTATTTATAGTTGAAACCTCCGGTGAATTCGAATCAAGGCAAATTTTTAGCGTAACAAGAGCTTTTTCCCATCTATCTTTTGATGAAACGGATTTTATGTCGGCAAAATTATATAATTTCAAATCAAGATAGAGGTCGCCCGACAACTGGCTATTTCGACGCACTTTACCTTGGGGAACTTTGCGTATCAGCGTAGACTGAAGCGCCGCTTTATCTTCTCGGAACGACGCACGAAAATCTTCGTCTTCGCTTTCACCGCCAATTAACCATCCCGATTGCTCGCCACTATGCTTGTGCGCTGGTTTTTCATGCCTGAAAATCATAAAACATGTATTTTAATACTTATCAAATTCATCCTACTTAACGCATAAATGTTAACAAAATTCAAGGTTAATGTGAAAAAAAAAATAGGTATGTAATTACCGTTGTATAGGAGTTTCGATCTCGGATTCAGAAAGCACGTTCTCTTTTTTCGACGATTTCAGCTTCTTAGTCCTATAAAGATAAAAAGGGTAACTAAAAATAGAGCTCATCAAGGACATGTATTTATTAAAATAATAATGACATGTCTAAGGGCCTCTACGCGTTGGCTTCGGCTCCGCGCATGCCTTCCAAACGTCCGGGATACTATTGTCCCGTGATTGAAAACGACACAAATAATAAATAATAAAAATGCATTATTTACCTCGTATTGTTGACTGACTCGATCGATTTCGTAGAAGTTATCGAAGGCACGATACTTTTTTTCGATTTTTTTGTCTTGTTCAACCTAAAATAAAATGTTACATTTAGTAAATCTCATTTCATTCAAATTCAGTAAAACTGGTTGGAAATGTCAAAACTAGTAAATTACTTACCCCGGTTCAGGACGATCTTCGGATTCCGAAGGCACGATTCTCTTTTTTGATGTTTTTGGCTTCCTGTAAATGCAAGAAAAAATATTAAGTACACAATTATTTTAGCGTTACGAATTAAATAAATCATGTCATAGATATTTAATTGAATTACCATGAAGTTGGTTGGTTGTTTTCCAGCTCCTTATTCTTGCTAATAGGCTTAATGACTACTTGTTCGTCAGACGAGTACTCAGAATCATACCTGTAAATAACAAGGATATTAAAAATAATAATCATACATGATTAAGAATGAACAAAAATAATTATCATACCTACAAGTTAGGTACATAAAAAGTAAGTTAAATTATGAAAAACTTACGAACATGATTAATGCAGTGTTGTGTTGCTGGCCCGTCGAAAGCAAAAGTAAAAATGATCGTTTTAACAAGTGAGATCCTGTCGGAGAAAATCGTTCCCAGTAGTTCTCAACCTTTCAACGTTGTCACAATTAGTTTCTAATAACAGTATTGTTACAGAATACGTAAAAAGTATGTTTTTTAAAGGTTTGATACCTCAGATACCGTTTTGTACATTAAGCAAATGTGTAACAAACAAAAGTGTCTTGTTAAATTATATAGCGCCTGCGCTCATTTCAAAGGCACGGCTCTTATTACAAACGGACGCCGACCGCGTACCGATCGCAAACTGTCTTTTGTCTCGCACATCATATAATATTTCCTTCGTGCAAGAGTAACCCAATGGTAATAACTTATCAATGCGATTAAGTTTGAACTACACTGAATGCGATGATTTGATACACATGTTTATTTATTGAAATCGTGTCGGAACCTGTATGCAATGAAAATACCTATATGATGTCTTATACATGATTATATGATCCGAAATCATGTTATAACTTGTGTTGATTGCATCAGAGTAATTATATAGGTACTTAATAAATAAATCGATTTGTAGTAAACCATTTCTACTCCAATTCATTAGACCGACACACGTTGCCATCGTGATCGCTGATAATTGCAATGGAAAATAATAAAATGGTAAGTCCTCCTTATTTCAAATAACAAATATTTTGGGAACAAAAAAATGTAATGTGTTTTGTAAGTGTGCCTAATATTAATGATAATGTTTAATTATTTTTTTCCTTTACAGATTAAATCCAGTTCGCAGCCGATAGACATTTTCAAAGAAGTTGAAGGGCCAAATTTTTACTCTCAAGTTACACATGATGACCCATTGTTGTGCTGTTCTCAAGATATAAACGCCTACTTGAAGTACCAAAACGATTATTTAAATCACGAACAAGATGTTCCTTTACCAAAAGTTTCTAAACGCTCGAAGGAAACCTCGAAGAAAACGGGAAATAGCAAACATAAAACCCCCGACAATGGATTAAATTCGTACATCATTAAAAAGGTTAAGAAAGGCAGGCGAATGATAAAAATAAGTATATCAAGTCTTGAAGTGGACAACGAGTCTAAAGAGGTGGCAGTGCAATATGTTGTAGAAGATAATTTTGATGAAATGCTGAACGCTACGGAACAATTGGTCGATAAAATTGTTAAAAGATTAAGCAATGTTAGTTATTAACTATCTTGAAATATTATAATTCATGAAGAAAATAATATTTAAGTCCGTGTATGTTAAATGTAGCAAATTGCGTACCATTAATATTTTGTTACTTTGTTTTATAATAAATGTACTGTTGTAAGTAAAATAAAAATAAAAGGATAAATTGTTCAGACATTTCTTTCATTTAATTAGTTTTATGTCAAATGCAAAACATTTCTTTAATTTAGTTAATTTTATATCAAACGCAAAACGACAAAAAATTAAAATCAAATCATTGCAATCAGTGTAGTTCAATCTTAATCGCATGTAGTGTTGAATTTGGGATTAGCTGTACTTGTGCGGTCGATAAGTATCTATAGATGTCTTACCGAAGCTCGAAGCACAAATTTGATCACTTCGTCTGAAGTGGAGTGCAAATATCGTAGTCAAACAGGGTCCTAAGACGAGGGGTCTCTGTAAAGCATAGAGCCAAGTATAATTCCATCTACGTTGTAATTATTTGATGTTGATTAGTATCTTTTTTAACAATAAAAACACGCGCTCGCTCGATAAACAAATGCAATGAGCAGCCAAGTAGAATGACTCAAATTTCAATGAAATGCGTGATGGCAATTTAATTACAATGTTCAATGTAGCTACGTTTTATAATGCAATATGATCCAAAATTTCCATTCTAATGTCAACCTTATATCTTTATTAAAGATTCTCATTCACAAAAACTAATCTGGGACATAAGTTGTAGCTGTAGTTTTTATTACAAACTTTATTATTAGAATCAAGAACATGTATTTTAAAAATGTATTCTTAAAGTCTATATTACTAAGTAATTTTAAAAGATGACGTGCGAGTACGTCACATGCATTAGCCAATCAACGGGTCAGGTCTACATCACGCTTATGAAGTTTTTTGTATCGTTTGTATAAATACAATTTCAGTTTAATTGTTTGTCGGGAAGTTGACGACCGAACGACCCCAACACGTAAATCTTGCATCTTGGACTTGGCCACCCGGGGTGCGAGTAGTGTTGACTGTGAATGCGAAACATGGGGTACTCTATACCTACGCGGTCGATAGCGTATAGATACCATACCCGGAGGGGGTTCACTCAGAGCACCGCAATCTTATGCCAGAAACTGCTTTCTGGGGGTTGCGAACATATCTGGCGAACTTGATCAACTCGTCAGATATTGTGCGGTAAACACCATAGTTAACCCAAATCGGGAGCGCTATGAGGGTTCTTAGGACCCTTGCATGCAAACCGAGTTGGCCGCCTCGGAATGCGTGTTGTGTTCAAGCTTTTGCTTTTTGAAATCACGACTTACGACTTGTATTTGCTTGCTCATTAAACTTTAATCCAGTTGTAAAGTTTCAAAGATGATTAGTGCGGCACCCAGATGCGTTTCAGAATAGAAAACAAAGTTAGCCATGATTGCGTAGATACGATTGAGAGTTTCAGAACAGAAAACAAGTTAACCATGATACTGTATATGCGATTGAGCGTTTCGGAACAGAAAATAAGTTAGCCATGATTGCGTAGATACGATTGAGAGTTTCAGAACAGAAAACAAGTTAACCATGATACTGTATATGCGTTTGAGCGTTTCGGAACAGAAAATAAGTTAGCCATGATTGTGTATATACGATTGAGCGTTTCAGAACAGAAAACAAGTTAATCATGATACTGTATATGCGATTGAGCGTTTCGGAACAGAAAATAAGTTAGCCATGATTGTGTATATACGATTGAGCGTTTCAGAACAGAAAACAAGTTAACCATGATTGTGTATATACGATTGAGCGTTTCAGAACAGAAAACAAGTTAACCATGATATGATACTGTATATACGATTGAGCGTTTCGGAACAGAAATCGATAGATTTCTGTTCTGAAACGCTCAATAATACACTACTCACCTGTACCCACGCTTAGTTACTACGAATCGCGGCGTCAAGATATAGATATTTATTGGTCACCGGTGATGTGAGGTTAAAAGAAGTTATAGAATAGCGGGCCTGGAACACCTTTCCACATACTACAGAAGTACTTAATAGTGTTATTATGTCTGCGATCTTGTAAGGTGAAATTATTTTATTAACCGACTTCAAAAAAAAGAGGTTCTCAATTCGGTTTTTTTTTTTTTTTCAATGTTTGTTACCTCAGAACTCCGTCATTGATGAGCCGATTCGTAATTTTTTTATTTTGTTTGTTAGTATATACTTCCAGGTAGGTCACATTATGTACTTAAAGTACAAAGTACGTCACAGATTCTGACAAGGATCACCTTTGGCACTTCATTAGCTGCTATTTCAACGGAATCTTATCAATAAGATTCCGTTGAAATAGCAGCTAATGAAGTGCCAAAGCTGATCCTTGTGGAATCGACGGAAGTCCTCAAATATTATCGGGCCACATACAGCGATTGGATTTTTTTCTCTAATAATCAACGCATTTGCTCTCTGAAATCAGAGAAATGAAAATAATGTATTGAATACCTATCTTTGACGTCGTTCTCCGGAAAAGGGACCTAATTGTCCTTGACGCCTATGCTATTAATACGCTGTGATTCGTGACATTTGTATTAGCGCATCGTTAATAATGGCATAACCACCAACGTCAATAAGGTCCTTTTTCCCTGAGAAAGACACAATTAACGTGACAGGTCAGGCTTACACTGGTTTTGGTGCTTGTGAATATCAGAACCAGCCCTACATGGAGAGCGAGGTTTGCGGTTGGTGCAATTACGAATACAAATCTCTTTACCACAGCTTTACCATGTTATTAATAGCTAAATGTTCATTACAGGTCGAACGCTTAACTGAGACGGTGGCAAGGACCTGCAGCCCCATCCGCAACACTTTGACGTCACCCCTCTTCCCTTTTGTCCTGTCTCAGGCACCATCTCAGTTACACGGTATACCTATGCAAAATGAAAACACAAACTAGCAGCAAACTGAAAAGGACGCCTGTTGGCTACGACGATGGTATGCTGAAACCCTAAGGACTTTGACGAGGCGCTGTTGTGGTCCAACAGTTTTGGCATAAGTGTTAATCCAACAAAGTGCCAGGCTATAATTTTGGGAAGTCAACGGCAAGTCATTAAGTTAGGCACAACTTCAGTCGCACCGATTCTGTTCCCAATTTCTAGCTAGGTTTAGGATCTTGGCCTAGTTATAGATTGAACGCTATCCTGGAACGGCCAACTTCTAGAAATATGTCGGAGGGTCTCTGGTACGTTGCGGACTCTCTATAGGTATAAGAAGCGGAAGCATGGCGGTCAGTATCTACGCTATAAGCACGTGCTCAAACGATATCTGAACGCATGCGCTATCATGCGCGTTGGGAGGAGCTAGCTGCCATCAGGTCGTCTTGGCGATCTATCATCTTTAGTAAGGTTAAATCCTTTGAACAAAACTGCTTAACCACCTTAGACACAAAACGCCAATTGCGAAATGAGAGGCCTAAACCTTCCTACGTGTACACTTATAACACAACTGGCCAACTCTACTGTACCCCATGTAATAGAGTCTTTAAGAGTAAGTTTGGCCTAGCCAGCTATGGCTTCAGAGCTCACAATAGGGCAAATCCGTAATTACTAGGGTCGCCGTCATCGAAATCGATGAGGAGGATATATAAGAGTTTTCTTCCAGTACTTAAGTACCAAAAAACGACTTGTGCAAGCTTTGGTGTTGCCAATTATTGATTACGCAGATGTGTGCCTTACCAATATCTCACAGGAGTCTCTCAATAAGTTGGATCGCCTCCTTAACAATGGCATACGTTTCATCTTCGGTCTTCGTAAATACGACCATGTATCCTTCTACCGCCGTCAGCTCAATTGGCTCTCAATACGTCGTCGTAGAACCCTGCGTACCCTCTGTAGTCTGTACCTTATTTTCTATCCTGTTTCAGCGTTCTGCTCCAGGTTATCTAAAACGGATTTGTTTTCGAAACTCCGCGCCCCGGATGTGAACTGCTTTCTTCCCGCTTATTCAAACTTATAATACCTTCTCACCGTACTGGTTTTATTTCAAATTCTTTCGCCATTCAGGCAATCCGCCTATGGAAAGCGCTCCCTCTCCCTTTAGGACAAGCCCCAAGCAAATTAGTTTTCAAGCGAATGCTTCGTAGGAATCCGCTGGAAGAAGAATTTGCATAGCATCCATCGTCCAATATATATTAGTGTATCATATCTTTGTATTGAAGTAATAATATGTAATTATATATGTAGGATTATTGTACTACGTATTACTGTACTACGCTCTAAACGTTGCTCATTTACTCTGCACCAATTTTAAGTGTCTCTGTTTGGCCCTATGGTTGACTGGTAGAGAATGCCATTTGCCATGAAGTCCGCCATTTGTACATTATTTTGGTTTTGTGCAACAAAGTTTAAATAAATAAATAAATTCCCGGTAATGCCCATAAAGGAGCCCGGAGTCCGCTTTGACACCTAATCCCAAGATTTGGCATATGCATTAGTTTTGCGAAAGCGACTGCCATCAGACCTCCCAACCCAGAGGGAAAACTAGACTTTATTGGGATTAGACCGGTTTCCTCACGATGTTTTCCTTCACCGAAACGCTAACGGTAAATATTCCGTACATAAGTTCCGAAAAACTGAATGGTACGAGCCGGGATTCGAACCCACGACTGCCTTGACAGCCGCATGCCTGAACCACTAGGCTACCGTAGCTCTCCATTTACAGGTTGAATGATCGTTGTAAATATGGTCGTGACGGGCATAGCGTATGAAAGTTTGTACGTACGTACGGAACCCTCGGCACTTGACCGGTATTATTTTAAATCTTTTCTAGATTCTCATCCCGTCCTATATTCTCGACCACAGACTCCAGCATCAGCTAATTTCGCACTTTCGACGTAGATAATTATAATTTTAGCTTGCGTAACCCCGCCGCTTCTGCAGTCACGACCAAAACTCAGCGCAAGCTTACTTTTACCGTCGCCAAACCACTCCAATTCAAAGCTTTACTCTTTATTCCAAAGAAATATGGCTGTCGAAAGTGCTGAAAGGGTTCATAAAACCGCAAAGTTATCGTGGTTGTTACACAAAACAAGAAGGTAGTGCTGTAAAAATTATATCAAAACGTCAAAGTGGTTGCGTAACCTCGTGCCCGATACAATAATGGCTGATGTCGCAGAAAAAAACGAAAGTGAAAGAATCAGAGCGGGCAATAGGTACAATGGCAAAGTCTGCACGATCTTCTGGACACAGAAAATGTAGTAGTAGGAGAGGTTTGACTAGCTATGGTTAAATCTTCTTATTAGGTACACTTACCTCGAGTCATTGGTCTGTCGATAAGTAGTATCTTAATAGTTTGTGGTCTGTCGCTACACCCTAGGCATCCGAAGATGTTAAAATAAACCTACCGCGCTATTAACATTTAAACACTATTCAAGGAATCACCAAGTCAAATGGAAAACATCGTGAGAAAACCGGTCTAACCCCAATAACGTCTAGTTTTCCCTCTGGGCTGGAAGGTCAGATGCAGTCGCTTTCGTAAAACTAGTGCCTATGCCAAATCTTGGGATTAGGTGTCAAAGCGGACCCCGGGCTCCTTTAGGGCACAACCGGGAATAACGGTAGGAGGATGATGATAGCCTATGTCACTCCCTCGATTATAAGGAATCTATTAAGGACACCTCATATGTCATAACTACAACTTAGATAAGTTGAAACTCCCCCGACACTTTCATTTCAAAGTCCAATATCTCAAAAACGGCTGACAATATTTTCATGAAACATGGCTAAGAACACTCGAGATAAAATCATCTATGACACAAAAAAAACCTCATTCAAATCGGTCAATCCGTTTGGGAGCTACGATACCACAGACAGATACACAGATACATAGATACACAGATACACAGACACCTCTCTTTGCGTCGGGGGTTAAAAATCCATCAAGCAGTCGGGACTGTAGCCCGTGAAATAGAATTTTCTTGTCCACATACATTCATCCATCCATACCAGTGATCGGAATTAGGTGAGCCAAAATACCTATTCTTCGCAAGAGGGCATAATATAAAGTGGTTGCGACAGGGTAGATATTTTTCCGGATACTAGTCGTAATGTTCAACATAGGTACCTATGTACATGTTTTACTTACAGAACGGGTTGTTTAATGTTAATCTAAAAGTGATAACTATTTCACAACTTTTCCTTCCTTCCTTATACCTACGCCTTAAGTCGAGCCCTGTTTACTACAAAGTAACATAAAACATCTCACACTGTAAGTAAAACATGTATGTTTACTATTACGACCAGTACCCGGATATATATCGAATACCCAGTATTCAAGAAAAAGTGTATTTTTCTACCCGGTTGCTACCACTCTATATTATGTCTTCTTGCGAAGAATAGGTATTTTGGCTCACCTGATTCCGATCACTGATCCATACATACCTACGTACGGTCGAAAAACACATCCCTCCTTCTGGGGCAGTCGGGTAAATAGCAACACCACTGTCGATTAAGACAGGCTACGTGATAATAACTTTCTGTGAGTGTATGAAACTTGGCTATTAGTCACTTGTGAGATTGCAGAAAGATGCAGGTTTCGGGTAGTTGTGAATGTGATGCCGGCCGTTGATGAAATAAGTAGAGAAATCAACTAAAGTGAAAATCATGCAACGCGCTAACATTTAATTCACCTGACTCGTAGAGAAGGACAGCCGGACAGACGCCGCACATACGCAAGAATTTTGGCCCAAATCGAAATGTAGCTTCGTTGGCTTGCACGCTTGTTCAATTAGTCGTGAAATAGAGTCCCGGAGAAGGTCCAGCCCCCCTATTCTGTAACTTGTTTTTAGCTTACCTCAACGCTCACCCACAAATATATCTTGACACCGCGATGCGTAGTAACTAAGCGTAGGTAGAGGTCTAGGTTCGTGACGGGTGAACGGCGGGGTGAGCCGCATTAACGCTAAGCGAATAACAGCCCAGAAGACGGGCCAACGGGCGAGTCGAAAACAATACCAAAGTGTGCCGAGCTACTGTATTGAGAAGATAATGCATGCATTAAAACTAAATTGTTTAGAAGTACATAATGCGATTCGTGATTTAACGTAGATAATTAGGCACCTAAGTAAGAGTTTACGTGGGTGCTTATTAGGGTTCCGTAGCCAAACGGCAAAAAACGGAACCCTTGTGGATTCTTCATGTCTATCTGTCTGTCCGTCCGTATGTCACAGCCACTTTTTCCGAAACTATAAGAACTATACTGTTGAAACTTGGTAAGTAGATGTATTCTGTGAACCGCATTAAGATTTTCACACAAAAATAGAAAAAAAACAATACATTTTGGGGGTTCCCCATAGGTACTTACAACTGAAACACAAATTTTTTTTTTCATCTAACCCATACGTGTGGAGTATCTTTGGATAGGTCTTCAAAAATTATATTGAGGTTTCTAATATCATTTTTTTCTAAACTGAATAGTTTGCGCGAGAGTCACTTCCAAAGAGATAAAATGTGTCGTCGACCCCCGACTCGCACTTGGCCGGTTTTTTCTTTGTTCAGTATCTGGTTCAAGCCTTTTTTTTAAAACGTTTTTCATAAGTGAAATTGTTTTTCTAAGACTCGTATTCCTAGAATTGTACATTATAGGTAGATACTACCTCTCCTTCAGGGCAGGCCTTCACCATTTAATTGAATGAGCAAGCGTAAGCGAACGAAGTTCTCCGTTTCAGCTTGAACAGAATGTTAAATAATTTAGATATACGACCTCCGTACCTACTGTAATTGTATGTTTATAATGAAAATAAATATATGTCACTCGCTAAAAGTCGTTTCAGGTTATGGGCCTGCCGCGGGATTAAAACTAAGAAAATAAATAGAAAATAGCAGTTATAGTGAATTATTAGTGATTCGGTACAACATAAAAACCAGCAAGTTTCGTAAGAAACATAAAAATAAGAAAACGTGAATTTTATTCACGTTTATAAGAATGACAGATTCGAATCTGAATATCGAGATTCTAAGTGACACCGAGTCTTTTCAATTATGGAAATTTCAAATTGATATCCTATTCGGTGCAAAAGGTCTATCACAAATTGTCAGTGGAAATTGGAAAAGAACTTCGGAAAATGAAGAAAAATTCAAAGAAAAAGATGCGCAAGCAAAGCATTTTATTATCAAAACGATTCATCGCAAATATATAACGCAACTTTTCGACTGCGGAACTTCAAAAGAAATGTATGAGAAAATATGTAATATCTTCGAAGGCTCCGAAGAAAGGAAAAAGATGATCCTTCTACAGGAGTTTTACAACATTCATATCAGGAAAGAAATAGGCATGGAAGAAAATTTGGCAAATATTGAAAATTTGACATTTCGTTTAAAACAAATGAAGGTGAACCTTGATGATGCAATGGTGGAATCAAAAATCTTGACGAGTCTTGATGAAACTTATAATAACTTCGTGACAGCGTGGGAGTCAACCCCGACACAAGAAAGAAATTTGAAAAATTTGAAAATTCGGCTCATCAAAGAAGAAGAAAGGAAAGGCCTATCAGGAGGTTCCTCTAACCAGGTAGCATTGAGGGCTCATGCCTCTTCTTCTTCAAAACAAAAACCAGGTATTGAATGTTTTATTTGCAAAAAGCCAGGGCACTTTGCCAAAGATTGTAGGAGTCATTGTAGAATCTGTAAGAAGACGAATCATAGAGAAAAGAACTGTTACTTTAAAAAGAAAGACCATGTGGCACTTGCGGCCAGTAAAAAGAAACTGATGATAAAAATTTAGAGAGTTTTGTAGTAGACTGGATGTACTGTTCATCTGATAAAAGACCAACACTTATTGTCTAATGTAAAGGCAAATAATACTAAGATAGGCACAGCTCAAAGAGACTGCAACCTTGAAGCCATCTGACAAGGTGATTTCATAAGTAGCAATTGTAGCATTAAAAACGTTCTATGTGTTCCCGACCTCTCCCGTAATTTGATTTCAGTTTCAGAAATAACTAAACATGGCGGTCAAGTTATATTCGATAGTAATGAGGTTGAGATCAAAAGCAATGGTCAGACCATAAAAGGAACTCAGGAGTCGACAGGTTTGTTTACACTAGAGCTACCTAAGAAATTTACTGAAGAAGCTCTTCTTAGAGGGTGTATGCTATAAAAACAATAAAGAACTAGAATTAACCGTTTTCTGCGATTCTGACTATGCCGGCGACGTTAAAACAAGACGTAGTACTACGGGCTACATTATCATGTTAGGTGGTGGACCAGTGGCATGGTGTTCTCGCAGACAGCCTATCGTGGCAATGTCTTCGACGGAGGCTGAATTTATTGCAGCAGCAGAGTGTTGTAAGGAGTCCATGTTCCTCAAATCTATGCTAACTGATCTCAACCTCAATATCCCTGTCATTTTTAAAATTGACAATCAGAGCGCTATTCAGCTCATAAAAACTGGTATATTCAACTAACGGTCGAAGCACATAGACGTGCGCTATCATTACATCCATGAGGTGTATGCTAATAATGGTTTCAAAATAGAATATTGCTCTTCAGAAAATCAATCCGCAGACATCTTAACCAAAGCTCTAGATAAAATTAAGTTCTTGAGACATAAAAGGAGCATAATGTATTTATGTTAGACTTTTGGTGAGGTAGAAGCCTTTCATTGCTCTGGTTAAGGGAACCAATTAATATGCTGTGTTATATCTCTGTTTTTTTAACAGTTAGTTATTATTGTTGTTAACTGTATTTCAATTATAAATATAAAATTAGGAGAGGGTGTTAAATAATTTAGATATACGACCTCCGTACCTACTGTAATTGTATGTTTATAATGAAAATAAATATATGTCACTCGCTAAAAGTCGTTTCACAGAAGTGCTTTCGTATATATGGTCTCCGGATGTGACGCTGTTCTCTACAGGTCGCACGTCTTAAGGCAGATTTGTATTTACTTGTGCACTTCGTACGTAATGCATAGACAAGTTCTCAACATTTTCAAAGCATTTTTCACGCTCTTGCTGTTATCCGATTAAGCTAAAATTTGGCATAGCTTGTGTAAATTCTGCTGAGCTGATCTGACGATAGTGACAGAAAGTAGGTAAGTATCTACAGTAGGTATGTACAGTTTCTTTTACGTTTGTGTTACAGAACCCTTCTTGGGGAGTCCGACCTAGTTTTGGCTATGTTTTGCTGTTGAAATACGAAGGTAATGTAATGTAGGTACCTACGCAGTTTGGGCATACTCACTACTTGGGCAACTGCTCGCTACTATGAAATGGCTATCTTAAGTGTTCACTTTAATCGATTCAATAACAAACTTCGCTTACATTAAATCGCGGTAACTATGTAACCTAACAAACCCCGCTGGACTTTCACCGATCGGACACTAACGTCGCTTCCTGGTCCTAGATGCAGTCACGATTTGTTCACAAGTGTAGTAGGTACCTAAATGTAAGGCCGCTATACCACCAGGGGTGAGCTAAGCTGCTGCTGATTATCTATTGTTTAATTGTAGCTGTATCACCAGGACGCTCGACACTCCATACAACCGTAGTTTGGTTCTCATTTTAAAACGACACGCTAGAATGTTTTATACACAATGTGATCCGCCATATCTAGGTCGGAAACTATTTTCTGTTGCTGGAAATTAAGATAGATAAAAATGTAGAACTTTTTATACAAAGTCTCAAATCGCTTCATTTCTTTTCTATTATTATGTATAGCAGGACTGGGGACTCTTACATAATGTTACCTTTATAATTGTTTTTGTAAGCTCTGACATGTAAAAGAGCCCTTGAGGCCTGCTTGCAGAATACATATTTGAATGGAGGTAGGCACACCGGAATGTCATCCCGCTCATACTTGGAGCAGCCCAACTAGGAAAGTATCTCCACTTTACAGAAGACCGCAGCCAAAATACGAGGGCTGGCTGATAAGTTTCCGAAATGAGACGTTTAAAAAAATGAAATTAAAAAAGTAATAATGTCATTCTAATCTCTTGACTTTTACGTAAATTCAAATGCAATTTTAAGTTAATATCACAATAATAATAATTTATAATAGCGATCGGAAGAAAAGCTGTTTCCATTTTCATGACAATGGAAAAAACTGAAGTGCGTGCTGTGATTAAGTTTTATGTTTTGAAAGGCAAAACCGCGACTCAGATAAAAATCAAACTGGACTGCGTTTTGGGGTCTTCTTCACCATCTTTAAGCACGGTTCATACTTGGGTTATTGACTTCAGACGCGGTCGACAGAGCTGTACAGATGCTCCCCGCAGCGGACGGCTAATGAGGTAACGACTCCAGAAATGATCAATAAAATTTAAAAAAATGTATTTGATGATCGCCGTGTGAAGTTGCTGGAAATAGCAGACATGGTAAACATTTCAAAAGAACGTGTTTTCAATATTTTGCACCAACATTTGGAAATGAACAAGCTTTGTTTGTGCTCGTTGGGTGCCGCGTCTGTTGACAGACGAGCAAAGACAACAACGCAAGTATGATTCGGCGAAATGTTTGGAGATGTACATGCGTAATCCTAGCGAGTTTTTACGTCGATACATAACGGTTGGCGAGACGTGGATCCACCACTACACGCCGGAGACAAAAGAACAGTCAAGGCAGTGGACAAATCGGGGTGAGCCCGCCCCAAAGAAAGCGAAAACTATTTTGTCAGCCGGTAAAGTAATGGCGACCGTATTCTGGGATTCCAAAGGACTGCTTTTTGTCGATTACCTCCAGAAGGGAAGAATGATATACGCCCAATACTATGCTGATCTGCTACAAAATCTCAGTGACGCAATAAAAGAGAAAAAGAACTTCTATTGCTCAAGAAGAAAATTTTACTGCACCAAGACAACGCCCCTGTTCATACCGCTAAAGTCGCAATGGGCAAAATCAAGGAGTTGCACTTGGAATTGTTACCCCCTCCCCCATGTTCGCCAGAGACTTGGCCCCTTGCGACTTCCACCTGTACGCAAATTTTAAAAAGTGGCTAGGTGGACAAAAATATTCTTCTAACACTGAAGTCATAGAAGCTGTAAATGGGTATTTTGAGGGATTCGATGAATCACACTTTCGAAATGGGATAATGGCCTTGGAGAAACGTTGGGCTAAGTGCGTGGACTTAGAAGGTACCTACGAAAAATAAATCATTACATTTACATATATTGTATTATTTCTGTTCCGTTTCGGAAACTTATCAACCCGCCCTCGTAAATACTACTACTTGCTCTCTAATGTGGTGTGGTGTTCCTGGTGGTGAGTAGGTGGTATGGTCGCCAGAGCTCTCGGGATTACACTATGTTGAGAATTCGCAATTTTTCCTTAATGCCGTTGTTGCTATAACCAAAATTGTAGGCGTTTATTTTGAAAACTAAACTAGTGGCACTGTGAACTGTAAACCTCACGACTCTGTCTTTTTTTCAAAAATATACACTTTTTCATTTCCAAAAACTGAATCGAACGAAAATATTGAACGTGCTCACAAAATGTCACGATAATCGGACAGATGTCGGACATACGAAATAATTATTGGCCATGCTGAAACGAAACGGAGAACTTCGTCCGCTTCGCCAATGGCTTCGCTCAGTCGTTCAATGAAGTTGGAAAGTGGGTGTCTCCAGGGTAGGTTGATAGGATCCTCAAGGGATGGACATAATATTTCAGGCACTTTTTAAATAGCTCATGCACTTGCTCTCAGAAAGCGTTATGCTGTATTCATGAACAACAAACTGCGTATTGGCACAGAAAATTAATAGTCCTAAAGGTAAAGAAGGTCCACTGCCTAAGTGATGACGTTAGCTGTCATTTTTTTCAATAGACAATCATAGAGTGAGATAGGGTTGTTAATGTACCTATGGGGTACTGAACATCCAAAATTATATATAACTACTACTACTACTTACTAACTAATAGCTTCCGCCCGCGACTTCGTCCGCGTGGGCCCGGGATAAAAACTATCCTATATTTTAATCCAGGCTATAAACTATCTTTGTGCAAAATTTCATTCAAATCGGTTCAGCCGTTTAAGCGTGATTGAGTAACAAACATCCAAACATCTAAACTTTCGCATTAATAATATTAGTAGGATTTTAGTTCCTATGGGCCGCTTCAGACCGGAATGGCAGCGGCCACCAGCGGCGCGGCGAGCACTTTCAGTGTCAAATAATTTTAAACTTTATCTACATACTAAAAAGTCCAGTACGCCAAGACGCGCTTGGCCGCGAGGCGGCTCGCGTCACCGCGCGGCGCCGCGCGACCTTTTCGAGCTTCTCAAGCGGTACTGGAATTTTTAGTATGTAGATAAAGTTTAAAATTATTTGACACTGAAAGTGCTCGCCGCTCCGCTGCCGGCCGCTGCCATTCCGGTCTAAAGCGGCCCTATGTTTGTTATCCAAATGATCATCGAATTTTGGAAATAATAATACAATTATGCATACAATAGCCGGGAAGTCAGGATTAAGTAAAAAAATACTTGAATACAGGTTAAGTTTTTACAAAACAGTTCATATTATGCAATGGGATTAGTTATTTCATCATTTTAGCAAGGTGTTGTAAAATTGAAATTCGTATAACGGTGTGCGATCTATGAAATTATGTTTCTACGTAAGACGCGTTTCGCGCCAAATTGACAGTGGGATAGGCCTGCTATTGGTGAGTATCACTCTTCCATTAAGTACCTTATGGCAAAGTTATTGGCATCAGCATTTTCTACAGGTTGTTTGTATGGTCGAGGTAAAACATACATATACACTTTTGCTCTTCATCCCATTGTGATAAGGCTAAATATGTATACATATCTTTGACTGAACCTCTATTACCGCAGTCTCGAAATCGAGTGCTCATAGCCTGCCCTAACTTACTAAATCAGACAAGTTAAAAAGATTTTTGTTTTTTTTTTTTTTATGATATAGGAGGCAAACGAGCAGTCGAATCACCTGATGGTAAGCGATAATCGACGCCCATGGACACTTACAACACCAGAAGAGTTGTAGGTGCGTTGCCGGCCTTTAAGATGGGAGTACGCTCTTTTCTTGAAGGCTTGAAGGTTATAACGGTCCGGAAATACCGCAGGCGACAGTTCATTCCAGAGTTTGGCTGTGCGAGGCAGAAAGTTTCGGGAGAAACGCACAGTTGAGGACTGCCAACCATCTACGTGGTGAGAATGGAAAAGCTGTCGCGTAGGGCGATGGCGGAAGGAAGCGGCGGGGATTAATCCGAACAATTCATCGGAACACTCCCCATTGTACATGCGGTAGAAAATGCAAAGCGAGGCTACATCTCTACGCAGTGCTAAGGGATCAAGCCGATCGGAAACACGCTGGCAGCCGACAATTCGAATCGCTCTCCGTTGAATGCGGTCTAGAGGGAGGAGCTGGTACTGAGGAGCCCCTGCCCACAGATGACAACAGTATTCCATATGTGGACGGACCTGCGCCTTATAGAGCTGTAGGCGGTGAGCCGGCGTGAAATACTGTCTCGATCTGTTGAGCACACCGAGCTTCATCGAGGCTAATATGGAGGTAATTACCAAGGAAGTCAATTATGAAAGCCTGGATATTAACACAAACATACTCATTTATTTATATTGCATAATCTTAAGCAGTACAAACTGAAACTTACAGTTGGTAGACAAGCACAGCAGCAGAAAAAAGGAGACTTGCCACTTTTTAGTCTTCTGGCCTTTTTGGTCCAACAGACCCCTTCTGCTAGCAGGTAGTCTATGCTCATGAATTAAATCTAATACCTATTAAGACATAACATAACACACTATAGACCAACATCTGTGACATTTATATTTAAATATATTTAAATATTAGGGGACAATCTTACACAAATCGACCTAGTCCCAAACTAAGCAAAGCTTGTACTATGGGTACTAGACGATGATAAACATACTTATATAGATGAATAAATACTTAAATACATAGAAAACATCCATGACTCAGAACAAATATTCATGTTCATCACACAAATAAATGCCCTTACCGGGATTCGAACCCGAGACCTCTTGCTTCGTAGGCAGTGTCACTACCAACTAGGCTAAAGCGGTCATCAGTAAAGTCAGTCACAGAAGTTGCTATAAGGGAGTCTTTGCTATAAGGGAAGAAGAGCTTGATCAGATCATTTAGATCACCCTGCCGGCGTAGCTACTTTTGCTGCTGACTGTATGAGAACTACAAAGTTTATATTGTGTGTGATTTCAGTAACTTGAATATTCATTGATTTGAGAATATCATTCAAACTAACATACTAACAACAATCAGTGACTTTTGAACTATTTTGTATAATGACTGTAATCTACTTCTGCACCATTAGCATGATTGTGTTTAAGGCTAATACAAAGCATTCATTTTTCTCTCCCTGGCCTGGAACTAAGCGCTTTAAGCACATATTGTTATTGGCATATGCTTAGTGGCATCCTTTGGTATATTTTTGTGGTAGCATAATAGTTATTTAAATTCATCTTTCAGCCAAGTAGGCTCCTGGCATAAATATTTGAATTTTGTAAACACAATAATGCTACTGGGGCTGATGCTTACAATGAATCTATACTTAATTTAATCAGTAACAAATTATATTAACACTTAGCTAGATTTCGAGGTTCAACAAACCAAGTCTAAGGACTTGGACTTCCACATAATAGGTAGGGTCATTATGCTGGTTACGCGACCACCTTCGGTTAGCGACCACCTGAAGGAGAAGGTTTTTTCTATTGAAGATAACATCAATTCTACAGAACCTATTGAGACAATTAGTTGTACATGCATTTTTTTGTTTTTTTAGAATAGAAATCTACTAAAAAACCAAGAAAATTTCCTTTCAGTTCACCAACTCGGCTAAGTGGTCGCCAACCGGCACATGAAATTAGGTGGTCGCCAACTGGCGGAATGACCCTACTTAGTGCTGACTTTGAGCAGCAGCAGTAGTGGCAGTGGTGCATATTATACATAAGTGAGAGACCAGAATGCAGCATCTCACTCTGCTTGAAGTTGTGGCCGAGTCCTTAGTCCCGATGGAGACTAACTTTAGTCAAAACTGGTGGGTCATCTCTGCATTGCTGCCACCTGCTCATTTATCTCTGCTAGGACTTGAGCAGACTTGTGAATGTTCTCGAACTGGTACCCCATGTGCACTCCGATCAGGTGCATCTTCTTCAGATTCTCTTCACCACCTTCCATCAGGTTTTCTATAGCAACGAACTCGCGGGCTGCTTTGGTCAAGAGCTGAAATTGGAATGAAATAATGTAGGTTCATCAGTGCTGTGCTTTAACGGTCGGTAGCTAAGACTGAGAAGACTAACTCAAAACACTAACCCCCTTATTCATAAAACTTAAAATGCCTCTGCTAATTCAAATGTGCTTTGTCCTTTTCTTACGAACATAAATGTCAACGTGACAGATAAGGACAAACGAATTTTAACGGCATTTTAGTTAAAATAGGCTTGTAGAACGTTTATGAATACGGCCGTAAGTGAATGCTACATCTGTAACTACAAATTTAAAAAAATTGTATCTTAGAACTTGCGAAATGTAATTGATAGTGTCACCAACCTCATTAGATCTGGACCCTCGCTGTATTTGCCTTGTTAATGAAGAAATATTGTTCATATTCACTTGTACTCTTTCGGCTAGTCGTTGTTTGGATTCGGCAAATAAGGAACGAGCACTACTAGAGGAAGCTGAAGTCATCGTAAGTAATCTTGTCGTCTTCTCAGTGGTAAAAACTATCTTTTGTATGTATCGATTTTAATTTTTAAATAACAAAATAAATATTTAGTACGACGACGACAGAACACTTTTTTTTTATATAATTCGTCCATTCGGACAGGCTAAAACCATGGGCCATACTGCCTAGTACGACAGAACACACAAATTGTCATTGTTTATTGTTCTAATACCACATCGAACGTGTAATTCAAACACTGTTTTGGTATTTTCAGTTTGCCTCATTCGCTTTCTTTATATGATCAAAGAAACATGTAATTTTATTCTTATTTTATAATATTCGTACGAAATATGTATTTTCTGTAACAAATAACTGTTCTTCTAAGGATTTTTGCTAAAATTACTTATACTTTTAGAACGTTGTCTCATCTGACATTAATGTGACATCTTGAATAAATGAATAGGTACGTTCAACGACTTCAACGTAATTTACAAGATTATATACAAAATTTTCAAAATGCCTGAGTGGCTACCGCGGAACGGAAACGAACTTCGTTCGTGTATCTCCGTCTTTGTCGCTCGAACTAGCAAGTGCGACAGAGAGGGAGATACACGAACGAGGTTCGTTTTCGTTTCGCGGTAGGCCCTCTGAATAATCAGCAAGAAGAGTTTGAGTGGGACAAAAATAGAAAAGATTACTTATGTTATATGAACATGAGGTTGCGTAACTATTAATTAATACTGTGGTCACAGTCGGTACAACAGCTGATTATTATTTTGCATTTTTTTGCACAGGTAACACCGCCTGTCTTTTCGCTCGTCACGAAAAGGGCTCGTGTTATAGAAAATTTCTGTAATCTAATTCAATTATTGTCTTTTAACTCGAAATGTTTGACTCTAATTATCTACATTATTTCAGACTTACCCCTGGTGGTAACAAAAATATATTAAAAGCAGCGTTCGCGTAAAACATGTCCTTTATTTACAAGTCTTCAGTGTACCAATAAACTTCATATTTACGTATTTGTGTTGTATCCAATGGATAAGATGCAGACGTGTGATCATCTTGATAAGCTCGCAGAGTTTCTCGGGAAGGATTTGTGGCAGTCGAAAGAGGTGAGGATATTAGTTTTAGAAGTACGTATCGGACATAACCTAGAAGGCTATCACTGGAGTTTACTTAATGGGCAATTATTGCATTCCTTTCTTCGTTTATCATTGTGTAACGTTACGGCAGCGGGTCCGAGTCGCGTGTGTGCACCCGTTAGGGGCTGGGTTACTCGCATCATAGTGTATGCGCTTGCAACTCATGACTGCCTGGTATCTACTAGATTCTTGTTTACTTTTAATCCTGTACGGTTTCATATTCAAACGAACTGGTTCATATTAGATATTTACTATTACAAATCGTCTTATTGACAGATTAGCTTTAAGTACAATATTTCTTATTTTATTTTTGTAAACATTGCTCTTTAGTGTAAAAGGGTTACACTGCCCGCTGCCTTTATGCAATACGAAAAATATTGTCATGTCTGACATTGAGATAACCGCTGAATAGCCTGCAATATTGCAAATGGTACAGTATCATACAACATAGTCATTCCTTTAAATCATTGTATAATAAGAGCCTTAATCACTTTAATTATAATTTTATTTCAACTTCTTCAATCCGAGATGTGATCTTGAAGATCAAATGTATTTTTTTTTTCATTTCACCTTTGTGCAAAATCAGAGAAAATAAGTAAACATAATATTTTCTGTCAAACAATTGAACTTTTGGTACAAGCTTTTATTGCCATCTGTATATTCCTGTATACCACCATCAACTACTCATTGAGACGAATGTAACAAGCCCAAACTCAATGGGGTTACGTCGGTTAAGTGCTGAATTCCCATGGCCACCTTCTGTCTCCATCATCAGATCAGCTCGATGGTACCATAATATTGAATTGTCATCCAAACTATTCTTAAACCCAAAATTTCACCTCAATTGGTTGAAGATAACTGCTTCAAAATTGAGTTGCAAGATTCCACCCGAACAAACATTACAAGTTAAATAAAAACTTGTAACAATTAAAAAAAGGATTGCAACATCCACCTTATTCATAATTTTTTTATTAAAAAAGCTACCTAGGACAGATTTATAGTATCACACCTTAAATAACAATATAATTGTCATTAATCTGAAACAATTTCAATAATTATTATTCGGCACATATCATTTCGGCATTAAGTCCGCCTTTTGTACGATAAGTTGTTCTTTTGTCCAATAAAGATTAAATAAATAAATCATATTGGAATGAAGAGAAAGAAATATTGTGTTTTTTTCCAGAACTTAACATGCTTCGACTGTGGGTGTCCTGGGCCAAACCTCTGGATCTGCCTGCAGCCCGACTGCCACCATGTGGGCTGCTCCGAGGTCCGGAACGACCACAGCACCTTACACCAAAAGGTAACACTGTCATCATCATTCTTCTAGCGGTATTCCCTAACACAGCACGGTGATTCCACGCCCATACAAAGGCGGCCATAATTACCTCAACTCCAAAATAAATGTTTTTTTTATATTTTAAAGTATTAGATACTAATCTAGGAATACGAAATATACAATAAATTTTATTTTTACATCTGTATAATACAGGAACATGACAATTTTTTATAATAAAAATGTCTCGCATTAATGTTGTTTTAGACATACAATCTATAACATTTTATACTGCGATTTTCAATTCCTTTTTAACAGGCAACCTTCTTAAACCTGATATTAAGGGATCTGAATGATGATGAAGCCGGTTGATTAAATCTGTGTTTGGCAACACGCGATTCATTTTTAACCGACTTCAAAAAAAAGGAGGAGGTTCTCAATTCGGTTGTTTTTTTTAGTTTCCGATTCGTAATTTTTTATTTTTATTTGTAATTATATGCTTCCAGGTGGGTCCCATTTTTTCAAAAATTCAATTGGATGATGGGATCCATGAGCAATTGAGGGAACTCCTCAATTATAATAGGCACGCGTGTAGTGATTTTGGTATTTTCTATTATAACTCGTGTATTTACACCCGGAAATCATAAATTTGGTGGAGTGGAATTGATGATGAAGACCACAGATGACTTATGGAATTCCTCAATTATGTACATAAAATTGAAAAAGTATATCACAGATTCTGATAAGATTCCGTTGAAATAGCAACTAATGAAGTGCCAAAGGTGATCCTTGTTGAATCGACGGAAGTTCTCAAATATTATCGGCCCACATACAGCGATTGGGTTTTTTTCTCTAATAATTAACGCATTTGCTCTCGGAAATCAGTTCATGTGGTAAATTGGAAAAGAAATGTGGAAATGTTCTTGTGGCTTGGCGGAGTACTAAATTGAAGTCGGTTAAAACTTTGTTTTTAAAGTAAATTATTCGTGTATTATTTTGTCTGAATGATTTGATAAACTTATTGGTGGCTTCAGCTGCTTCTTCAGACAACTCCCCTATTGACAATAAACTATATTCAATAACATCAGCACTATGAATTAAAATTTTGTGGCAAATTGTACCACGGATACTCGGCAACTAATCGCCGAGCAGTTTCTAACGCGAAATCTCGAAATTTGGTCTTATCGATATTATATCCCGAATTTAAGCACTGAGGTATAGTCCAACAACGATCTAGGAGATCTTTCTTTATAACCGTAATGTCTGCTGAAATTTCGGAGTTAGAGAAAAACCTCCTAGCCGTGTTACCATCATTTGATGATCCGCTTCCGCCACTTTTAGGTTTATCAATAATAAGACCTAACCTTTCCCTAAATTGCCTTTGAATACGCTCTTTCGCTTCAGCTACAAGCTTTTTATCGCTGTCAGATCTAGCTTGCCACTTCTTAACTTCTAACTTGTAAGCGACGTGAATAAAATATTCAAAGAATCGAATGCATGCGTGAAGCGGCGATAAACCGTATTCACACTTGCTTTCATCAATAGCCTTACATAAACAATAGTCAATTTTATTCATCTCACTTGGCAAGGCTTTACATATATAACACCTAGTGGAAGAAACATCACTAAGAGCATTACACACTTTACCATCGACCATAGTTAATTGCAAGTTATGTGTAACGGTATATTCGCGATCATTGTTTTTGAAGACAGTAGGTTGCAAGTTACTAATTTTTTGCTTAAAATAAGTCTCTTCTTCAACCGACACTGCACTCGATTCTTTCAAGAACTGAAAACGAATAGGCTTGCAGTATCTAGTTGAAGAAGGACGAGGATTTTTCCGTAAAACAGTTTTGGTTTCTTCATTATCTGATGTCAAAATTAGTTGCAGCGGAACATACGAAGTAACAAACAAGCTACCATCTTGAACAGTGGAATCAGAAAAACGCTGTTTATATTCACTATGACCTGTACTCCCATCGAAACCCCACTTCCCTATCAAAGAGATCTTATTTAGAGACTGGGTAGGTACTCTATCTAAAACATCCTTTTGGGACTCGAGTATCCGAGTGGCAGTATAATCGAGTAAACTTTGAAGTTCAACTTCAGCGGACGATTCAGTAACGGTGACGGCTGAGGGATAACACTCTTCTTTAGTTTTTACAATTCTTTGGTACGATGGTAAAATGTCTTTGGATACCTTGTCTATTAAATTATTAACTAACAAATATTGATGTCGAGTTAGCTTAGCTTCTGCAATAAGCGACAAAACATCGTTTACATCGATTTTCGCGGAATTTAAGCTAGAATCTGAAGCATCGAGCAACGTTTTTACAGCAGAACTGTCTACATTAGAGATTAGCTCAGCTAATCTTCTTCTTTTTGTACGATCACAAAATTGATTAAAATCTTTTCGCGGTCGGCCAGGGCCTCGTGAAGTGGACGTAGAGGGATTGACAACGTCGTCCTGCTGTTGCAAAATGGGTTGCTCGATACTTCGTTTTACATCAAAGTACTCTATTTCACTAAGCCAGTCTGAATATTTTTCTAATAATTTTGACTTTGTACGATAACGATACACTTTTGCCCAGTAATGTGAAATAAGTTTACATATATTGCGTATTCTAGTACTTAATGTCTCTAGTTCGATATTTTCGATTTGATCTGAAAGTCGTGAAGTTTTAGTCAAAGTACTAAGTACTTGTTGAAACTTTTCGCTTTCTTTTCCCTTCTTAGAATGCCAAATATCGAAAATACCACCTAAAAAAAGTACCTATAAACAAAAAGTTTATTTTTACTAAAAACACTTAATTTGACTTATATACTTCGATAGCTCTGTAATCAGAGAAGATGCAAACTGATGCAGATGAAATTCATAGGAGTAATTAAGGACAATTCAGACTTTAAGATGGTATATATGTGATGCATTGCATAGCATTGCAATTTTTTGTAAGTCTAAGTAAAGTCATACTTCTGAAAAAATAGACGAGACAAAAGACCTCTCGAAAAAAAATCATGAATAATATAAACAAACATTGTATATATATAAAACATGTCAATAAATAAAGTACATACCATGGTCTTCCACGTCCATGTTAACAATACGTGGATACACGCGGTTAATAATAATAACACCCAATAACAAAGTGATTAAGTTGCGGCAACGAAAATGCACTGATAATTAGGGTCGTGATGCGTTCACTTTCGTTGCACAAAAGTAAATGATAATTAATTAGAAATACTTGGGTATTTATTGAATTTAGTAGCTTGTCTAATAGTGAATCACTTTACATACCTTTCAGACCGAGATGCGATCACGATATTTTTGGAAATATGGCCTAGGCAGGAATCACAGTGCACAGCCTAGGGTCCACTATGATACCTAATTCGAAGATTTGGCATAGACACTAGTTACCCGTAGGTAACACTGTAATTTCAGAAAAAAAAAGTTTTAAAATAACATATGTTGATTTCATAAACTAAATGTGTTTCATACAACAGCTACTGAATGATATACCTGCTTTTTAACCCCCAGCGCAAAAAGAGGGGTGTTATAAGTTTGATGTTTCTGATCTGTGTGTCTGGCTGTGGCATCGTAGCACATAAACGAAGGGACCGATTTCAATTCGTTTCTTTTTGTCCGAAAGCTGACATGATCGAGATGGTTCTTAGGTATGTTTCAACAAGGTTTTGAGATCGAACTTCGAAATGAAAATGTCGGGGATTTTTAAACTTTTTTGTGTTGTTAATTATTGTTGGCTGTTCATTGATATGATTATAATAATGATTAATCTAATCTAACTCTACATTCTGTTTATTTGCCCATCTACAGCTGGTATTGTTGTATAGCGCGGCTGTGCTTGCAGTTGCAAGTAGTTTACAAGAAAGATACAGCGTACGAGTATGTCTCATTACAAAGAATGCAGGCAAAGCTGAAGGATAAAATAATATAGCCTACTAGCTGTCCGCGCGCCTTCGGCTCGCTTATTGCAGAGAACGCACGCAAATCCGTGGGATAAAATATAACCTACGCCCTTCCAGAAAGACTATTTTATAAATAGGTAAAGGATTTTTTGAAATTGCATAACGGCAAAGATGACGAGGACAAATACCATTATTTTGGATTTTTAAAGTATTAAACAAGTTTCTCATACAACCCAACCTCAATGCCAAGACCGAACAAAGATCTTTGTGTAAACTGCTTCTAATTTTAGATGACTCAGTCATCTGATTGAGAACAGCAGTCCATTTAAATAAGTGTAGAAGTTTACGCTCATTATGTGGTTTTAGTAACAAAGAAAGCGTATCTATATATTCATACTAATATTATAAAGAGCAAAAGTCTGAGATTATATAGCTTTTAAGTTGGTATTTAGGGGTAATCTCTGGATTCCTTTATTCTATTTAATAAAATATTTCACGTGTATGGAATGGACTTTCTGGATTGAAATAGGCTATATTTTATCGCGTTCCGTCTGCGTTCTTTGCATTACGCGCGGACCCGCGCGGGTAGCTAGTCTTATAAGTAGTACGGAATTAAAGTGCACATAAGCCATTTTAAAAGTTGGCGGTTTTTCTTGAGCTTCATTGTTATGCGATTATCAAAGGTCGATGTCTTGAACTATTGTAGTTTCATTGAACATGATGTGTGCTTGTTACATATTGACAATGATTTACACAGGCCCATGTATTTAGGGTCGGCATCAAAGTAGGTTTAGTAAGTAACCCTGTATGTTTGTCTGTCAGTTTGTGTTACCTTTCCCGTTTAATCTAGTAAAACAGTTTTGATGAAATTAAATATGGAGCCAGTTAGTGTCCAAGAGGAGGGTAAAGAATACTTTTAATCCCGGCAATTGCTCCCTAAGGGGAGTAACGGGGGCAAGGTAGAATATTTTTATTGTCTTATATTTATGAAGACGTGGCAGGCCGAGACGGAGATGGCGGGACGACCTGGACGCATTTTGTAGCGATTGGCCACAGATTGCTCAAATCCGGGACGAGTGGAAGTCGAGAGGAGAGGCCTTTGCTCAGCAGTGGGACACTGTATAGGCTTTATAAATAAATAAATATTTATGAAATAAAAAGAATGCCAAATGAGTACTAAATTAAGCCTTATTATTATAGAATTTTTGACAATTTCGCAAGCTAAAGTTAGCTTGGAAAACGACGTTTACGATTTAATGACTCAATGTTTGTTTATAGTTAAGTAACTATTAACAAACATTGAGTCATTTAATCCTAAAGACTTGTGCACTTTGAACTACGATCCATTATAATGTGCGTCTCTCTGCCGAGCTTCGTTTCCCGTCCTCATTAGTATTTACAGTATGTATGTATGTATGTATGTATGTATGTATGTATGTATGTATGTATGTATGTATGTATGTATGTATGTATGTATGTATGTATGTATGCACAACTACGGACAGGATGTCCGTTCCCATTATTTTTAAAGATAGCAAACGACTAGTAAGATTCATTCTCGTTTGGGACATAACATATAAAGTTCAAAACCAGATTAGGAAGTCAACATTTCTTTGTAAACAAAGTTCTGTTTAAGAGTCACTTTTGGACAAGATTTTATTGCCTATTGTACTTTTTTGCGCAGTCGTTAACTACCCGTCAAGGCGATTCGAACAGGGCGGTTTTGTCGTGAATACATTATTTAGGCGTTTCTGTGGCCAGTTTCCGGAAGCTACAAGTTACATTTTTGCAAATGTAAAAGTAAGTGTAAATGTAGCAATACTGGTCAAATGGCCGGGTGTTGTCGGCCAAGCACCTCAATGTTGTCAGTTTAAACTCGTCAAATTGTTTCTTGATATAAGTTACAGGTTCGTGAAACGGGCCAAGGAAGTTAGTCAAATTAGGCTGGCAAGATTGATTACTAACAAAGGGACTGGTGAAACTAATAAAAGAATATTGTAATTTGAAGCTTGTATAAAACGTAGTAGTGTAAACAGCCCAATACTTACTTAACATTGTTTACAGAGCCAACCCTCCCACTGCGTGCACATGAATGTGTCGACGGAGCGCGTGTGGTGCTACATCTGCGAGAAGGAGGTGCATGTCAGAGCGGCCGTCTCCCACTCCAGGGTACGTCCAATAATTGTACAATATAGTCGCCAATTTCTTATTAAATTCTTTGCTGAGACATTCTTCGGTCAGGTTCTCAGGTCGCAGGTATTTGACGATTGTCGATAAATAAGCTACCTGATGCTTTCTGTATTACCGCCCGAGGTGATTATAAAAATTCACGTCTCCCCCTGGACTACTACACTACAGCAATTTTATTTTAGATTTAATCACTGGCATTCACGACGAACTACGAAATCCTGTGTTTTTGCGATATTTCCGAGCTCTTTTGTGATAAAAATCATTGGCTGTATGCATCAGAATTTTCTATATTCCAGAATCAAGTGCATATCGATTACAACTTGGTTACATCAAAGACACACTTCACATACTTCTACACCTACAGACTTGAGAGGGTATAACAGTTCATCCATACAGATTGATCGCTCTCTAAAATGCCAAACTCCATTGCAGATGAGTCCAGATTCAACGCTAGAAGGCGAGCCGGCGAGCGCGCGCGTCGGCTCCGTGGGCCTCGTCACCACCGATGACGAAGACCTGGACGACTACGACCGGCCCCGAGGTAACCTAGCTCGAAGGACTTCTGTCCCACTCGAACTGAGCAAATATGAATAAGGAGAGTAGATTTTTCTCTTCTTGCTTCGCGGCGATAGATGTGTTATTCCCACATGACAGTCCTGTTAAGAGTCCGTAGTAAGCTCGATTCTCCATACAAACGTAGTTGCGCTCTCATTTTAAAACTACGTGTTGAATTGTAACGAAACTTTGCATATACAATGAAATGAGGTATACCCAAGTAACACAGTAAGCAATATAACTACTCACTCGCGGTCTTATATACAGTTCTACGCTGATATAAACTCTTACAACAGTTCACCCGTGAACTTACAGCTGCATAATAGCATTCAGTGACAAACAGCTCAGCCTGAATAAGAGCTGTATTACGGTATAGAAAGGGTACACATTTTCGTCTCTATTCAGCTTTAAGCATTTTTAAACACTATTAGTTGTTTAAGGGTAACTTAGTAGAGAACATTATGCTAAATGCTGTGTAAAACATCACATGTGAATATTTATTACGTTGCCTTTTTAAGGTACCGCTTGTGAACTATTATAACGTCAATAGAGGTATAGTGAGCTACATGTGTACGTTACTATTGCTTAGGGCTGATTTTTATTCTACTAGTCAGCCTTTATTCAGCCTACTGATAAAATCTGCATAGTGACTGTTTAAAAGTTCAATAATCACCAGAACGCTTATAGCTGTTTAGAATAATATTAGTGAATCAAATTAACGCCTTCTGCTGAATAATGTTTCACATGCGATGTCTAATACAGATTTTAGCTGATTACACATACACAAGTGAACCTTTGTGTAGCCTATAGCTGAAATATAGAATAAAAGTGGTTCACATCGGTGCAGAAAACTCAGTCACCAATCACCATTTTTTCTATAAACTTTAAGTAGTTTATTAGTTAGTACTTTATCGTTGGTTTTGAGGATATTTCAATCATAAAGTATTAATACATTTGTAATATTTACTCTTCTAAGACCAGTAGCAACAGTTTTTGGTCAATTCTTGATTTAAAAAATGAAAAGTGATTTGGTATATTTTTCTTCGGTGTATATTTGCCGTTTATTTTGTACAAAAATGCATTATTCTTGAAGCGCGTGAAAATTTTCTTAGATAATATGTATATACCTCATGTGTTCATAAGTTTTGAGACGAAATAAATGTTACATAAAAAATTAAGGAATAGAGATATATTAATAAAATTTACAGATAATGATAATTAGATATTAACGAACAACTACAAGCAATTACTATTCAATATGACCACCCCTATTTTTAATACAAGCTTTTAGATGTTCTGGCCAGTCATCGATCGCGGCACGAATCTTCTCCAGTGGGATATCCTTCGCTGCTTTGATGAGGGCTCGCTTAAGGGAATCTACGTTTGGGTGGGACTTTTGGCAGGTCCTGAGCTCCAATTCAGTCCACAGAGAATAGTCCAGCGGATTGAGGTCAGGGCTGGAGGATGGCCATTCTTCCGCCGCGATGAAGCCTGGCAAATTTTTCCTTAACCAAGCTTGAGTCGTTTTAGCCTTGTGGGCAGGTGCTGAGCCTTGCTGGAAGATCCATTCTTTGTTGTGAAATAAAGTATCAGATAGGGGTTTCACTACAGTCTCCAAAATGTTACTTTGATAATTTTTTGCTTCCACCTTGACACCTTGTTGGCAAAAATGGAGCGGAGTGACACCTTCGTACGAAACCCCCCACCATACCATCACACTCGCCGGATGGTGGGCACGCGAGATATTTCGTGCTGTAGCTGGAACATCTTTTCTACTTTTGGCATAAACTTTATTATTTTGCCGGTTAAACTTTTCTTCAACCGTAAATATTTTTTCGTCGGTGAAGAGTATCTTTTTCGCATCGTGTCTCTTAAGCAGCATCGGGCAACGTTCACGTCGTAATTTACGAAGGTGATCATTTAGATAATGAACTTTCCTACGACTGTAAGCCTTTATTTTGAGATCGTATTTCAATATCCTGTTGACTGATTTACGGAAATGTTAGTCTGCAGAGCGAGTTTTTTCTGGGTGCGACATGGATTTCGGCGAAGTCGCTCTCTGATTATTTTGATGTTTGCAGCCGTCCTTACAGACCGCGGGCGACCACTCCTATGGCGATCTTTCAAAGAATTAGTCTCCTTGTAACGTTTAATAGTGTAATATACGAAGTTGCGGCTTACCCCAAAACATTTTATATCACGGAAAATGTCCACTGGTTTTTTTCCCGCCATATGTAGCGAAATGACAGTCGCACGTAATTCTTTTGTTCCCTCCATCACGAGAAAAACAAAAGAAATGAATTTTAAAAACATTCAAATAGCACACTAACATTCCAAATTCAACATTAAAAAAGAATAAAATAGGTGCCAGTATTATTTTGTTTCATTTTATTAAGTAAAAAGTTTGTCTCAAAACTTATGAACATACGAGGTATACTCACAGTAAAATAGAGCCCGCAATACATTTTCGCTGATATAACGAAAATTTAAGTATACTGTTAATATTATAATATTTCCGCCATTCACTATTGATTCAGTGATGTCATGTCAGATATATCAACATCAGCAAAGGCATCAAATATTTATGCCACGACGAGACGTGAACAAAGTCACTCGTCCTCTTTTAAACAGTCGATATTCAGTCATCTGTCCTGTGTGACCCTTAATACAGCCATTATACAGCCATTATTAAGCTATTAAACAGCCATGTGAACTAAGGCTGTACAATTTGTGCCCAATTAAGATGAATAACGGCTGAAAAAGCGCTTTTTCAGCTCTTATTCAGCTTTAAGCGTAGATATATTCTAATAAACAGCTCTTATACAGCTTTTGTGTTACTTGGGCATCTATGTTTGTAATTAGCAGTGATCGGAATTAGGTGAGCCAAAATACCTATTATTCGCAACAGGACATAATGTAGAGTGGATACAACCGGGTAGAAAAATATTTTTTTTCTTTAACACCGGGTAATCTATATTTGTCCGGGTACTATAAGTAGTCGTAATGTTAAACATACATATTTTTACTAATAGTACGGGATTGTTTATGTTAGTTTGTAGTAAAAAGGGAAGGAAAAAGTATGAAATGGTTATAACTTTTAGATTAACATTAAACATCCCGTTCTATAAGTAAAAACATATATGTTGAACATTACGACTGGTACCCGGAAAAATAACGAATACCCGGTATTTAAGAGAAAATTCTGTTTTCCTACCCGGTTGCAACCACTTTATATTATGTCCTCTTGCGAAGAATAGGTATTTTGGCTCACCTAATTCCGATCACTGGTAATTAGTTTTCATCCAAAACTTGTTTTTGCTGTATTTCGTTTGTTTTGTAAACTGGAACCATATAAACTAATTACAGACATAGATATACTTCATGTCAATCTATATGCAAAGTTTCGTCACAATCCAACATGTAGTTTTAAAATGAGAGCGTAACTACTTTTGTATGGGAAGGTGAAATTCGGCTGAGCTTACTGCGGACTCTTAAGTAGTCACATAAAGATCGTTTAATTCATGAAGCTGTGCCCCTGTTCACTCGGTAGTAGGTAATGAGGAAATGAGCATAAATGTGCTGGTAACTAAAACGTTCTAAATGGCGGCCGTTCCATGTGGTCCTAAACGCTCTTTTATACTCCAGAGGCAATTTGGACCCACTAAGTTTTCAGTTCAATCTCACTTAGAAATTTGACTACAGATTTAATTCAGAGTTGGTGCAATAGGATTTTGTATACTTCACTTGATTTATACAAAATATGTTTCAATTTTGCATGTATGTTTGGACTACAGAACATGGGCAACGAATGCCAATTGAACACAAGCCCTCAGCGACATGCCTCCACTATTGCAAAATGAACCATAAGACTTACGTAGCTCAGCCGAAATTAGCGCGCCAGCCGTTTTAAAGACTTATTAAAAAAACATTTCGTTGTAATTTGTACTCTGCTTCTCATCAAATACGGTTGAATTTGGCAGGTCTAGTTGGACTACAAAACATGGGCAACACATGCTACATGAACGCCGCTCTACAAGCTCTAAGCAACACGGCTCCCTTCACATCGTACTTTCTGGAATGTGCGGCGGCGGTCACCGTGCTGGCTGGGGACAAGAAACCGGGGCTCAGTCGGTGAGCTCTATGTGTATTGTAATAAGGTCGGAATTAGCATGGACTAAAGAACTTCGAAATTGGCTACATGAACTTGATGCTGACAAACAGGCTAAGTCTTTGAGCTCTATTTGTATAGCAATACGGTAGATATTGGCTTAGCTGGGATACATGAACTTGCTAGAGCTAAACAGTGCTCAGTCTGTGAGCTCTATGTGTATAGCGATACGGTAGATATTGGCTTGTTGTCTTCACCACCATCCAAGCAAACCAGCCTGACACACACATTTTGCTATTGTTTCAGAGCATACCAAAAACTAGTTAAAGAAATGTGGAGCAGAAAAACCAGAGGATACCTGGTACCAAACGGAATTATATATGGCATTAGAAATGTAAGTAACTGACGCTTTTGAATTACTGTAGCCGATGTATTAATACCGGTGGGTGTATTAATTAGTATGTCTGTCTGTCAGGTGCACCCGATGTTTCGGGGCTACCAGCAGCACGACACGCAGGAGTTTCTGCGCTGCTTCATGGACCAGCTACATGAGGAACTCAAAGAGCCCGTACGTTTGACTTGCTTTATCCCCACCTGTTCCCACCAATGTATTACCACTAAGGGCGGGTTGCACCAACTCACGATTACCGACCGATCAACGTTAAATATGGCTCCGGCAGCTGTAATTCCATAGAAACTTGTCAAACTGTCCTTACATTCAGATTTTAACGAACACCACTTATTGACTTATTGACCAATTTTTGACATTAACTTATTTTCTAAGTGGATAAGCTTAGAGTTTTGGCTACAATACGTGAACATAGATGGTATATTACATAGGCGAGAATTAGTTTAAAACTACATAACTTAGGTAATGTCGCTCCTCCACATACAAGTAATACATAGAAATCTGGAACGTGATTAAATTTGTTTTCAACTAAGGGCCTATGCAAACTGCGTACCATCCGCTAGGTAGTAGAGGAACGCGCGTCGACGGCGCGTAAAAAAAAAACCAGTCTGCATATGCCCTAATTGAATCATGTCCAAGTCGTAGCAAAACTCTTATAGCTAACGGCCCGTAGTCACATTGATTAGTGATTAGTGTGAGTCCATACAAAAGCTACTCGCACTCGCGGCAACCTCGCAGCAAGTGTATGAACTCGCACTAATCACTAATCAATGTGAATACGGGCCATAACAACTAGCAAATTCGATTCACAAATGACCTCTGAGGAGACGGCCCTCATTGCAATGAAGGTTTGCAGAATGTATTATTATGTGTCAAAATCCACCAATCATATTTAATCATCATTAATTTGATTGGTGGATTTTGACACCTAGACCTCTCGCCACGGTGCTGCCAGCTGGTGACATAATACATTCTGGAAACCCTCATTGATTGATACATTATGTTTAGATCTGGGACAGCATGCCGGAAGACAAGCTGGGCACGGCCGCGGACGGCGACCACCAGGAGAGCAGCGGCGCGCGCGGGCGGCGCCGCGCGGCCTCCTCCGGGGGTGAGCCGCGACCATTCCACAAGGTTTACCGGAGCGGGAGTCCGCTGATGCCAGTGGACCGGACATTGTGGCTCTTCGGGGGAGACCTATGTCCAGCAGTGGACGTCTTTCGGCTGATAGGATGAGGCGATGACTATTCGAACGTGTCACAACACCCGAGACAATTTGACTCCTCAGCGGCGGGACTGTGATCTCGCTAACAGTACTAGGACCATAAATAATAAGCCGCGTCCCCACGCTCCGGTGCGACAGACGGCATACGGTACGAAGCTATAAGAGAGCGAATTAGGGAATAGGATAACCTTAGTTTCATATCCTTATCTCGCTCTATCTTTATTAAGTTATAGTGTCTAGTCAAAGTCTGTTTTCCAGTAAAATGTTGAAGCAAGTTGACATAGTTGTTAATGAATGGTTTATTCGACAGCAAGTGACGCGCCACTGTTCGCGCGGATGCGAAGAAAGTCGCCCGCGCCGTCCTCCTGCAGCGAGTCCCGGACTGACGGATACCTCAGGTACCTACACAAATACAACTGCCTACTTAAACTCTAACCCCCTTATTCATACAACGTAAAATGCCTCTGCTAAATAAAATGTGCTTTGTCCCTTTCTTACGAACACAAATGTCAAAGTGACAGATAGTTTAAAAAGGCTTGTAGAACGTTTATGAATACGGCCGTTAGAAATCTAAGATACTATTTTCTCCTTATTACAGTGTAAGCAAAACTAAAGCAAACTGTACAAAAATAACATGACAGAAGGGATGATTTCCTCCTGGTCAATTAAATTGAAATTCTGCACACAATGCAATGATAGCAGAGAATACCCTATACCTCAATAAAAGCTTAGTCCAGGCTCTCCAAGAAAAGAGGAAACATACATACAAAAATAAAGTTATAGACGGAGAGCTAGCGACCAAATCGGTCATGTGGCTTCAGCTGTATTGAAACTCCGTTAGCTACTTCACTGAACAACCTTCTCCGATAATCTTCGTGCTGACAGGCCGCGGGCGGTGGGTGCGGGTGTAGTGGGGTGGAGAAAAAAAAGAAAAAAATGTGGGCTCAGCGACTTTAATGTTTTTTTTTCAAACAGTTGCTCTGTACTCCCTTTGCGACCAAAAAAAATTAAAAATCGATCGGGTGGTGGGAAGGGGTTACCAGCTTTAATGAAAAATACCAAAATAATAATAATTTTCATGTGGGCTCAGCTGTATTGGCTTTATTCTGACGCGAGATTAATTAATATGTAAGCCCCAAAAAAATAGCCATGCAAAAATATCGGTGGATAGGTATCGAAAAAAATTGTTGAAATCGTTGGATTTCGTTCAAAAATGTGCTGAGGGGAAGGCAAAAGCGGACGTGGAGGGGATATCAGCCGGCGAACGCGTCAGCGCGCTCACGGCGCGTCGATTGTGTTCGGCTAACAGAGAGTAGCCGCTGTCCTTCTCGCACCCGTTGACCGGGAAAACCCGAACGTTTCCGAACGAGCAGCTGCTTCAGCTAATACATTTTATTCGCATAAATCAAAATGAATTAAAAAAGGAATCACAATGAATTTTCTACGTGCATACATTTTTTTCGCATATGAATAAGAATTAATAAGAAAAGAAATAAAATTAAATACCATTTTTTTCACGAATAAAAATGAATGAAAAAAGGAATAAAAATTAATAATTTCTTTTACATAAATAATAACGAGAAAAAAAAATTAAAAAATAAATAGAATATATTTTGTAAATAATAATTAACAAAAAAAGGCATAGAAGCAGGGAATATTTTTTCGCACGAATAAAAATAAGTTCCATTTCTACTACGAATGAAAATGCGTAGACGCACAGCTGAAGCAGCTGCTCGTTCGGAAACATTCGGGTTTTCCCGGTCAACGGGTGCGAGAAGGACAGCGGCTACTCTCTGTTAGCCGAAATGCAAAAAAAAACAATCGACGCGCCGTGAGCGCGCTGACGCGTTCGCCGGCTGATATCCACGTCCGCTTTTGCCTTCCCTCAGCACATTTTCGAACGAAATCCAACGATTTCAACAATTTATTTCGATACCTTGCCACCGATATTTTTGCATGGCTATTTTTTTGGGGCTTACACATTAATTACTCTCGCGTCAGAAAAAAACCAATACAGCTGAGCCCACATGAAAATTATATTTTTTTTGTATGCACAGGTAGTACAGAGCAACTGTGTGGAAAAAAAAATAGTCACTGAGCCCACATTTTTTTTTCTTTTTTTTCCCCACCCCACTACACCCGCACCCACCGCCCGCGGCCTGCCAGCACGAAGATTATCGAAGAAGGTTGTTCAGGGAAGTAGCTAACGGAGTTTCAATACAGCTGAAGCCATAGCACCGATTTGGTCGCTAGCTCTTAGACCATATACATATATACTAATACTACAACATTGGCTCAGCGACACAAAATAAATCTTTGTCGACACGAGAGTATTCCACTTTTCCCGATTCTGCGCCAACTATTGCCAATTGCTGATTTGGAGTAATTCCAGAGATTACCCGTTACATATACCATAAATAAAGTATAAGAAGATATATCCACGCCATACATTAAAATGAATCCGCCTTATTTGCTGTGAGCACCAGGGGGCGTTAGTGAACTGGTATGTACATTTGCTCTCAGCAAAAGATGTCGTTTATATCAATATTGCCTTTTACGGATTATCAAATACACTAACGGCATCTGTACCTACAACAGGTGATGTTGTAAAAAATCTGTTTTACGCGGTCAATAGATGTCACTTTGCAAGATAGGTTTACACAAAGTAAAATAATAGTATTTTTTTCTGTTTTGTTAGAGCACCGCGACCAGTCAATAAAATGCTCAATTTTCGTACCTTTTCTTAGAACCTCCACCGTACCATCATGTACCATAAATAAAGTACCTATATAAGCAACCTTACATAAGACCGCAGCCAAAGTTCCACTACTTGCTACTTAGGTATGTGGTGTGTTCTTGGGGGTAAGCTTGCCAGGGCTCCCGAGGGGGGAGTTATGTGGATCCCCACTATCAACAAAACTCATCTTGTTTGATGATGTGCATTTGTACTATCAATCTCAAAGCTGTACCTTGATTCGTCTATTTGCTGCCATGCGATTTATTGTGCTAGTGGCTCTATGTGCTGTAGAAACTGGCGAACCGGTCTTTTTTTTAATTTCTAAAAGTAACAGAAAAAACTATATACTAAACCGAACCTGCTCACAAAATTTCACGAGAATCGGTTAAGAATGCGACCTGTAGAGGAGAACAGCCGGACAGCTGGACAGACACCGGACATACGAACGATTTTCGGCCCAAGCTGAAGCGTAGAACTTCGTTCGCTTCGCTCCCTCGATCGATAAAACCACAGCACATTGAATACTCAATTCAGTAAAGGATCGGAATCGCGCTTTTGACTCCCCTGGATTTTTCAAGATTATTATTACCAGGAACAACTGTAGGAGGACGATTATGGAACAAACTTAAGGAACAATAGGAAGGTAACTTAATATACAAAATTTAAAAACTATTGAGGTTGAAAGCTTCAGTTATAAAAAAAGGTGCGAACACCACAGGCAAGGCAGTAGTAAAAAAGCCTCCGATCGCATTTTGTTTGCCCTTGCGTGCGTACATGCGATCCGAGACATTCTTCTATTTACTGCCTGTCAGTAATGCAGATTTCCTTGAGAAAAGTAAGGTAAAAGGTAAGGGTTCAATAACACGTATTATATGTAAATTATTTCATTTACTTTGCAGTAAGTAGCCTAATTTTTTGCTGATTTTGTAGATTTCTTTTGTGAGATTTACAAATATATTTTTTTAGTAACAATATATTTTTTAAAACATCTACGTGCTCTGAATAAATACAATTTGAATATGTTTAAATAATCTGTCGGATGCGTTGCTCGACGCCGCCGCCCCCACGTCCACGCAAGAGGAGCTTTCTTCCAGATGTCTTTTTATTTGAGGAGCCTCAGTTGGACGTGATGATGTGATGAGGGCTGTGGTGATGCGGGTTGTGGTGCTGAAGTTGGCCACTCCTCAGGATCATTGTCAGGTTTTCTTACTTTGTCCGGTAGGTCGCACGTCAATGAATGTAATTTCAGTACCAGATCCTGAAATTTAAAAAATAAATATTAAACTAAACAATATTATCCGAGCATACTTAAATTTTGTTAATCGTCCCTTTTACCCCTTCCGTTGAGTTCCGTTGACTGATAAATAAAAGACAGCGTGTGATGTGTAGTACATATATTCGCAGACTGCACGGCCTAGCTGGAACCCACCCTCATATACAAAATAGTATGTTAGTATAAACTACCCCCTATCTAATACATAACAGATAGAATTAGGACTCATACGATAGATCGATTAGGTAGTGTCTGTATACGTTTGTTAAGTCATTCATGTGTGGAGGAGACACATTTTTTTAAGTAATTTGAAATTCAAAGGTGTATGTGAAGTCCCCAACACGCACTGGGCCAGCGTGGGCACTACTGCCCGTTCCCTCTCATCCTTGAGAGGAGGGCTGTGCCCAGCAGTGGGACGTATATAAGCTGATTTATTGTTTATATTATTATTAAATTATACTGCTAATATTTTCAAATATGCTTGCCGCCGTATGCTAATAAAAACCGGCTATATGTGAAACCTAACTAACCTAACCTAACAATCCTAACATCTTATAAGCATTTTTTTTTAGTTCTGCGTGTTTAGCTAAGAAATTCAATACATTACATACATAATTCATTACTTACTAACTGTAAAAAACGCTGTAATGGAATTAATAAAGCTTTTTATTTTTATTTATTTTATTTATATGTGATATAAAAACACCACATGCTTTTATGATGCCAATAAGTAAGCTAAAAATAAAGAATGATTTCTTCTAAGTACAATTTAGCTTGAAAGAAAGGAGTTGGATTTAGCCGGATCATAAATAAATATTTCCTCTATGGTCGGATTGACTCCCAGACGAAGCAAGCAATTTTATGAAAATCTTTGAGTGCAGTATTACTTACTATAAAATATTCAATAATATCTCCTTTCAGTAAAATATCTTATCTACAATATTTAAGGTACTGTCCCTTCAAGTTGCATAGCGCTGGGACAGCCTGTATATATTTTCAAGTATAAGTTGCTTGGACCAACAACACCGACGGGAAGAAAGGGTGTGGTGCTTTTGTAACCCGACACCAAACGCAATATTTTCTTAAAGCTATCTCGTTTGACATGAACGGATACCAATGCCATCCTGTTTTCAATGATAAACATTTTTTTTGTACATTTCCCATGTGTGCCTTAAGGAGTCCCTTTTCAGAAAAATTGTCATCATGTTTTTAAGAAAATACTATTTGAACAATAAAAAATCAAGACATACCTTGCATTGGGTGCTCTACAGACACAAAGCTAATAACATCAATTGATTTATCTTCACAGTGATAGTGTCTAGTAATAGCTGTCCCGGTCAACCTTCTCTGGTTATCATTGTGACTCATAGCAGGATTCAAAATGCACTTCACAAAGATAGCAGTACTTTAACTGATCAGGTGTCAAAGATGTGAGATTGATGTTGCCTGAAATTAAAAATAAATAAAATAAAATATATATTAAGGGGCAATCTTACACAAGTTGAACTAGTCCCATTGTAAGCTCAATAAGGCTTGTATTATGGGTACTAGACGACGATATATATAGTTCCAATAGGTATAAATACATAGAAAACATCCAAGACTCAGAAACAAATATTTGTGCCCATCACACAAAAAAAATCCCTTACAGGGATTCGACCCCAGGACCTCTTGCTTCATAGGCAGGGTCATTACCAACTAGGCTAAAGCAGTCGTCATAAAACTAAATACTTAGATATTATTAATTTCCATCAAGTACATTTCTTGTAAAAAAACCTGCCAAGCCTTCCGGCCTGAAAAGTAGTGAAATCTCAAGCTAAACCAAGTACTTCAGCCATCATTTCCGGTTAGATATTTTCACGAATTGGCAATCACACTGCGAATAAGTAAATTCAAAAGATTCAAAATAAAATGCCAACAAGCAAACTCCTAACTAGTTTATCATTACCATTAGGTACAGTGCAAACATGAAATGAAGGATTAATAAGGACACTAATCAGTTTGGAGCGAGATATAGACTTATTTTAACGTAAGTAACGCGATAAAAAACTGAAGTACAAAACGATGTTTTGGAACATTGATAAAAAGTCAAGTTGACTGACGCATGCCCGACGTCACCAAGTATGTATGTGCTTAGTTGTATAATTTTATTTATTGTAAATAAAATAGAGCTTACCTGAATTGTTAATCCAGATCCGTAGGCGATTTTTATCACTAACTGGAAAACGAAACAATGTGTGACAGTTTATGAATTGGCACCGATGTGTCATTCAGTCCAAATCAGTCCGGTAGAAGTCCAAGTGGTCGTATGTAAATCACTGGCAAACAAATCCGTTTCTAAATCAAATCGTAGGTCCATTCAAATAAGCGGAGGTCAAATTTTAAAAGAATAACATTAACAATATGTTCGTGGTAGAGTTGATACCTATCGTCTCTAGTTTCAGTGTGGCCAGTTAAGTCTCTATCTTTCCATATACTTCTGACGTTTTGACTTTGCCCATGTAATTACACGTATATTTTCACTACGCTTTTATAAAAAAATATCATACCGCAGGTTATCTTTATTTGTATTTTTAATTGAGACAGTAAACTCATACTAAATCATTTTTTTCGCATTTTTACAAATGGACAAAGTTTATTCTGTTTACCTACAATTTAAAGGAATAATTTTGTAGCAACATTTTCTCATTTCGTCTCTGTAATCTGTGTTTCGTCTGCACTAAGTCGTTTCGTTGTACGCAGTTCTCTTTACTATTATACAGTTTCAAAGACGAGTGCGAAGTGATAAGAAATAAATAATTATGCTCCATTATTTATTAATAATTTAAGAGATTGCAGTCACTTTGTTTATTTTAATTTAATGTAAAATATTTGTAACACGTAGTAATTCATTTGTTGTAATATATAAGATGTTGAAATGGAACGTTATGCAGAGATGTTAAAAATAATAAAATAAATTGGAAATTAGTATACAGTTGGCGACGTTGCCAGATCGAACTACGGCGCTGCCAGCGCGAGCTGACAACGTCGCGCGTCGTAAGCACTTCGATAATTTTAGGTACTTATTGGCAATTTGAATCATAAATTGCTACATACTCAAATGTGAATGGCAGTAGGTACATATTATAGGTATTATTCTTTATTTATGGTACTAGATACCTATGTAAAGAAAGAATATTCAAATAAGTTGTAAAATAAAAACAGGTTTACGTATAGGTCCCGAATAAATGTATGTTATATTTTTTACTTACTGTAGTATTTTGATGTTTTAAGGACTAGGTTACCTATTCTAATAATTATCTACTAAACTCATCAGTCGCATCACAATCCTCCTAGCGATATTCCCGGGTGTGCCCCTAAAGGAGCCAGGGGTCCGCTTTGACACCTAATCCCAAGATTTGGCATAGGCACTAGTTTTTACTTCATCTTATTTAAAAACTCTTCGTACGTTTTCGTTTTTCTTCCCGTGGGTGTCGTAAAAGTCGACTAAGGGAGCAGGGTTGAAGTGTGTTGTGGGCGATGGGCTAGCAACCTATCACTGCAATATCACATTTTGTCGATCTTTTTTATACCCACATTTATGCTAGAAGTGGCGCTGGAACATAAGTTTCATTTCATGTGCTCTGCCTACCCCTTTTGGGAATAAAGGCGTGAATGTATGTATGTATGTACGTATGTATGTTTTCTTTTTGAAGTGAAAACTTCTTTAGCGGCGCTGAGCACTTTTTGGGATGGGGAAAAATTGTTAAACTCGCGACAGATATTTGTGACATCAGATGCGTAAGAGGCCACGTGACCGTAGGAGGATGGCGAGAGATTCGGGACGAGGCTGGGGTCGGGGGGGAAAACGGGGGTTTGACTAGGGGCACAGTTCTAGTAGGGCGTAGTTCTAATTTGTACTTTATTGTTAACAGTATAAGGTCGTAACACATTTTCCGTAAATGCAAATTCCATTTTGTTTTATCAAACTTTTATATATTGCTGTTAGCCGATTCGACTTCATTCAAAACTGAACGCTATTCGTAAGAATATAAAGCCGTTAAACACTTTGCAATTGCGTATTCTGCAAATAAATTTGTAATTTTGTCCGCGCATCCTTTACCGCTTTGCTATTGAGCAAATTTGAATAGTTCGAATTTGGACGTTATTCCTAAAGAGATAAAGCTTTGAAAAATATTTGGCAATGGCAAAAACAAATTGGTATTTTATTTCTTCGTCTCCATCAATTTTGCCGAGTTAAGTTGAACTATAGCGTACTACTAATAAGTTTGTTATTAGATATATTGGCACGCAGGGGGAGAGGGGGGCGGAAGGGATTTTTTTTGCAAAATTAAAATTATTCAAGTTTTCACTTCTGCCGGCACTCCCGGAGTGCAAAAACCGATAGGTCTTTTTACAAGTTTTATAGTAACTTGACTTCTTTCGTATGTAAGTATAAAAGTATGTATGTAAGTAAGTTGTCCGTCAAATCTTGCAAGTTAAATTTGAACCACTTCCCGGTGACCGATTGAGCTGAAATTTTGGGTATAACTATAGTTTGGATGACATTCAATATTATGGTACCATCGAGCTGATCTGATGATAGAGACAGAAGGTGGCCATAGGAACTCCGTAATAAAACCATATAACCCCATCGAGTTGGGGCTCGTTAGAATCGTCTCAATGAGCAGTTGATGATGGTATACAGAAAAGTACAGTCGGCAATAAAAGCTTGTACCAAAAATTAAATTTTTGACAGAAACTTATTTATATATATTCGTAACAACAATGCGTTTAGGTTTAGTAAATATATCAGGTTTAAAACAGCACCATCTATGGACACTTATCCTGCTAGAATCCTGCGCATGTATACTTTGTCCACTTACAAGCTAAGCTGTAATAAAGGTCAAGCCGTTCACTAGATGGCGCACAAATAAAGGATGTTATAAATTATTTTGAATCGATTTACGATCTATTAAGGCCTGTGTCTGGTTGTTTTTTTTTTTTAAGTTGATAAGTGAAAATGAATATCTATTGATGATAATATTTGAGATTTCGTATAACGTAAAATATTAATATCCGTCAGTGGTGCTCCAAGCGACATCTCTTAACGTTCTTCAGAAATATTCGACCGCAGTATGGGATAGTTACTCTATGCTATATTTACTTTATGCATATACAAAACTTCCAGCCGGACAAACATTTCCCCTTTATAATATTAGTATATACTGACCTCCGTCCGGCAGGGTGTCGCAGGCGGACGGCGCGGGTCGGCACCGCCGCTCCGCGAGCTTCGCGGGCACGCAGCAAGCTTATTCCGTGCACACTCAGCATCAGAACCGTGAGTATCGGCTACTACTTTTAAAACAAAATAACATGTCTTTTACAACACAATTGCTCGTAACGTACCTCTTATTGTGTCGCTTTTAGGCTCATAATCCTGGATATTAAACACGCGTGTTTAATAACATTACGATACTTGTGTGTTATGGTTATATCCCGATTAAGTCACGTTGGCACCTTGCAGCAAGATGTATGCATGCACACGGTGCATTCTTAAACTAACCGGTTTGTACAGAATGTACAGCTTTTTTTTAAATTCTCGGCAAATGGATTCTTACTCGACTAAACAAATTAAATCCTTTTTGTTAGTTAATTGACTATTTCTTTTTGGATATGATATAGAAACGGTTAATTTAGTAAAACTATTCACTTTTGATAACATTTTACATGAATTAATAAAGATAACATTTTAAAACGAAATTATTTATTTTATTTTGTATTGGCTGTTTAGAGATTTCATCTAATGCGCGCGCACTGCGCAAACTTCACAAAAAAAATGGATGCGCGCCATTATAGGTTATTTCACAGATATTTGTAAACATTGTTAATGCGTGTTTGGTTATTAACAAAAATGTTGATTCGTGGTGACTAGAAATATAAGTGATAAAAAGATTGGACGCCACTAGAAATTCTTGACGATGTATTCAACATGAGTAAAAACCTGTTGACATTAATAAGTAAGGAAAATAACTTGGCAGGCCTATCAAATATCATCTTATGAAAAGGATTTTTTCCTCGCAAAATGTGTTGAAAAACGTCGTATGAAACGCGTGAGCTTTGATAATTACATCCTCGGCTCTCTTATCACGCTCACCTGCGGCTCGCGTGATAATTCCGCCTCTGATGTAATTATCAACATACCTCACTTGTATCACAATGTACTATTGGAGCAACGATGACCACCGAAACGGAACAATAGTTGTTTACGCTACAAGTGCCAAAAATAGGAAATTCGCAACGAGTGGTGATAAATTAAAACACGACCGAAGGGAGTGTTTTAAATTCCCACGAGTTGCGAATTACCTATTCGCACGTGTATCGTACAACGTTTTACTGTACATATGGCTCTTTAAAGTTTCGACATATGCACGAAATGTGCTCTTTTCCGCACTAGTGCGGGAAAGTAGCACCATATGTACTGTAATAGTTATTTATGCTACAAGTATGGAAAGTAGGTGATTTCCGACGAGTGGCATTTTTAACCCCCGACGAAAAGAGAGGGGTGTTATAAGTAACGTGTCTGTGTATCTATGTATCTGTCTGTGGTATCGTAGCTCCCAAACGGATGGACCGATTTGAATGCGGTTTTTTTTTATTCGAAAGCTGATGTGATTCCGAATGTTCTTAGCTATGTTTTCTGAAAATCTGTTTAGCCGTTTTTGAGATATTGGACTTAGAAATGAAATTGTCGGGGGTTTTCTAAGTTGTTTATACATGAGCGAGTGAAGCGAGCGAATGTATAATTCAACACGAGTCGGAAATCATCTTTACGCGCATGTATCATACAACGTTTTACTATTCCTTTTGTGAGGAAATAGATTATATGTGGAAATGTCAGTTTAAAATAGATAGATTAAAATTGAAGAACCTAGGTAGATTGTCAGGTACCTACTTATTATCTGGAACTGCATTTAACAACTTTTGCTGTCAAGCTTATTCACTTAAAAGTTAAAACCCATTGTATTCTGATTTTGGAACACAATAAATTTTGAGTAACTCAATATATTCACACGACACACACACAACAACAGTGAAATTAAAAGATTTTTCAAAAAACCCAGCAGCTTTTTTTCAAATTATTATTAAATTATTATTGTATTTTAAAAAATTATAGCCTATGTCACTCCCACGATCAAGAGGAATCCAACGACACCTCATATGTCGAAATCCGTCAAACGGTTTAGGCTGCAGGGCGTGCCAAAGAATAAGGTCACATACATACGCTCGAAAAACATAACCCTCCTCTCCTTCGGCAGTCGGGTAAAAAGACGCTGTACCGTCGTAGTTCTAAGAAACACACTGACACTATTGAAACGCAATAAATCATTATTGTTATTGATTAGTCACTTATACTCGACATTTTTAACATATTTACATAAAATAACTCCAAAGTAAACAACAATCACAATAATGGCGGGCTTTTTAGTTTTAAATACATGCGCGGTCAACATGTGCGCATTTGCAAGTCGCCATATTGTCGTATCGCAAAAGGCATAAGAAAGATATGCGTTCAGCCAAACACATTAAGTAAATATTTAAAATTAATTAATTAATCGACCAAATTCAAAATTCAAAAATGTTAATAAATCATTTTATTCATTATTAGTATTTATGTACCTTTTATATGAAAGAAAAAGTGTAATTGAAATATTTGTAAAACTTTTCTCAAGTAATAATAACCCTCCTCTACTTCGGCAGCCGGGTAAAAACTCTGCGTCGAGCTGACGACGGAGTTTTACATTTTTTTTTTTTAAATAAAAACACTATACTGCGAAAAAGTGGCACTTTCCGCACGACTTGGTCGCTTGGAAAACGCTCTTTCCGGGCACATGCATTGTTATAGTTATTTACGATACAAGTGCCAAAAATAGGAAATCGACACGAGTTGCGAATTACCTATTCGCACGTGTATCGTACAACGTTTTACTGTACATATGGCTCTTTAAAGTTTCGACATATGCACGAAAAGTGCTCTTTTCCGCACTAGTGCGGGAAAGTAGCACCATATGTACTGTAAAAATATTTTTAGGAACAATCACGGAACCCTTATAGTTTCGCCATGTCCGTCTGCGGCTTAGCTCTGTAACCCTTACTACTATAAAATTGTAATTCGGCATGGGTATATAAATCAATCACGCCGACAAAACAGTACAATAAAATCTCGTTTTTTTTTGGGGTGCCTCCCGCTCCTCCTAAAGTGGGGATGTAATTTTTTTTCGTTGAACTAATTATGTAGGTTATCGTGAGATAGCTCGTTCAAAAATATTATGGGTTTCCTAAAACATTTTTCAAATCAGTAATTCGTTTGCGAGATATTGCGCTTTAAAGCCCTAATTTTAGTTAGAGTCATGTGTCCCTCCCCCCCCCCCTTTCCGGCTAAATGGCTACTACTGGGGATGTGAAAAAATTCATGGAAGTAGTAAATATAATGAATTTAAAAGGAAAACTATCACGAACAAGTACGCATAAGTAGTTACCGAGTAATAGTCGACCAACTTAATGTGTAATTGAAAAGGCCAATTTTCGTACAAATTCGGCCGACGCAACCGCACCGCACATCGATGTAACTAAGACAGACAGGCAACTACGGAACCCTACACTGCGCGTGGCCCGACACGCACTTGGCCGGTTTTGTTAAAAAGTTAATACGGCCATATAATAAAAAAAAGGCATAGTTAGGTCCTAAACAGCCAAAACAGAAGATCAGTAGCTCTGACTTATCGCAACTTTTAAGTTGTCTCAAATAACTTATGGCGTTAAGACAAATACACTTCCAACTTATTATATTAAAAAATTAAAAGGCGGCAATGCAAAAAATATTCAGTTTTTACATACCTATTGTTGCTAATTGCTTTTTCGGAAAATATTGAAAATTGTCGTGAAACTTATTCCAGATTTAAAAGAAGCTGCAATTTCAGTTGTTGATAATTTGTTCCCTGCAAAGCCACAAGACAAATATCTAAAGGCGTACGACAATTTCATGAAGTGGCCAGAAGAAAAGCATGCAGCATTTTCAGAAAATATATTTTTGTTTTCTTGCACAATTTTTGAGAAAAGCACTATTTTTGTCTCTGCCGAAGAGGCAATTGCTGGCTTCGTATTAAATTAAACGGACTCCCAAGGTCCTCCGTTTAAAATTAATACTCAGCCAGCAATTGCCTACTTCCCTTGCTTCGACAATAATGTACTATTGTGCAGCCCTAGCGTCGTCCCCGCGCGACATCGGCTCGGAGTCGTCTCTGTCGTGCTCGAGCGAGGCGGAGGAGCGCTACGAGACGTGCTCCAGCGGGGCCAGCGACGCGCCCGAGCCCGCGCACCGCCCGCCGTGAGTCACCATCACCACTATACACTCAGCACTATACACTCAACACTATACACTCAACACTATACACTCAACACTATACACGCGCGACATCGGCTCGGAGTCGTCTCTGTCGTGCTCGAGCGAGGCGGAGGAGCGCTACGAGACGTGCTCCAGCGGGGCCAGCGACGCGCCCGAGCCCCCGCACCGCCCGCCGTGAGTCACCATCACCACTATACACTCAGCACTATACACTCAACACTATACACTCAACACTATACACGCGCGACATCGGCTCGGAGTCGTCTCTGTCGTGCTCGAGCGTGGCGGAGGAGCGCTACGAGACGTGCTCCAGCGGGGCCAGCGACGCCCCCGAGCCCGCGCACCGCCCGCCGTGAGTCACCATCACCACTAGACACTCAGCACTATACACTCAACACTATACACTCAACACTATACACGCGCGACATCGGCTCGGAGTCGTCTCTGTCGTGCTCGAGCGAGGCGGAGGAGCGCTACGAGACGTGCTCCAGCGGGGCCAGCGACGCGCCCGAGCCCGCGCACCGCCCGCCGTGAGTCACCATCACCACTATACACTCAGCACTATACACTCAACACTATACACTCAACACTATACACTCAACACTATACACGCGCGACATCGGCTCGGAGTCGTCTCTGTCGTGCTCGAGCGTGGCGGAGGAGCGCTACGAGACGTGCTCCAGCGGGGCCAGCGACGCCCCCGAGCCCGCGCACCGCCCGCCGTGAGTCACCATCACCACTAGACACTCAGCACTATACACTCAACACTATACACTCAACACTATACACGCGCTACATCGGCTCGGAGTCGTCTCTGTCGTGCTCGAGCGAGGCGGAGGAGCGCTACGAGACGTGCTCCAGCGGGGCCAGCGACGCGCCCGAGCCCGCGCACCGCCCGCCGTGAGTCACCATCACCACTATACACTCAGCACTATACACTCAACACTATACACTCAACACTATACACTCAACACTATACACTCAACACTATACACTCAACACTATACACGCGCGACATCGGCTCGGAGTCGTCTCTGTCGTGCTCGAGCGAGGCGGAGGAGCGCTACGAGACGTGCTCCAGCGGGGCCAGCGACGCGCCCGAGCCCGCGCACCGCCCGCCGTGAGTCACCATCACCACTATACACTCAGCACTATACACTCAACACTATACACTCAACACTATACACTCAACACTATACACGCGCGACATCGGCTCGGAGTCGTCTCTGTCGTGCTCGAGCGAGGCGGAGGAGCGCTACGAGACGTGCTCCAGCGGGGCCAGCGACGCGCCCGAGCCCGCGCACCGCCCGCCGTGAGTCACCATCACCACTATACACTCACCATTACTAGCTAAGCTCTCCATCAATACTCCATCTAGGTCTAAAAGGTACTTCCCTCCCCTCTCAATTCCATTTACATCACGTAATTATAGAAAAAATAGCTTTTTATTACGAGCTGGTAAAAGCCTAAATGGACTAACGAAGGAGCGGGATATTGACGTTTTCAATAGCAACATCACCACTATAAGACGGATAACAGACGAGTTTTTTAAGTGAGCGAGTCGCATGCGCGAGCGCGACAGCATGTTACTGTAACGGTTGATGTATATCACTTAATAAATAATGAGTTTTGTTTCTTACATAGGTATTCATTGTATGCTTGTGGGTAACACGTTGTAAAGTTTAGTGCTTACCACCAATTGTTTGTTAACCTGTTGCTACTGGTGGAAACCTTTAATTGGCTCTCTGTTACTTACGTTATATAACTAGCTTATATTATTATTTTGAATTGTTAGCTGTTGGTTCTCCGAATAATTAATAAATTAATTAATTTCGTAACATTTACTTTATTCAAGACCAGATGATGTCTTGAATGAAGTAAGTCATCCTGTATAAATTTCATGAATTTTGTTAGTCACAAATATTTTGTTACTTCGTGCGATATGCCAGGGTTCGGATATTCGGTGAGATATTTACCTAAAGTAGCCAAAAACCCGGCAAAAGGTGAGCAAATATGAAGTCTGCTTCTTAATTAAATTATTTTAATAATATGGGCTCCGGGATTGCATAAAACGACACGAGGAGGTAAAAATACACAAATATGTTTAGTTAATGGCTATTTATGACTATTATGGTAAGCACGTACGTTGATATGCAAATGTAGGTACCTAATGTAATAATGTAAGTATTTGTCGTAACCGCGGCGTGAATTGATTTAATTTCAAGGTATATGTAACATAAGAGAATAATAAAATCACTCCGTAATCTCTGTAAGTCGATGGTAATGATTTTTCTCGGGTCGGATAACTGCACTACCCCCATCTGTTGCCAATGGTCCAATGCCATTATGCAACGAGTGCAAATTTCTCGGCTTTACACTAGACTCGAACCTTAACTGGAAGTGCCATGTTGACCAACTTTGTAACAGACTGAGTGGTGCTGTATTTGCCCTGAAAAAGCTGCAACCATTGATATCACGAAATTCTTTAAAATCTGTTTATGTTTCTCATTTTCACTCGTTGATGTTATATGATACAGTAATTTGGGGTAATTCAACAGATACTAAGCGAGTGTTCTTTCCCAAAAACGTGCGCTTCGATTGCTGGCTGGAGTAAAACCCAGGCATCCATGTAGGGAATTATTTAAAACCTACCACATCATGACGCACTACTCCCTATACATGTTTGAGGTACTAATGTTTGTGAGAACCAATCTACGAATTTAAACGGGTTTAAGTACCAGGTAAACAGCTCCGCTCTACTGGAAGGCTAAGAAGCATGGCACTTTCAGTAAAAAATCCTAGGGTAATTGGCCCAAAGTATTACGAGCGTCTACCCGCCAAATTGCGAACTGAACCATCTGACCAAACATTCAAACGTCAGCTGAGAAACTTTTTATTAGAACATCCATTGTATTCTGTATGTGAGTATATGGACATGTAATATATTTGAAATGGTTAATTAAATTAAAATTGTTTTATAATTTGATAATGTTCTAGTTTTTATTTTGACGATCATTACGAGATATCAATATCAATATTTATATTCCTTATTTTGACTTTATCATTAATAGTCTTTTAATATATGTCCATAATAATGTTGTATTGTACCTGTGACATTTCATTCAATTTATACTCATTATTTGACGATCATTAAATAAATTCGTGTAAATTAGCTTAAAGTTAACTTATAACGTAATTTATTTTATGAAATAAATAAATCAAAATTTATAAAATTAGAAAATAAACTTTTACATGTTCAGTTACTAAATGAAAAATACTAACAGAAGCCTCGGAGCAGAAGGCTTGTAGTTCGATACTAAAGTTATGTTTTAATATGGAAATACCTCGTTAGGCATAAAAAAGACTTTCCAAAGTTTATAGCGTAATTGGGATGTCTCAAATAAATACACCGATTTTTCATCCAAATTATAAAATATAGGTTAATTTAAGATACCAATATCATGCGTTTCCCATTTTGATGAGTATATTTGTTTTCTTCCCTTCCTCTCCTTTTCCCATCCCTTAAAAAGTTTTACTGTGACGTCACTACATACCATTTTGTAACTATCAAAACCTCGTATATCGGTACTGCTCCAATACTGAGTGTATACTGGGAGAGAATATTTATGAACTACTAGCTTCTGCCCGCGACTCCGTCCGCGTGGAACTCGTTTATATCGCAGCTCCATACAAACTTTCACCCCCCCCCCCTTTATCCCCCTTAGGGGATTATTTCCGGGATAAAAACTATTATATGTCCTTCCCCGGGACTCAAACTATCTCTATACAAAAATTCATCTAAATCGGTTCAGCGGTTTAAGCTTGAAGAGGTAACAGACAGACAGACAACACACTTTCGCATTTATAATATTAGTATGGATAGTTGCAAATGTCATAGGTACAACTTACCGCATAAAAGAAGAAAGAAATCCAGTTCAGGTCACAAACAGTAAAACACAGGTCACAAACAAACAAAAGTCCGGGAATTCAAAGCACAAGTCGTTGTTCAAAAAAAGAAACAGAATGAGTCCGTCTCCATACCGTTCAACATAGACGCCGCCGCCGAATTTTAGGTAAATATCTCACCGAATATCCGAACCCTGGATATGTCACACGGAAGTTTAAATACAAACATGCAAAATTACGCAATGTTTACGTGATCCTCATGAATTGTTCGAGCCCTGATGATGAGTAATGAACGAGTAAGATGGTTCAAAAACTTGTATCATGAGATTCGCTGACGTCACGTTCTTTTCTCCCGATTGATAATTCCTCAAATTATAGCAAACCCGTTATCTTGATGAAAAAAGTCGCCGGACTATAAACTTGTAGAGAGTAGTCAGCAGCAGAAGTAGCTACGCAAAATAACACGATGTAGTGCTTATCCTCTTGATATTAGAGCCGTGTGTAGGTCATTTTGAGCACTTGGCCCGCGTGGCTACTTTTGCTGTACGTCAGATGGTCACACAAATATGTAATTCCTTTTCTTCAATGATTTCTCTCAATTGATAATAATTGGTCATGTGACAGTTTATGTGTCATTGTGGATAACTAAACCCACCTTTGTTGTCGTCTTACAGTTGTATAGGGGTGTAGACTCAAATTTATTATCACTTCAAAAGAAGTATGCCTACTGACAAAATCCCATTCAAAGACCTCAAATAAATACAAAGCTGAGGGAGAAAACGCTGGAGGATCGTGACGTCACGAACCGCGAGCGTCATTAAATGACTATCGTTTCATACGAAGGTGCGTTTTGCGCAAAAGGGACAAAACATACCCGCTCTTAAACCTTTAGACACTTATACTTTGTGATTATTTAACCTCTTGCGTTGCCCTTTTTTCTCCATTTGACTACATGTTTAATCCTTTTTCGAGAAAATACAACATTATGGATTATTTTATTTAGTGTCTATATTGTATGTGTGTGTGTGCAGGAAGCAAGCGTGCGGCGGCGGCGACGGCGGCGGCGCGCGGTACCGCAGCATCATCTCCGACGTGTTTGACGGCAAGCTGCTGTCCTCCGTGCAGTGCCTCATCTGTGACAGGGTGAGTTTTTTACTCTATTGTGTGTCAGTATATTTTAACTCGGGCAGCCGAGAGCTGTTTTATATATATTTTTTTATTAAAAACAACAGAACACAACATAAATTAGCCCATGGTCCTACACTAGGCTGCCTGTATCGTGGTGGCCGTTTGAAAAACATTAACAGTACAAGTTTTTTTTTTCGGTAGATAATTATAAAACAGATGGGAATTTATGTACGCTAACATATTTCGGTAAACGATCGATCAGTAAAATATTTTATAACTAGCTTCCGCCCGCGACTTCGTCTGCGTGGACCCGGGATAAAAACTATCCTATATTTTAATCCAGGTTTTAAACTGTCTTCGTGCACAATTTCATTCAAATCGGTTGAGCCGTTTAAGCGTGATTGACAAACATCCAAACTTTCGCATTTATAATATTAGTAGGATAGTTCAATAATTGAAGAAATTCACTAATTCACGCCTCACGACTGGTTCACGTTTTTCAATATTACATGTTATAGGAAAAAAATACTCTGAGCCGGATTAGAATTAGAACCAGCGATCTAACATGCGCGGTCATTCGGTCCAATCGTCTCAAGGCGTAAGCGTAGGGAAGTGGTCGGAACAATGGTCGAACTAGCCATGATTCCGATAGCTCAGTTCAGGTGGTTATTATTAACACAAGTGAAATTAAAGGATTTTTCAAAAATCCAACTGCTTTTTAGGGTTCCTTACCCAAGAAAGGGTAAATACGGGACCCTATGGCTAAGGCTCTGCTGTCCGTCCCTCCGTCCGTCTGTCTGTCCGCCTGTCACCAGGCTGTATCTCATGAACCGTGATAGATAGACAGTTGAAATTTTGACAGATGATGTATTTGTGTTGCCGCTATAACAACAAATACTAAAAAACAGAATAAAATAAATATTTAAGGGGGCTCCCATACAACAAACGTGTTTTTTTGCCGATTTTATAGATAATGGTACGGAACCCTTCGTGCGCGTGTCCGACTCGCACTTGGCCGTTTAAAAAAATAGCTTATCTCACTCCCCCATTAAGAGGAATCCAACGACACCTCATATGTCGAAATCCGTCAAACGGTTTAGGCTGCAGGGCGTGCCAAAGAATAAGGTCACATACATACATACATACATTCGCTCGATAAACATAACCCTCCTCTCCTTCGGCAGTCGGGTAAAAATTAATACAGAATGTTGTTAATTGAAGTGGCCTTTGATACAATAATCTGTATGCCAGGTATCGACGCGAGTGGAGACCTTCCAGGACCTGTCTCTCCCGATCCCGTCGCGGGAGCACCTCGCAGTGCTGCGCTCGCAGCCACTCCTCGACCTGCCTGACCACGACTCCTGGGTACGTACAGCATCAGGGGGGCAAGTACGCTAAGTTTTATGTCGGACATAAAGCATTCGTCCGATTCTAGCAAATATGCAAATGCAATAGGGACGAATGCTTTACGTCGGACATAAATCCTAGTGTGCTGGGGGAGCAGGCGCGCATAAATACCACCACATGCTCACACGGACACAGAACACGCCGCTTGACATGGTTTATGTTATGAATCAGAGCGCCACGTTATGCTTATGTTTTATTTGGGCGCTGTGATTCGAATGTGGTTATCATCTCTTGATTATTTATATATATTGATATCGTGGGCTTGAAACGAAAGTCTATATGACTGTGTTGCGGGATTGTTTCGAATTTAGAAAGCGTTATTCGTCCATCAAACCTATTTAAACTAGAATGCTGTTGTATTTCGTTTGTATTATCTGTAATTTTTACCCCTATCCGTATACCTCTGTGTCTGTCTGTGGTATCGTAGGAGCCCCGAACATGATGGATGTACAAAAAGGAGTGTTTTATGTCATGTATGTAGTTACTAGCTTCCGCGAGGACCCGGAATCAAAGCTATCCTATACTTTAATCCAAGTTATAAAGTATGTTCGCCAAAAATTCATCCAAATCGGTAGAGCCGTTTAAGGGGCTCACGCCAATGACCTTCGATCTGAATCCCTTAGTTTTCTAATGTTTTTTGTAGCTTATTATATTAACAACAATGGCTTTAAGCAATATAGTATCCCGTATTTACTTCAAAGTTCATTGTTTTTGAGATATTTGGAATCAAAGTTGAACAATTTTAAGCCAAAAAACTGGTTTTCTGGGCATAACTTTTGTATTAATTGGTTTAAAATGAAAACCCTGGACCATTTTTAGAGATGTCAGAGACGAACCCAAATATGTAGATTTCGTATTTGTTAGATCTTTCACGTGTCAATAGAGATACGAAATAAGTGATTTTTTAGACTATGTTTAAAAAAATCATAAGTACAGAATTAACTATTCATTTGTTTCAAAATCCGGTGGACCAAAATGGAGACAAAAGATTGAAGAACCGATAGCCGTTTGATTTATAATTCTATCTGTAGTGCAAAAGTAGGAGATACGATTGAAAACTGGTCAAAAAGCGATGAAAACCTCGGGTACCCTTGGCTATGAGATCCTTAAGCGTGATTGAGTAACAAACATCCAAAAATCTAAACACCCAAACTTTCGAATTTATAAAATTAGTAGGATTAGTCGGATTCAATACGTATTGGTGAGAAGGGGACGAAACACAATTTGGTCGTCTGTGTGTTAAGTGGTCTTTGTATGCAGATGTGGTGGATCCTCAGCTGGCTCCGCTCCTGGTTCTACGGCCCCGTGGTCTCGCTGCAGGACTGCCTGGCCGCCTTCTTCAGCGCCGACGAGCTCAAGGGAGACAACATGTACAGGTAACACCAGTGTCCACGACTTTATAACCTCTAAAAGATCGCTTCCAAAGTTTAAACGATGGTGTGACTGACCCACCTTACATTGTATAGATGTTACCGTCAGATTATGAACACCGTAGCATGCCAATTTCATCTCGGCTAACAATTTGACGTTTTGATATTGATCGATTATGGACTAACGTAAAAAATATTAACGCACTCGCAACTCGTTTATATATCGTAGCTCGATACAAACTTTCATCCCCCATTCCACCGCTTCGGGGGATGATTTCCGGGATAAAAACTATCCTATGTCCTTCCCCGGGATTCAAACTATCTCCATACCAAATTTCATCTCAATCGGTTCAGCGGTTTCGCAGACACTTTCGCATTTGTAATATTAGTATGGATTAGTATCGATGTTTATGTTTCCGTGTGTATACGGCCCGAGTATAAACTAGAGGTGTTCGCAATGTTACGGTGACATTAGACATTGCCATTCTCCTTTGTATAGACATCCATAAACATTCCATGAACATTGTCCCCAGCTGTTCGCGCTGCAACAAACTCCGCAACGGCGTGAAGCTGTCCGGCGTCGTCCGGCTGCCGGAAGTGCTCTGCGTGCACCTCAAGCGGTTCCGGCACGAGCTCATGTTCAGCGCCAAGGTGGCGGCGCGGGTCTCCTTCCCGCTGCGGGACCTCAACATGCAGCCCTACACGCATAAAGGTGCAACGCCATACATACATGTGCACTACTGCTACTACTTGATACTACTAGGGCACCATTTCACGATGAACGCAACCCGCTTATTGTCCAAACACAGCATTAACGACATTATATTGTTGCAGATTGCACGTCAAAAATAACCCGCTACTCCCTCTGTGCCGTAATTTGCCACACGGGAACTGCAGGCGGCGGCCATTACACGTGCGTGGCCCGCAACCCGCGCGGCTGGTACACCTTCGACGACCAGAGCGTAGTGCCGCTCGCCGCGCCCATGCTGCACCACACAGAGGCCTACGTGCTCTTCTACAGGTAACACTTCACATCATTACACGTGCGTGGCCCGCAACCCGCGCGGCTGGTACACCTTCGACGACCAGAGCGTAGTGCCGCTCGCCGCGCCCATGCTGCACCACACAGAGGCCTACGTGCTCTTCTACAGGTAACACTTCACATCATTACACGTGCGTGGCCCGCAACCCGCGCGGCTGGTACACCTTCGACGACCAGAGCGTAGTGCCGCTCGCCGCGCCCATGCTGCACCACACAGAGGCCTACGTGCTCTTCTACAGGTAACACTTCACATCATTACACGTGCGTGGCCCGCAACCCGCGCGGCTGGTACACCTTCGACGACCAGAGCGTAGTGCCGCTCGCCGCGCCCATGCTGCACCACACAGAGGCCTACGTGCTCTTCTACAGGTAACACTTCACATCATTACACGTGCGTGGCCCGCAACCCGCGCGGCTGGTACACCTTCGACGACCAGAGCGTAGTGCCGCTCGCCGCGCCCATGCTGCACCACACAGAGGCCTACGTGCTCTTCTACAGGTAACACTTCACATCATTACACGTGCGTGGCCCGCAACCCGCGCGGCTGGTACACCTTCGACGACCAGAGCGTAGTGCCGCTCGCCGCGCCCATGCTGCACCACACAGAGGCCTACGTGCTCTTCTACAGGTAACACTTCACATCATTACACGTGCGTGGCCCGCAACCCGCGCGGCTGGTACACCTTCGACGACCAGAGCGTAGTGCCGCTCGCCGCGCCCATGCTGCACCACACAGAGGCCTACGTGCTCTTCTACAGGTAACACTTCACATCATTACACGTGCGTGGCCCGCAACCCGCGCGGCTGGTACACCTTCGACGACCAGAGCGTAGTGCCGCTCGCCGCGCCCATGCTGCACCACACAGAGGCCTACGTGCTCTTCTACAGGTAACACTTCTGCAAAAAAACACCTCATTTTTCACCGGCTTAAGCACCGGATTTTCGGGATAAAAACTATCCTATGTCCTTCCCCGGGACGCAAATTATATCCATGCTAAATTTAAGCCAGAGAGAGTTACTTTAGCATGTATACTCGTGTATTACTAGATGCCCGCGCGGCTTCAACCGAGTATTGCAAAGAACGTAGCCTAACCCGTAACGTAGTAGTAGTAGCTTAGTTAATATATAGCGTATAACCATTCAGGAAGCCCATTCTACACGCAGGTGAAAGAATGTTTTTTAATCGGATAAGCGGTTCCGGAGATTACCGGTTGGAGTAGCCGGTTGCTACTCTTTAAGGCCTCTGTTTGTAGGTAATGTTCACTTTGGAACAGGAAAATACTTAATATCGACTACGCACGTTGTGACACAGAAACGTCTAATATTTCAGCTGCAATAAGTATCAATTCCGTTTGCAGAAAGGTGAATCCACAAATGACCGTGCTACGGCAGAAGGCGGCCGAAATATTGGAGTCGACGAACGTAGAGCCCAACGACATGAAGTTCTACATCTCTAAGCAGTGGATCAACAAGTGAGTGGGATTTATTTGACAGCTTTAACATGCATTATATTGATATCAGTTTGTCGAGCATTTTGTTCACCAATATGAGGTGTCTTGTATTTATTTTATCAGCGGCATTGACAGTGTCCGTATGCGTCAGGTTCAACACGTGGGCGGAGCCCGGGCCCATCGACAACGGCGACTTCGTGTGCGCGCACGGCGGCCTGCGGCCCGACCGCGCGCGCCACCTGCCGCAACTGGCCGCGCTCATACCGCAGGCGCTGTGGGAGTTCCTCTACTCTAAGTTACTATTTTTTTCTACCTTCAATTCGCGTCGCGCGCGTCTCGGCGACTCCTGTCTCACTCAATTAGAAAGTTGGGGGTAGATTTTTCCGACTCGCTTTGAGCGTCTCGGTTGAGTTATGCTAGCCCCGCGGAAGTTAGATGCTCTAAAGCGGGTGATCGCTCAGCAGATTCGCTAGTAAAACCCAACGAAGAAACTTAAAACCCGGCGGACGAGTTCCAGGTTCCGTCTTGTTCGGGGTCCCTTCATGGGTCCGCTAACGGATGACGGATACAAACAGGGGTACAGATGTAGTACATAATTGTTTTCCATCTTATTTTCTTCGGAAACGTTCGTATTTGTCATGCTATTTCAGTCAACCTCAGTACTTTTTGTATCGAGACTAACTTAAATAGCAAGACACGTTCTCGTACGTTTCCGTAGAAATACGATGGAAAATATTTTTTCTCCAATATGCTCGCCTCGTAAAAATGTTCGCCTTAAGCAAAAATAGTACGTGAAGTTCCTCGTTACTGTAGAACCCAAATTTTAAACAGTACATACTACATTGTACAGTTTTAGCGGCCAGGTAAGTGTATGAAATTCTTTTACTGTATACTTTTTTACCTTTTAAGTATATGCTTTGACTAAGACAAATCTCTACAAACAGCCAAGTGCTCGTACGTCTAAAGACCTTGCAATTTGTCACAACAACTTGCTATAGTTGGACTGGTTAGTAGTGTATGGCTGTCTCTTTCCAACTATTGCAAGTTTCTGTGACAAATTACGCCCGTTTGTAACCTGCACGGCTATCACAGGACGACGCGCGAGCTCTGTCGATTTTTCTCGCACTATCCATCTTTCTCTTATTAGATCACTTGGAGAGGTATAGTGCGAGAAAAACCGAGAGCATGTCGCGGCCGTCTCATGATAGACGTGCAGCTTAAAGTTTTCTGGTGTTTTCTTTTTTTATGGCCATAGACAAAACGCGTTGAAATACAGTTTTTTTTCAGTCGGATAAACGAAGAAATATAAATATTTATCGAAATAAAACTCACGAACTGAAATGCATTTAATTGCAATCCCGTTTAATCTTTAATAATTTTCATTGCATAAAGCATTTAAAATTGTGACCAATTCTAAGGGTTTAAATTTTTCCCCTCACTGCCTCGGAAAGCCAGACGGCTTTCCGAGGCAGTGAGGGGAAATTTATCCTTTAAAAATTATAAAAAAAAAATCCTTTAAAACCAGTGAGCAAAAACGCATTTTATCCGCTAGTGGGGAAAGTAATTTGACCTTGGAGCGTGTTCAAGTAGCTTTTGACAGAAAAACAAAACGTAAAACGCTCATAACACAAAAAAATAACAGATGATGTATTTCTGTTGCCGCTATAACAAGAAATACTAAAAAACAGAATAAAATAAATATTTATTAAGAACTTTTAAATAATTGCTTGTTGCCTTCATCAAATCATCAGGCACTGGGTCTAGAAATGTATGGGAAAACTAAAATCCGACTCGCACTTGACCAAAATCCTACTTGATATTACTTAACGTTAATATTACTGTAAAAAAAAGTTTAAAAATATTATTTAAATTAAATAAAGTTGTTATGCATGTTGCACTTTCCTCGCTACAGTGAGATGAAAAGTTGTGTTACACACGAGTGCAAATGTATTTTGCTTCTCGTGTGTGAAACACTCGCTACGCTCAGGATACTATTTTAGAACCACTCGCTTCGCTCGTGTTTCAACTATAGCATCCTTTCGCTTGCTCGTGTTTCAATTCCACACTCGCGGGTAAAATACAACTTTGCACCCTTGTATAACAAATAACTATTTTTATAAATAAATATTAGGGGACAATCTTACACAAATCGACCTAGTCCCAAACTAAGCAAAGCTTGTACTATGGGTACTAGACGACGATAAACATACTTATATAGATAAATAAATACTTAAATACATAGAAAACATCCATGACTCAGAACAAATATTCGTGCTCATCACACAAATAAATGCCCTTACCGGGATTCGAACGCAGGACCTCTTGCTTCGTAGGCAGGGTCACTACCAACTAGGCTAAAGCGGTCGTCGAATTTTATGTATGCCAATTGAAATTGGCACTACGAGTCATGCCGTGTACATACTTTAAAAAAATAAGTTGGGCGGGAACTTGATAGGTTATTGACATACTCGCTATTTTAAGATAATTGAAAATACTATTGGATTTCCTCACATTTTTGGAGAAAAGCACTATTTCTGCCTTGGCAGGAACGGCAATTCGTGGATTCGTCAAAATCAACTCATCCACGAATTGCTACTTCCCGGCCGCTGCAATATTATACTATTACAATGCATGTGCTCGAAAAGAGCGTTTTCCAAGCACCCAAATCGTGCGGAAAGTGCCACTTTTTCGCACTAGTCCTTTTTTTTTTCAAGCTTTTATTTAGTTTCACCTGTCCCATTGTCTGTAATCAAATCTTTCAAGTTAAATTTGACCCACTTCCCGGTGACCGATTGAGCTGAAATTTTGGGTATAGTTTGGATGACAATTCAATATTATGGTACCATCGAGCTGATCTGATGATGGACACAGGAGGTGGCCATGGAAATTCAGTATTTGACCGACGTAACCCCGTCTCAATGAGTAGTTGATGATGAATTGATGATATACAGAAAAGTACAGTTGGCAATAAAAGCTTGTTCCAAAAATGTTTTTTTTTTGTCAGAAACTTGTTTAAGTCTGTCGTCAGCCCGATGTAATAATAGTACATTACTGCAGAGGCCGTGAAGTAAGGGATTGCTGGACGAGATTGGGGTAGACGGCCGAGTCGTAGACGAGGCCGGATACAACGAGTCCAGCAATCCCTGTTCCGGCCGAGGATTGTATAGTGCTTTTCTCAAACGATGTAAGGAAATATAAAAATAAAAATAATTACAATCGGAACGAAAGATCAGAAAACAATTGTGTAATTTGCCGCCTTTTTAATTTTTTAAACTTGCCATTTGAAGAAGCCGTTCGAGCACCAAGTTTAACCGCACATAAAGTGTAGCACCTACCATAGATTTTGTTTTTTTTATGTCGCAAGTTTGCTTACAGCACGGCTAGCACGCGACGGCGCGCGAGCTCTCTCGATTTTTCCCGCACTATCCGTCTCTCCCTTATTAAAACACTTAGAAGAAGAGGTATAGTGCGATAAAAATCGAGAGTATGTCGCGGCCGTCGTGTGCTAGACGTGCAGTCTAGTAGTGGTTGGCAGAATGTAATTTTTCCTTTGTCAGTTTAATATTAGTAAGCAAATTTAAAAAGTTAGAGTAGCGGACAATAATGGTTTTACTTAGGGTTTTCATACATTACTTCTTGGCGTAAGGCCAAGAAGAAATGTAGGGAGCCATAAACAAGAAACTTCATGTCTTCATTTCGTGATATTAACGCATACATTTCCGAGCATGTTTGAGAAAAAACTCTTTTCACACCTTTCATTCAGAAAAGTAAGTTTTGTCCCACGACGAGAGGGATCAAAATGCTACTTTTCTGTTCAAGCTACTTTTTTAATTTATTCATTGGCATGTAGAATTTACGCAATGTGCCAATAAAACACAGATCTTAATAAAATAATCGACTGTAATTTTATCGTCATCGGTTAAAAACGATCATGTTTCAAGTTTTAACTTTAACAACGTTATTTGAAAATATATGTATTTTTCGTAATATTTAAAAATTTGTAATAAAAATTAAGAAAAATTGTTAAAACTTGTTAAGTAACACACAGTGTTTTAACAGCATCTTTTTTTAATTTCTTCATAGTCGATGTGAAAAATAGTATGTGTCACTCGCTAGCAAAATTATTTTCGTCTCGGGCGTTAACACTTGTATCCCTCACTACGCTCAGGATTCAATACACCGCCCTCGCCGTAAATATACTATTTTGCTCCCTTGTGACACAAATAACTATTTCACTTCTCATGCTCGAAAAGTGTGTCATATCAGGGTTACATAGCGGGGGGCATAAACATATTTATGATTTTAAAACATTTTAATTTGACCAACCAAAACACTTCAACGTATTAAATCCACCAATCACAACTATTTAAAAAACCATTTGTATTTGCTATCAACTAATCAGAATACAGCTATATATTAAAATCAACCAATCAGGAAACAGAATAAATTTCAAATATTATTAGGCGTTTATTATTCCCGAATCCACAATCATAAAAAATAAACACCGGCCGTCTATAGCCGCGTCCAAACGTTCAAGCGTCAAGCGGCTTCATACATGACATAAGTTATGACTGTTATGAGATAGAGCGGGATAGACGCTGTCTATCTCGCTTTATCATATGCACCGTATGCTGTCTGCCGCGCTCGGCCGTTTGGACGCGGCTATTAGACGGTCAGAGGCGTTTATTCGTCAATATTTTGTATCTGTGTTAAAGCAGTTTATTAAACAAAATATGGCGCCAAATTGAACAATCTTTTCGCCGTGGTACTCGTATTTGTTATCGATTGTGAATGGATATTCTTTGTTTTTACTATTTTCTCGCTGTCGACGTGAAAAGTAGAGTGTATAACTCTGGTCTAAAATAAAATAGTTCGAGGGGTTCCTTGTCGTACAATCTACTATTGTTTTATTACTTGAGAATGTTTTACAAATATTTCAATTGCTGCTGGGTGCCCTGAAAACCAGCGCCTTTAGCATGTATTGCTGGTGGCCTATGCTGAGTGGCATCCATTTTGGTGAATTCCAATTGTAAGACACACATGTAACATGTAATCACACCAAATAAATATATTTCTTTCTTTCTTCTTTCTTTCAATTACACTATTTCTTTCATATAAAAGGTAACATAAATACTAATAATGTATAAACTGTTTTATTAATCTTTTAGAATTTTGAATTTGGTCAATAAATTAATTAATTTTAAATATAGGTACACGTAATGCGTTTGCATTAAAAAGCCCGCCATTGTTGTAATTGTTGTTTACTTTGGAGTTGATTTATGTAAATATGTTAAAAATGTCGAGTGAAAGTGACTAGTCAATAATAATAATGATTTATTGCGTTTCAATAGTGTTACAGATGTATTGCAAAATTATTTTCCTTCGGGAAAACTCGGATCTTTATCGGAATACGATGACACCCGAACTGTCAATGAATTATCGTATTAAATCAGTGACATTCTCATACCCATTAATATGGAACTTTATTGTTAAGTGTCAAATGTCAAAATGAATAATGTTGTTGTATAATATAGAGATGTTACAACCGCAACAATTATTAGGTACTGAAAATGGGATTTTTAAAACCACTTTCTGTAACTTCAAAAATAATCACTTTTATTGTCACTACTAAACAAAACATTATCTCTGCTTTAAAACATAATTAAAAGGACAACAAAATAAAGCTTATCGGGAAATATTTACAATGATAAAATTCAAATCCTGTCTATATTTTATCTTTAGCGTCCCTCTCGTACCTAAAAATAACCTGCGTGTGAGAGGAATGCAATCGATTCAAAAGGTTTCATAGGCAATTTCACGAAAGTTATCGCCACGCACACAACCGTTGTAATGAATGATAGAGGATTTTTAAAATTGGTGTTTTTTTTGCGTACCGATTGCAAGTTCAGCAGCGAACTGATGGGATGACAAAATGTTTTTTGTTAAGATTGACGACCGGTTAGCCTAGTGGGTAGTGACGCTGCCTACGAAGCTGAAGGTCCTGGGTTCGAATCCCGGTAAGGACAAATATTTGTGTGATGAGCATGAATATTTGTTTCTGAGTCTTGGATGTTTTTCTATGTATTTAAGTATTTATATCTATTAAATATATCGTCGTCTAGTACCCGTAACACAAGCCTTATTGAGCTTACTATGGGGCTAGTGCGATTTGTGTAAGATTGTCCCCTTATATTTATTTATTTAATTTATTTAATTTATTTAAGATTCTCACATTGACTCAATCATTCATTCGTTTTTCTTGCAATCAGTACGTAATGTAACTGGGTGTGGTTTCATTCATTTCAACTTTGGTAAAACTACCTATACCTACCTAACATTACAATTTCATCGTATTTGGATCGATGTTTTCAATATTGTCCATTTCACAATCTGAGTCAGTCATATCATCGTCAGATGCGTCAGTGCTGTCATTGACGTTAATAACAATCCTATCAATGCGATCATCCATAGAGTGTTCCTGTGAGAGGTATTCATTTTCACATTTGATAGCATGATCACAAACTTTCTTCCATTCTTCCGGGCCAATAATATTTATTTTTTCTTCAATATTTTTTTTTACTGTACCCAAATTCATATCTATGTTTCTTTTTGATACATAACCTTTTATCTGTGACCATATATTTTCAATAGGGTTGAAGTCGGGGTGGTATGGAGGTAACCTTAACACTTCGTGTCCATGTTGATGTAAAATGTTGTCAATGGAATATTCTACAAAGTCTTCTTTATGCCGGCAAATAATTTCGTATAATTGTATTTTGATTGACGATGAATTATGTGGAATATTGTATTTTTTTAACCAGTTTATCATAAGTGGCTTTGCGGTATTAGAGTTGGGCGGACATTCCACATATTTATTGTGATAAGCAGCATTGTCTACTACTAGTACAGAGTTTGGAGACAAGTTGGGAATAAGTTGATTCCGTAACCATTTTTCATAATTAACATTATTCATGGCATCGTGATAATCACCAGTTTTATCAGTAGACTTATACATAAGTAGAGTACCCGGTACAAATCCTTTGGCACTACCTGCATGTACTATAATTAGACGTTGACCTTTTGAAATTAACTGTTTCACTCCTTTATCCGTAGAATCGATCCAGCACTTTCCTGTTAAATGGGATGTGTGAACATAGGTTTCGTCAGTATACACAATATCTCTGCCTTCAGATCTGTACTTTCTTATAAGGTCTATGAACTTTTTTTTTTTAAGTCTAACGTCATCTTTTTCCATCAGCATTTTCCTATTATTAGTAATTTTCTTGAATAAAAAACCCATTTGGCGAAGTATTTTTCTTAGTGTAAAATCGCAGCCCTTAAAATTCATCGTTTCTATTAATTTGGACTTTAGTACTTTTATAGTAGGGACCTGTTTATAAATGAGATGAAAGTTATAAACCATTCGTCGTATCACTGCGTCGTCAAAATCATCAAGATCTAAATAGAATTTCTTGCGTGGTCTACCCAGCTTAATTTTGTTTGTGTTGGGATTTTCATTACTTCTGTATTGTTCTTCCTGGTTCAAATATTTTCTAATTCTTGGTCTAGATATTCCTGTTGCGTCCGAAATTCGCTGTTGAACTTTCCTAAAATACTCTGAGTCGTTTCTATTTTTGAATTTGCTATTTTCCGATATGAAGTACAGGTAAATATTAAATATAATACCTTGAATTGGATTTTGTAACCGTTTTCTAGATTTCGGCATGGCTATACAACCTTATTATAAGTAATCTGAAAATATGATTAAAATTACAGCGAATTTTTAAATTGCGGATTATCCACTCTATATAAGAAGCAATTTGAGAGAGCACGATAAATACGAACTTTTCCGAAAAATTACGAAGGAAAATAATTTCGCACTACATCTGTATATGTTTTTAGAACTACGACGGTACATCGTCTTCTTATTGTGGAATATATTGGAGTTACTCAAAATTAATTGTGTTTCAAAACAATAATACAATGGTTTTAACTTTTAAGTGAACAAGCTTGACAGCAAAAGATGTGGAGAAGTTGTTTAATGCAGTTCCAGACAATAAGTTAAGTACCTGACAATCTACCTAGGTTCTTTAATTTTAACCTATCTATTTTAAACTGACATTTCAACATTGAATCTATTTCCTCACACAAGGCATAGTAAAGAGTATGATACACGCGCGTAAAGATGATTTACGACTCGTGTCGAATTATACATTCGCTCGCTTCACTCGCTCATGTATAAAAATGTCACTCGTCGGAAATCACCTACTTTCCACACTTGTAGCATAATTAAATAACGAATGCACTACATCTGTACCACCCCGTCTCGTACTACGAAGGAAACGAGAAGATATCTTTTTAGCTTCAGTTTAGCAACTCGTCTTAGATGTCGCAAAGTATCACAATGTGTATAGAGTTTGTATCGGGTGTACTATACCGGCAGGTTCGGCGGCGGGCCGGCGTGCTCGCACGCGCACGAGTGCCCGGCGTGCGCGCGCGCGGCGCAGCGCCTGCGCACGCGGCGCGCGCGGGAGCTCAAGGCCTTCTACGACCTGCACGCCATCTTCCAGGTAACAGGGTGTCCTGTGTACGCAGGTTCGGCGGCGGGCCGGCGTGCTCGCACGCGCACGAGTGCCCGGCGTGCGCGCGCGCGGCGCAGCGCCTGCGCACGCGGCGCGCGCGGGAGCTCAAGGCCTTCTACGACCTGCACGCCATCTTCCAGGTAACAGGGTGTCCTGTGTACGCAGGTTCGGCGGCGGGCCGGCGTGCTCGCACGCGCACGAGTGCCCGGCGTGCGCGCGCGCGGCGCAGCGCCTGCGCACGCGGCGCGCGCGGGAGCTCAAGGCCTTCTACGACCTGCACGCCATCTTCCAGGTAACAGGGTGTCCTGTGTACGCAGGTTCGGCGGCGGGCCGGCGTGCTCGCACGCGCACGAGGGCCCGACGTGCGCGCACGCGGCGCGCGCGGGAGCTCAAGGCCTTCTACGACCTGCACGCCATCTTCCAGGTAACAGGGTGTCCTGTGTACGCAGGTTCGGCGGCGGGCCGGCGTGCTCGCACGCGCACGAGTGCCCGGCGTGCGCGCGCGCGGCGCAGCGCCTGCGCACGCGGCGCGCGCGGGAGCTCAAGGCCTTCTACGACCTGCACGCCATCTTCCAGGTAACAGGGTGTCCTGTGTACGCAGGTTCGGCGGTGGGCCGGCGTGCTCGCACGCGCACGAGTGCCCGGCGTGCGCGCGCGCGGCGCAGCGCCTGCGCACGCGGCGCGCGCGGGAGCTCAAGGCCTTCTACGACCTGCACGCCATCTTCCAGGTAACAGGGTGTCCTGTGTACGCAGGTTCGGCGGCGGGCCGGCGTGCTCGCACGCGCACGAGTGCCCGGCGTGCGCGCGCGCGGCGCAGCGCCTGCGCACGCGGCGTGCGCGGGAGCTCAAGGCCTTCTACGACCTGCACGCCATCTTCCAGGTAACAGGGTGTCCTGTGTACGCAGGTTCGGCGGCGGGCCGGCGTGCTCGCACGCGCACGAGTGCCCGGCGTGCGCGCGCGCGGCGCAGCGCCTGCGCACGCGGCGCGCGCGGGAGCTCAAGGCCTTCTACGACCTGCACGCCATCTTCCAGGTAGCAGGGTGTCCTGTGTACGCAGGTTCGGCGGCGGGCCGGCGTGCTCGCACGCGCACGAGTGCCCGGCGTGCGCGCGCGCGGCGCAGCGCCTGCGCACGCGGCGCGCGCGGGAGCTCAAGGCCTTCTACGACCTGCACGCCATCTTCCAGGTAACAGGGTGTCCTGTGTACGCAGGTTCGGCGGCGGGCCGGCGTGCTCGCACGCGCACGAGTGCCCGGCGTGCGCGCGCGCGGCGCAGCGCCTGCGCACGCGGCGCGCGCGGGAGCTCAAGGCCTTCTACGACCTGCACGCCATCTTCCAGGTAACAGGGTGTCCTGTGTACGCAGGTTCGGCGGCGGGCCGGCGTGCTCGCACGCGCACGAGGGCCCGACGTGCGCGCACGCGGCGCGCGCGGGAGCTCAAGGCCTTCTACGACCTGCACGCCATCTTCCAGGTAACAGGGTGTCCTGTGTACGCAGGTTCGGCGGCGGGCCGGCGTGCTCGCACGCGCACGAGTGCCCGGCGTGCGCGCGCGCGGCGCAGCGCCTGCGCACGCGGCGCGCGCGGGAGCTCAAGGCCTTCTACGACCTGCACGCCATCTTCCAGGTAACAGGGTGTCCTGTGTACGCAGGTTCGGCGGCGGGCCGGCGTGCTCGCACGCGCACGAGTGCCCGGCGTGCGCGCGCGCGGCGCAGCGCCTGCGCACGCGGCGCGCGCGGGAGCTCAAGGCCTTCTACGACCTGCACGCCATCTTCCAGGTAACAGGGTGTCCTGTGTACGCAGGTTCGGCGGCGGGCCGGCGTGCTCGCACGCGCACGAGGGCCCGACGTGCGCGCACGCGGCGCGCGCGGGAGCTCAAGGCCTTCTACGACCTGCACGCCATCTTCCAGGTAACAGGGTGTCCTGTGTACGCAGGTTCGGCGGCGGGCCGGCGTGCTCGCACGCGCACGAGTGCCCGGCGTGCGCGCGCGCGGCGCAGCGCCCGCGCACGCGGCGCGCGCGGGAGCTCAAGGCCTTCTACGACCTGCACGCCATCTTCCAGGTAACAGGGTGTCCTGTGTACGCAGGTTCGGCGGCGGGCCGGCGTGCTCGCACGCGCACGAGTGCCCGGCGTGCGCGCGCGCGGCGCAGCGCCTGCGCACGCGGCGCGCGCGGGAGCTCAAGGCCTTCTACGACCTGCACGCCATCTTCCAGGTAACAGGGTGTCCTGTGTACGCAGGTTCGGCGGCGGGCCGGCGTGCTCGCACGCGCACGAGGGCCCGACGTGCGCGCACGCGGCGCGCGCGGGAGCTCAAGGCCTTCTACGACCTGCACGCCATCTTCCAGGTAACAGGGTGTCCTGTGTACGCAGGTTCGGCGGCGGGCCGGCGTGCTCGCACGCGCACGAGTGCCCGGCGTGCGCGCGCGCGGCGCAGCGCCTGCGCACGCGGCGCGCGCGGGAGCTCAAGGCCTTCTACGACCTGCACGCCATCTTCCAGGTAACAGGGTGTCCTGTGTACGCAGGTTCGGCGGCGGGCCGGCGTGCTCGCACGCGCACGAGTGCCCGGCGTGCGCGCGCGCGGCGCAGCGCCTGCGCACGCGGCGCGCGCGGGAGCTCAAGGCCTTCTACGACCTGCACGCCATCTTCCAGGTAACAGGGTGTCCTGTGTACGCAGGTTCGGCGGCGGGCCGGCGTGCTCGCACGCGCACGAGTGCCCGGCGTGCGCGCGCGCGGCGCAGCGCCTGCGCACGCGGCGCGCGCGGGAGCTCAAGGCCTTCTACGACCTGCACGCCATCTTCCAGGTAACAGGGTGTCCTGTGTACGCAGGTTCGGCGGCGGGCCGGCGTGCTCGCACGCGCACGAGGGCCCGACGTGCGCGCACGCGGCGCGCGCGGGAGCTCAAGGCCTTCTACGACCTGCACGCCATCTTCCAGGTAACAGGGTGTCCTGTGTACGCAGGTTCGGCGGCGGGCCGGCGTGCTCGCACGCGCACGAGTGCCCGGCGTGCGCGCGCGCGGCGCAGCGCCTGCGCACGCGGCGCGCGCGGGAGCTCAAGGCCTTCTACGACCTGCACGCCATCTTCCAGGTAACAGGGTGTCCTGTGTACGCAGGTTCGGCGGTGGGCCGGCGTGCTCGCACGCGCACGAGTGCCCGGCGTGCGCGCGCGCGGCGCAGCGCCTGCGCACGCGGCGCGCGCGGGAGCTCAAGGCCTTCTACGACCTGCACGCCATCTTCCAGGTAACAGGGTGTCCTGTGTACGCAGGTTCGGCGGCGGGCCGGCGTGCTCGCACGCGCACGAGTGCCCGGCGTGCGCGCGCGCGGCGCAGCGCCTGCGCACGCGGCGTGCGCGGGAGCTCAAGGCCTTCTACGACCTGCACGCCATCTTCCAGGTAACAGGGTGTCCTGTGTACGCAGGTTCGGCGGCGGGCCGGCGTGCTCGCACGCGCACGAGTGCCCGGCGTGCGCGCGCGCGGCGCAGCGCCTGCGCACGCGGCGCGCGCGGGAGCTCAAGGCCTTCTACGACCTGCACGCCATCTTCCAGGTAGCAGGGTGTCCTGTGTACGCAGGTTCGGCGGCGGGCCGGCGTGCTCGCACGCGCACGAGTGCCCGGCGTGCGCGCGCGCGGCGCAGCGCCTGCGCACGCGGCGCGCGCGGGAGCTCAAGGCCTTCTACGACCTGCACGCCATCTTCCAGGTAACAGGGTGTCCTGTGTACGCAGGTTCGGCGGCGGGCCGGCGTGCTCGCACGCGCACGAGTGCCCGGCGTGCGCGCGCGCGGCGCAGCGCCTGCGCACGCGGCGCGCGCGGGAGCTCAAGGCCTTCTACGACCTGCACGCCATCTTCCAGGTAACAGGGTGTCCTGTGTACGCAGGTTCGGCGGCGGGCCGGCGTGCTCGCACGCGCACGAGGGCCCGACGTGCGCGCACGCGGCGCGCGCGGGAGCTCAAGGCCTTCTACGACCTGCACGCCATCTTCCAGGTAACAGGGTGTCCTGTGTACGCAGGTTCGGCGGCGGGCCGGCGTGCTCGCACGCGCACGAGTGCCCGGCGTGCGCGCGCGCGGCGCAGCGCCTGCGCACGCGGCGCGCGCGGGAGCTCAAGGCCTTCTACGACCTGCACGCCATCTTCCAGGTAACAGGGTGTCCTGTGTACGCAGGTTCGGCGGCGGGCCGGCGTGCTCGCACGCGCACGAGTGCCCGGCGTGCGCGCGCGCGGCGCAGCGCCTGCGCACGCGGCGCGCGCGGGAGCTCAAGGCCTTCTACGACCTGCACGCCATCTTCCAGGTAACAGGGTGTCCTGTGTACGCAGGTTCGGCGGCGGGCCGGCGTGCTCGCACGCGCACGAGGGCCCGACGTGCGCGCACGCGGCGCGCGCGGGAGCTCAAGGCCTTCTACGACCTGCACGCCATCTTCCAGGTAACAGGGTGTCCTGTGTACGCAGGTTCGGCGGCGGGCCGGCGTGCTCGCACGCGCACGAGTGCCCGGCGTGCGCGCGCGCGGCGCAGCGCCCGCGCACGCGGCGCGCGCGGGAGCTCAAGGCCTTCTACGACCTGCACGCCATCTTCCAGGTAACAGGGTGTCCTGTGTACGCAGGTTCGGCGGCGGGCCGGCGTGCTCGCACGCGCACGAGTGCCCGGCGTGCGCGCGCGCGGCGCAGCGCCTGCGCACGCGGCGCGCGCGGGAGCTCAAGGCCTTCTACGACCTGCACGCCATCTTCCAGGTAACAGGGTGTCCTGTGTACGCAGGTTCGGCGGCGGGCCGGCGTGCTCGCACGCGCACGAGGGCCCGACGTGCGCGCACGCGGCGCGCGCGGGAGCTCAAGGCCTTCTACGACCTGCACGCCATCTTCCAGGTAACAGGGTGTCCTGTGTACGCAGGTTCGGCGGCGGGCCGGCGTGCTCGCACGCGCACGAGTGCCCGGCGTGCGCGCGCGCGGCGCAGCGCCTGCGCACGCGGCGCGCGCGGGAGCTCAAGGCCTTCTACGACCTGCACGCCATCTTCCAGGTAACAGGGTGTCCTGTGTACGCAGGTTCGGCGGCGGGCCGGCGTGCTCGCACGCGCACGAGGGCCCGACGTGCGCGCACGCGGCGCGCGCGGGAGCTCAAGGCCTTCTACGACCTGCACGCCATCTTCCAGGTAACAGGGTGTCCTGTGTACGCAGGTTCGGCGGCGGGCCGGCGTGCTCGCACGCGCACGAGTGCCCGGCGTGCGCGCGCGCGGCGCAGCGCCTGCGCACGCGGCGCGCGCGGGAGCTCAAGGCCTTCTACGACCTGCACGCCATCTTCCAGGTAACAGGGTGTCCTGTGTACGCAGGTTCGGCGGCGGGCCGGCGTGCTCGCACGCGCACGAGGGCCCGGCGTGCGCGCGCGCGGCGCAGCGTCTAAACTAAACAAACCTACGTTTTTAATAAAAAAAAACTGCAGTTACTAATGACAAGCACGTAAAAGCAGTTCCTATACTAATATTTTCAATTTACAATGACGAGTTCATCCAGTTCAAGTGAAAATCTTACGTTACGCAGTTTGTTAAAATGGAAGCAAAAACCTCATTAACAATGTTCAGCCTGCAAAAGCAAAACAATAGTACATTATTGTAGAGTTTGGGAAGTAGCAATCCGTGTATGAGTTGATTTGAAGATGCAGCTTTAATATTTACCATTATTTTGTGACAGAAATGTTGAAAAAACAAAATAGTTACTAAAACGTTTTTACTTTACTTTATACTAATACTAGCTGATGCCCGCGGCTTCGCTCGCGTGGTTATAGGCAAATGTAACATATTAAATTTTCCCGTGGGAATTAGATGTTTTCCCGCTGAAAAAAAGTAGCCTATGTCACTCTCCAGCTTCTAAACAATCCCCATACAAAAAATCACATCAATACGACGCTCCGTTGCGACGTGAAAGAAGGACAAACATACACACTTTCGCAATTATAATATTAGTAAGGATTTCAAACAATTGAGTTATTTTGTATGTTGTGGTTCGAATCCCGACTCGTACCAATGAGTTTGTCGGAACTTATGTACGGGATATTTACCGTTAGCTTTTCGGTGAAGAAAAGCGTCTTCAGGAAATCCCAATAAGATAAGGTCTAGTTTTCCCTCTGGGTTGGAAGGTCAGATGGCAGTCGCTTTCGTAAAACTAGTACCTATGCCAAATCTTGGGATTAGGTGTCAAAGCGAACCCCAGGCTCCTTTAGGGGCATTGCCGGGAATAACGCTAGGAGAACGATGATGGGTTATTGTGTGTGTGTGTGTGTTCAGGAGCAGGACCGGCCGCGCGCGATCTACGCCATCAGCATGCACTGGTTCCGGCAGTGGCAGGCCTTCGTGCGCTCGCGCGCGCAGCAGCCGCCGCCGCCCGTCGACAACACCGGGATCGTCACCGGCCAGGTCAGAGCGCACTCGTTCACATCACCATTACACGCAAGCTCCTCCGTTTCGAACTTACTCGGTGTGAAATTGACGACATAGAATAAGAATAATTTATTTACCATAACTTAAAAAAACCGGCCAAGAGCGTGTCGGGCAACGCTCAGTGTAGGGTTCCGTAGCCCGTTCCGTGAACCGAATGTATGAGCAAGAGAGTTCAAACTCCCAAATCAAATCGACCATGTATTATAGACAGACACAATTCAAGCAATACTAGGACAATTCGGGCACGACAAATTTTCGACCTATGGGCGCACCTGCTCCGACCCCATTAAATCAGGAAAAATCTTAACAGCGCCATGTACAATGTGAGCGTTCCGCGTACAGCGACATCTATCGGCAAATTAAGTAAACTATTGCGTGCGAGCTTAAAGTATGGAAGATGATTTTTATGGGTTAATTCTTTATTGCGTGAACCGATTTTCACCGTTTTTTTACTTTATTTGAAAGCACGGCATTTCATTGTGATTTATTTATTTATTATTACAGATACAACAAACACCTGCTTATACGGTTAAATTACAAACTTAGTTCAGAAATTATATTTTTTTCAAAAACTATTCAACCTATCAACTTCAAAATATTTTTTCTAGAAAGATTTTAATAAAGTTCTACTTTTGAGATTTTTTTCATGTTTTTAAAACTTATGGTTCAAAAGTTAGTTAGTAACATTATCAAAAAATGATTTTAGCAAACTCTTATTAATTTTTAAATACCTATCCAACAATATATCACACGTTAGGGTTGAAATGAAAAAAAAACACTCCCCACGTTACGTATAGGGGAGGTACCCTAATAAAAAAAAACCCTTTTTATTTGACCACTTTGTCGGCGTGATTGATATACATATTATTACCAAATTTCAGCTTTCTAGTGCTAACGGTTACTGAGATTATCCGCGGACGGACGGACAGACAAAGCGAAACTATAAGGGTTCCTAGTCGACTACGGAACCCTAAAAATCAATTCTCTTTAGATACAGTTACTTCCGCACTAGGCACAGCCTGTATCGTGATAGTCAGATCGAACACGAGAGTTACAAATATCGTGCGGCAATTTTTTTTAAGTACTACAAAGCGGGCAAAAATATGCAATTTGTTGAATTTGTACGTAGTGTAGTGTGATTATTGAGTGAACAAATGTAGGAGAGTGGAGGCGACTACCATGATTTGACAATAATTTACACTAATAATCCCTATTATAAATGCGAAAGTAACTGTCTGCGAGTTACCTTTACACGCTTAAGGGTCCTTACGCATACAGACGAGCGTATTTTGCAAAATGCTTGCTTTTTCATTCAAGATTACGACGCAACTATTAGTATATATCCAGAAACTGATAACGTACTTAAAATAATAATTGCTTAAACTCTGGGCTTACACAGTTTAAATTTTAATTTTCTCTTTCTAAACCTAAAATAAATGAGTTTTCTTGGGAGTATTTTTCAAATTTTGCAGTGAGAAGTGACGTTTCGGTTCTCAATTTTGCAGTAAACAAGAATTATTTGGTACATGAATGATTACAATTCACATCACCAAGTCTTTTACGAGGGGCTGACATGCTTGTAAATCAAAGATTCATTAAAAAACAAGACCGGGTTGCACTTCGGGAGTGCCGGCAAAGGTGAAAACTTGAATATTTGACATTTCGAATCGACGAATACCGTAGCGACAGAAGTAAACTATTTCACTTGCAAATTAGCGCGAGAGAACTTATTGTGTGTCGGCCGAACGGGTAAGCGCCGCGGATTGCATGGCGTTTGCGCCCTTTTTTTCGCTAACTCGAATGGCGCAGCCAGGCTCGTACTACGGCATCGGTCCCCCCCGCCCCCAAGCCTCGTCCCGAATCTCTCGCCATCTTACAGTCACGTGACCTCCTACGCTCCTACACCTGTGTCGAGTTTAACAATTTTTCCCCATCCCAAAAAGTGCACAGCGCCGCTAAAGAAGTTTTCACTTCAAAAAATTGACAAAATACCTTCCGAGTTTTCTTATTTTTTTGGTGAAAATAGGATAACATTATATTTTTTTACCGCAATATGTACTTATATTTTGCCCTAAAAATAATATTACAGCAAATTGTAACTTTATGTTAACCCATACGAATTTTAACGCCATTTTAGTTAAAACCGGCTTGTAGGACGTTTATGAATACGGCCGTTATAAATCACGCTACACCGACGCCGCGGTTTATTTAAGAAATGATTAAGAGGTTAAGAAATGATTATTTAAGTACGTTATCAGTTTTTGAATAGATAGTATAGATACTAATGGGTACGTCGTAATCTTGAATGAAAAAGGAAGCATTTTGCAAAATACGCTTTCGCTTCCGCTTCTGCTTCTGTAGGCGTAAGGCCTCTTAAACTTGCACACGTTTAAACCGTTGAATACATTTATGAAATTTGGTACGGAGATAATTTGCTACCCAGGCAAGGACACAATTTTCATCCCCGAAATCATCCCTAAAAGGGGTGAAAAGCGTAATAGAAGTTTGCAAGGAAATGCGATAGTCGACTGCGCCTTTGGGAAGTCTAATATCATGTTTGCTATTAAAATATGTTTAGGCGTAATAATAATTTCTTATAACTAGTATAGGTACGCGAAGTCGCGGACAAAAGAAGAAGTAGGTACTGGAATGAACTCATTATTTTTACACAGTATTTGAATGTTAATAGTACTAATTACAGGAGGTGGACGGCGTCACGAGCTACTCTCTAAAACACGGGTCGGACCACGCGCAGCTGAGCGAGGAGCTGTGGCGCTTCTTCACGGACATCTACGGCGGCGGGCCCGAGGTCCCGCTGCGCGCGCGCGCGGCGCCCGGTGGCGCGCTCCGCGAGGGCGCGCTCCGCGAGGGCGCGCTCCGCGAGGGCGCGCTCCGCGAGGGCGCGCTCCGCGAGGGCGCGCTCCGCGAGGGCGCGCTCCGCGAGGGCGAGCTCCGCGGCCGCGCGCCGCCCTCGGGCGCGCCCCGCGCGCGCGCCGCGCCCGGGCCCGCCGCGCCGCGCCGCGCGCGCGGCAACTACTCCGAGTCCGACAAGGAGGACTACTGCGCCCACTCCGCACCAGACACCAACAACAGAGACGGCGTGCAGAATGAGCTCCAGAAAAATCAGTCGCTCCAGAATCTTAGACATTCCAAAGTAGCGCGAATTGATTCAGACGAGGAAGACTACAAAAGGGCACCTTATAAGAGGTACGAGCCGAATGGAAACTATCCCGACTCGGACGAAGAAATGGAGGAGAATTACTCGGTGAAATTAGAAAATGGAGTGGATAGTTCGGAGCACGATGCGAACGACAACCCCGTATACTTCAACGAGAAACCCGCCGAAGTGGAGTTACCCAACTTAGACAGCATATCACTGAAAAGCAAACCGTCGAAAACCAGGAAAGTGAGAAAAATACGAAAGAGGACAGTGAAATGATTCTTTCTCGCTTTTCAGTTCGTACACAGACTGAGGCGGCGAGTCGCGAGAGACTTTACTAACTGACCGGCTACTATGAAACGCTTCGTTCGTTTGTGTATCTCTATCTCTGTCGCACCTGCATATTCAAGAGCGACAGAGAGGGAGACATCGCGAGTTTCGATTTTCGTGGTAGCGCCGCTGAGCGTTGTCTACGGTCTTGTTTGTGGATGCGCAGTGTCTATACATCGAATTTTAGTGCGTATCTGTGGACGCGCCCTGTCCCCGTCTAAAGACTAGCGTGTGACAGAGATGTGATGCGTTGAACATTCCTGGTGACTGGTAAACTATGTGCATTTAAAAACTTGGGTGTTTTTGGTGTCGTGATATATTTTTCTAAAAAGAGTCGCATCGCACGTTCCGTCTATTTATATTATATAGGTACAGTACGATTACTGTTAGTTAACCACTGACAGATGGATTGCCTTCATTTAATTTTCAACTTTCATTTCATACAAATAAAGCATTTTTCAGAATACTGTTACCCACATCTACCGATTTAGTAATAACTATTTTATTTGTATAAGATTAAAGTTGAAAATTAAATGAAGGCAATCCATCTGTCAGGTCTTAACTAACAGTAATCGTACTGTACAGGGTGTCAATTTGATTTGTATATTGGAATAATCTTGACAGGCACTTCATAAAATACATAGCCTAAAAGTGAAAGTCCTTGGAAGTGTTTAAATAATATTCGTGTCAGACCTTTTTGCGATCATTGTTTGTGTAGATATTAGAAATGACGATTTGTTGTCGAAAGGTATTAAGCAGTTTATTATTTACCTCAATTGCAGTGATTATAACTTAAAGTTAAACACGTTGATAACGTACAGACATGGTGAGTTGTATATTTTGCAATTTATTTTTATTTTATTTGGGGCAAAACAAAAAACAGGCGGTGTTATATTTAACGTATGTTATTATGTACCTGGCATCGAATCCCTTTATGGCTAAAACACGAATTTTACGTGACGTATTTTATGAGTGCCTCGAACACTATTTATTTACTGTATTTATTATTTTAACATGTATATCAAAAAGTGTGCTCTTAATTTACATACAAGTAGCATTTTATAGTAATTTTTTTAAAACCGTAATTTTTTGCCAGTATTAAAAAAACGTGGACGAATTACGGTTTCTGGAGAAACATTGCCAGAAGAAAATTATATATAAACTGTATTAGATTTTTGATGACACCATCCTAAACCAATGCAATGCAAACTTATTGGGTCATGTTTATAGACACGCGTGGCGGTGCGGTGCGTCAAGCTGTATAAAAACGCGCATGATTGTACATAAACACTATACGTCACCATTATTTAATTTTCCTGCGGACCGCGCCGCTCATCGCCCCTCCTGTCTATGGACGGGGCCTAAGACGGTTCGCGCGGGCGGTCAAGCGGCCTCCAACTGTCTGGGGTTATAGTATTTTAGTACAATTTTTTATTAAGTTCAAATTCAAGTCTAGATAATTTAGAAACTTGGAATAATCGAACTGTATATTTACACCTGTATATCTGTACAATGTTACCCTGTATAAAATTCATGTTCATTGTAAAATTACCGACTGCATTTCTGTTCTGTTTTACCATGGATTAGGTATTTATTTTGTTGTTTCTGGTTCTAAGTCTACGTGTTATTTGTTAATGAAATCAGCAATAAAATATATTACAAAATTTATTGGCTGCACTGAATAGTTTCATTGTATATACCCACATTTTAAAATTCCACTACGTTTTAACCATTTCACCGCCATTCATTAACTTAATTAATTAAGAACCATATCAACAGACAAACTATCGAATAAAAAAACTGCACTCAGTTCATCCGTTTGGGTGCTACGGTGCCGCAGCCAGACACATAAACACGAACTGGTAACACCCCTCGCTTGCGAACGGTTGGACGTTAAAAATAACACTGACAAGCCAACATCATTGTTATAAAAGAGCTTACATAAATGTAAATTAGTTGAAATGAATGTTACTTTTAAGGCGTACGCCATAACGCCAATGTGCTTTGGAGGCACGTCCACTTGACCTTTAGACGTCCTTGGCGTTAAAAGTGTTAAAATACCGATTTCCCAATATACCTACCGGACTTCCTGGGTAAAAATAAATATTCCTAGATTCATTCAAGCACCCAATCATTTTCCTTAATGAATCTATTTCACTAAAAGACTACGCTGTACAACTCTGGACCCACAAGGAAAGATGGCCGCTTGGTTAGCTAAAACATGAAAACAAACTAAATGATGTCCAAAATATTTATTACAAGACCATATTACACGTTATTATAAACCAGGTACAACGTTTATAATTATTATTGATCGCCGGGCACCTTGGGCTCATGTTAGTCGCACAAATACCCACATTTTTAACATACGGTGTCAGTTGGAAACTGATTGTACAAAAAAACCGAGAAAATTCAAAGTAATAATCTGAATAACCAAACTATTTTCGATTGGGAACGCGGATTTTGTATGGTAAACATTCAATTTTTAGCACAATAGCGCCATTTCACTAATAACGGGTGTCACAATAAGAGCACGATGTCATTGCAAAACAACCCTTAACTAACCTTAGTTAAGGGTTGTTTTGCAATGACATCGTGCTAATACCTATTATTAGGGTAATTTATAGTGCACCCTTGTTATCAATGCATTATTGTCGGATATAACAACTATCACGTGAAGCGAGTTAAAAGATTCAATTTCAAGTAACCATGATAGATAATAAGGCTTGTAAAGAAATAAGTCTACACTAATCCTGTCAGACATAAGGCATGCTATTTAGAAGAACAAGTATTGTTGCCAAAAGTAAAACTAAGCACCGAAGGGTCCGGTGTGACACACATGAAGTCACCTGATACAGGAATATGACTCAGTCTTCATATTGTTTTCCAGGTCTGAGTGTAAAAATCAGCTCCCAACATGTAACATGTTATTTATCTTCCATATTTCGACCTTTAAATTCAATATAAAATGCCATAATTACTCGTAAAAGCGTAACAAAAATAGATTCCTTCTATTAAAAGATTATAGATTTCTAAAAATATTTTTTCAATGTATTTTTTATTTTATTTGAAATACACTTTTTGAATAAGGCCCCTATGTTATACCACAAGGTACAGTGATCAGTCACATTTTCGTTGCAGTTACCAACCTACTGACACAAAATATAAGTTACCAATATTCGAACTTTACAAAATGTAAACGTAGTAAATGTATAGTTATTTGGTATTACACAACTTTTGTAATTACAAAAATAGAAATGCGACGAGTCACACCCGTCGCGAGATTAAAAATAAAAACTAAAATAAACTGGGAAACAAAAGTTAACAATAATTATGCATAAACAATTTTCACCGAAGGGCACGGACACTTTGTGTCCCCACTGCACTGTCAACTTTATCAATAAATAAATACAACTGAACTGAACTTCAACATTAAATATTCAAGACGCTAAACATAACAAAATGGTTAAAGATGTAGTCTTTGATATGTTAACGATTATTGTATATATTAAATCTAAAACATTACAAAAATATATTGCATATATCGTTGTATATTTCTGTATCAATACTAATAAAATAGGAGGAAAACATAAATTATTATCAATATGCGTGTTATATATTATATGCTATTTGTTACATTTGTACTCTGCTATGCACCTTGATCGTGTTTGTAAGCTACTGTCCAACATTCGATTGGTAAATATCACTCGGTGTAACTGCCTATTTGAGAATATATGTGCTACTATTGAACATGACTAGGGTGTGGGGGAGACTGGGCGCACGTGAACACATTCGACATTATAATAGTGTGCGCCTCGGTCCACCCTCGCGGGAATCACTAAATATCTCTATCAAATACAATGTAACACATTCTCTAATAATAACTATTATGGAACATTGTACTCGTAAAAACATTCGCGGGAAATCTTTTCTGATATCAGTGGGGGACGTATGTATGACAAATAATGTAAAATTTCAAAATGTAACGAAAACCGCAATTTTAGGACCTAACTTACATATTTTATTATTTTTGTTTTTAATCTGGACTCTTTAATGCCAAACAATAGTGATAAATAGATTAAAGGATTTTTCTACCATTCAAATGTAAGCCAGTGTTTCATCGTCATTGTATAACCACGGTGCTTGTCTTGTCTATTGCATATCGTCAAAAAGTTTCGGCGCACATACAATGTACAGAAATCTTATTTTTGTTGCAAAGATATTATTAACAAGGAAAAAACTGCCCATCTTTCTTTTTTGCACATTAATTTAACTAATACGCCACTGCTCGGAAATGTGGAATAAGATGGTCAGAATGCAGGCTTCAAAGCTTGGGTTAGTTGGACATCGCACGAACAGGCCAACTATGATTGAAGTGTTTCATATTATGATCTTTAATTAGGTACTTTATTTTGACTTATAATTATAATTATTTGCAATTTCCTTGTATGTAATCAGTAGGCGTGAAAAGCACTATGTAATTGTCTCGGCCAAAAGTGCAATAGATGGACTCGTCTCATTCGAGGTCCTCACCTTCGGCTCGGACCTCGAACCCACTCGTCCATCTATTGCCTACTTTCTAGCCTCTACAACAATGTACTTTTTTTGAATAGTAGAAAACATCCACATTAACAATAACAATAAAGCGAAGTATATAATCATACATATTAAAGGGTATATCAATAAAGATTTCTGATATTGCAGCACACACTTACATTACAATTAATCGCGATGATTACGATACCGTGTACCACTCGTATGTCGCTTCTGAATAGAAAACCTAACTCTCACTAACCTAACGTAGTCAATTAAAATCTACACGTAATTATAAGTTTGCTTTGAGGTAGATTAACAGGGTGTCTACATGATCAAACAAATGAGAAAAAAAAAGATTTTCAGAACAAGAAAACTTAAATAAGGTGATCGTGTATATTCTATATTGTCACTGTCGGTTTAAAGCGGTTAAAATGACAATATCTGGCAGAATGTGAAGCAACGCGGCGACGACATTTACAAACCATTTTTAACGTTAAACGGTGCATCTGCAACCCGTATTTAAAGTCACGAAGTGTTGAAAAGCTAAATGACACATTTCGGTATATACTACTATACTACCAAATACACGCTGACGTGTCAGCAAGCAGCAAAACGGTCCTGCAGACACCCTGATCAAATTTTTTACAGTCCTATTAACCTAGAAAGATTTAATTATTTACATATATCTATAGTTACGAAGCGTGTACAACTCGGATCCCTTTTCGTTCCTAACATACATGGATCATAATTCATAGTACATTACATACCTAGGGCGGTACAATAAATGTCTCATATCGCAGGTATTTGTCGATAAATATGCGATCTGAGGCTTTCTTTAATACCTCCCATGGCGTACAAAATGTACGTCTTCCCTTGGCCAGGAAATTGGCTTTTCTGCGAGCGTAGTGGGCGGTTAATGCCACTACAGCCAAGGGTAACGTACTAAAAAACAGTGAAAAGTTAAAAATAAAAAACTTAAATTTACAGTTATGTGCTCTAGTGTCAGGTAACACGATCGCCGAGATATTTGATGACGTCAATTACGGATATGATTTCGGATTATTGGTTAGATAAAAGTTTTATTTCTTTATTATCATTTGATATTACGGAGACATTTAATATGCTATTATAACAATTTTTTCCGGTTTTAACTCCTTGTAGCCTCTATCTTGTAGCTAATCGTTAGTTACAGGATTTTAAGTTTTGGTCAAGCTTTACTTTATTGTTAATTTAGTAAAACCAATAGGTCTAACAAGATCATCTCTACACCCTTTAGGGCGAGTATCCACCGGAGCTGTACGAGATTGCGAGGCAGTGAGCGAAGCAAAATGGATCAATAGGAAGTTATGCGAGTGCGCGGACAAACACGCTATCGATGGTTTTCGTGGTGGATACTCGCCCTTAATGTGGTTTTGTACCAGAAAAGTCCAGGTAGCTAAAAGTCGCGTTTTAACCAGCTATGGACATAAACGAGTAACGGCTATTATTAGAAGAATATCGGGTATCAACGGGAATCGCCATTCCAATGGATCAGGGCTAAAAGAATGTTCGCTGTCTCACCCCAACACGGACGGCTGATTTAGCGTGTTGTTAAGTAAGACGACATTGAGAATTTTAAACGTCATGTTGGGACGAAAATGTGTTAGGTTTTCATACTACCGCGACGTCGTCAAACATGCAGGGATCGTACCTATAGCTCGATTCATTAAGAAAATGCGAGATAAAATGCGATTTCACCGTCGACTGCAGGCTGAATGCACACACACACACACTCCCTTCATATCACGGAACCCGCAGTCGCAAGTGGAAAGCTACCTTTATGATCCAGTCCTACCCTAGCCTTCCTTGAACCTGAGTTGTAATTTCCCTACCTACATCTGACACGCTCGAGTCAACGTATTACGTAATTTGGCTTATAATCCTAAAACATACGCCAACACAAGTGATTTGTAACGGCAGTTTTTAAATAGAATTATTGAATGAAAATTATACCAAACATAATTCCCGATATTTACTAAAATATTACGTATTTTCTGTAGCGAAAATTCGGGATTCTGTCACTGTTAACGTGACAGAGATATCACAGCATCACATGAAAAAAAAATAAAGAACTCGTCAATCATATCAGAACATTCTTGATTCTATATTTTTTGGCACATTTTGTTGTATTTATCATGAGAATGCTATGGTGTTTTCTGCTCTATGCCAGGCGACGTGGCATATGCAATGGATGCGGGGAAATATCCGGATTTCCTAACACACTAGCCATATGTGTCTCTGACGGAGTAGGAGGCCTCCCCAGATGTTTAAGAGCGACGGATACTTTCTTGGATTAACGGCTAGTATGCTAGAAGCAGGTTCCGAGAGGGAGAAATTGGAAGTTACCCGAATATTCTTGGAATAATAATAAAAAGTACGAAGTTAATGTTACAGATCGTATTCGTTTTAATTCATTTGACGACAGGTATTTTGCTGATGTTTATAATTACAACTGATCAGAGGAAAATGATTCACCTATAAAATTTTCCAATCCCTCCCGCGCGAAAACTTACCCGCCGAATAGTTAAATTTCAGAACCAATTATAATAAAAGTCTTAATTCTAAGGAAGCAACCGCTTCTGAGGTATATATGATTTTTTTATTGCATCCAGTGTCTGCTCGTGCGTCAAGTGAGACTGAATCCTTCAAATGCAATTGATCCGTTTACTGAACACTATACTTAACAAAGACTATTTTCTTTACCTTAACAGATCTGATGTAATGCCACTCCAGCAGTTAATCAATTATAAATAGATACTAGCTTCGATATAATTTTATTTAAAGACAGCACGCACCTCTAAAACATATTGTATAGCATGCTGCCTTTAACTGAGCGGTTGAGCCTCGGGGAGCCACGGATATTTTAATAATTCAGTGATATGAAACAAATGCTACGGATTCGGTTGGAATAAGTTGACGCTTCATACAGATGTTCCACTTTGGACGTGCAGTCAGTATGAAGGCCCCATCAGATCAGCCGCGGAAGCGGGACGGAGCAGTTTGCGCGGTCTAAATGCACCGAACGTTATGATTATGAGCTAAGCCGACTGGCTTGAACGTGGGCCCGCGCCGAAACCGCGAGACAGTAGCAACGCGCACGCGTAGTATGGTGGCCATAACTACAACGCGGGCCCGATTTGCAACTGCCGACCGCGTTCAGTGTGACATCTACATCAACGCGCTGCTGCTGCCCAGCTTAAATCTGACGGAGTCTTACGTAAGCCTTCTGCTGATAGCCATCGAGTCGCTAGACGTTCGTCTCCCTCTGAAATCGTGAACCGCATAGTGTCTGCACCTGGACGTTGTACGCAGCCCACGGTGAACAATGTCTCATCCTTACTAACAGCGATCACGGCTGGCTTGCGGTCGAACGCGAAAGAGTACCTTAAAGTTTGGAAGGTAAGCCGACAAGGCGCTCCTAGCTCAGAGATCTTTCTGGAATCCGCGATGTATCATTGTAAAAGTGTGATTTCGCTAGTGATTGCGGAAGACAGCCGAAGAGGCAGTCCTTTGGCTTGTTTGCAAAGCGTTACGTAAATTTAAAGGGTGCACGAGTGCGATGCCGGCGAGGTGTCAGCGCGGTACGACACCGGCGTGTCCTAATGTAACCCATAGAGAACACGTTGGCTGAATGCGTAGTTAGCATTTGTATGCTTAAAAATCTAGCAAAGTTTAAAGAGTATGGTGTATCCTGAAGGCTCCGCGAGGATCAACCGCCCATATCTCCAAAATAAGCTCAGTATCGAATCGGTCACTCGGAACAAGGCCCTCGAGTACTAGTCTACTGCACCCTAGCTCACAGAGTTGGTCCCATAATACTCCATCCACTACGCCACATGTACGCTATAAATAAACAATAAACAATTCCGAAAGTACATACACGACTAGACCACATATTCATGTAGAATTCGGAAACATTTTGGTATACCCGACGTACAAATATACAATTTGGCAATAACCGGTCCTTCTGTAGTCATACACTCCTTACCTAGCGAGGTAGCGCGGGCTAGTGCGGCGGCGGCGGCGGCGGCGGCGGCTTGGGGCTCTGCGCGGTCTGGAAGGCCTGCGTGAATGCCGGCAGGCGCTGCCGCTGCTGCCCCGGCTCCTCCTCTTCCAACATGCCCAGCATCTGCGCTCCAAGTCCAGACGGACCTTCCCCAGGGTCATCAAGCATAAGTCCACTGGGCAGTAGCTCCGGCAGTGGTTCCGTGAGGTACGGCAAGTCGGGCGTCGCCTGAAACGTCGGCGGCACCATGTACACCACCGGAAAATCTATCGGGAGTAGCTCGCAACCTGGTGATTGTGACCGCTCTATTTTTATTTCCACTGGCTCCATCTTTATATCAAAATCAGGCGGAATCTCCACAATTATATCAGATGAGGGCACTCTAGTTGGGCCTTCTGGGGTAGAGTCTGTTGGCGATGGTGACTTCCAAGTGTAATCTGAGCTCTCCATTGCATACTCGGTAAAGGTTGCATGTTCAGGTATTACAATATCATCAAAAGAGGAGCCTTCGGGAGTAGGGTCACTGGAGGTCCCAACAGCTGCGGATCTCCATGGCTCCTCCGGGTGGGCGTTTTTAACGTGTCTTACTAAATGGTCTTTTCGTCCAAATTTTTGAGGACAGTGGGGGCACAGGAAGTCCCTGCGGCCCGTGTGCACTACCTGGTGCCGCCGCACGTCTTTCGCTGTAAAGAACCTTCGCTCACAATATGTACACGTAAATTTCTTGTCAGTCTCATTTTTGACTGTCCGACTACCTGTATGGACTTTTAAATGATAAACTATATCTTGCGTATTAGTAAAAACTTCATCACAGATCTTACACTGCAGGTTGCCTTCCTCCGCTGAGTGCAATGCTGCATGCTTCTTATAACTAAGTAAGGAAGTGTATGATTTCCTACATTCTGGTCTCTCACATGTGTAAAGCTTTTTAACAGGATTGTGTACTCTAACATGGTTGGTGAGGTGGTCTTTTCTGTTAAAGGTTTTACCGCAGACGTTGCAAGCAAAGGCTCGGGCTTCACTGTGGATGAGGTTGTGGCGGACAAGCTTGAATTTAGAGTTGAAGCGCTTGTCACAGGAATCGCAGGAGAAGGGGAGCTCACCGGTGTGGGACAGGACGTGCTGGCTGAGCTTGCCGGGGCTGGAGAAGCGCTTGCTGCAGGTGCCGCAAACATGGCGCTTGGAGCGGTCGCGGCGCGTGCGGCGCTCGCGCGGCTCGGATGGCGCTCCAGCGCCGGGCTCCTCGCGGCGCCGAGGCAGCGTGGGCACGCGCCGCGCCGCCTTGACGGTGCGGAAGCACTGCTTGATGCCGCTGGGCCCGGGCGCAGCGAGGTCTACGTAGTGCAGCTTGGTGCCGTGGGCGGGCGGCGACGGCGCTAGAGTCGTCTTCGGCGCGGCGGGCGCGTCCTCCGCGCCCCGCCCGCCCTCGTCCCCGCCAGCTCTAGGGTTCGGAGGCGGACTGGCCATCTCGCGCACATTTTTGACGCGCTTGCCCTATATCGCTGTCCGGGTAGCTCGCGTAGTGGCCGTCTCGGCTCCGCGGTGGCGCGCGCTCGTCGTGATGGCAGAAAACATCTCTGTCACATTGACGGTATGGAAGCCCTTTTTCGTATTCGTGTCACATGGTTGTGGACGTATTTCTCAGTCCCGTTCGCGATTTTCACTGGGCTGTTTATCAAGCTTACCACCCTACGCTTTTATTCGTGTGAAGAAAGAAGGGGAATAGCGAAAAACTATTGAAAAAAGGACTTTTCCAAAGAAATACGTAGCGCTTGACATCGAAATGTCAAAATAATGAAGCCATAGAGCCATGTCAAAAAAAGTCCGCGGGATTTATGGTTCACCTAGTGATGTGCTTATGATGATGGTGATGATTTCAACTTGGCCGCGATATCATGCCAAGCCATGAATGGGGACTTGAAGCGAATTCATCGTAAAATGATGTGTTGTTTAATATCATAATGCTCATTTTTATTGATGTAAAGACTAGACTGCTAATAATTTGAATCATTCAAGCAATATTGATCCTGTTCTATTATTTTGTTATTAAAGCAATTGTTTCAGAATAATCGATTGCGATTTGAGATTAGCAGCATCAATAAACCAAACAATATATATAAGGAGACTTGATTTGGCCGGCCGCTGTGCTTCCGGCACGTATCCACACGGGCCGAATCACGAGCATGCAGTCCGGCCGATATCGGCCAGTGTAGCTTCTCCTATATATGATAGTACGTTCACACGCTTGTCATGCAAAAATTGAGAATTATTTTTTTTGATATTTATTCTTATGAGACCCCTCATGTTGTTGGTTCCCTATGGTAACCCTCCAGAAAGAGCATAATTTCTTTCTTTGACCATTTTTAATCTTTTGACAAATCCACTTCCAACATTTTTACTACTCTCTCCCACCCTTTGATCTTTATCAAAAAAGTAAAACCGACAGTCTAACGTGTCAAGGCTCAGGGCCTACCGCGAAGCGAAAACGAACTTCGTTTGTAGATCTCCATCTCTGTCGCACTTGCCAGTTCGAGAGACAAAGACGGAGTTACACAAACGAAGTTCGTTTTCGTTTCGCGGTAGCCCCTCAGCACGGCTAGCCCACGACGGCGCGCGAGCTCTCTCGATTTTTCTCGCACTATCCGTCTCTCTCTTATTAGAACACTTAGAAGAAGAGGTATAGTGCGATAAAAATCGAGAGTATGTCGCGGCCGTCGTGAGCTAGACGTGCTGTTCACACGCTCGTGCCCATAAACCTAGAATACTCTGGATAAGCTGTACGTGATGGAAAGGCTCCTATGCAGCTAAATTAAGAACTGGTAATGGACGGGTAATGGTTTATGTGCCACAACTTCATACTAAATCAGTTGTGGCAAATAAAAAAAGTGGAACTATGACAAGGACAATGAATGATATTTCCCTTTCTGTCACACTTTTTGAGATTTGTATGCTACTAGCTCGCTCGCACGTGGTATTATTATTACCATAGCCTGTCCTGAGTATTCTAGGTTCATTCGTGCTTGTGCTCGTTGAATGTCGCTTTGAACGCGATCATAACAGTTATGTGGTGTATACATGTCGTGATTTGTCAGCCCCAATTTATCAGAAGCTGACTAATTGCTATCGTCTGCACGTCTATCATGGGACGGCCGCGAAAGGCTCTCGATTTTCTCGCACTATACCTCTTGTTTTAAGTGTTCTAACAAGAGAGACGGATAGTATGAGAACAATCGAGAGCTCTTGCGCCGTCACGTGATAGCCGTACAGCACGTCTATCATGCGACGGCCCCGACATACTCTCGATTTTTATCGCACTATATCTCTTGTTCTAAGTGGTCTAAAAAGAAAGAGACGGATTGTGCGAGAAAAATCGAGAGAGCTCGCGCGCCGTCGCATGCTAGCCCTGCTGGAGGCATGTTGCGCTGCTGATCCAACTGTCAAACGAGTTGTACTGAGAAATTGCATCCACATGTGGTCGGTTGTTACATCTGTACGCTACACCCAACTATGACTTCGACACGTTGTACTGACAAATTGGGGTAAAATCACATAATCTGTATACCCCATTAATTAAAAAATTGGTCGGAATCACATAACGGGGTGTTTACATGTCATGATTTGTCAGCCCCAATTTATCAAAAGCTGACTAATTGCTATCGTCTGGAGGCATGTTGTGCAGCAGCACATCAGCAGATCCAACTGTCAAACGAGTTGTACTGACAAATTGCATGCACATCACAATCGACACAATTTGGACCATGGAAATATTTATGATCAGACAAGTTTTCGGTCAGATAATTTTGAAGTAAAATATTTAAAATATTATATAATAATATGTTACAAGCCTTTATTAAATAGTTTGTATTTTAGAGCTATAAAAACGCGTTTTATAGTCGATTTGAGTCATGCTTTGATGTCTTTGTATTTTTTTTAATCAGGGCTCCATCTTATTGCGAATAGCGATATATTAGGAAAAATGGCTAAAAATATCACGATCAAGAGATTATTTTACTAACTGGTATGCGACAAATCAGAAGTGATAATTGTATGGTTTGTAGAGCCCATTATTTTTTGGCTGAATGTGCCATCCATCCATTTTTAATTCAATAAAATAAACTTGACAATGCTAGTAGTCTATGCCCCAGAAACTGACAAATAATTGAGAATAACCTGATCATTTCTATTATTTCTAAGTATTCTTGAATTATATCAAAATAATCAAATAGCCCATCTACATTCAGATAATTGATTTATTTTTTAAACTGTAAGCTGGTACCGGAAGGTAAGAAAGTCCTGTCAATACTACATATGACTGTATTCATTCCAGTTGCGAGTCGCCTCAAAATATTTCATTGCTGTAACTGTAAGGACATTTTAATTCACTTTAAAATTGAAAATCGCACAGAAGAAAGCCCTAGCAACATACCTATATTGTAAACGTAACTTTTCAAGACAATCGTGTTTAGTGGACGTACCAATAGCTATGTTTTGTCTGCAGTCATGTCCGAGCAGAACGTCCCCGCAGGGTCGCCCGCCGCATCGGTCACGGGAATTGAAGAGCAGCGTTCAGCCAGCATTGCCCCGGGTATGTTTTATATTCAATGTTTTTCTCAAAACTTACTAATAGACTTGAGAAACAATGTACTATCAGAACTATGGGTAAGCTTTGTTGCACATTCAGCATCAAGTAGTTGATATAGGCGAAGGTAGCCAAATATATCGGAACACATCTTTATTGCCATAGGCGTAAAGTGTTTCTATATAACATCACGTCAAATTGGTTGCAACAATCTACCTGTTGCTGATTTTACCATGGGTACAAAGTTCAGAGATAAGCCAAAGCTGGTAAGCTAGAGGTTGATTCTCGATGTTACAGTAACTGGCGAGCTACACATTTATATTGTTACTTGTGCTTTTTTAGGGATCAACAAAAGGGGAGAATTTGTGATAAACTCCCAGGGGAAATTGTCACTCCCCTTAATAAAAAAGAAAACGGCTAAGTGCATGTCTGGCCACGCGCAGTGTAGGGTTCCGTAGTTGCCTGCCCGTCTATATTACATTGACTCGCGCGTGCCAACTAAATGGTGCAGTTGCGTCAGCCGAATTTGCACTGACATTGGCCTTTTAGTTTTCGGTTACTGGTTGTGCCTACTTAGCCGTGTTAGTTTTCCTTTTACATTCATTATATGTGCTACTACCATGATTTTTTTCACATTCCCAGTAGAAGCCATTTAGCCGCCAGGGCACACTTGACTCAATCATTAATTAAGGCTTTAAAGCTGCGTACGAATTTGAGCGGCTCAACCTGAGGCATTCTCGCCCCGCGAGGCGAGCTGCTCGCAAGCTAATTTGGTGCACATAAACACGCGAATATATACTATATTGTAATATTTGTAGATATCTAATTGTGGCATACAATTTATTAGCCAAGCCTTTGTGTCCCAAGACACCTCAACCTAATTTGGAGCCCACCATACAAGTTCCACCATGAACTTGCTTTCTGTCCATATCAATAACAACTTTAAATATACCGTAGGCTCTGCTGCATCTGTGGGAGGTGTATCTGGAGAGAGTCAAGAGAAAGTCTTTGGAGGTTGTGAGGGACCAGACGCTATGTATGTGAAACTAGTCTCATCGGACGGACATGAGTTCATAGTGAAACGGGAACATGCCCTCACCTCGGGCACCATCAAAGCTATGCTCAGCGGGCCTGGCCAGTTTGCAGAGAATGAAGCCAATGAAGTCAACTTTAGGGAGATTCCGTAAGTACACATTGATTAACATTATTTAACTGCCACAAAGTCATTTTAATGACTGGGTCTGTCCTTTTCTATGATGGCTATGTCCATCGTAAAGGTCCATTCTATATAATGGTGAGGTTTTTTTTTTATTATATTGGTAGTTCCGGAGATTAATTTTTACATAAAGGGGATGAGTCTTGAGTTCTCAATTATAAAGAGGTAAAATTTTTATGTACTTATTATCAGTATGAAATTGTGTTAAATATATTTGAATTCCTTTGAAAGTTTATTGTACACGGTGCTCCAAGAGGATTCCAAATAATCTTAGACGCGTGTTTCGGAGGCCAACATAAGCATAAAATTTCGTTTAACGAAAGCTAACTCAGTTTGGCCACGGTATAATAAAGAGTACTATGGCTTGGCTCACTTTTTTTTATTTACAAATATTTACTTGACCATAAATTAATCTAATCTAAAGATTATGAAAAACACCCAATTTAGTACCAGTATAAAGAGAAAGTTGTTCAACACATGTATATTGCCCATATTCACATATGGCTGCGAAACTTGGGCACTGACCAAGGCACAGTGTAAGAAATTGAAAGTAAGTCAGAGAGCCATGGAAAGAAGCATACTCAAGAAGAGAAGATTAGATAAAATAAAGAATTCAGAACTGAGAAACAAGACAAAACTTGAGGATGTAGCATATAAAGTTAAACACCTTAAATGGAAATGGGCAGGACATATAATAAGAGGACCTGAGAAATGGAGTAAAATCTTAACAACATGGTACCCAAGAGGATGTAAACGGAAGAGAGGCAGACAATTTAAAAGATGGGAGGACGAAAATATAGAAATGGCCGGCAAGACATGGACCAGAGTGGTCACAGACAGGGAGAAATGAAGAAGACTGGGGGAGGCCAGTAGGCACACAGAAATGTACAATTTTACGGTTACTGTAGTTATAAGTATTTTTTGTCGTACATTTTCTGATAAGAGGCTATAAATAAATAAATTAATTAATTAATCTATGAAAATAATAATAAAAGTGAGCCGAAGTCAGCTTACTTTATAATGTTATTTTTTACTCCTTAAACGTGTGAGGAATAAACTGTTAAAATGATTTGGAATCCTGGGGCACAGGGTATAACCATGACATTTACATTATTTCCAAAATTTGCTAATGGAAATTCATAAATGAATGAGGCACTTTCTCTATCTCTTATATTGCTTTCGTATTTGTCTGCTGTTATCAAAATTGTGATATAGAACAATCTGCCAAAAAGTCTTTATTATCAGGTCGTAAAGATTACAAACATTTAATTAACTAGCTTCTGCCCGCGACTCCGTCCGCCTGGAACTCGATTATATCGTAGCTCGATACAAATTTTCATCCCCCAGTTCACCCCCTCAGGGGATGGTTTCCGGGATAAAAACTATCCTATCTCCTCCCCCGGTATTCAAACTATCTCCATACCAAATTTCATCTCTATCGGTTCAGCGGTTTAAGCGTAAAGAGGTAACAGACAGACAGAGACACACTTTCGCATTTATAATATTAGTATGGGTTATTACCTTTGTCGTTTTATGTACGTATATTGCAAGATGCCCTTGTTTCATGCATAATTGTAGCACTGGTATACTGGATACGATATATAATAATGACGTGAAGCCATAGTAGGACCAAGACCAGCAGTCAACAAGGCCGTGCAGCCATAGCAGGACCAAAACCAGCAGTCAACAAGGCCGTACAGCCATAGTAGGACCAAAAACAGCAGTCAACAAGGCCTTACAGCCATAGCAGGTCCAAAACCTGCAGTCAACAAGGCCGTACAGCCATAGCAGGACCAAAACCACCAGTCAACAAGGCCGTACAGCCATAGTAGGACCAAAACCAGCGGTCAACAAGGCCGTACAGCCATGGTAGGACCAAAACCAGCGGTCAACAAGGCCGTACAGCCATAGTAGGACCAAAACCAGCGGTCAACAAGGCCGTGCATCGTCGCCTGCCGTCGCGCGGCTCTCGCTCGCACTAATGTTCGCATGTCTGTGGTTATTGCTACTGGATAACAAGTTGACTGATATGCAAAGAAGTGAAGCACCAATACTAGGTGTCCCATTCTATGAATTTGCAGCAATGTGAATAGTGTGACATTTACAATTAAAGTCGATAAATGCCAAGTTCCAAACTCCAAGTAAATACTACTTGTCGTATCCGACGGCGGCTATTTTTAACTCCTGACGCAAAAAGAGTGGTGTTATAAGTTTGACGTGTGTTTGTATCTGTGTGTCTGTCTGCAGCATCGTAGCTCCTAAACGAATGGACCGATGTTAATGCGTTTTTTTGCCCGAAAGCTGACGTGATCGAGATAGTTCTTAGCTATGTTTGGGGGGGGGGTTTCAACTTTTCTAAAGAAGTTGTTAATTATTACCTATGAAATTGGCGTTTTTTTCAACGATATTATTTTGTACACAATTTATTCATTTCTATTACAACTTCCAAATTATTTTTTAATTTCAATATTAGACTATGTAACAAAGGCTACATAGTCTAATATTGAAATTAAAAAATAAGTTAGGGTGACCCTCTGGGGCCGGCTATGTTTAGCCTCGCTATCCATCCAATTATTTCGACACTAAATTCAAAATTTAACGTTTGGTACCTCGACGACGGAAGTTTGGGTGGTGATGCTAGTTCAGTCATGAACGACCTTTCGACAATAGTAAGTAAATTTAAATTAATTGGTTTGGAATTAAATACAAACAAGTGTGAACTTTTCATCAACGCTGACACACCAAACCTAACACAAATTCAACAAAATTTCGAGAATATCTGCCCCGGCATCAAAGTTCTGCAAAAGAACTCACTTCACCTCCTAGGTGCACCTGTATTCGAGGAATCAATTCCTGATTTCATTAACTCCAAAATTAATCGTTTCTCCGAATTTTCAGACCGTTTACTTGAAATTAATGCCCATATGGCCATTTGCATCCTCCGATCCTGCATGTTTGTTCCGAAATTTACCTATGCTATGCGCTGCAGCCCCCTTTGGAAATTTAAAAATTATTCCGAATCCATAGACTCCATGCTTCATCTGCAGCTCCAAAATATCATTAACGTCAAAATCAACGATAGGCAATTCCTACACGCCACTCTACCAATCAGATTTGGAGGTCTTGGTATCCGTCAAATTTCCAGCGTTGCCCTGCCCGCGTTCCTCTCCTCGGCACATAGTACGCTCACCCTCGTAGGTAAAATCCTTAGACCATCACTACGTGATTTCGAGGTGACGTACTTGTCCGAGGCAGAGGACGCGTGGAAGATGCCTTGCCCGGGTGTCGACTTGCCAAATAACAAACATATTCAAAAGATCTGGGACCAACCTATTTGTAAGCAAATCCACTCCCATCTGTTGGACTCCTGCTCCACCAGCCAGGAAAAAGCAAGACTACTGGCTGTGTCGGAAAGGGAGGCCGGCTCATGGCTCCATGCTCTTCCCTCTACAAACTACGGTACACTCCTTGACTGCAACACCTTGAGATTGGCTGTCGGTCTACGCCTTGGGGCCGACATTGTTTCTCCACATCGTTGCCCCTGCGGAACCTTGGTGGGAAGCCTGGGGCACCATGGCCTATCTTGCGCAAAGAGTGCTGGTCGCCTGTCTCGCCACGCCTGCCTCAATGATATCATCCGTCGGGCCTTCGTCAGCGCCAACGTGCCGGCCGTACTGGAACCGCCGGGGTTGGCGCGGGACGACGGCAAGAGGCCAGACGGTATGACCCTAGTGCCTTGGAAACTGGGACGGCCCCTTATTTGGAATGCCACATGCGTAGACACCCTGGCGCCGTCCCACCTTAGCACTACATTTTTGAGAGCAGGTGGGGCAGCTGCAGCGGCCGAGGCACACAGACCGGCATGTTTTTGCGGCTTTTGCTGTTGAAACGCTCGGACCTTGGAGCCCAGGCGCACACCAATTATTCGGCCAAATGTCAAAAAAATTGGTCAGAGTATCCGGAGACCATAGGGCTGGCTCGTTTCTTGCCCAACGGATCGGCATAGCTATCCAAAGGGGGAACGCCAGGGGAGCCAGTCTTATGGGAACCCTTCCGCAGGGGTCCGACGTTGGGGACCTTCTTTAAATTAATTTTATTTTATTAATTTTAGGTTACTTTTAGTCTATTTATATCTTATGTAATTTTACCTATATATGTTCAACATAGCAAAATGTAACTATAGTTAGGGTTGTGTTGGGAGTTTCTCTGCGTGATCCCATCAGAAATGAGGCTATACGCAGCAGAACCAAGGTAGCCGATATAGCCTTCCGAATCGCTAAACTTAAGTGGTAGAACCGATGGCCGTTGGGCGGAATGGTTCTCGAGTGGCGACCACGTACCGGAAGGCGCGGCGTGGGTAGCCCCCCCGCAAGGTGGACTGATGACCTGGTAAAGGTTGCTGGAGTCCGCTGGATGCGGGTGGCGCAGGACCGGTTATTTGGCACTCTTTGAGGGAGGCCTATTTCCAGTAGTGGACGTCTTTCGGCTGATATGACGAACAAAGGTTTTGAATACAAATAATAGGTTTTCATTTTTTATTTAGTGTTTCAAATTAAAGCTTGAAAACCACCCTTTTCATGTGCTGCCGGTTCATGTGTTTCAATTACGTATAGTTTTATGATGCGAACTATTTTTAAATAGTTAAGATATGTGTAACGTAGCTTGTATTGGCGGACGCGGTAATTGGATACGGTATTATTGCATACGGACGCACTTTCAAAACATACATAGATAAAATTCTACAACTACAAACCAGACTACTAAAAAATATCACCGATATAAAACTAAAAGTAAATGTAGCAATAACAATTATTAAAAACCCTAAAAATTCTGCCAGTGCATGATAAAATAAAGTATTTAATAGCAACTGAGCAATCCAAAAATACGGAACATAAATCGGTCCGAGTGTACTCCCGCGGTCTGAGAAATACGACGCGCCGGACCTACGTTGAGCCTAAAGCTAATACGACGCGCCGGACCTACGTTGAGCCTAAAGCTAATACGACGCGCCGGACCTACGTTGAGCCTAAAGCTAATACGACGCGCCGGACCTACGTTGAGCCTAAAGCTAATACGACGCGCCGGACCTACGTTGAGCCTAAAGCTAATACGACGCGCCGGACCTACGTTGAGCCTAAAGCTAATACGACGCGCCGGACCTACGTTGAGCCTAAAGCTAATACGACGCGCCGGACCTACGTTGAGCCTAAAGCTAATACGACGCGCCGGACCTACGTTGAGCCTAAAGCTAATAACTACTACGGTAAAAGGACTATGAGTTATATAACACCTAGAATATTGGATACCATCTTTCCGGAAAATGAATGCACTAGTAAAAATATGTTAAAAAAAAAGGCTAAAAGAGTTGCTATTAGATGCTATTTAATATAATTTAATGTAAACTAGAATAAAGATGTAGGAATATTATTACAGTAACAGATTGGTTGAATAGGCACTAGTCAATAACAATATTATTATAAAACACGATACGTGATGAGAAAAACAACTTGCATGTGAATGAATATTTAGTATAATGCATGCTTAAGATGTCTAGGTACAATAAATAAACTGAAAATGAGTGTACTATTCGCCAATAAACAATTATGTTTGGCGAAACAAATGTAAAAATCATTGTACCTACTTTTCTTTGCAAATAAAAAAAGTTTTCTACATTCCTACCAAAATTTTGTTTGGTTTGAATTTAAAATTGCTGAATAATCTGCAAAATTCAATGTATGAAAATCACAGTTTTCATAAAATTCTCCATACGAAACGCCATTTTCATTGGTAAGGATCTAATATTTCGTAACACACCCTTATTTACTGTAATAAAGACGTGTACCGAAATATTTGGCTGCCTGAGCTGCTACTAACTATATGACTCTGACTGTACATGTATATGGCTAGCCGAACTTCATCAGCACCATCGAAGGCCTCCCCCAAAGAGTGCCACAATGACCGGTCCTGCGCCACCCGCATCCAGCGGGCTCCTGTAACTTACCAGGTCACCAGTCCACCTTGTGGGGCCGAACTTGGTTTTAATTTATATCGTATTTATATATATTTTTTACATTGTCCAGGTCCCACGTTCTCCAGAAGGTGTGCATGTACTTCACCTACAAGGTGCGCTACACCAACTCTTCGACCGAGATCCCCGAGTTCCCGATCGCGCCGGAGATCGCGCTCGAACTCCTCATGGCTGCCAACTTCCTTGACTGCTAAGCTCCTGGTACATGATCAGCGATCCCGCTTATAGCAAACCGATTTGCACATACCTACGTTCGTTGGGTTTAATGATCTGTTAGAGGATATGTTACGGAGATAGAGAGTTCAATCGGCGGAAATGTGATCTGCTGGCTATGCAGTAAAACAATTTTGTAAGCAGTGAAGAGTGGGGCTTTCTCTTGGATTGACCAATCTGGATTCTGGATGTATTCAACACTAAAACAAATGCTTGATGGATGTCAAAGACATACACTTTTCCGCCTCAATACTTTGTAATAAGGTGGAGAATGTTTACATGTTGCCATCGACTTTATATTAATATGAACACTTTACCTTTCAAAAATGTATATTTAAAATAAAGTAATATGGTAACTTAACCTCTCAGCTTAATGAATAAATGAATTCATTTTGGAATAACCTCAGTTTTCGCGGGTCAGTGTTAATAGGTGGGCTACAAGAACGATAACTGACAGTTTACCAGTAATTATGAAAATCAATTGATCGAGTCAGTTTCAAGGATTAAGGGGGAGAGGGGGTTGACTGTATTAACAATGTACTGTGCAGTGTGCTCTTTTTTTTAAAGAAAGGGTTTTTTTTTCGAATCTTGCGTACTTCTTTTGCAGTGTGAGGCATGGTTTGACAATAAAGGTTTAATTCAAGGTTTTAATGTGAATTACTAAACGTTACGGGTTCACAGTTTAATACATCTCACCCATACAAGAGTATTAGCAGAAAACAACACACACGAGCACGAGACGGTAATACCAACTTTGTATGAAAAGAATAAAGTCTACTATGCATTTACACATCATGGTGACTGAGTTAAGTTAGTCATAAAAAATCGTAGGTATATTGTTTGAATTTTTGCAAGTAAGCACATTATGTATCCCTGCTTGCTTAGTCAACTTGAATGCAAGGAGAATTTGTTTTCTAAAATTACCGTACAGTTTTGTTTGGCTCTAATAACTTCAAAAAAAGTTTGATAATAAAAAAAAATACCTTCGGTCGCGTACGAAACCGCAGGTTCGTAACCCGTTACGACCGAAGAATTTGTATATTTTGTAAGAAACTAATTGTGATCGAAGAATTTTTCTTCCTTGTTGGGAACCTGTTACGATCGCAAAACACAAAGTAGGTTAGGTTCCTTAGGTAGCTTCAGATGCCCGGAGGGCAAACATACCCGAAATAGGAGCTCCGTCGATACTGTCGAATTACGAAAACAAACCCGGCCTAGGGCGTGTCGGGCCACGCGCAGTGTAGGGTTCCGTAGTTGCCTGTCTTTGTTACATCGACACGCGCGCGCCTACTAATTTTCGCTAAAATTGGCCTTTTAATTTTCAGTAACTGGTTGTGCCTACTTAGCCGTGATAGTTTGCCTTTTAAATTCATTGTATTTGAACAAGCTATGCAACGATACCCCTCACCATGGGTTAAAAGATGAAAAAAAATTACATCCCCTTTACGAGTACCCTAAAAAACAATATTTGAGGATTTTATTCTACCATTTTGGTCGGCGTGACTGAATTACAGCTTTCTGGTAGTGAGGCTCACTGAGCTAAGCCGCAGACGGACAGACGGACATGGCGAAACTATAAGGGTTCCTTGTTGATTACGGATCCCTAAAAATGGCGCAACTGATTTTTTTCATCTTATATTTTAAAGAGGCTTTTTTACACTCGTGGTGACAATGCCAGCCTCATGCGCAACTGATTTCGTACAAAGAATGAAACTTCTTCGATCGTAACTAGTTACAAATTTGCGGATTCGTGCGCGGCCGAAGGGGTAAAGGTAAGGCCTGAACCGCACTGGTGGGGCCGTTAGCGACGCGACTGCGTTTTCAGTGCAACTCGGGCGACTGGACGCATGAAGATGACCGCCGCGTCGCTAGTCGCTCTGCCAGACACAGTTGAACGTTTATACTAATAACATTAACATTCGATCACTATTTATTAAGCCACATTACTTAGCAGAATTACTAATTCACTGACATCGTTTGTAGATCTCATATCTATTTTTAAACTATTAGTATTAAAATAGTATTTTCTTCCGTTCTGTGGATATGATTCTTAACATTACATGTGTACAATCAAAACATAAATAGCATTGTATAGCTTTTAGGTAGGGCAGCGTTAGGCAGCACGTCTATCACGCGACGGCCGCGACATACTCTCGATTTTTCTCGCACTGTATCACTTGTTCTAATAAGAAAGAGACGGATAGTGCGAGGAAATCGAGTGCTCGCGCGCCGTCGCATGATAGCCGTACCGATCTCGCAAAGACTACCTCTACTAACTTAATACGTAGGTACGCCTCTGTTCTCGCTAAAAATACCATAACTCCGTGATAGCACCTTGTACATAGTTTGTGCTATAAATAGTATGATCCAGTGTCACTTAATCATAAAACTAATTCTCATCGAGGTCTTTGCTTTGTATTTTTGTTAATAAAATATAAATTTAATTTGTAAAGCTGTTTTATTTTCGTTACATCGATTTCATAACCTTACCTTTTGGATGCCACTGTAAATGTACAGAAGTCATGGGCGCCGGCAGCAGGATGCAAGGGGTGCACTTGCACGCCCCTGCCAGGAAAAAAATGCATAGAAAACATTTTTTTCAACACAATTGCTCGTAACGTACCTCTTATTGCGTCGCTTTTAGGCTCATAATCCTGGATATTAAACACGCGTGTTTAATAACATTACGATACTTGTGTGTTATGGATATATCCCGATTAAGTCACGTTGCCACCTTGCAGCAAGATGTATGCATGCACACGGTGCATTCTTAAACTAACCGGGTTGTACAGAATGTACAGTTTTTTTTTTAATTCTCGGCAAATGGATTCTTACTCGACTAGACAAATTAAATCCTTTTTGTTAGTTAATTGACTATTTCTTTTTGGATATGATATAGAAACGGTTAATTTAGTAAAACTATTCACTTTTGATAACATTTTACATGAATTAATAAAGATAACATTTTAAAACGAAATTATTCATTTTATTTTGTATTGGCTATAAGAGATTTCATCTAATGCGCGCGCACTGCGCAAACTTCACAAACATAATTGATGCGCGCCATTATAGGTTATTTCACAGATATTTGTAAACATTGTTAATGCGTGTTGGGTTATTAACAAAAATGGTGTTCGTGGTGACTAGAAAAGTGATAAAAAGAATGGACGCCACTAGAAATTCTTGACGATGTATATTCAACATGTGAGTAAAAACCTGTTGACATCAATAAGTAAGGAAAATAACATGGCAGGCCTATCAAATTTTCATCTTAAGAAAAGGATTTTTTCCTCGCAAAATGTGTTGAAAAACGTCGTATGAAACGCGTGAGCTTTGATAATTACATCCTCGGCTCTCTTATCACGCTCACCTGCGGCTCGCGTGATAATTCCGCCTCTGATGTAATTATCAACGTACCTCACTTGTATCACAATGTACTATTGCAGAGGGTACCTACTGCTTGAAAACCGGCCAAGTGCGTGCCATAATATTTTTGAACGAGCTATCCAACGATACCCCACACCATGGTGGGTGTGACGAGAAAAGAAAAAATTGCATCCCCGCTTTAGGTGTAGGGGAGGTACCATAAAAAAAAATCTTTTTCCAAATTGTACTGTTTTGTCGGCGTGTTTGATTCATACCCATGCCGAATCACAGTTTTCTAGTAGTAATGGGTACTGAGCTAAGCCGAAGACGGACAGACAGACAGACAGACGGACATGGCGAAACTATAAGGGTTCCTTGTTGACTACGGAACCTTAATAAAAACTAAAGGCTGTGTAGATGGTAGATTTGACCTGTACGAGGGCTGCTACTTATGTATCCGGAATCCAGGATTCCAACTTTCTTAAACACAATTTTTGACCTCCATGGTAAAAATTGAACTTTCTTTTAATACTGGCCGCTATATATTTTTTTCTTGAGTACCCTAGTCTTGTTTTTGGCGGGTTTAAAATGTTATCTCGTTGCAAGAATGGAACTTACTCGTGAAAATATTCGTGCTATGATTTATTACGATTTTCGGCGTGGCTTAACGCAACAACAATGCATAGACCAATTAACTTTGACTTTTGGTGATGAAGCTCCATCAAAAACTACTGTGTGTGGGTTAAGTGAGTTCAATCGTGGACGTAGTATGCTTACGGACGAAGTTAAGGAAGGTCGCCCGAAATCGGCCGTTGTACCACAATATATTGAAGCAGTGCGGAAACTTTTAATGCATGACCGTCATGTTACGTATCGCGAGATAGAGGCAATTCTGGGGATATCTATGACGAGCATTAATAAGATATTACATGAACATTTAGCTGTAAAAAAAATTTGTTCGCGTTTGGATACCGCACAATTTAACGGATCAAAAAGAGGCTCGCGTCGAATGGTGCAAAAAAATGTTGAAAAAATATAACCGTGGTGACTCAAAAGCTGTTTATAATATCTACACAGGTGACGAATCTTGGATATATGCATACGATCCCGAAACTAAACAGCAATCAACAGTGTGGGTGTTTCAAAATGAGCCGAACCCTACGAAAGTTACTCGTGCAAAAAGCACCTTGAAGCAAATGGTCGCCTGCTTTTTTGGTATGAATGGCCATGTGGCTACAGTGCCACTAGAAAATCGTAAAACGGTTAATTCGGAGTGGTACACGACCATTTGTTTGCCGGAAGTGTTTGAAGAAATACGTAGACAACCAGCGACGCAGAATCATTCTTCACCATGACAACGCCAGCTGTCATACATCACGCGAACAACTCGATTATTGGAAGGTCAAAATATAGGATTAACGGGTCACCCACCGTACAGCCCTGATTTGGCACCCAATGATTTTTATTTATTTCCAAATGTAAAGAATAAATTACGTGGTCAACGATTTTCGACCCGTGAAGATGCGGTCGACGCGTTCAAACAACACGTTTTGGAGATACCTCAATCAGAGTGGCAAAAGTGCTTTAAAAATTGGTTTACACATATGCAAAAGTGCATCGATCATCACGGAGAATATTTTGAAAAACAATAAAACTATAATTTTTTCTATTCCGGAAACATAAGTAGCAGCCCTCGTACTGTAGGTCGGCTTTGCCAGTACTCGAGGACGCTTAAACTCGACAAACGGTTCAATGCGATTTTTTTTAATGTAGGCTTACTGCTTTTATAAATATCTTTAATTGTTTTTTTTGCTTGGCAACTACAGTTGCAACAAGCAATTTAGGGGTATGCGAAATTGGCAACTCTGGTTGCCACAAACAAATGAGTAATTATATTAATCGATTACCGAAATTTACCTATTTGATGCCTATACCCGGCAATTTGGCATTACATTTATCTACATTATACATGAAGTATTATTGAACGAGCGAGCAAAGCGAACGAACTTCTCCGGTTCAGCTTGGGCAAACATTGATTCGTAGGTCCGGCGTTTGTCCGGCTGATCTCTCGCTTCCACACGTCGCACGGTGGAAGCGAGAATATCCCGTTTCACTCATACGCTCCATACATTTATTTGCTTCGAACAAAAATTCACTACGCCTAAGTTTTGGATTCAAACATGTTTTATAGTCAAAATAATGAGTATGTTTTTCAACAAAAAAAAACATAGATTTAAAAAAAAGTGTAATACTGTAGCAAGATTCCGATTATGTCAAAAAATCAGAAATAATTGGTACCAAAACCACCTGCGAGGATATTACGGTTAACTTATTATTTTCTAAGAAAATTGTATTTTTCTGAAAAGCTCCATAATATTTTTGAAAAATCAAGTTAACTAAGATTCATTTTGGGATATAATAATAGCCAACAAAAACTATCCCAAGAAAAACAAAATCCAAGTTTAAGACTTAAGTTTCTATTTCTATGGAGGCCGATTTTCAGCCCACCATGCGTCGCATTCTTCAACGGATTCAGGTGAAGTTTTGTAATCAGGTTCGATGTTTATATCGATTTTTGTCGATTCAGTTTTTGGAATTTTATTTAAAAAAGCTCTCGGTGTCTTCAGTCAAACTAGCGAGCGAAGAGAACGAAGTCAACATGGGATGAAAATCGTTTGTCTATCCGTTGTCTGTCCGGCTGTTCTACTATACAACTCGCATTTCTCAACCAATTATTGTGAAGTTTTGTGAGCAGGTTCGTTAATTATATTTTTTTTGTCGAGTCGCTTATTCGATTTTCAACAAAAAGTTTTTTTTTAAAGACAGGCCCGGCAGCGCGGCGACGCGCGATCGAAACAAAATCAAAATTGTGATCAAATGTATGAACTGCCGCTCGAACTAATCATTTTTCTTTATTTCAAAATTGTAATTGGGTCCATCAACAATTCCTGTTGTGTTGTTATTCTTTCCCGTAAGACAGGAGACTATTAGAAGATATACAGAATTTGATTATCGGTATTTTTGTATGACTCAGGATCTTAGTAAAACAAATTATGTATTGACTTGTCCTTTATTCAGTTTAATGCATAAACGAAAACCAGTTCACGTCTATATTTATTTTAGTTGTAAATAATCTCCGGCAGTCGACGGTACGTACATCTTGGCTTCTAAACCAATCGTTTACCTTTACTAAATCCAAAACAATAAAATTATTTTATTGATAAATACTGACACTAGCTACAATAACTGATATAATAATTTGCACCATCCTCGACAGTACTCTACTGTAATAAAAACAATGTAATAATAACAATAAACTAATGAATAAAAACAAAACATTATTTTTTAATGATGATAAGGTAACTTTGGGAAACGAAGAGTTTCAAAGTCAAGACTCAAGAATAGCAAGCATGACGCTTCGCCGTCGACAAATACCTTCACTTTGGAATGAATCCTGCTTAATCTAACACATTAGGAAAACTATACGTAACCGAAACTGATAATAAATAAATTCTGTTCTCATAACCATAGACAATTTCATTACAACAGACAATCGGAGGCGAACAATCCCAACGAAGTCTAATTTTCTCTCTGGTTTGGAAAGTTAGTTGGTTAGTTCGCTTTTGTGAAACTAGTGTCTACGCCAAATCTTGGAATTAGATTCCAAAAGGCAGCCCACTCTCTTTTAGGTTATAATCGGGAGTAGCTTGAACGACAAAATCAATCCAGGAAGTTCCACTCCAAACGCCTATTATAATTAAATTGTCTATGTCACAACTAACCGCCATCGCGCACTACAGTCCCTGAGATCTAGACTTACAATAAAAACTTTGGATTAAAAATTATAATAATTATGAATCAATTCGGTTTGTACATTTTTACAAATTAATCTGAAACCAGTTAAATGCTGTATATTCAAGAAATTAAATGCATAAGTTTACAATATCTTGTGACAGAGCACCTTAACTAATGAAAATATACAACACATATTCGCTTATTGAAATAATACAAGATACAATTCCACTATTAATTGATTATGGAAGATTTACTCGCTCCGTATAAAAACTGCAACATCACACCAAAAATATAAAATTTGTATCAGAATAATTACAAAACTTACGCGGTAGGTGCAATTATAAGGAATGTGCAGTCGCGAACCGTCGCCCTTACTTTATACACGTGGGCAACACTGACAGACAATACACAGCATACCGCTAGTTTCAATTAGGCTCAGGCGGGTATTACCGTAATCTGTATTAGTGTTGCCAGCTATAAACTCGAATCAGGTAAATTTATTGGCAATAATATCACAAATTAATATTATCAATCGGTTTTAAGTTATTCAATGAGTGCTTTTTAAAGACTGTTGCACCTAATTGAGCTACAGTTTCGAACAAAATTATGATTTTAATACATTTTCGTTAAAAGTTTATAATTTTATGGAAACGACATAATAATTTGAAGCTCAACAATGCCGATATGTCGATAGATATACCACGTAACACTTAGAAATGAAGCGATTGAAACGTTTCAATACGGATATGTCACATGAATGAAATTAAATACATTTGGCTCAGGACTTAACTTAAACTGACATCTATTCCACTACATTGAATATTGAGCAATCGTTTGATTGTCTTTAGAAGCTTAAATGGCGGAACACAATGGAAGCGGCATTGCTAACTTCAAAACATAATAAAGTATCGCGGGTAAGTACTTGCTAGTGGCCACTACTGCGCCGAGAGTAACAGCAAAAACACTAAGTAGTAGGTAGTCGACAAATAATGGCTTACACCAATCGAACGAACAATCATTTCGGCATGATCTGTCGACCTTTCTTCTTGAAAATGATTACTGATGTTTGCAAGAATATTCGTTTAAACCGAATATCGTAAAAGAACTGAAAGAACATGTAAACGTAGATTCAATCGATAATATACTTCAGTGTATCAACATAGATTTATGCTAGTCTCTTCTATAAGCTATAGAGAAACCAGAGGCTTACATGTCACTCTCAACGCGCCTAGCTCTACCGTAATGCTGTCAGCCTCACCGAGGCAAAGAAAAGACTACAAGCGCTTAAAGCCGAATTCAACCTTGATCGGTCGTCTGATCCAAGATGGCCTTCTTGCTGACGGAGTATATGGGGGGCTCGACCTTCCCCGCCATCGCCTGTATGCGACTCTTGACCGACTCTAGAGGCACGGCGTCGATTTTGTCATCGATGCTCGACGAGGAATGCTGGAAAGCGCCTCCCACGTCGCTGTTACCGTAGATATGCTGCTCCCTGATGTTTCCATAGAGGTTGTAATTGTGTATCAGAGCGGAGACTCGGTTGGACGTCGCCGGGAGGCTGCTGTGTTCCTTAGGCAGGTCTGTCGCGAGTTGACTAGTAGTGACCGGCTGGTTGACCTTGAAGTCCGGCTTCGGTTGTTCGTGTTGGACGGGAGGCGTGTTCTGTGGGGAGAACGGGGGCGTGGCGGGGCTGGGCGGCGGCTGCAGCGCGGCGCGCCAGGCCACGGCCGGGTGCCGCGAGCGGATGCAGTCCACCACGTCGAGGAGGTTCTTCGCGTCCATCGCCAGGACGTGGGCCGCTGCTAGCATGTTTCTGGAATAACAAACGAGTTGCTTACTATCCGGAAATCTCGACAATGAAATGACTACGTTTTTAATATCACCCATTAACGAAGAAGAGGTATATAGTTATGGCCCTATAGTTATGGCGGAATTATTTTAATTGACTACGTCATATGAGTATTATTTCGACGACATTCAGACAACATTTACTTTCAAACTGTTAGGAACTGGAAACTTCGCATGTATTTACTCGTCATCATGCAGAATCGAATAACGCTACTATTTAATGATATCTACAATTTCATAGCTGAAATAATTTCATTTATTTAGAAGTCGTCTTCCTCTACCATCTCTCTCAACTATGCTTTGGCATCTATCAACTCAAATTGTCACCCATAGCTAAAGCCTGCTCCACACAATGGTCCATCATGGCCTATCATACAGGATGCAACTATGCGTTAAAGGGAGTAAGACATATTTATGTCTCGCCCTGATGGCCCATTGTGTGGAGTAGGCTTTAGTTACAAATGCGATAAAGCCAGTGTATAAACCGCTCAAACCAGAAATTGTTTCAATAATAGCACTCACTTGGTATACTCGCGGTGCAGAGTGGTCGTGGCGTACTGCAGGGCCAGTCGCATGGCTTCTACCAGAGCCGCCATGTCTTTGCTCAGCACTTGATGCGCCATCTCCACTTCCCTGTGATTAAATTATAGGTATCATGTATTGTTTTTATATGGTTCATAAGCATAGTGACAGCACAGGTTTGTTTAGGGATACAAATAGTACTGTGGAAGGCAAGGGCGAAATCACCACAATACCCTTCTTTAGTAACCGAATACTGTTATATAAGTTGGAAATTACTTCACTTACTTCCTATTGTCTTATTATTAGTATTCATGTTTTCATTTAAAATTGGATTTTTATTGACTATTATTTATTATTGTTTATTTTTCTTTTTTTTTATGCATTCCGACGATCTTTTTGTAAATCCATGTTATTTTAATGTTATGAAAGGACATATACATTTTCATAATTTAATAAAGTAATCAAATCTAATCTCCAACCTGTCCGTTCCGCTAGGCTATTTCCGCTTTGTGTTACTGTATGTGCCTCAGTCGCGTCGTACACTACCCTAACGTTAGTGGTAATCAACACAACTAGCGTCAGCAGTAGGGTTGTGTAGTGTGTAGTGTGTAGTGTGTAGTGTGGGGTGTGGGGTGTGGTGGTGGCGGCGCTCACCTCCGCGCGGCGTGCGGGAAGGGCTGCACGACGGCGTCCACGGTGGCGCACAGCGCGCGCAGCTCGGCGCCCACGCCGCGCACGGCGCCCAGCACCGCGCTCGCGCCCGCTCCCGCTCCCGCTCCCGCGCCCGCTCCCGCGCCCGCGCCCGCGCCCGCCTGCGACGACACGCCGGCCAGACGCATCACACAACGCACCACGTTGGTCGTCGCCGTGTACACGGGGTCGTCCGTGTGGGACAACAGCGCCTGGAATATAACTCGCAACATGAGTGCGGTCGACCTCACGAGGACCTAACAATAACCACTTTTTCTCAAACATGCTCGGAAAGCGTCGCATCTTGTTTGAAAAACGAACACACGAAGTGCCTAATTTTTATCCGCCAACATTTAAAAAGTTAAGTCTCTTCCCTGCCCTTCTACTGCCTGAGATTGGGATTTGGCTCAGGCCTCAAATCCACTCGTTCATCTATTGCCTACTTTCTAGCCTCTACAACAATGTACTATTGTACCGGGTCGCTTAACCTCCATACGCACGCACTCTCACACTACAGCCATAGTATATAAGCGTATGTACAAATTTAGAGGCAATATACCCCCCAACGTGAACAGTGGTATTACAACGCCCATCCTTACACTGCATCCCCTGAGTCGAGCTAAACGAGCGACAACCTACAGGCGAAATAAATGGTTCACTAATGTTAGACCAAACAACTTTTGGCCAAATGTTTCATTTGACAAAAGTTTCATTTGACCTAATGCATGTTTTTCTTAAATAGAAAGCTTTATAGGATTATTATAAAACAAACCTATCCTAACCTCATCACTTCTATTTAATGATATTCAAAGAATACCCGAAAATACCACAGTTTTGACGAAAAATGCATTAGGTCAAATTCAAATGAAACATTTATCAAATGATACATTTGGCTAAAAATTGTTTGGTCAAGAGACAGGACCCCGAAATAAATAGGCAAAGATTGCAATTAAATAATATCCAGGTGTAATCTACTTATGAGTTAGACTGTACCTGAACCCTACATATCCTCTAGCCGTCCACTAATACAAGAAAAATATGAAAATGAAATTTGAATGGACTGTTATAGGAAATAGAGAACCGTTTGGTTTTAATATATTAAAAAAACAAAACAAAAGCCACTCTATTCCTATTTAGAATAATATACATTCCATTAGATATATGGATAGTCTTTAGAACACTCACCCTATCTTCGCCCATCGGTTTGTCATTCGACTTCACAGTGTTCGCAGGACTAGTTTCTGACGAATTTGTTGCTGCAAAAACAACACTCAATTAAGTTCCATATTGTAACAAAAACTGCAATGATGATTTGAAAAAAAAAACGGAACCATTATAGCTTATTCGTGTCCAACGCCTGTCAGTATGTCACAACCATTTAAACTAAAAACTACAAATAAAATGTATATGCATGAAATTTAAAAATAAATTTGGAATCTGGGTGTATTTTGAAAACATAGTTGTGTATTAAAATACAAAAAAAAAAAACAATCAATATGAATAATCCGTCAAGTCCGAGCAAACATCGTGAACTATTATTTGAGTCTATTCAAAAAGCTACTCTACCGTCCGAGGTAGAAGAACCTAATTAAAGTTTTATAAAACACCAACTGCCCGCGCGGCTTCGCTCGCTTATTGCAAATAACGCAGGCAAACCTGCGGGGCATTGCCCTATGATCATCCGGATAGTCCATTCAATACGCAGCTGAAATAATTTTTGAAATCGGATGGGTACCTAGTACCGGATCTGACAGACTTTTCCTCTTTATAATATCATGTACCCTAAGGGCCGATTTTTCAATTCCCAGATAAAACTATCTGTCAGATAAATGTTAGCTCTGTCCTTTTCTTTCATATGACTTAAGCAAAAAGATGGTGATAATTTTAACTGCCGGATAACTTTATCTAGAGATTGAAAAATCGGCCCTTAAACGAGCAATATTTATATATATATATAATTATTTGCATTCCCATTCTCGAAAACCGCTCTAATCATTTCAATGAAATTCGGAATATAGGGATTTATGGTCGATCTAGCTAGGTCTCATGTCTGGCAAAATTCGTTTTCTCCGTATTTTGACTATTTTCATCGGAGCAGAGCTCGGTCACCCAGGGACTTAGTGTTAAATAATGTGAATCATACCTGAGCCTGGCTGCCCCAGGCCGGGCGCGGCGTCCGGCGCGCCGTCCGCCGGCCGGTCCGGCTCGCCGTCCGTCGACTGCACCGTTGACAGGCGGTTCTGGAACAATATTGGACTGGTTATGTGATGGACAGGACTATACTGTACTCGCGTGAGAAGGCGACGGTATTCCGAAGAGGGTGGGAGAGGAAACTGGACCTGTGAGACAGAGACCTCACGTGCCTTCGTAAAAATAAATTGTTACTAAAGCGGAATGGACCAAAAAACGGATAATTTTCCACCAGCTCACAAGAATCGATTGAAATGCGACCCGTAACAGCCGGACATACGACGGACTCGCGTCGCACAGACATACGAATGCATTTTTGCCCAAACGGAAACGGAGAACGTCGTTCGCTGCACTCCCTCGTTCGATGTTTTGACATGTACAGGCTACCACTTGTGGCTTCGGCTAAACTTGTGACAATTCGCCCGGTCGCCGCTGACAGTGACATTGACCGTCGCGCGATCGACACTGTGATAACCTGACGACCCTAACTAGATGCAAGAGAACGTGCCGTGCGGTAGTGCCGGATGCCACGATTAGACAGTGTATCTTCTGTACAGAAGTACTATTTTTAATCTGTGCAGCTATCACCTCCTGATGGCTTAAATTTTTGGCAATTCTGCCATTTTGTTGACAAAAGAGAGAAGAACGAAATACAAACTTATCAAAATCTTTCTTGATTCGACTGTAGACTCTACTGCTACACATATTAAGATGAATTTACCAGTTTATCCTCCTGCATCTGGAGCCACCGTCTGTCCTCTTCGCTCTGGTGTTGCTGTCTCGCCAGCTCGGCCAATAGGCGCCTCTCCACCGCCTGCTCCGTGTCCAATTCTGGACTCTGTTGCGTGAGACATAAGGGTTAGAATTTATTGCATTCGCTTGGTTGAGTTTAAAAGCGGTCCATTTGAGACTTGTGATTGTGAAGAGTATTTTTGGAGTATAAGTTATAAGGATAATTACATACAAAAGATTAATTCTGAATTCTTTTACTTCATAATACAATTAAGATTTAGTTTTATCATTTTAGTATCTCGTTTGTGCTGTACAATACATTTCATTTAACTTTATATATTTACAACCAAGTGTTTCTTATCTTGCATGATGAATGTATGATATTCGACTCTTCTAATTGTTCAATAAATTCGACAACATTGATAATAAAACGCGATAAATAAAGCATTTGGAATAAGTTATTAATGGATAAATTAATTACCTCTCAAATGGATTTACTTGGAACCAACATTGAAGTTAGTAGAACTTTACAAAGTATAAATTTAATTGTTAAAATGTTTGTTTTAGTGAAGGGGGATCATTAATTTAGTTGTTTTCGAGCCAAAAGTTCCCAGGGGGTATGTTAACGACAATGTTAGTTCGCTTGCTGTAGAAAATGCGTCACACGCGAAAAACTTATCAGCAAGACCATTTTTCACGCGTGACACGAAAATAAAAATATTAAACCCAAATTCTACCGGAGAAAACCAACGGACACACAAATGTCTGTAAAAAAGAAAAACATTTACAAAAAGAAAATAAAAACGTGTTAAAACTACAAACGAAGTGCCGAACTGATTCCGATTCTACATCGCTCATGCATAACCCAACGAAATAAAAAAGTATAAACCGTCATGCGGTAGGATCGGGGCATCACCTGGAGCGGGGCCTGCGCGGCCTGACCCGCGGCCTGAGCGGCGGCCTGGCCCGCACCCGCGGCCTGCGCGGCCGCCGCCGGCCGGCACTGCGGCTGCGGCCCCTGCAGCGCGCCGTGCCCGCCGCAGCTGGGCTGCGACGCGCCCGCGAACGACATAGGCGGTACCACGCCCGTGGCCTGAGACACGAACGTCTGCGATAGAGGGCTGGCCGAGCGCTGCGGGAAGAACGCCTGACTCGAGGCTATGGGCGGCGACGGCATCGACTTTGGCATCATTTGCATCACGTGACTAGGTTTGACCGGGCTCTGCGCGTACTGGACGCCCTGGACGACCCCGACCGGCACGCCGTACGTGACCGGGTGGGACGCGACCATCGACGGCCGGTACTGCGGCTTGTGCAGACCGGCCTTTTGCGCCGCAACTGCGACGCAACTTTTGACGTTATCGCCCCCGAAGTCGTAGATCTCTTCGACTAGAGGGGGCTCGGGTTGGGAGCGCATCTTATTGACGACGCTGGCGGCCAGCTGCGCGTTGAGAGAGCCCTGGACGGAAAATTGCCCTATATCCTGCTCGCGTCTGCTCCTGGGGGGAGGGGAGGCGGGGACCGAGTGTTGCCGAGTGAAGGGAGCGATAGGGACGGGCGAGCCCCGGTGCGAGAGGCTGCCGCGAGCGTTCCGCTCCAAAGAACCCATCCTAACCGACGCCCTCTCCGCCGTCGACAGCGTCCCTCGCGTGTTCCTCTCTAGCGACCTAACTCGACTGGCGTACGGTTCCGAGGAAACCTCCTCAGGAGGCGGATCGCGCGGCGAAGCAGGATTCTGAGAGAGATTGTCGCAGCTCTCCCGCGCGCCGACCACAACGGTGAGCGTCCCGGTGGCGGTGGCGGTGGCGGTGGCGGTGGCGGTGGCGGTCCCGTCGGGCGGCGCGACGGGGTCGAGCTTGTGCAGACAGGCTACGGGGATGGGGACGGTGTGGAGCGGGAGGTCCAGCGGCTCGGCGGGGTCGGGCCGCAGGAGCTTGGTGCGGTGGGCGTCCTCCGGTAGCGCTTGGAAGTCGACGGCGACGGTGTTGAATACCGAGGCGGGCGTGGTGTAGGCCTGCGGGTCGAGCGCGCGCGCCTGGTTCTCGCGCAGCAGGTGCGCCAGCACGAGCGGGTTCTGCGCCACGATGTACGTCTGCGGCGCCGCGCCCGGCGCCGAGTTACACTCCGCCGCTGAGGACAACAAATATCTCCTTTTACCCCCTATATCTCGGCGACTCTTTGACCACTTTGGCTTATGTTCGAACTTGTCAATATTTTTTGGCTATAGCCTACCAAATTTCACGACATTTTGATCACAAAACTTGAGTTATCGTTAAAGGATAGTATAGATTACTACAGAGACCGGGAAGTTGCCGGCAGAGTACAAATAATTATAAGGCTGGCAACCCCTTTTCACGCCGAGGCATGTATAGTGCTTTTCTGAAACATGCAATGAAAAAAACCCAAAAAATCAAACATTCATCTTCATGGCTAAACGCCGTAATGCTGTGCCACAAATTGTGGAATGGAAATTAAAAAAAGACCATCTTGCAGGCCTGGGCCTCAAATTGTGTATGAAATGCCATTATGGGTCTCTCGTCTCGCTGCGCCCGAAACGTGACACTTCCAAGCCCATTATAAAGAACACAAAGTCAATATTTCATTGCATGTTTGAAAAAGTATTAATATACATACAAGCGCCGAATCCAGTACACTCGAAGAACTCCGCTCACTTATTGAATAATACTCAGGCAACTGTCCCAGCGATCAGCTTGGTATAGCTAGAAACTACATTGGCGAGCAGCGATAAGCGAGTGATAGTCTAGTCGCTGGACTAAAAACGAGTATGCTACTGTCTTTACACTAGCACACTCGATTATTTAGTCGCATCACGCGCTCAAAGTGAGATAGGGTCATTACGCTGGTTAAGCGACCACCTGAAGGAGAAGGTTTTTCTTTTGAAGTTAAAATCAATTCTACAGACCCTATTGAGACCATTAGTTGTACATGCATTTTTGTTGTTGTTTTAACATAGAAATCTACTAAAAACCCGAGGAAATATCCTTTCAATTCACCAACTCAGCTAAGTAGTCGCCAACCGGCACATAAAATTAGGTGGTCGCTAACCGGCGAAATGACCCTACCCATTCCAGCTCAAACCTGCACTCGCAAGCTACTACGCGAGTTCGGTCTCGTCTCGTCACTGACCTGTCAGGTTGGTGGCGGGCCGGCTGGGCTTGGGCGGCGCCTCGTCGCCCCACGAGGCGGCGGCCACGCGCCGGTTCTCGCGCCGCATCGTGTCCCACGCAGTACTACGTTCCTCTTGCAGTCTCGTCTCGTCACTGACCTGTGAGGTTGGTGGCGGGCCGGCTGGGCTTGGGCGGCGCCTCGTCGCCCCACGAGGCGGCGGCCACGCGCCGGTTCTCGCGCCGCATCGTGTCCCACGCAGTACTACGTTCCTCTTGCAGTCTCGTCTCGTCACTGACCTGTGAGGTTGGTGGCGGGCCGGCTGGGCTTGGGCGGCGCCTCGTCGCCCCACGAGGCGGCGGCCACGCGCCGGTTCTCGCGCCGCATCGTGTCCCACGCAGTACTACGTTCCTCTTGCAGTCTCGTCTCGTCACTGACCTGTGAGGTTGGTGGCGGGCCGGCTGGGCTTGGGCGGCGCCTCGTCGCCCCACGAGGCGGCGGCCACGCGCCGGTTCTCGCGCCGCATCGTGTCCCACGCAGTACTACGTTCCTCTTGCAGTCTCGTCTCGTCACTGACCTGTGAGGTTGGTGGCGGGCCGGCTGGGCTTGGGCGGCGCCTCGTCGCCCCACGAGGCGGCGGCCACGCGCCGGTTCTCGCGCCGCATCGTGTCCCACGCAGTACTACGTTCCTCTTGCAGTCTCGTCTCGTCACTGACCTGTCAGGTTGGTGGCGGGCCGGCTGGGCTTGGGCGGCGCCTCGTCGCCCCACGAGGCGGCGGCCACGCGCCGGTTCTCGCGCCGCATCGTGTCCCACGCAGTACTACGTTCCTCTTGCAGTCTCGTCTCGTCACTGACCTGTGAGGTTGGTGGCGGGCCGGCTGGGCTTGGGCGGCGCCTCGTCGCCCCACGAGGCGGCGGCCACGCGCCGGTTCTCGCGCCGCATCGTGTCCCACGCAGTACTACGTTCCTCTTGCAGTCTCGTCTCGTCACTGACCTGTGAGGTTGGTGGCGGGCCGGCTGGGCTTGGGCGGCGCCTCGTCGCCCCACGAGGCGGCGGCCACGCGCCGGTTCTCGCGCCGCATCGTGTCCCACGCAGTACTACGTTCCTCTTGCAGTCTCGTCTCGTCACTGACCTGTGAGGTTGGTGGCGGGCCGGCTGGGCTTGGGCGGCGCCTCGTCGCCCCACGAGGCGGCGGCCACGCGCCGGTTCTCGCGCCGCATCGTGTCCCACGCAGTACTACGTTCCTCTTGCAGTATCTCACTGTCAACAAACCGATCATATTATTACCAGCAGTCCACTCGGATCGTATTACAAAAAACGCCGGCGGAGCCACAGGATAATTCATAAAATACAGCCTATGTCCTATATACTACCGCGTTCCCCGTTCTATAGTAAACTCACAAGAGGGTCTCCTTGAGCTGGTGTTGCTGCGGGCGCTGCGAGGGCTCGTAGGCCCAGCAGCGGGACATGACGGAGTACAGGCGCGGCGGGCAGCGCGGCGGCAACGCCAGGCGCTCCCCGTTCTCCAGCTTGCCGATCACGTCGTTGTTCTTCACGCCGCTGAACGGCTTCACGCCCAGCATGAGGATCTCCCACATGCAGACGCCTGGGAACAAAATATCAGTTGGAGGAAGTGCAAACTAAAGGCCCAACCACACCGCATGCGCGTGTCAGTGTGAAACGTTATAAGACATGTCACAACGCGTTACATGCACGTGAACGTCTACGCCTACGCATGCGGTGTGCCCCAGCCCAAACCAAACTTCCTGCTATCTTATCTACTACCCAAGCAAAGATCAAAGGGCGTTACTACAGCACAGCTCGTACAAGACCGCGCACGAGACAGACCTCCCGTCTCTTTCTGAGTGTTCTAATTAGAAAAGGACGAACACCAACCATCGCGCCGCCATCGTGTCATCGTATCGTCCATCGCACGGTCTTGTGCTAGCAGCATTGCAAGCATCTAAATATCTCTCGACGTTTTAAGGTATAAGGACGTTCCATCAAAACAAAAGCAACTCTGTTCCAATTTAGAATGGTAGACCTGCCATTGAAGAGGGGGGTGCCTTGTAATAGAACTTTGGGCGGCTAGAGGATAAATAAAAGTTCGTATAAAGACATTGAAAACTCACCGAACATCCAAACATCAGAAGCGGAGGTGAATCTCCTGAAATTAATGGATTCTGGTGCCATCCACTTGATCGGCAGCTTGCCGCGCGACGCCTTGTAGTACGACTTGTCTTCCACCATCTTTGACAGCCCGAAGTCAGCCAACTGTCAGGTAAGGTATCACATAGCGATTGATTTTCAATTATAGTTTTCTCTTATTTTAACAATGCCTCTCAGTATAAGTACTACAGAATATAAAACATCGTTGGCACAACTTTTATTGCCGACTGTACTTTTTTACAATAACGAACTCATGAATACTCATTGAGAGGATTGTGATGAGTCCAAACACGACGGGGTAATCTTGCGTAGTTTAGGTTTTGCAATGGATACCTTCTGTCTCCATCATCAGAGCATCAAACTATGTTATCATATTTAACGACTAGTTCATAAATGCCTTATCGGCTACATCGAGATAGGTCGAGTTTACCTTAACACAGGTGGGCGTGGAGACGAGCACGTTCCTCGCGGCGATGTCGCGGTGCACGAACTTCTTGCTCTCGAGGTAGCTCAGCGCTGTTGATAGCTGGTATATGTACAGCACCAATGTACACGTCTCCAATCTGAAAGTAATAAGTAAATTAGTTTCTGTCAAACATTTCATTTTTGGTAATAGTTTTTTGGCCGACTTTGGGCACATTATGAAAGAAGAATCATACTGGACAAAACCAAGCGTAACCGCACCAGAGGTGGTCTGACACCATTAAGAAGGCCACACGCACAAAGCAGCTCACATGGCCGTTGATCGCGTTGTATGGAATGACATCGCGATTAGTCACGATCCTCCTGAGAGAACGCAGAAGAAGCAAGCACGGGTACGTACCGCGTCGAGTTCTGCTGTAGATAGGGACGATCCTCCCGAGAGAACGCAGTAGAAGCGAGCAAGGGTACGTACCGCCTCGAGTTCTGCTGCAGATAGGGACGATCCTCCCGAGAGAACGCAGTAGAAGCGAGCACGGGTACGTACCGCCTCGAGTTCTGCTGTAGATAGGGACGATCCTCCTGAGAGAACGCAGAAGAAGCGAGCAAGGGTACGTACCGCCTCGAGTTCTGCTGTAGATAGGGACGATCCTCCCGAGAGAACGCAGTAGAAGCGAGCAAGGGTACGTACCGCCTCGAGTTCTGCTGCAGATAGGGACGATCCTCCCGAGAGAACGCAGTAGAAGCGAGCACGGGTACGTACCGCCTCGAGTTCTGCTGTAGATAGGGACGATCCTCCCGAGAGAACGCAGTAGAAGCGAGCACGGGTACGTACCGCCTCGAGTTCTGCTGTAGATAGGGACGATCCTCCCGAGAGATGGCAGTAGAAGCGAGCACGGGTACGTACCGCCTCGAGTTCTGCTGTAGATAGGGACGATCCTCCCGAGAGAACGCAGTAGAAGCGAGCACGGGTACGTACCGCCTCGAGTTCTGCTGTAGATAGGGACGATCCTCCCGAGAGAGCGCAGTAGAAGCGAGCACGGGTACGTACCGCCTCGAGTTCTGCTGTAGATAGGGACGATCCTCCCGAGAGAGCGCAGTAGAAGCGAGCACGGGTACGTACCGCCTCGAGTTCTGCTGTAGATAGGGACGATCCTCCCGAGAGAGCGCAGTAGAAGCGAGCACGGGTACGTACCGCCTCGAGTTCTGCTGTAGATAGGGACGATCCTCCCGAGAGAGCGCAGTAGAAGCGAGCACGGGTACGTACCGCCTCGAGTTCTGCTGTAGATAGGGACGATCCTCCCGAGAGAGCGCAGTAGAAGCGAGCACGGGTACGTACCGCCTCGAGTTCTGCTGTAGATAGGGACGATCCTCCCGAGAGAGCGCAGTAGAAGCGAGCACGGGTACGTACCGCCTCGAGTTCTGCTGTAGATAGGGACGATCCTCCCGAGAGAGCGCAGTAGAAGCGAGCACGGGTACGTACCGCCTCGAGTTCTGCTGTAGATAGGGACGATCCTCCCGAGAGAGCGCAGTAGAAGCGAGCACGGGTACGTACCGCCTCGAGTTCTGCTGTAGATAGGGACGATCCTCCCGAGAGAGCGCAGTAGAAGCGAGCACGGGTACGTACCGCCTCGAGTTCTGCTGTAGATAGGGACGATCCTCCCGAGAGAGCGCAGTAGAAGCGAGCACGGGTACGTACCGCCTCGAGTTCTGCTGTAGATAGGGACGATCCTCCCGAGAGAGCGCAGTAGAAGCGAGCACGGGTACGTACCGCCTCGAGTTCTGCTGTAGATAGGGACGATCCTCCCGAGAGAGCGCAGTAGAAGCGAGCACGGGTACGTACCGCCTCGAGTTCTGCTGTAGATAGGGACGATCCTCCCGAGAGAGCGCAGTAGAAGCGAGCACGGGTACGTACCGCCTCGAGTTCTGCTGTAGATAGGGACGATCCTCCCGAGAGAGCGCAGTAGAAGCGAGCACGGGTACGTACCGCCTCGAGTTCTGCTGTAGATAGGGACGATCCTCCCGAGAGAGCGCAGTAGAAGCGAGCACGGGTACGTACCGCCTCGAGTTCTGCTGTAGATAGGGACGATCCTCCCGAGAGAGCGCAGTAGAAGCGAGCACGGGTACGTACCGCCTCGAGTTCTGCTGTAGATAGGGACGATCCTCCCGAGAGAACGCAGTAGAAGCGAGCACGGGTACGTACCGCCTCGAGTTCTGCTGTAGATAGGGACGATCCTCCCGAGAGATGGCAGTAGAAGCGAGCACGGGTACGTACCGCCTCGAGTTCTGCTGTAGATAGCGACGATCCTCCCGAGAGAACGCAGTAGAAGCGAGCACGGGTACGTACCGCCTCGAGTTCTGCTGTAGATAGGGACGATCCTCCCGAGAGAACGCAGTAGAAGCGAGCACGGGTACGTACCGCCTCGAGTTCTGCTGTAGATAGGGACGATCCTCCCGAGAGAACGCAGTAGAAGCGAGCACGGGTACGTAACGCCTCGAGTTCTGCTGTAGATAGGGACGATCCTCCCGAGAGAGCGCAGTAGAAGCGAGCACGGGTACGTACCGCCTCGAGTTCTGCTGTAGATAGGGACGATCCTCCCGAGAGAGCGCAGTAGAAGCGAGCACGGGTACGTACCGCCTCGAGTTCTGCTGTAGATAGGGACGATCCTCCCGAGAGAGCGCAGTAGAAGCGAGCACGGGTACGTACCGCCTCGAGTTCTGCTGTAGATAGGGACGATCCTCCCGAGAGAGCGCAGTAGAAGCGAGCACGGGTACGTACCGCGTCGAGTTCTGCTGTAGATAGGGACGATCCTCCCGAGAGAACGCAGTAGAAGCGAGCAAGGGTACGTACCGCCTCGAGTTCTGCTGCAGATAGGGACGATCCTCCCGAGAGAACGCAGTAGAAGCGAGCACGGGTACGTACCGCCTCGAGTTCTGCTGTAGATAGGGACGATCCTCCTGAGAGAACGCAGAAGAAGCGAGCAAGGGTACGTACCGCCTCGAGTTCTGCTGTAGATAGGGACGATCCTCCCGAGAGAACGCAGTAGAAGCGAGCAAGGGTACGTACCGCCTCGAGTTCTGCTGCAGATAGGGACGATCCTCCCGAGAGAACGCAGTAGAAGCGAGCACGGGTACGTACCGCCTCGAGTTCTGCTGTAGATAGGGACGATCCTCCCGAGAGAACGCAGTAGAAGCGAGCACGGGTACGTACCGCCTCGAGTTCTGCTGTAGATAGGGACGATCCTCCCGAGAGATGGCAGTAGAAGCGAGCACGGGTACGTACCGCCTCGAGTTCTGCTGTAGATAGGGACGATCCTCCCGAGAGAGCGCAGTAGAAGCGAGCACGGGTACGTACCGCCTCGAGTTCTGCTGTAGATAGGGACGATCCTCCCGAGAGAGCGCAGTAGAAGCGAGCACGGGTACGTACCGCCTCGAGTTCTGCTGTAGATAGGGACGATCCTCCCGAGAGAGCGCAGTAGAAGCGAGCACGGGTACGTACCGCCTCGAGTTCTGCTGTAGATAGGGACGATCCTCCCGAGAGAGCGCAGTAGAAGCGAGCACGGGTACGTACCGCCTCGAGTTCTGCTGTAGATAGGGACGATCCTCCCGAGAGAGCGCAGTAGAAGCGAGCACGGGTACGTACCGCCTCGAGTTCTGCTGTAGATAGGGACGATCCTCCCGAGAGAGCGCAGTAGAAGCGAGCACGGGTACGTACCGCCTCGAGTTCTGCTGTAGATAGGGACGATCCTCCCGAGAGAGCGCAGTAGAAGCGAGCACGGGTACGTACCGCCTCGAGTTCTGCTGTAGATAGGGACGATCCTCCCGAGAGAGCGCAGTAGAAGCGAGCACGGGTACGTACCGCCTCGAGTTCTGCTGTAGATAGGGACGATCCTCCCGAGAGAGCGCAGTAGAAGCGAGCACGGGTACGTACCGCCTCGAGTTCTGCTGTAGATAGGGACGATCCTCCCGAGAGAGCGCAGTAGAAGCGAGCACGGGTACGTACCGCCTCGAGTTCTGCTGTAGATAGGGACGATCCCCCCGAGAGAGCGCAGTAGAAGCGAGCACGGGTACGTACCGCCTCGAGTTCTGCTGTAGATAGGGACGATCCTCCCGAGAGAGCGCAGTAGAAGCGAGCACGGGTACGTACCGCCTCGAGTTCTGCTGTAGATAGGGACGATCCTCCCGAGAGAGCGCAGTAGAAGCGAGCACGGGTACGTACCGCCTCGAGTTCTGCTGTAGATAGGGACGATCCTCCCGAGAGAGCGCAGTAGAAGCGAGCACGGGTACGTACCGCCTCGAGTTCTGCTGTAGATAGGGACGATCCTCCCGAGAGAGCGCAGTAGAAGCGAGCACGGGTACGTACCGCCTCGAGTTCTGCTGTAGATAGGGACGATCCTCCCGAGAGAACGCAGTAGAAGCGAGCACGGGTACGTACCGCCTCGAGTTCTGCTGTAGATAGGGACGATCCTCCCGAGAGATGGCAGTAGAAGCGAGCACGGGTACGTACCGCCTCGAGTTCTGCTGTAGATAGCGACGATCCTCCCGAGAGAACGCAGTAGAAGCGAGCACGGGTACGTACCGCCTCGAGTTCTGCTGTAGATAGGGACGATCCTCCCGAGAGAACGCAGTAGAAGCGAGCACGGGTACGTACCGCCTCGAGTTCTGCTGTAGATAGGGACGATCCTCCCGAGAGAACGCAGTAGAAGCGAGCACGGGTACGTAACGCCTCGAGTTCTGCTGTAGATAGGGACGATCCTCCCGAGAGAGCGCAGTAGAAGCGAGCACGGGTACGTACCGCCTCGAGTTCTGCTGTAGATAGGGACGATCCTCCCGAGAGAGCGCAGTAGAAGCGAGCACGGGTACGTACCGCCTCGAGTTCTGCTGTAGATAGGGACGATCCTCCCGAGAGAGCGCAGTAGAAGCGAGCACGGGTACGTACCGCCTCGAGTTCTGCTGTAGATAGGGACGATCCTCCCGAGAGAGCGCAGTAGAAGCGAGCACGGGTACGTACCGCCTCGAGTTCTGCTGTAGATAGGGACGATCCTCCCGAGAGAGCGCAGTAGAAGCGAGCACGGGTACGTACCGCCTCGAGTTCTGCTGTAGATAGGGACGATCCTCCCGAGAGAGCGCAGTAGAAGCGAGCACGGGTACGTACCGCCTCGAGTTCTGCTGTAGATAGGGACGATCCTCCCGAGAGAGCGCAGTAGAAGCGAGCACGGGTACGTACCGCCTCGAGTTCTGCTGTAGATAGGGACGATCCTCCCGAGAGAGCGCAGTAGAAGCGAGCACGGGTACGTACCGCCTCGAGTTCTGCTGTAGATAGGGACGATCCTCCCGAGAGAGCGCAGTAGAAGCGAGCACGGGTACGTACCGCCTCGAGTTCTGCTGTAGATAGGGACGATCCTCCCGAGAGAGCGCAGTAGAAGCGAGCACGGGTACGTACCGCCTCGAGTTCTGCTGTAGATAGGGACGATCCTCCCGAGAGAGCGCAGTAGAAGCGAGCACGGGTACGTACCGCCTCGAGTTCTGCTGTAGATAGGGACGATCCTCCCGAGAGAGCGCAGTAGAAGCGAGCACGGGTACGTACCGCCTCGAGTTCTGCTGTAGATAGGGACGATCCTCCCGAGAGAGCGCAGTAGAAGCGAGCACGGGTACGTACCGCCTCGAGTTCTGCTGTAGATAGGGACGATCCTCCCGAGAGAGCGCAGTAGAAGCGAGCACGGGTACGTACCGCCTCGAGTTCTGCTGTAGATAGGGACGATCCTCCCGAGAGAGCGCAGTAGAAGCGAGCACGGGTACGTACCGCCTCGAGTTCTGCTGTAGATAGGGACGATCCTCCCGAGAGAGCGCAGTAGAAGCGAGCACGGGTACGTACCGCCTCGAGTTCTGCTGTAGATAGGGACGATCCTCCCGAGAGAGCGCAGTAGAAGCGAGCACGGGTACGTACCGCCTCGAGTTCTGCTGTAGATAGGGACGATCCTCCCGAGAGAGCGCAGTAGAAGCGAGCACGGGTACGTACCGCCTCGAGTTCTGCTGTAGATAGGGACGATCCTCCCGAGAGAGCGCAGTAGAAGCGAGCACGGGTACGTACCGCCTCGAGTTCTGCTGTAGATAGGGACGATCCTCCCGAGAGAGCGCAGTAGAAGCGAGCACGGGTACGTACCGCCTCGAGTTCTGCTGTAGATAGGGACGATCCTCCCGAGAGAGCGCAGTAGAAGCGAGCACGGGTACGTACCGCCTCGAGTTCTGCTGTAGATAGGGACGATCCTCCCGAGAGAGCGCAGTAGAAGCGAGCACGGGTACGTACCGCCTCGAGTTCTGCTGTAGATAGGGACGATCCTCCCGAGAGAGCGCAGTAGAAGCGAGCACGGGTACGTACCGCCTCGAGTTCTGCTGTAGATAGGGACGATCCTCCCGAGAGAGCGCAGTAGAAGCGAGCACGGGTACGTACCGCCTCGAGTTCTGCTGTAGATAGGGACGATCCTCCCGAGAGAGCGCAGTAGAAGCGAGCACGGGTACGTACCGCCTCGAGTTCTGCTGTAGATAGGGACGATCCTCCCGAGAGAGCGCAGTAGAAGCGAGCACGGGTACGTACCGCCTCGAGTTCTGCTGTAGATAGGGACGATCCTCCCGAGAGAGCGCAGTAGAAGCGAGCACGGGTACGTACCGCCTCGAGTTCTGCTGTAGATAGGGACGATCCTCCCGAGAGAGCGCAGTAGAAGCGAGCACGGGTACGTACCGCCTCGAGTTCTGCTGTAGATAGGGACGACCCTCCCGAGAGAGCGCAGTAGAAGCGAGCACGGGTACGTACCGCCTCGAGTTCTGCTGTAGATAGGGACGACCCTCCCGAGAGAGCGCAGTAGAAGCGAGCACGGGTACGTACCGCCTCGAGTTCTGCTGTAGATAGGGACGACCCTCCCGAGAGAGCGCAGTAGAAGCGAGCACGGGTACGTACCGCCTCGAGTTCTGCTGTAGATAGGGACGACCCTCCCGAGAGAGCGCAGTAGAAGCGAGCACGGGTACGTACCGCCTCGAGTTCTGCTGTAGATAGGGACGACCCTCCCGAGAGAGCGCAGTAGAAGCGAGCACGGGTACGTACCGCCTCGAGTTCTGCTGTAGATAGGGACGACCCTCCCGAGAGAGCGCAGTAGAAGCGAGCACGGGTACGTACCGCCTCGAGTTCTGCTGTAGATAGGGACGATCCTCCCGAGAGAGCGCAGTAGAAGCGAGCACGGGTACGTACCGCCTCGAGTTCTGCTGTAGATAGGGACGATCCTCCCGAGAGAGCGCAGTAGAAGCGAGCACGGGTACGTACCGCCTCGAGTTCTGCTGTAGATAGGGACGATCCTCCCGAGAGAGCGCAGTAGAAGCGAGCACGGGTACGTACCGCCTCGAGTTCTGCTGTAGATAGGGACGATCCTCCCGAGAGAGCGCAGTAGAAGCGAGCACGGGTACGTACCGCCTCGAGTTCTGCTGTAGATAGGGACGACCCTCCCGAGAGAGCGCAGTAGAAGCGAGCACGGGTACGTACCGCCTCGAGTTCTGCTGTAGATAGGGACGATCCTCCCGAGAGAGCGCAGTAGAAGCGAGCACGGGTACGTACCGCCTCGAGTTCTGCTGTAGATAGGGACGATCCTCCCGAGAGAGCGCAGTAGAAGCGAGCACGGGTACGTACCGCCTCGAGTTCTGCTGTAGATAGGGACGATCCTCCCGAGAGAGCGCAGTAGAAGCGAGCACGGGTACGTACCGCCTCGAGTTCTGCTGTAGATAGGGACGATCCTCCCGAGAGAGCGCAGTAGAAGCGAGCACGGGTACGTACCGCCTCGAGTTCTGCTGTAGATAGGGACGATCCTCCCGAGAGAGCGCAGTAGAAGCGAGCACGGGTACGTACCGCCTCGAGTTCTGCTGTAGATAGGGACGATCCTCCCGAGAGAGCGCAGTAGAAGCGAGCACGGGTACGTACCGCCTCGAGTTCTGCTGTAGATAGGGACGATCCTCCCGAGAGAGCGCAGTAGAAGCGAGCACGGGTACGTACCGCCTCGAGTTCTGCTGTAGATAGGGACGATCCTCCCGAGAGAGCGCAGTAGAAGCGAGCACGGGTACGTACCGCCTCGAGTTCTGCTGTAGATAGGGACGATCCTCCCGAGAGAGCGCAGTAGAAGCGAGCACGGGTACGTACCGCCTCGAGTTCTGCTGTAGATAGGGACGATCCTCCCGAGAGAGCGCAGTAGAAGCGAGCACGGGTACGTACCGCCTCGAGTTCTGCTGTAGATAGGGACGATCCTCCCGAGAGAGCGCAGTAGAAGCGAGCACGGGTACGTACCGCCTCGAGTTCTGCTGTAGATAGGGACGATCCTCCCGAGAGAGCGCAGTAGAAGCGAGCACGGGTACGTACCGCCTCGAGTTCTGCTGTAGATAGGGACGATCCTCCCGAGAGAGCGCAGTAGAAGCGAGCACGGGTACGTACCGCCTCGAGTTCTGCTGTAGATAGGGACGATCCTCCCGAGAGAGCGCAGTAGAAGCGAGCACGGGTACGTACCGCCTCGAGTTCTGCTGTAGATAGGGACGATCCTCCCGAGAGAGCGCAGTAGAAGCGAGCACGGGTACGTACCGCCTCGAGTTCTGCTGTAGATAGGGACGATCCTCCCGAGAGAGCGCAGTAGAAGCGAGCACGGGTACGTACCGCCTCGAGTTCTGCTGTAGATAGGGACGATCCTCCCGAGAGAGCGCAGTAGAAGCGAGCACGGGTACGTACCGCCTCGAGTTCTGCTGTAGATAGGGACGATCCTCCCGAGAGAGCGCAGTAGAAGCGAGCACGGGTACGTACCGCCTCGAGTTCTGCTGTAGATAGGGACGATCCTCCCGAGAGAGCGCAGTAGAAGCGAGCACGGGTACGTACCGCCTCGAGTTCTGCTGTAGATAGGGACGATCCTCCCGAGAGAGCGCAGTAGAAGCGAGCACGGGTACGTACCGCCTCGAGTTCTGCTGTAGATAGGGACGACCCTCCCGAGAGAGCGCAGTAGAAGCGAGCACGGGTACGTACCGCCTCGAGTTCTGCTGTAGATAGGGACGATCCTCCCGAGAGAGCGCAGTAGAAGCGAGCACGGGTACGTACCGCCTCGAGTTCTGCTGTAGATAGGGACGATCCTCCCGAGAGAGCGCAGTAGAAGCGAGCACGGGTACGTACCGCCTCGAGTTCTGCTGTAGATAGGGACGACCCTCCCGAGAGAGCGCAGTAGAAGCGAGCACGGGTACGTACCGCCTCGAGTTCTGCTGTAGATAGGGACGATCCTCCCGAGAGAGCGCAGTAGAAGCGAGCACGGGTACGTACCGCCTCGAGTTCTGCTGTAGATAGGGACGATCCTCCCGAGAGAGCGCAGTAGAAGCGAGCACGGGTACGTACCGCCTCGAGTTCTGCTGTAGATAGGGACGATCCTCCCGAGAGAGCGCAGTAGAAGCGAGCACGGGTACGTACCGCCTCGAGTTCTGCTGTAGATAGGGACGATCCTCCCGAGAGAGCGCAGTAGAAGCGAGCACGGGTACGTACCGCCTCGAGTTCTGCTGTAGATAGGGACGATCCTCCCGAGAGAGCGCAGTAGAAGCGAGCACGGGTACGTACCGCCTCGAGTTCTGCTGTAGATAGGGACGATCCTCCCGAGAGAGCGCAGTAGAAGCGAGCACGGGTACGTACCGCCTCGAGTTCTGCTGTAGATAGGGACGATCCTCCCGAGAGAGCGCAGTAGAAGCGAGCACGGGTACGTACCGCCTCGAGTTCTGCTGTAGATAGGGACGATCCTCCCGAGAGAGCGCAGTAGAAGCGAGCACGGGTACGTACCGCCTCGAGTTCTGCTGTAGATAGGGACGATCCTCCCGAGAGAGCGCAGTAGAAGCGAGCACGGGTACGTACCGCCTCGAGTTCTGCTGTAGATAGGGACGATCCTCCCGAGAGAGCGCAGTAGAAGCGAGCACGGGTACGTACCGCCTCGAGTTCTGCTGTAGATAGGGACGATCCTCCCGAGAGAGCGCAGTAGAAGCGAGCACGGGTACGTACCGCCTCGAGTTCTGCTGTAGATAGGGACGATCCTCCCGAGAGAGCGCAGTAGAAGCGAGCACGGGTACGTACCGCCTCGAGTTCTGCTGTAGATAGGGACGATCCTCCCGAGAGAGCGCAGTAGAAGCGAGCACGGGTACGTACCGCCTCGAGTTCTGCTGTAGATAGGGACGATCCTCCCGAGAGAGCGCAGTAGAAGCGAGCACGGGTACGTACCGCCTCGAGTTCTGCTGTAGATAGGGACGATCCTCCCGAGAGAGCGCAGTAGAAGCGAGCACGGGTACGTACCGCCTCGAGTTCTGCTGTAGATAGGGACGATCCTCCCGAGAGAGCGCAGTAGAAGCGAGCACGGGTACGTACCGCCTCGAGTTCTGCTGTAGATAGGGACGATCCTCCCGAGAGAGCGCAGTAGAAGCGAGCACGGGTACGTACCGCCTCGAGTTCTGCTGTAGATAGGGACGATCCTCCCGAGAGAGCGCAGTAGAAGCGAGCACGGGTACGTACCGCCTCGAGTTCTGCTGTAGATAGGGACGATCCTCCCGAGAGAGCGCAGTAGAAGCGAGCACGGGTACGTACCGCCTCGAGTTCTGCTGTAGATAGGGACGATCCTCCCGAGAGAGCGCAGTAGAAGCGAGCACGGGTACGTACCGCCTCGAGTTCTGCTGTAGATAGGGACGATCCTCCCGAGAGAGCGCAGTAGAAGCGAGCACGGGTACGTACCGCCTCGAGTTCTGCTGTAGATAGGGACGATCCTCCCGAGAGAGCGCAGTAGAAGCGAGCACGGGTACGTACCGCCTCGAGTTCTGCTGTAGATAGGGACGATCCTCCCGAGAGAGCGCAGTAGAAGCGAGCACGGGTACGTACCGCCTCGAGTTCTGCTGTAGATAGGGACGATCCTCCCGAGAGAGCGCAGTAGAAGCGAGCACGGGTACGTACCGCCTCGAGTTCTGCTGTAGATAGGGACGATCCTCCCGAGAGAGCGCAGTAGAAGCGAGCACGGGTACGTACCGCCTCGAGTTCTGCTGTAGATAGGGACGATCCTCCCGAGAGAGCGCAGTAGAAGCGAGCACGGGTACGTACCGCCTCGAGTTCTGCTGTAGATAGGGACGATCCTCCCGAGAGAGCGCAGTAGAAGCGAGCACGGGTACGTACCGCCTCGAGTTCTGCTGTAGATAGGGACGATCCTCCCGAGAGAGCGCAGTAGAAGCGAGCACGGGTACGTACCGCCTCGAGTTCTGCTGTAGATAGGGACGATCCTCCCGAGAGAGCGCAGTAGAAGCGAGCACGGGTACGTACCGCCTCGAGTTCTGCTGTAGATAGGCGCGCATCTCGCCCAGCGTGGCGAGCTCCATGACGATCCAGATGGGCGGCGCGCTGCACACGCCCACCAGGCCGATGATGTGCGGGTGCGAGAACTGCTGCATTATGTCTGTGGACAACCAACCCCCATCAATCATCATTCATTATCGTGTTGCATTCCACCTTCGGCCCAATGTGTGTCATTGGAATTGGAATTGGAATGTTCAACCTTGAACGGTGGTATTGCTTTTCGCATGGACTACTTTGGGGCTGTCCATATATTACATCATTTCAAAATAGGGGGGGTCTGGCCATTGGATGACGATACTCATTTTATTAGGTGGGGAGGGTCCATTTCAAGGAATAACAGGATGATGATGGGGGGTCAAAATCGACAAACAACGATGACGTAATTTATGGACAAGCCCTCTGATGCAATTCAGCCAACTCCAATATCAATTATACCTCAAGTCTGAGGGATTCTCTTGTGATTTTGACCGTCGTTTAAGTTCGCATGAGTATTTGATGAATGAGCTAAACATGGGATTTTACAATCGGGAGGTTCGGATTTCGACACTATATAAAGTCGACTTGCCCTTCTTTCTGAATGGCATGTTGCCAGTTGTCTTGTTATACTTACAGCATACATCCCTCTCGCACTTACATATTTATTTGCTAGTGACGGTCGTATATGTTTTGTGGGCGATTACTGTGATTACACTGAATCGTCAGCTGACAGAAGGCGAGTGATTCTACCTTGACACAGGCCATTCTAAACCGTATCGCCACCAACGTGTGATACGTGCTCTCTTGTATACTCACAGGCCTCCTCCAAGAACTTCTCCGCGGTGTCTAGGTCGGCGTCCAGCTTGCAGGTCTTCACGGCGACTGGCAGGACGTACTCGCCGGCCTGGCCTTTGCCCTGTTGTTTCTGGAGCGTGAGCTGCCGACGAAGGGACGGGTGGTTCGCTGATACTACTCGGCAGTTGCCTGGACAGACAATGGTAGATGTAGATCTAGATTTATTGAATAGTGTATAAGTGTAGGAAACTATAAACAATATGTCTTATGTATGTAAATACTCTCATTATGTCGACATCCACTTTACGAGTGAATAAGTCAACAAAATTGTTGAATTGGAGGCAAAATTATATCCTATAGTGTACATTCTATAGTAAAATTTACAAATTTTTAGTAAGTTTTGTGAGATAGGACCCAGGCCCCTATATATACAGTATAAATTTGGCCACGCGGCATTTTTGTATGTGTATAGGAATGCTCGTTCGTTTGGGCCAAATCTCCATTAGACCACCGGTTTCAAAGTGAGGTATAAAAATTTGGAACCATGTGAATTTTCAATGTTAGCAGGCCGATTTCATGCAATATTGTTTTGTCCCAAATTAAGCTATAATTTTGGATATAGATTACTGTACCAAATAAAAAGCAAAATATTACCTTTGTGTACGTCACCAAACTGTCCTTCTCCGATGATACCGGTGAGCTCGATCTGGTTACGAACTAATTCGTAGTCCCGAACTAGAAAACGAAATTTCATAATTAAAAAGGTTGTCCCGAAAGACGTGTACGTAAACGGTCTGATAGTGAAGAGGCTCGACCAATATCTCAAGAGACTTACGCTAGATGTCTGGGTCAATTTTCAGAATACAGAAGGCGAAAATAGAGAAAGGGCTGCTCCTAGACACTGCGTGGGTTCCTTCAGTTAAGTTTTTTTATGTGTTCATAAAAAAACCTTCAATAAACAAAGTGAATGATGAATATGCTGCTAAATATTCATCAAATAACCCGGTTCATATAGCTGGTGCTGTCTATGTAAGTACCATGTTACCAGCACAGACATCATCCGCTCGCTGTGCATTTAATTATAGTGTCAAAACGGTCTCTAAGCGTTGGCTGTGTACTTGTTTGGTATTTCAGTACTGCAATACCTCAGCTCCGCGCACGCCTCCCAAAGGTCCGGGACACCACTGACCCATGAGCGAGAAAGACATGATGGTGGTAATAACGATCCCATAAAAAACATTCCATGTAAAAAAGACGCCAAGTCTCGAAATTCTTCCACCGTAAAAAGTTGTGAGATATTCGTAGAGCCAATTAAGTCTCAAGCATTCATATTAATCTTTATTTGCTAGCTAAATAAAATTCTGCAACTTGGCAATCACACAACTTTACTGCATTTATGAATTTTTGCACACCTAAAACTATGTAGTATTGTGTGTAACTATGTAGTGACAAAATTAAGAAACTTTGACTAGTTATAATTCTTAAACTGCTGGTTCAAATTGAATGAAATTTGGAAAATTCAGGCTTCTAGTTTTATCCACGACGAAGATATAGGGGGTCGAAAATGGCCTGAACTGCTTCGAGAAAAGGATGGTACGGCCGTGCTGCTGTTTTGCTCGACTTGGCGGGGGCACTGGCAGTAAACGATGTGTGTAGTGTAGTGTAGTGTAGTGTAGTGTAGTGTAGTGTAGTGTAGTGTAGTGTAGTGTAGTGTAGTGTAGTGTAGTGTAGTGTAGTGTAGTGTAGTGTACTGACCGGCCGGCGTGGAGTAGTCCGCGTCATCGTCCACGATCTCGGCGTAGTCCTCGGACAGCAGGGTGCCCGTGTTGCCCTCGCACGAGCTCGTCTTGCCCTCTGACGACGAGGAGCTCATTTCCGCTGCAAACATACAGACCCGTTACACTGGTTTGACAAGATCACAAGTGCTGATCAGAGTTAGTCATTTCTAGGGACAGGATCATAACACGCAGGGAACTGAGCTATGATTGCCTTCATTACGCCTGTCGTATGATATTATTGAATAGTCTGTTACGGGTCGGCCACGACTTCTCGAGGCGGCGGGAGGCAGACGCGACATACGTTATATTAGGGCGAGGTCGAAGCGCGGTCTCCGTCGCTGGAAATCGTGGCCGAGCCCTTGCTCGTAAATAAGTCTTCTCGCGCAACTATATTATGTATTACTGTTACTTACTTTTGCACTGACAGTTCAGCGACTTCCATACAGTAGCTTGCACATAAATATTGGGAAGGTTAGACAAAGTTTAAAATGTGAACATGATACTATCTATCATGACTTTAACCTCTAGCCACCCACCATAAAAGCCAAATTGGCAGTGAAATTTGAATCAACTGCCATATAAAACTGAGTAGTTTGTTTGGTTTGAAATAGTTTGAATGCCTTTAAAGGTAAATTTTAGTGATACCTCTATTGTACCTGTTTGTGATCTGTTTTGACCTAATCGTGCAAATAAATTAAATAGTATACTCTTATGTAATGCCCCTTTAGGCTTCTAGTTTTTTTCCACTCCCTGTAACTGGAGGTCGAAAATAACCCGAATCGCTTCGAGAAATTGATGATACGGTCGTACCTTTTTTGATCATTCGCTAGATTTGGCGGGGCATTGCCGTGCCCCCAGATTTATTATTATTATTACTATAGAACGAAACAAAACAAATGAGCTCTGTTCCAATTTCGAATGATACATCCATCTAAAACGAGGACGCCTTTGGGCGGCTAGAGGTTAACTACTCACTTATACATTTATACAGTAAACTTAGGTATGAGTGAAGAGTACTTACTCGTCCTGTTCCATAAGGAGGTCTGCGATTCTGTGACTAGTCTGCAGTACCCGTCTACTAAATCTGCTAAGCTTTCCGCAGCCTGCAAAACAAAAAGATAAGGTCAACATCACATGCCAATCTATGAATACAACTTTTAACACATCTAAAATATCGATTATCGAAGGGAATCGGGGACAGGTTTTAACAATTTATTCTTTGAATTATTTCTTCCTCTAGTAAAACTGACGTTCTCATTTTTGTGCACTATCACGGCCGTGGATGCCGCCTACGTAGATGTAATGATAACACGCTAATGTAATGAAGAATAACCTATCATCTAAAATAAGTAATTAAATAGTGCACTTTTCTAAATATATGTAGAGCAAAATTCTAAATAAACCGTGAAATTACACACATGGTAATGACGTCCATGGCTGTGATAGTGTGCGCAAAAACGAGATTTTGCTAAAAAACAGTTTTGCGAGTGTCCTTATTTAATTTGATATTAGTCAATAATAGTACATTATGATACAAGTTTATTTATCTGGGGGCAGTGTCCCCGCCAAGTCAAGCGCGAAGCAAACACTGCCGTTCCATCCTTTACTGGAACCATTTCGCCGCATTTTCAGGCTCCTATTTGAGAACCTCTGGATAAGACCAGAACGCAGAAATTTTCGTCATCCAGTAAGCTATAATCACATACTTAAAATTCAAAATTTCAAGTCTGTAGGTCATTTAGTTCCCAAGTTAAGCGAAAGCAAAGTTTCGCATTTATGACACTCACTCACTCACTCACTCACTCATGATCATCAAAATAGAACTAGTACTTCCCATAAACTCAAAGAGCTGAAATTTGGTACAGAGTTAGGGTTTAATGGCCACATAAAGGGAAAACTATAAAAACTAGGATAATCGAAGATCTGGAGTACCTGGTGACCCAGATTAGAAAACACAAGAGCCCAACCAAACTATTATCTATACCGCCTTTACAAAAAATATTCAACTTGGTGGGCCGCTTCATTTGATGTCAAAAATCGAAGGTCTGAAGTATCTTTATTTGATTACAAAGTTATATTTGCAGTGAATGGGGCAAAAAATAAACTGCATAAATAACTTTGTAATCCCATATAAAAATCCCACAAAAAATCAAGAATGGGATATTGACACAATAACCTACAAAAAGAAGTGAGGTCCAATAAAAAACATTCCATGTAAAAAAGAGCCAAGTCTCGAAACTCTTCCACCGCAAAAAGTTGTGAGATATTTGGTAGTACCAAGTCTCAGGCATTCTTATTATTCTTTATTTGCTAGCTAAATAAAATAATGTGACTTGGCAATCATTTTTACTTAATCAGCATATATTCATAAAACACAAGTGTCGTAATGTTATAAAACACGCGTGTTTAATACCCCGGATTATGAGCCTAAAAGCGAGGTAATAAGAGGTACGTTACGAGCAAATGTGTTGAAAACTTTATTTACCAAGTATTTCCACTAAAGTATTGATGCTGAGAAAAAGATGTGAAGAAGATCCAGTTGAGTACCAGCTAAACCACTCTTAATATTTGACAATACTCTGTTAAAATCCATCAGATAGTTCCCAATCCATATGTTAGTTACCTCAACACTGCTGCAGGTGATGGTGAGCGTCTCCGTCGCGCCCTTCACTCGCAGCTGCAACGCGGCTTTGCCGCACGATGAACCACTCGTCTGAAACCACACATTTCCTATTACTTAACGTATCACTTTAGAACAGAGATTATCGATTCATCCATCACTAAATATTTTTCTAAACTTTCAAGGTCCATATCTTTTTATTATTTTAATTATATTTTGTAATTTATACTTTATTACAAACATTTGTAACACATGGTTTACTATGTATATATATATATATATATTTAGCAACACTACGTTATCAATTTGACCAGGAGGCAACTACCCTATTACTGGTCTCGATTGAGGCTCCGTTAGATCGGCCGCAAGCTGCGCGGTGCCACGGCGGGCCCGCGTTCAACTTGCCCGCGCTGGGTGTGACATAGCATAAACGATCCGTGCAGATCTGAGAAGTTTACGTTCTTATACTGGGAATTTTCCAAATCCGTTCAACATTACTCAGGGGTCCAATACAAAATTTTATCCCCTATTTGTACGCCCCGGCATTTTTTCCTGAAATTGTAATGGGACCAAACGGGAAGCATACTCTTCAAATTAAAAAAAAACCAAATGGGTTATTAAGTAAATGAAAGAGTTCTTAAGTAACGAACATAAAAAAAGTCGAATTGAGGACGTCCTCCTTTTGTTGAAGTTGTTTAAAAATACCTGTGTCTGCGTGGTCTGCGACTGCACGCAGTTGGACTTGAGCGTCTGCACGGCCACGATGTCGGCGAAGGACGCGATCTTCGTGTACGTCGGCGGCTCGCCCGCCTTGTGCGACACGTACGATATGTCTGCAATCACAACAAATCAATCATAAACATTACGAGACATCGCACCAACAACTCTATTCTGGAACAACTCAATGTAATGTCTCGATCTACTTGTCTTCAAGTTTTTTTAGCACTGGGCTCGACTTCGATGAAGACAGAACAAGACACGCCAGCTGGTGTGATAGAATAAGATGGCCGGAAAGAAGGCGTATCGGCCAGTCAGGGGAGCACTGCAGTCTGAAGAAACTCAGGCTGGTTTTAACCAGAATAAGTATTTAACCTGACATTATACTTCAAATCTGCATGCACTCCTCTCATCTCTCTCTTGGGAAGGAAATGAAAGGATTAGTGTAGGGAGTCCGTTTGTCTGTTTGGCTGCAAATATGCACTGGGATGCTCCAGGTCTTTGGCTCTATGATTTTCGTGAAAATGACGCCTCAAAATACATTATTTGTTTATTTCTTAGTAAGTCTACTATAGACTATAGATAGGGAACGTATACCGGCGGGTGCCGGGGTATGACGATAACGGAGCGCGCGCGGCGTGCGGGAGGCAAAGCCCGGCGCTCGCACGCCGCGCGCGAGGTTTGTCTATTACCTATATCCGGTCCGATGGCCAGCTCGATGGGAATGGCCCAGCCGGAGCCGAGCGCGCCGGTGAACGTCTCCCGGTCGTAGCCGTAGTGTGTGTGCATGGTCTCCAGGTACTTCACCATACACTCTGTGTCTGCCAGGTTCGCCACCTGGAATAAACACGGTCTTACAGTACACCTCGAATATCAGATACTACATCTCAGTCTGGGGCCCATTGCATAATAACTCGTAACTTATATTACAAAAAATCCTCTATCCAAGTCCTTTTACCACCAAAACCGGTTAATACTTGGTTGGATACCCTATAATTTCAACCAGAATATCCAACTTTTTACACTTACACAATATTGGCGAATAAGCAATGATAAGCATGGCACGGCAGCAACTTCAGGAGAAACGCTTGCACGTTGCCGACCCTTTAGAAACCTGCTCACTTCTCGAAAAAACTCATCTAGTCATAATTTCTATGTGAATGTATTCTACTCTTCCCTTTCCTACTCTCATCTACGTCATTTCAAGATTATATATATAGGTAATTGAACTCTATGGCTGTCAAATAACCTACCTTTTTGAACTGCTGCTGTATGGCCTTCTTCAGCACCTTAGGCTTGATGGCTTCCAGCACCGACTTCGGCAGGAACTTGTGAAGCCCGAACTCCTTCTCCAGATATTCGATGTTAGACTTCTTGTCCAGCGATATCTGCATGTCTTTACAGAAGTATCTGAAACACGACGGTTGGGGTTCAGTTTAGTTAAACATAGGCTGTATAGGTTTCTGTCAAACTAACTACTTTATTGCACAATCATCAACTACTCGTTCAGAGGGTTCCAATGAGCCCAGCCAGATTATCTGGTAGTTTAGGAGTTGCTACGGTCACGTTGGTCAGGTCAGGTCAGCTCAGCTCGGTGGAACCGACACATTGCATTGCCATTAGACTTACACAAATATGCAAGAAAGGGTTTCAGCTAAATACCGGCACGGCTGAAGATTGGGCTGCAAAATTTTGATGACGACTTACATACTTACTTACGAACATTGCAAGTGAAATAAAAGATTGTTAAAAGACTTACTTTATTTCTAAGCAACATATTTGTATCGCCAGATCCTGGTCCACCATGGGATGGTTGGCGTTGAGGTAGTCATGTCGCACCTGAAATTAAACACAATCAAATCAATACTCTCATTATCACCGTACTCTCGTTTTGTTTATGACTTTCTTATTTGACAGCTAACATTATTACTAAGGCAGAGATTTTTCTGGCCCTTATTTTTTGTGCTGATACAAGTGCAACGTGGCAAGCGGGCAACCAACTGCAATCGGGTGAATTGACTGCCCGAAGCGCGACAGCCGATACACGAATATACGAGGCAAAGTTGTGCTAGACGTACAAACTGTTAGATCCATTTCCTGTCAAGTTGCGGGCGCGACTTAGCGACTTCTGTCTCACTATGAAATTGAAAACGTGAAAATTTCTTCGACGGGGTCAGCTGAGCCTCACTAGCAAGGTCCAACGACTGAGGAGTCAGTCAGTGTCTGGTCGTAAGTACCACTAGCAGTTCGTAGCAAGTGTAGCCTACCTTGCCGGCAGTGAGCCGCCACACTCGTAGCGCGTAGCACTCACCGATCGCTAGCAGGAGTCAGTTTAGCACAACTAGCAAGAGGTCCAACGACAGAGGGATTGAGCCACTACCTGGTCATAGTAGTAGTGGAAGGTGACCCGGTCGGAGTCGAACAGCCCGCGCAGGTTGGCGGGCAGGTAGCGCACGCGCAGCTCCAACCGCCACTCGGACGCTGGCCATTTTGTGAGAAGCTCAGACACAGGCGTGTCTTGGTGGATCCAACGGATCTGGAAATCATAGATAAATTTGTTAACTTAAGCTCAGATTAAATAAAACTGTACGTTACCATATAATACTGAGTAAAACTAACAGTTTGTTCGATGCAAGCCAAATTGAACATTAATTACACGTGTCCAGAACTAGTAGCGCGATTGTTTTATGAGAGAATGGCTTGTTTTATGAGGCGTAGCTTGGGTAGCCTGGCTGCCTCGGCCATAGCTCGTAGCAGTCGTAGCACTGAGCGGACGTCCTCCCAGCCATCTCGCCGATCACTAGCAGTTCGTAGCAAGTATAGCCTACCGTCCCGGTAGTGAGCCACCTCGCTAGTAGCACGTAACATGACGCGTACACTCGCACACCGACCGCTAGCAGTCGTAACGTTGTTTTACTTGTTCTTTTATTGTTGTTTTTTTTCAGTGTTTCTTTTTTTTCTGTATTTTTTTTATTTTTATTTTGTTGCAAAATGCCAAATCTATCTCTATCTTTCTATCTATCTATCTAACATTCGAGCGTCTTCGTAGGCAGACCACTAGCAGTTCGTAGTAAGTAGCCTACCTTGCCGGTAGTGAGCCGCCTCGCTCGTAGCGCGTAGCACGACGCGAAGACCCGCTCGCCGGCCGCTAGCCTGGCCGCTAGCAGTCGTAGCACTGAGCGGACGTCCTCGTCGGCCGACGCCCGGACCACGTTGAAGCCACCGTTGGGTAGGTGGACTTTTAGAGTCGACTGGTCCGCGGGCGACGAACCTGAAAAAAATGTTAATAAATGAAATAAGTGAATCATTTATGAGGTTGGCATTTATTTAACTACATTATTTAGATCGGCAGAGGTAACTGTTTTCTTTTAAGGGCAACGCTTTGACATCAAATTCATTAAATACTCGCATGCATTGCATTTGCCCACATCTCAATCATTACACATCTCGCCTGACCTAATGTAGTCATCAACTTCGGGAGTGTCACATGCGTGGCCGAACTTTATGGTTTATGAGGACTCATGGCAAAACGACCAATAGGAAAGATCTAAACAGCTATTCGGGCTATTCTTATTTGCTGTATAAATAGAATAGTGACTACATAAAAGTATGAATACAGGAAATATTTTATATCATAAGGCACTGGTCCCACCGCCGGCTAGTAAGCTAGAAAAGTTGGGCGAGTAGCATTACATTGCGGATTTGTCGATTGATCACACTGTGCCTGGTCAGCACGCAATGAACCGTTACTCGCCCAACTTTTCTAGCTTACTAGCCGGCGGTGGGACCAGTGCCTAATCAACATCATCCATCGCTTCTCCGGATTGTACCCTAAAAGAGCCCAGGGTCATCACCTAATTCCACAATTTGACGTAGACACTAGTTTTACGAAGCCCCGAGGGAAAACTAAACCTACGAAGAAATATATTCATTCCTAGAGCAATTTTATTCCACGGAATAATACAGTGAGGGAAGCCCAATAATTCCTATCTTGCTGCTTATACATGAATAGGCACTATTCTCTAATTAAGCTAGCTTCGTAAGGAATGTTTCCGCGACGCGAGTCGTATATCGTCGTTTAACGCAAACCTCTTAACTTCTCGGCTTAAAGGAAGATACTAAGTTTGTTAATTAAGTCGACAATGAGCTGAGATATTCGCTAATTTACGAACAAATGAATATGTATTATCATTTTACATTGTATGGAGATGGAGAGTACATTGTTTATTTTTACAAGCTTTTTACCCGACTGCCGAAGGAGAGAAGGGTTGTGTTTCGAGCGTATGTATGTATGTGACCTTATTCTATGGCACGCCCTACAGCCTAAACCGTTTGACGGATTTCGACATATGAGGTGTCGTTGGATTCCTCTTGATCGTGGGAGTGAGATAGGCTACAAAATGCGAAACAAGCAGTTGGGTTTTTTGAAAGATCTTTTAATTTCACTTGTATTTAAGTTGCACTGTATTGTATGCAATATGTAAGTACACATATGCCATTGAAAATTTGCAAAGTAATTTACAACCACTTGCAGGTATCCTATTAAGCTGAAATCCTCTTAACACGTGTGTTCTTAAGCCCGCTTCACACTTTCATCAGTTATATCTTTAAGCGTAGTAGTGTTTTTTTTTTCTTTATTTTGGTACAAACAGTCATTACGAAGAATTACATTTTATGCATAGCATTACATTTAATGTCGACAAAAAAGTATATACATATACAATATGCTAGCTCATGTGATGTGCGTTTATACGGCAAAGTGAGCCGTGGTCATTTTTACAAAGTTGCATTAGGTTTCACCTAATTTGAGCAACTTCCCAGGGTCCAATTAGTTACAGCAATGACGCGTAGTTTCCGTGTCCGAGAGGCAACCGGATGGCTCGCGGTATTTGAGCTCCCGAACCGTTGTGGAACCGCCCTGTGCAACCCAAACTGAGCCGACATGGACTGGGGCGGAAACTTAAACTAAGAAACATGGACCTATTTACAAGGTCGGCTGAAAAAAAAATTGTCGCCTGGTATTCGATTAAAACAGCATTTCATTAAAAAAAAACCGCGTACACAATTTCAGGCAACCGCTGTTTCAGTCAGCTGCCTCGCGACAAAAATAAATATTTTTCATACATGTTTTCTATTTCCGCCCCAGTCCAAGTTGGCTCAGTTCGGGTTGCACAGGGCGGTTCCACAACACTTCGGGAGCTGAAATACCGCGAGCCATCCGGTTGCCTCTTGGACACTGCAACTACGCGTCATTGCTCTGAATAAATGGGGTGAATTAATGAGTGAATGTGAGTGATGGTGAGTGGATGCGGTGAGGTAGGGCACAGCGAAATGTCATCCCGCTCGAATGTGGAGCAGCCCAACTGGGGAAGTACCTCCGCCTTGCAGAAGACCACTGCCATAATAACACTACTACTAGCTCTGTAGTAGTGTTGTGTTCCTGGAGGTGAGCTAGGTCGCCGAGCTCCCGAGGATGCGTTGTGTTGAGAGCGAGGGAATTTGTTCCTTCTGCTGTCAACACGGCGAATCCTCAAACATATCAAGGGTCGGCAACGCCCATGTTACACCTTTGGAGTTGCATGCGTCTATGGGCTGCGGTGTCCGCTTCCATCAGGCGGGCCTTATGCTTGTTTGCCACCTTCGTTGTATTAAAAAAAGACCGGGTTGCACTCCGGGAGTGGCGGCAGAAGTGAAAAAGTTGAATAATTTTAATTTTGCAAAAAAAAGTGACCCCTCCCCCCCTTCCCCCAAAAATCGAATTGAATACAATGGAAAATTAATATTATGCTACCATTGAACTGGTCTGATGGTGGAAACGGAAGGTGGCCATAGGAACGCCTAAATGAATGACAAAACCACCTGCCCAAAAAGTTACGTTGGCAATAGAAGCTCGTCTTAAAAAAAAAACTGAAACTCGCTTATCTGTTGGTGGAGTTTTAGATGTTTGTTACTATTTCACACAATACTCAGTAGTATTCAGTAATATAAGTCGGAATTTGATAAAAATACTTAGGCCACACTTACTACTTACGTGGCGTTATTTACGCGTACGAAGTGGTAAGCATAAGCTATAGAGTATCAGATGGTATAGAGTAAACTCCGTAGGTCTGAGATGCCTATTGATTGGCGGATGGTATATTATGACGCCGCGCCGTCCCGCGGGAGACAAGTAATTGGAAGCGACACGTGAATCTTGGAAAGGTTACTTAGAGCGGATCATATCAGAAGTTGATCACAGAGATTAGTAGTTCTACAATAATATTATAAACAGGAGTTTTGAGTGTGTTAGGTTTATGACGGTGTGCTTTTGCCTTTGTAATCACCGGTGTACAAACATGGACCGGTGGACGTGTGCTCATATTTTATACCACGGATTCGCTTGCATCTTTTGTAATATGCGGGAGGATTATCTAGATTACTTATATTATCGACCGAGCGAGCGACGCGTACCGTCTATGCTTCAGCTTGGACGAAAAATCGTTTTTCCTCATGTCCGGATGTTTGGATGTCCCCCTGTTCTCGCATAGAGCTCACATTTCTCAACCAATTCTCATGAAATTTTGTGAGTAGGTTCGGTAAGTATACAGAATTTTTTTGTCAACAGTTTTTCGAAATTTTGAAAAATGGCCCATATCGGGTTGAAAACGTAAAAAATTACAAGAAAGGGGTCAGCGTTGACTACTGACTTGGTACAAATTTTATGTTCCGTCCACTGTATCTTGAACTCCGATTTCGATGCGCGAGGTCTACAGCTCACAGAGCCACTAGTATAAGTCTACAGAGGCTCTAGTATAAGTTTTACCGAAACAAAACTTTACGATCGCGTTTGCGTTTTACCCTTAATTTGTATGGGATTTGACAGCTAAACGCAAACGCGGTCGTAACGTTTTGTTTCGGTAAAACTTATACTAGAGCCTCTGGTATACATAGATTCGTGCGTTCTTCGCTTGGGCTGCCGATTGAGCTAAACTTTGATTTTCTTATGAAAGTTTCATCTTGCCTGCTGACATGGTTTTTAAATGTGTTGTGTAAGGCGTGTTTAAAACTTTCAACGATATGCACCATATCATCGGTCACGACAGTTCGGTGAAGGAAAACATCGTGAGGAAACAAACAGGTGTAATCCCAACAAAGTATAGTTTTCCATCTGGATTTAAAGGTCAGACGCCAGTCTCTTTCTTAAAAATTAGTGCCTACGCTAATTCTTGGCATTGGGTGGTACAGCGGACACCGGGCTCCTTTGAGGTACGACCAGGAAAACGCTAGGAGGAACACTAGACTGATCAAATAAATAGGTACACGTCAAGTTACCCGAATTGATTGGTAGATGACGTCCCACGGGAGCCGGTAATTGGGTGGGACGCGTAATAGGACGGGTCAACGACTGGGCTTTATTTGAAAACGACGCCGTTTGCGGTCGGTCGTAACGTTAGGGAAAGTATGTCAATTTCGTATATTAAACTACTGAATTTACTGTACTATCGCCAACACAGTTAACTGACCATCTGTGCACTTTATGTGCATTGTAATAAGGTTCAACATAAATACAGGATGGTCAGCCAACCGTGTTGACGTTTGTACAGAAAGTGCCATAACAAAGTAGTGCCCTTTTGAATCGCGGCGAAAATGAGGGGTGTCACAAGTTTAACACATCTATCTCTGTGTCTGTCTGTGGCATTGTAGCTCCCAAACAGATGATCTATTGAACTATTTGAGTGCGGTTCTTTTTGTCGAAAGTCTTGTTTCAACAAAAAAACTGAAGCGTAGGAAATTTTAGAGGTAATTTCGAATCGATGGGTAACTCTAAAAGTTTAAAAGGATAAAAAGTAGTAGTTGTTGAAGTGCTTCAACAACACACAACCTAAGTTCGTGGTAGAAACTTTCTGCATATAATCTAAACAAGTTTCTGTAAAAAAATCATTTTTGGTACAAGCTTTTATTGCCGACTGTACTTTTCTGTATACCATCATCAACTACTCATTGAGACGATTCTAACGACCCCAAACTCAACGGGGTTACGTCGGTTAACTACTGAATTCCCCTGGCCACCTTCTGTCTCCATCATCAGATCAGCTCGATGGTACCATAATATTGAATTATCATCAAAAGTATACTTATACCCAAAATTACAGCTCAATCGGTCACCGGGAAGTGGGTCAAATTTAACTTGCAAGATTTTATGACAAACATCGCGACAGGTGAAACTAAATAAAAGCTTGTAAAATACGGTAAACTACAGATCTCAGATCTTAACAATAAACGTTACAAAACGTTCAACCAGATTGACGCGTGGCCATTTCCAATACGCCTGCATACAAATTTCATTGATCACGTTGTGAATGCACGCGGCATGAATGGAAGTCGTGGGTTGGATATTGCATACGATTGATTTTAGAGCTCACTTATACTCCCACCCCACGTCTACGACCAGAGAAGTGTGCTAACAATCTAAGATGATTATACATTGTTACACCCTTTTTACTTTGAGATGGGTTTAGATCTGTTTATAGTCGACAATCAATTAAATTCCTTAAATAGGTGTGCACTTTTGGAGTTAATGGCATTATTAGTATGAACAAATTGAATACACATAATGTTTTAATTTAGAAGAACTAATTTTATTGACAAATGGAGGTAGAGGCAAAAGTGATTTAGGGATGTATGTATGTATGTCTTTATATTTTTTTAACAATTTATACTAACACTATATTTTATAGTCGGTTTCCTATCGGATAAGTTTGTGTTAGAAATACAATTTTTGGTACAAGATTTTATTGCCGACTATGCTTTTGACACTGTCATAAACTAGTCAACTACTCGGTTACAATAATCCCAAGCACGACGGGTTAATCATTTGTAGTTTAGGAATTGCTTTAGCCATCTTCTGTCTCCATCATCGGATCATCTCCTCCTCTTTTTAGTGTGTAGAATGCGAGGGTCATGGCACAGCTAGTTCTGCAAGCGTTCTAATAACCACAAAAGTATGAATTACATTTCAGGCTGCGCCTGAGGTGCCGGCTCCTCTTGTGGCAGGCGTCAGAGCCCATTAGATCATCACGTCAGATAAGCTATAGCACAGAGTATGAAGTACGTACCATGCTGTGCCTGCGGAGTAGGCTGCCGTTTGGGCGAGCCGCCCTGCGCCGCGTGCATCGCGCGCGCTAGCGGGCCCTCGCCGCGCCCGCCTCCCTCTGGCTCATGGCTGCAACAAACAAAGACACATTGTTAATATCACTTTATTAGGGTTACATCAGCCACACTTTACAGTCCGGAAAACGCTAAACGTGGTGCCCGCACTAGTCATCTCATAGACAACTGTGAAATCCAATAAGGCGAATTGGCCGTACATTGCTGGGTGCAGAGCGAAGATAATCCTTGGTCACAATCGTTAGGTACTTATCGATAGAGAAATTTACGGTAAATGTCATTGTTAGATAACAATTGTCAAGTTGGTGACATAGGGCTCAGATTTTTGCGGACGTTACTTACGAATACCGTCGGATTGAAACAGCCGAGCCTAACCAATTAAACCAAAGCGCAAAAAGCAGTACTGTAGAAACAGTGCGTCTGTTTGATGAATGTACACTTTAATTGATACTTAATTCCTCAGACGCAAATACTCACTGTTCATAATGTATAGGTATGCTAGATACTGGTATAACACTGATGAAAATCAAGCAAGCTTTCTTGAGTGGGTAAGAATAAGTGCTAAACGAGTTTGCCATTCATCACGTCCGGTTTTACCTGACAGTTTTAATTGAACAGTTTAATCGTGACTGCGGGTAAAATGGACACATTCAAACCCTTATCTTATGTAAAATTGAGTTCAACTAACATCTAAACAATGTGTGTGCAACTAGTATATTGCGAAAATGTTTTAAGAATAAATTACTTCACTGACTCGACAGGAGTCAATCAGCGTAAATTGAGCACAAGTCCCTGAACTCAAATTCCATAGATTGTACAAGTTAGTCAACACAGTCGATTCCTTGGCTCGGAAGGGACAATGGATTTCTTCACGGTAGCGGGGACAAGATTTCCGTTCACAAAAAGAGGTAACTACCAAGAATTTTCAACTGCATTAAGGCTTTTCTTAAGCGAAATTAAGAATCTGGGACGAGTAGCAACCGTTAATATTTCGTCTGTCGCTTACAGAGTCGGAAAATAGGTGCTGCGAAAGACGTGTTGATTTTGACGTTTCGACGGCTGTTAGTAGGTAAAGCAGGTAAGCAAGGAAAGTCAATGAATGAATGAATAAGATTTATTTTGAAACAACAAAAATTAAAACAGTGTACAGAATTTTTATATCTAAAAGTATTAATTAGTTGTCTCAAAAAAGGAACCCACTCAGCATGAGTCGAAGTAGTCTACCATTTTTTGAAATTTTTTAGGGTTCCGTAGTCTACAAGGAACCCTTATAGTTTCGCCATGTCCGTCTGTCCGTCCGTCTTCGGCTTAGCTCAGTAACCATTACTACTAGAAAACTGTAATTCGGCATGGCTATATAAATCAATCACGCTGACAAAACAGAAGAATAAAACCTGTATTTTTTTGGGGTACATCCCTTACACCTGAAGTGGGGATGTCATTTTTTTTCTCGTTAAACCCATAGGGTATCGTTGGATAGCTTGTTCAATAATATTATGGGCTTCTTAAAACGATTTTTCGAATTAGTGATTAGTTTGCGAGATAGGTATTGGGAAAGCCCAATACAGTATTGGGAAAGCACACATGACTCTCTTTAAAGAAAGAGAGTCATGTGTGCTGACTGTACTTTGAAAAGAAAGTATAGATAAAGTTATTGGCCAATGAGCTATCTAAAGACATTAGAATATAAAACGTGTGCTACGCCGTAGCAGCATTTTCCACTTTACAACCAAAACCGTCCATGGAGGCAAGAATCATAATATCAGGCATTGGCTTTGAATAGTTTAATACATTCACTTCCAAGAATGGGTACGCGCTATGCTCGTAGCCGATCCCGTGATTTCCCGCTAAGTAGCGGAAAGCGCCTACGGCCTAGGCGGCCGCTTGGCGGGTTTCTGCCAGTGAAGTGTTAAACCGCTACGGTCTACGGCGTATCGCTACGAGAAAATATCAGAAGCCCTTCGTTAATAGACCAGGTACAAATAATAGTCATACAGATTACTCCAAAACGCTCCGTTCACCACACCGACTACGGCTCCCGTCAAAAGCAGCGTCGCCTGCGAGTGACTGCGGTCATTTCATTTGCGTCTACCCACATAATGGAGCGCGGCTGTCGATTACGTTGCGTGTGGTGCCGGCTTTTGTGACGCTGAGGTTGTATTGAGTCCCTAGGCAATGGAAGTCTGTTTTGTAGCAAGGTTTGTCTAGGTAGTCCTAAAACGAAGTAAGCTAACAAAAAAAACCTGTGAAAAAACTGGAAATCAGAGTGCGTAGGTACCTTTTTGAATGCGCATTACGACACATAGGTAAAAATCTTAAGTGGCCCCCCCTCTTGTATTATTTTGGGGTGACGCATTTCAAGGTTGGCATTTGTCTTGCTTGTGTTGCGCAATTCAAGAATACAAAGAATGACTCCATCTTTCCCTTACTGGTTAAATCTAACTACAATATTCGAACATTGTCGCTTGACGTCTTCGTGTTTCCGGCAAATAAGGGACAGATTAGAAGTAAGGCCGCGGCCTAGACGCCAGCGGGCAGCGGGGCGACCAGCGACAGTTCATACATTGGATCGAGTTCAATCTATGAACACTCGCATATATGGTAGGGATGTTACATGACTGATAAATAAATAAATATAAGGGGACAATCTTACACAAATCGCACTAGCCCCATAGTAAGCTCAATAAGGCTTGTGTTACGGGTACTAGACGACGACTGATGTTTCAGGAACATAGTGTACGTTATTTCAGTAAATTCTCATGAATTAACACCTTTATTAAAGTCATAAAGAAGCCATAAAGACTACGATATGGCGGACAAAGCGCCCGACTGCATTAAATTTTACTGCAGATATTTTACGATGATACCAACTTGCGAACCGCAAGCAAAACTTCGAACGCTTATACAGCTATACCGCATTAATAAGGATCATTAAAACCGGGCCAAGTTCCGCACTCACGTCAAAACGTGACTGCTGCAGAATCCGCGGTGCGAGTTTGCAATATCAGACCGTGTTAAGACAATGTTGTGATGCACTTAGTTCCCGAGTAAGAGGCTCACAGTATGTTTGCATTGTGAGAACTTGGCTGATACACTATCATGCATTGTTTTAGTTGGCCAAGTTGTGTTGATACCTGTGTTGTGTGTATTATGTTTGTTTATCTTCAAGGGAAGATGCAAGGAGCTTCCAAGAACTGTTCAACTGCCATTTTTAAATGTATGCCTTCGTTCCCTCATCAGACCACCTCTACGACAATATTGCATTGTTATTTTACTATCCATACTAATATTATAAATGCGAAAGTGTGTTGTGTGACACCTCTTCACGCTTAAACCGCTGAACTGAATTAAATGAAATTTGGTATAGAGATAGTTTGAGTCCCGGGGAAGGACATAAGATTAGAGAGAAGGATTTAAGAGATTTCTATCCCGGATATCATCCCCTAAGGGGGATGCGGGCAGAAGTTGTACATATGTACGCTATATTCCGGGCACCTGCTACCAAGCGCAGCAAGTCAAAGTATCAGAAAGGGCGCGCGATACATATTGGAATGCAAATAAGTACGAGGCAAAATTGAACCAAATCAACAATTAAACTAACTAACCCTGTCACTTACACATCTCCGTTTCATTGTAGGTTAAAACCTACTTAACATTTCATTAGTCCATAACACGTTGACTGCATTCAATAACCGGGCTCCAATATTCCCGGTTAGTTATTATCCGTATACCTAGACGGTTTACCGGATGTCCGGGGCGGCTCGCATCGATTGGTATGCGCATTTACGCAACTCGCAATGGTATGTAAGAATAGGGTTGTCGCTGAAATATAACTACTAGATGCTCCTCCGTGAGCCAGTCTTTTTTTTCCAAAAATACTTTAATATTTTGCGATAAACTGAATCGAAAAAAAAATTGTACTTGCTCACAAAATTTCACGTGTATCGGTAGAGAAATGCGATCTGTACAGGAGAACAGCCGGCATCCGGACGTACGAAAGAATTTTGGTGTAAGCTAAAACGGAGAACTTCGTTCGATGGTTCAATAAACTTTCCTACATAACATTATGTTTATGACTCTCTTGTTAACACGTGTAGTTTGACTGTACAGTGTTAATTTATGGAATAAATAAATAAAATGAAGACTACCCCTGCACGGCTATCACGCGACGGCGCGCGAGCTCTCGATTTTTCTCGCACTATCCGTCTCTCTCTTATTAGAACACTTAGAACAAGAGGTATAGTGCGAGAAAAATCGAGAGCATGATAGACGTGCAGTGTTGCCAATGTAGACTTGTAAACATTGTAACTTGTCACTTCGTGGTCACAGAAGTCGTCGGAAATACCGACAACCAACCATGACGTCGAGTTGCAAAAACATAACGGTAAGGTTTCTGTGAGATAACTAGGAAACCTCAGCACCAAGCACAAGTCACAGAGTTTACTATTAGCAGCACAACTATTTTATAACCGACCTCAATATTTCATTAGCCCCATTTCATTGGTTCAAAATACAATTTGACTGCATCCAATAACCGGGCCGCAATATACCCGGTTTGTAATTATCCGTACACTTACTGGGTGTCCGGCTTACCGGGTGTCCGGTGCAGCACGCATCGATTGGCGCGTATATGCAACGCAGTAGTATGTAATAGTAGGGTTGTCAACGTGACACTAATATTAATGGTAAAATTAATTTGTTTACTAAGTTGAACAGATTTTTTAACTGAACTCAATATAAATAAATGCTCGATGCAAACGGGGTGATGTTGTGTAAGAGTAGGGCTGGGCTGTCCATGAATATAAAAGACCATTTTACAAATTGGTAAATGAACTCCTGAAATTATATAACCAGTGGCTCTGTAAGCTGTAGACTTAGCATTAGCAAGCAAACTTTACAAAACATATTACAATTTTTTTTTCGAAAACCTCAATTGACAAAAACAAACTATATAATTTTAATGCTCTCAAATTGTCACGAAAATTGGTTAACAAACGCGACCTGTACAGGAGAACAGCTAGGCAAACGGACATACGGAATTTGGGGCCAAGCCGAAGCAGAGAACGTCGTTCGCTTCGCTCCCTCGTTCAACTAGTTTTGGAGAATCATTAAGCCAATTTGTCTTAAGTTAGTTACCCTTGATTGAGCCATCGCTCATAACTGCTTATAGGTTGTTAAAAAATCCCAGGTTTTTTGCCAACCCCAGCGTCGGAGCCATTGTATTTATTTGGCACGGGCGGCATGTGCGTGGCAAACGACACCTAAGCGCCAGCGCCATCTTGTATACCTACAGTGTGTGCTGAATATGCAGAAACTAGAGAGCCTAGCTAAACGATATAAGTTGTAGCCAGTTTGCATAGATACGAGCACAGTATAATATAATCTTATACTCATATGGTGCGCAATTGAGTAGCCTTTTGATGGTCTAGTTATTGAGAATTATTATGGCATTGCATTTTATTTTTAAATGATCAGATCAAATCGGAATACTTATGTAATCACCTTGGTGTTTTTCCGTCTGTCACACTTTGCAGGTTTTTTCTTGGAGGCCGTTTGCCAGTGACATTTAGATCTATATACCTGACGCGCGTACAATGTGTTACTTGATCGACCAGCAGAAATAGGTCTAGGGGATCCATTTACAAATATCGAAAGAGGAAAGCCTAATAAACATGTTTTTATCCACATAGGGACATAGGTAAGTTGAACTTTTATACAAGGAATTCTATTCTATTAAAGAAAAGCAATCTACAAAAGATCCGCAGTGTAGCAGTATTTGGCAAATAAAATATCATCGAAAATTTGCGGCACAATAAATGCTGCATGGGAGGTCCAATCTACATATTAGTTACTGATCGAATATGTCATCATCCTCCTAGCGATAGCTTCCCGGGGCCCGCTTTGACACCTAATCCCAAGATTTGGCATAGGTAGGTATTGGTTTTTTTACGAAAGCGACTTCCATCTGACCTTCCAACCCAGAGGGAAAACAACACCTTATTGGGATAACACCGGTTACCTCACGATGTTTTCCGACACCGAAAAGCTAACGGTAAGTATTCCGTAGATTAAGTTCCGAAAAACTCATTGGTACGAGCCGGGATTCGAACTCACGACCGCCGCTTGACAGCCGCATGCCTGAACCACCAGGCTATCGTAGCTTTACTGATCGAATATTTAACAGACACAAGTAAGCGTTCTCGTAGTCATTTGTTTTCGGCGCGTGTCGAAAATAGGCCCACAGATGTAACATTACCATACAGAGGACCGTATCATCCGAACACGTCATTTTTGAAAGCCAGCAATTTCGAACACGTAAGTGGGTGTATATAGGCGTTTAAATCTCGACGTGTTAGAACTAGTCGGATTATCTGAATCACGGTTGTTACACAAGGTTGCAACTTACAACAAAACGATTGCACTTTGTGAAATAATTGATATGAGATAGATAATAGTGTCGTTGGACCGTTGTGAAACTGAAGGCAATGGACTGGCTTTCAATTCAACAGCATAGAAAAGTGTATCAATATGGGTGTATTCAACCTTCGCAGGAAAACGCTAACTGTATATTTTCTCACTAGTTGTCCCCACGGTTCCGCCCGCGTTCTAAGGAGAGCCCAGCAGCAGGTGAGGTTGCAGGATAAAATATAGCCTCTGAAGGATTATTGTAAACACTGGTGGAAGATATTTTTAATTGTATGCGTATTTCCAAACGATTCCCGTAACATACAAACTTAAAAAGTCACAAGTATTGCCTGTTTATACTAATACTATACTCATATATGAGGACTATCAATCTACTGGAAACATGTCTTCCTGCGAATGTCACAATCCTAAACACAAACACATGTGGATATGGATCGGTAAATATCAAGGACAATATACGTTGTAGAGACACCATCTAGGTACTTCATAAATACATAACAATCGTGAGATCGTGACTTACTTTCCTTGGGTAAAAATCTTCCCCAAAATCACTAATTCACGCGACATTACCCCGCGGATTATCCTTGAACTTTGTGGGTCTCCGCAACATCTTGCGGACTGCAGATATTACATAAGACTTGGTATTTGCCAAATGCCGATCCGAGCAGTTTACTAAGGCTGTGAGCATTTGCAGTCAAGTCACCGAATAACTGTGCCTGGATTACGTCAGCTACTAGACTCAGGCTCGCTGAGACGCTGCGTCACAACATCTTACAATTGAAAATAGGTTCTATCAAATATTTCTATTGGCAATGATATTTTACTGCTAATGTATGTAACTCCTTTATCGTAGACAAGACTAGGGTGAAAGTACAGACAACAGATTATACAGGAGCAATTAAAGGCGACGAATAGGTATTGCAATCAGTAGGCGAGAATTCCCTACTAAAAGTAACATTTGAACTACACTCGTATGCGCTACTTTCCCATCCCAGTTCGTGGGCTGTTCTTTTACTACAGCTGCCATCTTTAAGGAAAATTCAATCAAAATTAAATGTTTATTATTAAGCAGAAACGTCCGCTAACGAAATTCCAAATTTCGATCATAGTGGAAAATTGAAAATTTATTCGCCACGAGCAAATCCCGCTAAAATGAGGTAGCGCATTGTTACTAACGATTCTGAATGTAACTTGAGACGTTGGGGCCGTTTCAGAAGTTGTAATAACTTCGCAGTAGATGTCGCTACGAGCCTCCCTAAGGTGTAAATACAAGTGGAAGGGATTGAAAGATTCGTCGCTATTAGCGGACCCACGGTAGCTCAATTGGCAGAGCGATGGACGGATTCCACATGTTGTGGGTTCAAATCTCACTCGAAGCGAATAATTTTTAAATTTTCAACTATGATCGAAATTTCTATACTGTCAAAATTATAGAGTCACGTGTTTTCTAGTATTTAGAATTTGAATGTACCACGAGCATTATACACAGATATAAAAGCTGGATCCAGATCGATGAGAAACGCAACACAGGTCATTTACATACGCCAGACAACCGTAATGAAAACGGACAGACCGCCCGGTCTCAATGCATAAGTACTATAATGTCGCCTGGACACCACCATGCATATTCAGGCCGCGAATCGATGGGATCCGTGTTTTCGAATATAAACTTTGCTATTATTTACCTACAAGCGGTCGTCAAAGAACTATAGATATATTGGACCCGATTCTACAGTGGCTTCTAAACTTTATTTAGGTGGACAATTTAGTTTTAGGCTAGTTAAGATGTGCACGTAGAATCGGGTCCATTATTATTTTCTACGGTGTGCATTGCGACTATCTCAAATTATTTGGATTATTCTCTTTGACTTCGAAACCATATTTAGCTGTTTATGCCTGTTAAGGCAATGCATTGTTTGTATTGTTCAGTCAGCTACGAAACAAATGTTCTATCAAAGTTGTAAGTGGGTACTCAGGATTGTGTATGTATAGGATACCTGCGGTCACTTGACCAAGCCACCACCAACCATATCTATTGGTATAATCGTCAGAATAAAACTATCAGTTGCAATGTAACGCGTTGTGCTTGTGCCCAGTGTACCAGAGATGTAATAATTCAATGAAGAAAAAGTCACCAAGTTTATTTATATTCCCGATAATCCACCGTTAAAACGAACAAAAATTTAAAAACAAGCTTTCGTGTGATATATGCTACTAGAAACCGAGTAAACCAATCCAAGCTATTCGTAGAAGCGGTAGGTAATTCTAATTTTCAACACAATTGCTCGTAACGTACCTCTTATTGTGTCGCTTTTAGGCTCATAATCCTGGATATTAAACACGCGTGTTTAATAACATTACGATACTTGTGTGTTATGGTTATAACCCGATTAAGTCACGTTGGCACCTTGCAGCAAGATGTATGCATGCACACGGTGCATTCTTAAACTAACTGGGTTGTACAGAATGTACAGCTTTTTTTTAATTCTCGGCAAATGGATTCTTACTCGACTAAACAAATTAAATCCTTTTTGTTCATTAATTGACTATTTCTTTTTGGATATGATATACCTATAGAAACGGTTAATTTAGTAAAACTATTCACTTTTGATAACATTTTACATGAATTAATAAAGATAACATTTTAAAACGAAATTATTTATTTTATTTTATATTGGCTGTTTAGAGATTTCATCTAATGCGCGCGCACTGCGCAAACTTCACAAAAAAAATTGATGCGCGCCTTTATAGGTTATTTCACAGATATTTGTAAACATTGTTAAATGCGTGTTGGGTTATTAACAAAAATGTTGATTCGTGGTGACTAGAAAAGTGATAAAAAGAATGGACGCCATTAGAAATTCTTGACGATGTATACAACATGTGAGTAAAAACCTGTTGACATCAATAAGTAAAGAAAATAACTTGGCAGGCCTATCAAATTTTAATCTTATGAAAAGGATTTTTTCCTCGCAAAATGTGTTGAAAAACGTCGTATGAAACGCGTGAGCTTTGATAATTACAATCCTCTGCTCTCTTATCACGCTCACCTGCGGCTCGCGTGATAATTCCGCCTCTGATGTAATATCAACATGCCTCACTTGTATCACAATGTACTATTAGGGCTCAAAACATCCGATTACAACATACATAATGATTATCCCTGGCTCCGCACGTTAAGGTTAATTTTAAAAAAGTAGATTAAGCAGAAACTACATCACGCTAAATTATCGTAGATACATTGCGGTAATGAATACAGATAAGTCTGTTTAGTTCCAACCAATAGAATAGATGTTCCATAAACATTATCGTAGAGACGAGAATAAAACAGTAAACCGATTTTACGTGCTTTTGCCCAACTAACCGGCAAACACAGATATATTGGCGTTTAAAACGACTTAACGGACATGTTTTACTGTTAGAATACGCCATTTTGGTAAAGGTATGGGGATGTTTGAGACACTCAATCGAGAGGAGAATGGCTTAGGTGGTATCACAGTTGTGCTGTTTGTGTTAACTTAACTTAATAGTACCTTTAACAACAGTTTGTATTTGACTGATGCTGACGGTTATACTGGATTGTATAAAATGTAGTAAATTTTTAACACCCGACGCAACAAGGGGTCTAAAGTTTAACATGTGCGGTTCTACTCGTATCTGTGGCAACGTAGCTCCCAAACGGAAATAGTTATTTGTTATACAAGGGTGCAAAATTGTATTTTACCCGCGAGTGTGTAATTGAAACACAAGCAAGCGAAAGGATGCTATAGTTGAACCACCAGCGAAGCGAGTCGTTTTAAAATAGAATCCTGAGCGTAGCGAGTGTTTCAACACACGAGAAGTAATATACATTTGTAACACAAAACTTTTCACCTCACTGTAGCGAGGAAAGTGCAACATGCAAAACAACTTTATTTAATTTAAATAATAATATTTTTTTAACAGTAATAATAACGTTAAGTAATATCAAGTAGAATTTTGGTCAAGTGCGAGTCAGTTTTAGTTTTCCCATACATTTTGAGACCCAGCGCCTGATGAAGGCAGCAAGCAATTTTTTAAAAGTTCTTAAATATGTATTTTTTCTGTTTTTTAGGATTTGATTTTGAGCGTTGTACGTTTTGTTATCAGTCAAAAGCTACTTAAACACGCTCCAAGGTCGTCTTACTTTCCCCACTAGCGGGTGAAATGCGTTTTTGCCCACTGGTTTTAAAGGATAAAAGGCGGCTTTCCGAGGCGGCGAGGGGATAAAGCAGTTTTTTTATCGAAAGTCCGTCGAGATGATTCTTAGCCAAGAACTGTTATATCGGAGTTTTTTTTGGAAATTTACTTATGTAGTTAATGTCCAGCAGTAGACGTCTTTCTCCTGATAAATGAAATGAAAATGAAAGATGAGACTGATGACGACTGATGCGCCCGAAAAATGTTGCTACGAGTATTAGTCACATCACAATTGAGTTACAAATGTTACAATATTTGGTGGTTATCGAACGAGGGAGCGAAGCGAACTAAATTGTATGCTTCAGCTTGGGCCGAAAACCGTTTGTATGATCAGATGTCCGGATGTCCCACTTTCCCACTGTTCACGTCTACAGGTCGCATCTTTCAAACGATTGTCGTGATATTTTGTGAGCAGGTTCGTTAATCAATAGATTTTATTTGTAAAGTCACTTTTTAGAAATAATATAAAAAAAAGACCGGGTTGCACTCCGGGAGTGCCGGCAGAAGTGAAAACTTGAATGTTTTGACATTACGAATCGACGAATACCGTAGCGACAGAAGTAAACTATTTCACTTGCAAATTAGCGCGTGAGAACTTATTGTGTGTCGGCCGAACGGGTAAGCGCCGCGGATTGCATGGCGTTTGCGCCCTTTTTCTCGCTAACTCGAACGGCGCAGCCGACGTACTCCCGAATCTCTCACCTTACGCATCTTGCGGTCACGTGACCCATCGAAAAACGAAATCTATGGCGAGTATAACAATTTTTCACCATCCCAAAAAGTGTACAGCGCTGCTAAAGATGTTTTCACTTCAAAAAGTTTTTTATAGAGAGGCTCGCGAGTTCTGCTGCTCACTCAGCCACTAGTTATTTAGGGTTAATATAGCTCACACAATTTTATTATTGTTTGCATTCAAGTTATTATCAACCGAATAGCAAATCAAAGTGTTTAAGGTCGTGGACAGCTCCGCACAATGCATCAATGCATTGAACGTTCAATGCATCCTCAACAATGCTTTGGCATTTGCACAATACGATAGCTTCCATAAGCGATCTTCTCAGAAGAGCATTAAGTATCATGGTTTGTCGCATGGTTTAATCATATTGTCTGCTATCTGTAATCAGCTTATTGAAGTCAATCAATAGTCGGAACTCGTATTGCATTTATGCAATGCAGAACATTTTCCTGCTACCTTTGATTACTCCTAATTCTGTACATATACCAATATCGCACACAAATTCAATTTATACATATTATAACATATTGAAGCCATTGTCTCCCAATAAATAAATAAATACAGTTTGCCAACATTTTGATGTTTCGGAGATTGCTTTACGACCCTTACATACAAACTTACATTACTTCTTTATTATGATTATAGATAGGCCCTGTCTTCAAATTAGTATTTATAACTTTATCGCAGTATGACTAATAGAAGCGATAAAGCAGTAAAATATCTCGCTTCATTTAAAGGTGGTCGTAACATATTATCTTGCCGCGATCAGAATAGGAATGATGCTGACAGTTTTGCCATAAACTTACGACAAATTGATTCAAATTGACAGTTATTTCATTCCTATTCTTCATGGCGCAATAGATACTTTTAAAGGTTGGTCACCTGTCATTGTCCCTTTGCTATCAGACTTGTGTTAGATCGTTCGCTATCGTCCATCAAGAAGTCAATGGTCCAATGATTCACGAATACGAGCTATACAATGTTATATTTAACAAAAAAAAAATTGTAAAAAAAATCATTGTTGGTACAAGTTTTTATTGCCGACTGCACTTTTCTGTATACCATCATCAACTGCTCATTGAGACGATTCTAACGAGCCCAAACTCGATGGGGTTATGTGGTTTTATTACGGAGTTCCTATGGCCACCTTCTGTCTCCATCATGAGATCAGCTCGATGGTTCCATAATATTAAATTGTCATCCAAACTATACTTATACCCAAAATTTCAGCTCAATCGGTCACCGGGAAGTGGGTCAAATTTAAATTGCAAGATTTGACGGACAACTTACATACTTTTATACTTACATACGAACAAGTCAAGTTAATATAAAGCTTGTAAAAAATATTTGAATCAAGAAATTAATTCCTGATTGTCTTGCGTCGGGGGTCAAAAAGCATCCTTAACTAGTTGGAACATTGGACTACATGTTGCTATCATTTCATTAAATAGATCACTTGTGTCATTTATCGGGTACTTTGGAGCCAACGGTCCAATGATTCAATGCACGTACGCAACAAGGGAGTTTCATAGCGTGAGTGACGGCTTGCATACTTAATTTACTGCGATCTTTGAACTATGGGCATGCAGGGAATTCTATGAGCGTAAAAAGGTGAAAGAAAGGCGACTTAGAATATCTAGTGAGTATGAAATCCTGTCTGATATTTGTGAGGATAAGTAGTTGTTTATCACATAAATATGTGTGTGTCCTTACCGGGATTTAGGGTCAGATGAGAGAGATTTGCCCTTTCCAGTATTCGAACGCGGGACAATTAGTTCTGTAGACAAGGTCAAGGAAATTATCATACATATCAGCCGAAAGACGTCCAATGCTGGACATAAGCCTCCCCCAAAGAGCGCCATAAAGACGGGTTCCGCGTCATCTTGTGGATCAGATCAACAAACTTATAATTATTGCCAATTATTAGCTTAATTACCTACCAATAAAATAATGACATTAATGAATTGTACTGATACCTTATCCAAAGTCATTATCATGTATCAATAACGCCACGCCCATTGGACATTACGCGTTAATATTATAATTACTGAATAATTTCGTAACTAATTAATAAATTGACCAGTGTCAAATAATATACGAGTGTAATACGTACCTACAAAACGTCTTATTGCTTCCGCAACTCTTCTTCTAAATTCAACCATGATTGTATAAGAATAAGGTTTACTTTCATAGAAGCGTTAAGACGCAAGTAAGTAATTTGGAAACATGCATATCACATCGCAGCGTTATCTGTGAACCTTCCATCTACGCCCACGGGACCATAGGCATGTGACTTGCTCAACTCTTTTTATTTAACTCGGTGAGGTAGCAAAACTGTATTCGATTTGATTGGGCAAGTGTTGAAAATATTTGAATAGCTTTCTCAAAGGTTCTTTGGAAATCATGTGGACCTCAGATAGGTTTTTTTTTAAATATTTTAATTATTAGCCTACATTTCCACCTTCAATGGATGGTGGTGTTTTACGTTGTATGTCCCTCATCTCATCTTATATTAGGCTGTACGTCGTGACGCCATTGATTCAGCCAAACATGGGACTCCGGGAGTGCCGGCAGAAGTGAAAACTCAATGACATTGTAACAGTTTTTCGATCAGGTCACGTGTCCGTCTTACGAATATTCAATCTCTCTACTCTCACGGTCACGTGACATTTTACGGTCACGTGACACCTTACAGTCACGTGACCTGTGGCGAGTTTAACAATATTTCCCAATCACAAAAAGTGCACAGCGCCGCTAAAGAAGTTTTCACTTCAAAAAAAGACCACGTTAGTCGTTACACTCCCGGAGTGCCGGCAGAAGTGAAAATTAAATGACATTGTAACAGTTTTTTGATCAGGTCACGTGTCCGTCTTACGAATATTCAATCTCTCGAATCTTACGGTCACGTGACCTGTGGCGAGTTTAACAATTTTTCCCCATCACGAAAGTGCACAGCGCCGCTAAAGAAGTTTCACTTCAAAAAATATCTTCACTAATGGATAAGTTCTCAAGTTAACATTTGGCCGGCCCGTGCCTGTGAGATGAACAATCTATTCAGCAATGTTTTTTACAGTGAAACATGGATAAGTAGGACAGGTTGGTTTTGTCCCTCTAACTGAGGTAATTCAGTCCTAAAGTGTTAGGACCGCAGTATAATTTCCAGCTATGGAGGTTTCCCAGTTATCCACTCTTAACCAAATTTTACCGTACACACAATTCAAAAGCTCATTATGCAACTTAGCGCCGATTCGATTGACTTTAACCTTCCGATGACAATGCAATAATAAAGTACAGTCAACAGAGTCGGTATTTTCACATGAATTGATAGCGTTCTTATTAAGCGATGCTTTCTCGTTGTGTAACGCGTGTGGGCATCGCGTGGGAGTACACGTAATGCTCATGACAGTTTCTGACAGCGCCGTATCGCACATGATCGGCTAATGAGCGTGTATGGCCCTTGACACGGTTCCGGTGTTTTGAAGCGTGTTTTATCCCGCTTAGGTAACTGTGTTGTATATATAACGTCAATTGAGTTATTACTGACTTATTGGTTTAAAGATTCGCTGTGTTGTTAATAGGTACGAGACAAATGCAGGTCTCTCACTCTAGTTAGTGGTTACTCAGAGAGGCAACCTTCTGGCAACCTTACTCACAACTATAGGGACACAACACTAACAAGAAAGAGCAACTAGTATCGAGTGTTTCTATGGATGTTAATTTCTATAAGGTGGTGGACGGCGGTATTACCCCATTTGGTCTGCTCCAGATACAAGATTCCGCGGTAGGTTCCCTTTAGAATGAATTAAGATTTCATTAACATTAAAGCTAACTCAATAGTCACGGTTGAGATTATTGAATGTGGCCGACTTGTTATGGAGCTGTCATCGGAATTAGTATCTCAGGCCGCGGACGGTGGAGTTGCTTTTGAATGGACTGCTTTGATGCGGTTCGGCCAACTCAAATAATCTCAATTACCTACCTACATTGTTGATTTATCTAACTTACCATAAAATAGTCTAAAGTTATGATCCACAGCCTAAAATGTAATCTAATGAAATGAAATAAAATAACTTATCTCATATTATGTAAAAACATTACATAAGTATATCAGTTATACCTATTGATGTTGGCTGACGTATCTTAATTCACCGTGATACAGTTTATAACTAGTACGGGAAGTAACGGACTTCATTCTGCACCAATAATGTAAATTACAACTAGATAACTGTGTGACTAGGTTCAACTACACTCTGTTGTACAATTAACTTCTGTTGTAACCGGTAAGGGCCAATATAGACCGCAAGCCCGCTCCCAATAAGCCTAAGTCTCATGACAACATAGTAAAATGCATGGCAGCAGGTAGAGAAAGTTGTGCATTGAAATAATAATAATAAAGAGACTACTAAGTTGGCAACTTTGACGCCGTCTGCCAAGTACTGCCCGGCCATTTCAGGACTGAAAGACTAAGGTTTTCTCTTTCTGCGATTAAAGGGCTAAATGATGCCACATGTCTCGTACTGTTGTCACATGACGTAAATATACCTACCCATACAAATTTTGATCGGAAGTGAAGGATTTTCAATCTTTCGGCCAAATTTGTTTTTTTTTCTTGCTCAGCACAACTTTCTCGACCTGCTGCCATGCATTTTATCATGTTGTCATGTCATGAGACGTAGGTGTACTGGGAGTGGGCTTACGGTCTAATATATGTATGATGAGCATTAATATTTGTTTTCAACACAATTGCTCGTAACGTACCTCTTATTGTGTCGCTTTTAGGCTCATAATCCTGGATATTAAACACGCGTGTTTTATAACATTACGACACTTGTGTGTTATGGTTATATCCCGATTGAGTCACGTTGGCACGATGCAGCAAAATGTATGCATGCACACGGTGCATTCTTAAATTAACCGGGTTGTACAGAATGTACAGTTTTTTTTTATTCTCGGCAAATGGATTCTTACTCGACTAAACAAATTAAATCCTTTTTGTTAATTAATTGACTATTTCTTTTTGGATATGATATAGAATCATTGAATTTAGTAAAACTATTCACTTGATATCATTTTACATGAATTAATAAAGATAACATTTTAAAACGAAAATATTTATTTTATTTTGTATTGGCTGTTTAGAGATTTCATCTAATGCTCGCGCACTGCGCAAACTTCACCAAAAAAATGTGCTGTTGCGTGCAATTATTTACAATGTTTACAAATATCTGTGAAATAACATTTTCACAGATATTTGTAAACATTGTTAATGCGTGTTTAACAAAAATGTTGACTCGTGGTGACTAGAAAAGTGATAAAAATAATGTATGCCACTGGAAATACTTGGCGATGTATACAACATGTGAGTAAAAACCTGTTGCCATAAATAAGTAAAGAAAATAACTTGGCAGGCCTATAAAATTTTAATCTTATGGAAAGGACTTTTTCCTCGCAAAATGTGTTGGAAAACGTCGTATGAAACGCGTGAGCTTTGATAATTACATCCTCGGCTCTCTTATCACGCTCACCTGCGGCTCGCGTGATAATTCCGCATCTGATGTTATTATCAACATACCTCACTTGTATCACAATGTACTATTCTGAGCCTTTGATGAATATATATTAAATATATCTTCATTTCGTACCCATAGCACAATCCTTATGGAGCCCATAGTAAGCTAGATTATGATTCGTGTAAGATTTACCTAAATATTTATGTATTTATTTATCGGTCCTTCAAAATGATATTCCAACGGGAGATAATACACGCAACATTACCACACACTATCAATTGACATAATTACCGAAAGCGGATAAAATAATGCCAAATAATCGATTAAATCGAATGGAATCGAATAAAACGAACGAACTTATAATTGTTATCGAAAGCGAACGATAAATTAACTCGCAATTAAAGAGAATATATATTATGTGGCGAAATTTAAAGGTTGGTTTACGTAAACCTGGTTATAAATTGTTTTTTTTTTACGCGGTAAGGTAAATGGGGAGCTGAATGGACGTTTAATTTGTAATGAAAGTTGTTATAGCCATACAATGCTTATTAAACGTTCACTTTCTTGTTAAGGCAACATTTAATGAATCCACGGCAACATTACGAATCCGAGAGTCATTTAACCGAAGGCGAAAGATCCAAACGTATGTAGGGAGGCAATATAAATTGACACATGGTACCCACTAGAATTTAGCACAAGGAAACTGTAAAAAGACTACCAAATCAATTATTAATGACAATCGACCTTCATCGATTAGTTTACTCTTTAGAATACTCATATCGAGCTTTTTAAAGTCACTCGTGCATTTGCAGAGTTACTTTAAAAAGCTCATATAACGATACGTGCGCTTATCACATTTGAGGAGTTCCACCAAAATCTCTGTTTCTGACGAGAATAAAATGATTCAGCAGGTGGAAGTTTTCAAATAAGAATATTTAAAATCGGTCTACGTATATGACGGAGTTCTGAAGGTTATTCTTTTTTTTGGCCTACAGTAGTAGATAACGAACAATAGAAATTCAATGTTAACACATAACTTAAATGTAATAACAAACCTTCTTGACCTAACTCTGGTGTACCGCCAAGTATTGCTGCTGTAATGTCCAGAACTGGATGGACACAGCAGCAGCTGCAGACTGTTCGGACGCGGCTGCCTCTGCTTTTTAACCCTCAACTTCACCTCTTCTTTTTTCTCTTTCAACGGAGGCTTGGAGACACTCCATCGTTTCTCCTCGTCAATATGCTCCTCGAGATTCAAGTGATCCAATCTCTCTTTAATGTTCTTCGATCGGAGCAAGTCTGGCGTCAGATCTATTCGGTCCCTCCTAATGTCTACTGGTGGTCTTCTAGGCTCGAAGACGATTTTGCACTCTGTACTTCGCCGCCAGAGTCGGGGCGAGAGAGGCCAGAATCGCCCCCCGTGTAACGGGGATTCCATGACCATTTTAGTTAAGCACTGATTTCACTCACATTTGCACACACTTGACTTTACCGATGATTAGATTGTAATGAAGCTGTATATTGAAAGAACAGATAATAAAATAGTCGTCTAGATGTCTATGATATTAATATAACCATTTGTCGTCTAATTTAGTTCCGGCCCTAATAAAATTATATTCCGTCAAATGATTTCAATAAATTCATCAAATTACTAACGGTGACATCCACATCCCCGGATTATGAATAAAACTTAAAATGACTTCATGAACGATCCAAATAAATTAGTAACAATTTACGTCAGTACCAACGTCCACAATGTCCAAAAGCGCGCGAAAGACTGAATGAAGAAGCAGGACCTACGAGAGTAGTGCATTGCGAAATTCCCTAGCACCCATTATGCGTAACGCCAACACTCGATAAAGACAGTGAGTCAAGTATGCTAATCGTGACCGCGGCACCTGCCAAGTTGGGATTGAAAGAAGCGTGCTGCGTTGGTTTATGTCTTGGAAGGCAATTTCTCCAGTTTTACTACTTTTGATTTGCTTGATGTTAAATCTCTCAAATTGGCGTAAACGATATATTTTATATATTTTGACGTTGTTCATGTCGCTTTCGATGTTTACAACCCTTTTGCTCACAATGTAACATAGAGAGTCAAGTATGCTAATCGTGACGGCTAAGACACCTGCCAAATTGCGATTCAAAGAAGTTTTCGAGCGATTCAAATTGTTAAGGCGATGTTTTGATCATCTCAGGAGATAAAAAAATTACAAGAGTTTATGCCATGACATTGACATGTTTTCACAATATCAATCAACCGAACTACAGGAATATCCATGGTCATATTTGCTTTAAGGCAACAGTGATATTGCTACAGCTCATCATAAGAATTATGCTTGCCTTAATTTAACCTGCTTCCCTAAAATACGTGAAATAATAGAAGAACTGACTCAGATCCACACAGGCATATATATCCGCTGTATACTAAGTGTTTTTGTCAATTTCCGTTAATTGCAAGGGGGGATAGGTTAGATCAAATAAAGTTAATTTCTCCAAGACAGTAGTATCTTAACTCTTACTGTTATCAAGATTTTTAATATTTTAATTGAATCAGATTTGCAGCTTTAACCACTGTTAATGCTACATTAAAAAAATATTTTTTTTTTCAAATAGTAAATATATGCTTATTTGTGTATACATCTCTAAATACATTTGGGTGGGTATATTGAACACTGCAATACGGTCACATCTCGAAAGTAGGTAAAAACGTTTTGCAGCCACTAGGCGGTATATCGATTGTTTAAGACAAAATAAAGCAAATGCGATTCTCTTTCTGATACTATCGGACAGAAACTGCCGAATGCTACATCCTTATCACGTCAGCGCAACCATAATACGCCTCCAGGATTTAATAGCAGACTCCATCTCCATCAACGCATATCAGGCACGTTAGCTTATCGGAAGCGGCCAAATACAGGCGCATACTAAGTGAAAGGAAGCGGAATCTATGACATGGTCACTACAAAACGTCATGTGTCATTGCGCATCTATATGGTGTTACGTCGTTTTAGTGAGCACGTGTGACAGGATGTACGTGCTGTTATTGATGTAGCATGTATATAACTCGGGGCTGATCAGGATTCGTAATCAATTTTATGAGCGATCGATGACATACCGTCTGTTAGCTGGTTCGTATTGCGATTTTATGGGTTTAGAGATGTTTTCTGCTTGCCCGAGAACGTTGCGGCGTGGTCGGCATTTCAATGTTTTGAATGATATCGTTGGTATCTATCCTCTATGTCCCAGGCGAAGGTTTTGAATATCTGCGTGGGAAGTGAAGCCTGTTATCGGTATGAACATTTAGTCGTCGCGCGCACATAAACAAAAACAGCCAATTGTTGCACCAGCTGTGCCAAAAAATACGTGAATTATTAATTTACTAATTGGCTTAAACATTAGAGCTAACACGAAGATAATTAGGCAATTTGTTTTAATCAATGGTCGGCTATATTTTGTTAAACAAAGGAAAGGCAGGATGCGAGGAGAGAGGATATAACGTAATTATGTCATTGTATGAAACCTACCTGCTCCAGAAGGTTAATTTTTAACAATGGTGTTTTTTTTAAATCGGAGTTAGACGAACTAATACTTCTCACTTTGGATTAGTGTAGGTACTCGTACCTATTACTTTATTTTCTTATATCTAAACTCGATACTCGTTATCAAATTGATTTGCAGAATACGTGAGTTTACTCGTAGATGGCGAAAGAATCATTTAACATCAAAACAAAAACGCAAAAAATAACCGTTCACAAAAACAGCATATCAGCAATCACTAATCTTGGAACCGCAAAAACTCCGATACCCCGAACGCATTCCAGATAACCTCAGCATGAGACACACCGTTTTAAATTCTAGATTCAGTGACTCACTGACACGATTCTCGTAAAGGAAACTTATTTTTTTCCAACGACTTCCGATTTGAATAAACCCCCTAATCACATGTGGTGACAGGAAAAATGTGATATGCATGAGTGACATAATATGTTCTTCGTAATCATTTTAATTGCAATATAAGTGGAAGGCCCTGCATAATAAATGCATTAAAATATTCCGTTTTGCACAATTGCATGGGAAAACTCCTGTCATGGCGTCACTCTTATCTGTTCATAGAAAAACATTACAATAAATGTTCATGTCTTGGTGTAATTTTAGAACTAAGTAATCTTGTAAGAAAGACATCAGGACCTGATAGAAAAATGTCAAGCAACCTCGTATGACACTACTGGAGGTGCAAACGTGGTAACAATAACAACAGGTAACAATGAAATAAATAAATTGAAATTGAATTGAATACACTGTATACAATTTTCGACCTGTCGAAAATAACGCTAGTCGCCAATTTAAAAGATGGAAAGAATTTTAACCTTTTCACCGCCCGACGGCGAAGCAATACGCTGTGCCACTGACGCCACGGGGGTAAAATTAAAATGGGTAAAGAAATAACGCTACCATAAAAATGTGCTGTTTTTCAATAGGTATTCATGAAAAAATGTTTGTCGGCCAGCGCCGACTGTGGCGTCGTAGTCACGATTTTGCGTTGTCGGCTATGGCCGACTGTGGCGGTGAAAGGGTTAAAGATAACTTCCCACTTAAGACGGTCCGACGCCAAATTTCGTGACGGTCAAAATCTTCTTTATCGGTTTTTAAGCTCCCTTTCGACAATAGCCTGGAATGTAGCGTGCAACAAGGAACTTAGTACCAAAACGAAATACCCTACGCCCTATATGTAGGTCTGCACTCTTAACGGACCGCCTCGAATGAGCCGGTACCGGACCATTTAAGCACTTTGTTCACGCCTCCGCGCCTTCCGGCCATTGTGTCTCCGAATGTTCAAGAATACAATACATATCGTTTGCACACAGACAGGGATTTAATAAATAGAAATCAATAATTATATTTCTAGAAACGATTGAACCAAAGCCATGCACTTCTAGTATTGGACACATCTCCCAGATTTTGGGTAGAATTGAATAACTTTCTTGATCAGATAGGTAAATTGTGTTTACTTACTTTACCTGACTTGTTGGATAGTTTTAATGAGCTTCGACTTCGAACTTCGGCCTTGGAGACAGGTATGGCAGGCAGCCAATTTAGCTTGCGTACCTACTGATTCATTATGAGTCCTACCAATAGAAGTTTGACCTACGATTTTACATATTCATGTTTCTAATTCCACTAGAACGAATTCACAAATGAGTACCAAACGTTTTGTGCCTAATAAGTTGTCATATGTCTACACAGGTTACAAATTTTAACCGTAGGCAACGGAGCCGGGCGCAGTACCTATAATAGAAATCATGATATTTATGATCGTGCTACGCGTACCTACTCGCAATATCAATTTTCTCCTGCATAAATATAGAGCAAGATTGAGACATGACGTGTATAACACACGTGTGTTATACAAATCTGTTAGCAACATCCGAATATAATTCTAGAATAGGTACATAAAGGACAAACGGTTCGACGACCTGCGACTGAGTTTTTATCAAATATCGACAGTAAAGTTACACCTTTCCCTGAGTAACTTCATAGATTTCCAAACAACCCGACTTCGTAAATAAGAACATTGTGTTTTCTTTTCATTCTCAAACGAGATGAAATTTCGATATAGACTTTGTAACACGTGCTCGTGTAAACAGAAGACGATCGATATAGTTCAAACACCTCTCTAAGGATTACGCACCAACTGTGTCAAGCTTGTATCTTACACGTTTTATCTAAACTGTAAAAGCGACCTTACGGTACGCAAAATAAAGTAAATATTTTAATGCAACGGTGCATGGAGATATGAGCTTGTGAATTTAGATCCTAGGTATTGTGTTGCAAAGCGGAAATTGTGCAAAATGGAACGTAACGTGCGAATATCCGCTCGAGTAAAGGAATACAGGCGATCTAGAGGATTAGGCCGCGAACGTAGATAGAGATTCGAGAAGAACGAAAAATAGAACGCTTTCATGTTAGGGCGGAGATCGAATTTTGATTCTAGACTAACGTTACAATAAGCACGGCTTCCGTTTAGATTCGATGCATAGAAAATGTCGCAGAAAAATTACAAACCGTTGCCGTTGGCCTATACTTAACTTTCTTCTGGAATTAGATGTCTCCGTCAATAGACCGTAAGGAATCTTAATTGTGATGTTATACACCAGATTCACTTTTTCTAGCGAAACAATACAATTCACAGAGCATTGGCATCGGTCACGATCTAGTGATGCGTAACATACATCGTATAAAAATAAAATGTTAAACAAAGATGTAATTCCACTTGAGTTTGAATCATGACACGTTTTAGTAAGGTTCACATTGGGACAGTGAGTTTTTGGCCCATTTATCTTTTGTTTTAACTGTGTGCGTACATAGAAGCGTAAAATGGACTCTTACGCATGGTACATCAAAGGATTGAGCGAATGTGGCGATTAATGTCAACTTTTTTTGGAAGAAATAAAGTTGAAAATTGATTAGTGGTCATGCTAATGTATGGTAAGGAGGTGGGACGTCATGTTAATCTATGGTATGAATCAATTTTGCTACATAATGAAGCTTAATGAAGTCGGTAACCTTAATATATGATTTAAGCTTAAAAGCCAATGACTCCCCACAGCAATCAATCATTACAGTTTTTTTGCAAATGGGTACAAATCTCGTTATTATCAACACACTATTTGATTTGGGTTTAGTTATTTCAGGGGCCAAAAAAGAAGTCTCTTGTTTAAGCGCATAGTTAAGTTCATATGTGTGAGCATGACACAACTGAATCGAGTTTTTGTTACAATAAATGTTCCTATTTGTTGCCAGACTACGGCTGAGCCGAAAGGAAGGGATATGAGTTTAGCAGGAGTCTTTGTTTGTATTTACGTGTGTTCCAACGTAGCATTAAGTTAACGTTAACGTTAGCGTAAGATACTGAACCGAATTTGATGAATAAATCGATTTGAATTTATGCTCCGGGTGACATATACGCTACCTTTTTTATCCATACTAATATTATTAATGCGAAAGTGTGTCTGTCTGTCTGTCTGTATGTCTGTCTGTCTGTTACCTCTTCACGCTTAAACCGCTGAACCGATTGAGATGAAATTTGGTATGGAGATAGTTTGAATCCCGGGGAAGTACATAGGATAGTTTTTATTCCCGAAATCATCCCCCTGACGGGGTGAAATGGGGGATGAGTTTGTATCGAGCTATGATATAAACGAGTCCCACGCGGATGGAGTCGCGGGCAGAAGCTAGTAAACAATAACACTGTATTTTACGTAATCGGGATACAGTTTTTTGAGCTTTTATGCTTGTTAATGTTCCTAAGCAGAATTGGCCAAACAGAACACTCATGGAATCACGTGTTTTGTTTTGTTTAAAAAAAATTACCTCGTCCGCCGAAGAAGGGTACCTACATTTTACAAGAGCGCCCACTAGCGGGTTCCTGGCACTGAGCGTTAAAATGGTTCGCATCTGCCGACGACGCTGTTTCATCTTCGCAAGGATCAAATGCAATCTTTATTAACCTGTTGGGGTCCGTGACACTATGGATCCTCTAGGCTCTAGGACTAGGGGCTCTGTGGGATGGGTAATAGAACCTATATAATGATCGAACCTGCTCACAAAATTTCACGAAAATCGGTTGAGAAATGTGACGTGTAGAGGAGAACAGCTGGACATCTGGGCATCCTGAGATACGAAAACAGTTCCGGCAAAGCTGAAGCAGACAACTTGTTTCGTTTCGCTCGTTCGCTTCGTTCGATAGGCCTCGTACGCGTCCCTTGGAGGTCTACAGCAGCTGCAGTGGTCCCATGGAGACGATATCACTCGGCACTGGCCATTGGGTAAGATGGTCCGGATTGAATTTAGTCTATTTTGTTTACTAGTTAATATACCTAAAGGTCAGTAAGCACGTTTTGTTAACATTAATGAAAGCTCGCTAACACAGACCCAGATTTCATTGACTTTGATCAAATTAACACTTTATATCGTAATTTTCGTAACACTATGTGGGAAGGCTGTTGTAAGTTTCATGATGCAAAATTTTACGTTCTTACGTATAAAAATTTGTTTAATTCGGAAAAGCAATCTCACCTTCTGCATTTATTAAATCTTATTTGATTGTTTTATAAATAAATATTACATGCATAAATTCGCTGCTCTTCCACGGGAATATGACCAAAGGGATTGGTTCTTGTAGAAAAGCAGCTTAATCGCACTGAAGCAACTTTCACATATGATTAAGTTACGTAGAAGTTCAGTTGTGATTAAAGTCGCCAGCGCAGCGTTCTAATGAGAAAGGGACGGATAGCCTATCTCGTGGCGACAGCTCGCGGGCCTTCTTGTGGTAGCCGTGCAGAGCCCCCTAAGACGCCCTGTGTTCAGTTCAGTGAGGGACCAACGTACCTAGCTGTCAACACAATCCTTAAAACAAATAATCCTCCTCTGGAGTCACAAGCGTTCACCATCGGGCAGGCATTGAACGAGCGAGCGACGCGAACGAAGTTGTCCGTTTCAGGTTGGGCTAAAATTATTTCGTATGTCCGGCGTCTGTCCGGCTGTTTTTCTCCGCATTTCTTAACCGATTTTCGTGAAATTTTGTAAGCAGGTTCAATAAATAAATATAATTTTTATTTCGATTAAGTTTTTCGAAATTTAATGTATTTTTGATTAAAGCCTGGCTCGCGATTTCTACAGCTCACAGACTTACTAGTATATCGGGATATATGAAACATAATCTAGTAAAATGAACCCTGCACATTCCACAACATATTATTTCGTTTCTTTTGAGCGGCCTTTGTGTTGCTCGCATTCGGATTCGATCCGACGGAGCCAACTGATCTCATTGAAGCGTAAATCAAACACGCGATCCTTTGGTAGCGAAAGTTTTTTTTGAAGTGAAAACTTCTTTAGCGGCGCTGTGCACTTTTTGTGCTGGGAAAAGTTGTTAAACTCGCCACAGGTCACGTGACCGTAAGATTCGTAAGACGTGAAATTCGAGACAAGACACGTGACCGTAAGACGGACACGTGAACAGATCGAAAAACTGTTACAATGTCATTGAGTTTTCACTTCTGCCGGCACTCCTGGAGTGTAACCCGGTCTTTTTTTGCTGTTTAAACCATTTTACATTTGCAAGTTTTAAATCGATCTTTGTTTAAATAGCATTGAAGTTTGTTTTTGTTTAGATAAAAGCTTCTCAATTTGACCAACTTCTCGAAGTTTAATCGAGTTGCATTTGTATACACATGTCACCACTACATACGTATTTGTACATTGTATATATCATGTTGCATTTGTATGTCAGATGACAATGCAATATTTAGTTACAAACAAGCTGGTCTATAAGTCGACCGCTTAACGGCTCGTGGGTGCAGGTGAATGACGATAACGGGGCGCATTATCGTCATAACCCTGCGCGCCGCGCAGGCGAGGATGAGTTGTGGCTATAGCAACACCAAAAGTGTTTGGGTTCATTTTATATTATAATACTCTCAATTAGAAGTTTTTATGACAGCATAAAGTAGGTACTATCGACAACACAGCTAACTGACCATCGGGGCACCTTAAGTGCATTGTAATAAGGTCCTATATAAACACAGGATGGTCGGTTAACAGTGTTGTCGTTTGTACAAACGGAAAAGAAGTTATTTGCTACAAATTGACATAGTCATGTCTTAACTACGGGTCCATATTGGCTCACATAACATTACTTGTCATATTATTTTTCATAATAACGCTTTTTGATCATAGTAATCATTTATCATAATTTTTTTGCCTATACAAATTTGTTGTATATACATTTATATTACCAACATCATTGCTCATAATTATCTTTAGGCAGATTTTTTAACAACATAATGTCATTTCCAACTATTCATCACGACTCATAATGATTTTTATAATAAACGTAATAATTATAAACTTATATTGTATAAGTATTTGACAGCATAACATATAAAGTATGAGTGAAGTGAGAATATTACGTTAATATAAATTGTACGTTTACATATGTGCAAGAAATTATATCGGCTGTCAATGTATGCGCTGAATTACAACATGTAAATTTGATTGTCAATAAATCATCTATTATGTCGATTATCCCCGCAACTTATTTATTTTTCATGTACCTAGCTTATTAAGCGATTTCGGCCCGCCAAGGAGTCGACGAAACCCCGCTTCGCGGGGCTCCTATTTCCGCTCAGGAACACAAGAGACCTAACACTCCTCCTCGCTTCGCTCGTCGTCGTACCTATCCCGACTCTGGGACTGTATTTCTATTTTGATAGCAAGTTGAATGTGGTGTGGAAGATACCTGACAGTTTATAAATAAAACCAGGTAAAGTTTAAAATAAATATTATATAAATTTTTATTACTAATTTGTCGTTGTTAAAAAATAAATATGATTTAAAAATTTATTATTTAAAATCGTTATATTTTAAAAATAAATGAAAATTAACATTAGTATTACAGATATTTATTATGATTGACATTATTAACATGAATGATTAAGTGTTACGATAGTTATGCGCAAAGACAAGTTATAAGTAATGATCATTATGATATAAAATTATATAACAAACATTTTCGGACTTCCAAAAATCGAAGTCGCAATTTTATGTGAACTTTGGCGCACCCCTTAACTACATACATCTTAAGTTTACCTACCACAGATTGTCCTAATAGGAGTTTACCTAGCACCTCCTTTGTAGTCAGCGCTTTAAAGGATGGGCCAAATGCATTTGATACAAACGAGACTTGAGCCCTTTTCTAATCACCCCACACTGAGGTTACAAGTTAACAGCAAACTTGCATTTGTCCCGGGTAGTTGGATAATTGAATTTGGGAAATTTGATCGTTTGAAACCACGGTGATGTGGGTTCTACGTCAGTTCAAATCAGGCCATATTTCAATAAAACCGGACGTCTACGGAAAAGGTAGACGACGCAGTTAGTTTGTAGTTACGCTTAAATAGTTCGTTATTAGTGTTTGACGCTAGCGGGATTAGGCCTACGGGCAAATATTTGGATTAGAATGAGGTTAATTCGTGGAGATCTTCTATGCATGTAACAAAATCAGCGGACCGATTTTTAACCCCTGACGCAAAAAGACGCATGGACAGATTTTAATGAGTTTTCTTTGTCCGAAAGCTGACGTGATGGAGATGGTTCTTGAACTTTAGCAGGTGTAGCGGCGGAAAATGCCGGAAATCTGAAACGCATTAAATATAGAGGCCTCGGCAGAGAGTACAACTTTGTACCATTTTGGTCGTGACACGTTTTCTCGCGCAATGCATCACATTGCAATTCAGCAAGGAAATGCCGCCAGCATCCTCGGTACAATGCCTCGAGGGCCTTTTTACAAGCTTTATATTAACTTGACTTGTTCGTATGTAAGTATAAAAGTATGTAAGTAAGTTGTCCGTCAAATCTTGCAAGTTAAATTTGACCCACTTCCCGGTGACCGATTGAGCTGAAATTTTGGGTATAAGTATAGTTTGGATGACAATTCAATATTATGGTACCATCGGGCTGATCTGATGATAGAGACAGAAGGTGGCCATAGGAACTCCGTAATAAAACCACATAACCCCATCGAGTTTGGGCTCGTTAGAATTGTCTCAATGAGCAGTTGATGATGGTATACAGAAAAGTACAGTCGGCAATAAAAGCTTATTAGATTTAATTTGGTTTTAATGAATGTTATCATCTTGTATACCTACTTTAGAAAATAAATCCTTTAAAATGAAAATGGCGGGGGTATTTTAACTTTTTTAAATTGTTAATTATTTCTGGTTAGAAATTCCTACCCAAGTTCGCAGGTTTCCTCCACAAAAATAACTACAACTTAGAAAAGTTGAAAAACCCCCAATTTTCATTTCAAAGTCCAATATCTCAAAAATGGCTAAACAGATTTTCACGAAACATAGCTAAGAACACTCAGGATCACATCAGCTTTCGAATAAAAAAGATCGCATTCAAATCGGTCCATCCGTTTGGGAGCTACGATACCACAGACAGATACACAGATACACAGACACACAGACACGTTAAACTTATAACACCCCTCTTTGCGTCGGGGGTTAAAAAGGTATATTCTTAATCATTATATCGTCTACTACGCACTTAACGAGAAGATATATAATTAGTCTTTACAATTCTATCCTAGTTTCGTAGACTAGTATCATCGAATGTCGTAAAACTGGCCCCAAATATTCTAAAGAATGTCACTAATCATAATTATTTTTAGAAAATAATAAGTTTTATTTACTTTACATAATTATCATCAATGGTTCAAATATTGCATTGATTTGATGACGACTCATCCTTTGTCTTAGATATTTTTCTAGGTAATTTGGTTATTTGATGCATCGGTATTCCCAAAACAAAACCGCAAATAAAATAAAATAAAGGTAATTCATAAACATAACTAGTATTTTACATCATCGATTATAGTACACATTTGTTAAAAAAAAGCCGTCATTTCTGTCGACAGAAAGTCATCAAACCGAGTCAAATGCGTCCAGGTACAATGCAACTCAATTGCATACCAACAAAGCGTTTTTTTATGTAACAGTATGTAGGTCCGTTATCAGTTTACTGCATAAATACGTACCTAAACATTGCAAGTCAATAAAAACCTTGTCAAAACTTTAATCTGACTCGTAAAATGCAAAAGCAAAATTAACATAAAATCCCGTTAAAACAAATTCAATATTCCAAATTCGAACTTGGCAACGTTCCGTTACAAAAAATAAAATTAAACTAGGGAGTCGTGTTCATATTATTTATTTATTATTCAGTGGCCGGCTGCCAAAGGATTATGAGTCAAGGGATTCCTGCGACCGATACTCGCCCTCGTTTTATGTCATCCGATATTTTCGGCCTTCCGCCATTACGTGTTTGCGTGCGGATTTAATTGGTGTCAATTCAATGCCATTGTCCTGTTGCGGGACAAAAATGTTTATACTCGTAGGTGTTATATAACCTGCGGCAAAAACTGAAGATACGTGAGACTTCCTAGTCTGCCGCTCCTGTTTAATGAACTTTCATACAGTGACTGACTTGCATAGAAACACAAACAAGCAAAAGATATAGGGCACTGACTCGTATATAACATTATTACTTATACTAGTGGCTCTGTGAGCTGTACAACTCGCGCGCCTGACTTTTTTCCAAAACATTTTTTTTAATAAAAAAAAAATTAACGTGACAAATTATTCAAGGTACCTAGTCGGTCCCAAAGTTCTGTCACAAATGAAAATAATGATAAAAACAAAAGTAGCTATCAATTTTTAATAAATTATATACCGATTTAAAGTACATTTAATAAAGAATTAAAATTACTCAAAATTATTCAAAATGACCTCCTTTGTTTTTAATAAAGGCCCTTAATCGGTGCGGCCAGTCGTCTACCGCAGCACGCACCATTTTCATATCTATCTCAGTGACTGCTTTTCTTAAAGATGACTTTAGGCTCTCCAAATTTTTATGTGGTTTAGCACAGACCTTCCCCTCTAAGACCTGCCAAATTTTATAGTCAAAAGGATTAAGGTCCGGACTAGAGGAAGGCCAATCTTCGTGTCTTATAAAGTCGATTTTTTGACGGTCAAACCAGGCTTGAGTGGTCTTGGCTTTGTGTGCTGGCGCAGAATCCTGCTGGAACACAAAATTATGTCCCGAAAATAGCGTGTTGGGCAGATCTTTGACAACTTTATCCAAAACTGTCTCTTGGTATACTTTCGCACTGGTTTTGACACCTTTTTCGCAAAAATGAACCTCAGTTGGCCCGTAATAAGATACACCCAACCAGACCATCACTGATGATGGATGATGCCCATGTTGCACCCGCGGAACTCTTTTTCCTGCTTCTTCAGAGCTCCTAGCGTACACTCTATCATTCTGTTTATTGTACTTCTCTTCAATATCGAAAATCTTTTCGTCTGTAAAGAGGATATCACGGTGTCGATGTTTCGCGTACCGCTTTAACAACTTCCGGGATCTTTTAAGCCTTATTGTTTTTAGACGGGCATTAAGTAAGTACCCACGCTTTTTTTGTATGCTCGTAGACTAAGATCTTCGTTTAAAACCTTTTTGACGGTTTTTCTACTGACACCCATCTGCAAAGCCATCAATTTCTGTTTTCGGACAGGATTTCTTGCTATGCGTGCCTTGATCGCTTTGATCACTGCTGGTGTTCGTACGGAGCGAGGCCGGCCAATTCTTTTCTTGTCCTCAACACTGGAGACTTCATTGTACCTATCAATATTACGGTACACAAACCTAAGCGTTATTTTTAAATTTTTGAGCAACTTGAAAATGGTACTTGGCGAGTGCCCACAGCGGTGCAATGCTAAAACAGCTATTCGGTTTTCTTTCAATGTCCACTCCATCGTGAGAAATTGCAACGAATGACTTTTTTTTGTTTTAAAATAATTGTCAAACATTCAAAAATGGAATGCAATAAGATTTTCTTAAAATCATCTTCTAAATTTAAAAATAATATGCCAGTGACAGAACTTTGGGACCGACTACGTATATTATTGAAATTGCTCACATAAAACCACATAATTCGGTAGAGAAATGTGACCTGTAGAGAAGAACAGCCGGACAGACGCCGGATATCTATATATATATAAACGTAAAAGTCCTGACCGACTGACTAATCAACGCCCAGCCGAAACCGTTGAACCTAGAAAGCTGTTTTCTTTTCAATAGGTAGTTTATATAACGTAAGTACCCACTAAGAAAGGATTTTTGAAAATTCCACCCTCAAAGGGGTAAAAAGGGGGTTGAAAGTTTGTATGGGGATGGAGTAAAATTGTCTTTCTTTTCTTTTATTGTAATCTTTATTACAATAAAAGAAAAGACATTCTAGGGTATTGGAAAAACCCACCCCTAACCGGGTTAAATAGGGGTGCAAAGATAGTTTGAGTCCAGGGGAAGGCAATGGAATAGTTTTTATCCCGGAAATCAGTCCCTAAGGGGGTGAAATGGCGGGTGAAAGTTTGTATGAAGCGACGATAAAAACTAGTTCCACGAGGACGAAGTCGCGGGCAGAAGCTAGTACGAAATATTTATTCACCAAGCTCAAACGGAGAGATTTTCAGTTCGGTTGCTCGTTTTATAATTAGGTATAGTTGCTTCATCCAAGCGTCATCATATGAAAAATATAAGTACACCAAACTTTAGGCTTCGTTTCCAAATCAAATCAAAAACAAAAAAAAACATTCACAATCTATGTGCGGCGCGATGCACGCACGAACACAAAAATGCCGTTGACAGAATACACCTACAGTTTATATATCGACATTTGGCGTGATATCACTTTACTTATCATTAAACAAAATACTTAAACTTGTCCACTACTTTAAGGGGCTCGCCCCCCAGCATGACCGTAGGTAACGTGTTTGTATTGTATTTTCGTGCTTTAAAAATGAGCACCTCGCTTTTGTTCACATTATATTTAAGACCATGCTATAGAGCGTATTCCTTACGCAGTCTAAGTAAGTCCTTACTGGAGTCGACTGATGGCCCCAGCAGGACCATGTCGGCCTCATAGCTTATGTTATTGAAACATATTTCGCCAATATGACAGCCGACATGCATATTGCGTACTGCTGAGCCTATACCTGTCAAATCGTGCGTATATAGGTTATACAGGATAGGGGATGACAACCCTCTCTTTCTTACCCCCCCCATACACATCCGAGTCAACTCCCTCCCATTTTACCCGATTGACCTGGCTGGTGTACCAATACTTTAGTAAACCTACGCACTCCCTCGGCAGATCGGTGTTTTGTAGCTTATCCCACAGCATATCGTACACAATACAAAAGCTTTGGACAAGTTCAGGAAACACGCATAAATGGGCCTTCCTGTCCTTGCAGTACCTGACAGCCTGCTTAACGCACAAAATTGCGCTTTCAGTCGACAGACCTGGCCGAAAACCGAATTGAGCGTCGTGCAACTTAATATGTTTACAAAGTATAGTAACCTATAGTTAAGTTGCACGAAGTGCGACTACTATAGTTGAAATTATTGATGTTACACAGCTCTCAATCTTTACCAACCAGTTTAGAATACCACCATTTCCTGGTATTTATGTGTCCGCAACAAAACAAAAACTTTTTAGAGTAACTTTACTAGTTAACCTCTTTTATCTTTTTGGGGATTCGGCTCTCAAGTCTCTCAATAACGTTAATTAGAAGACATATAATTAGAGGACTGTACCGACCTCAGCGGAATCCTGTAAGATTGTTAAAATGCTGCCGGACCAGCGCGGGGGAATGTCCTCCGTCTCAGAAAACAAGCTTAATTATTTGATGAAAAGAATGTCCCTGGAGGAATGGTGCTGAAAAAGTGAGATTCCGACTTGGTTCCGTCGGGCGCGCTTTGTAGTGAAAATAAGATCTGGCGATGATATTAATAATTAATTAAGGCGAGTAATTACAATAGTTATTTTTATTGAATAGGTAAAGCGTTAATGAAGAGGTGAATATATTTTTTTTTTTCATCTGAGAAGGAGCTCCACGTGGATTAGTTAGTCATGCATTAATCGACAGCTAATTTAATTCGAAATTAGATAAAAAGTAATTGTCCGCTCTTGCACGCTTTGTGTACCTAATATTAGCAACGACTGCTATTAAATCTGTCTTTGGGGTTTCTTTTTGTGACAATACTCGTTAAACCAGTTACATCAAAACGTTAACAGAGCAATTACTTATCGAAATGTAAGCTAACACAATTGTCATAACAATCTTCCTAAAGGCGCGCCCTTTCACTGGTGGTATTAAAGCCAGCGTCCCACTACGAGGTGTGACACGCCATTAACTTGATTGTTTGTACTGTCAACGTCACAAATATCCGTTCTGAAGCTTATGTCCGGGGAGTAAAAGTCAAAATCGTGTAATATCTGTCCCTTGCCGCTTAACGTATATCACGTCTGTAAGTAACTTCGCTTAGTTAATGAATTTTAGATACCTTAGTAAATATATCGTGGGAAAATCAAGTGTTTGGTTTTACACCTTGATATTCAATGCGAATCCAGATGGTCGACACAGATCTCTAAGAAAACTCTGTTTTTGGCTCGGAATGCTGATAGACAAGTAGGCCTTCGAGTTTTAACTAGCTTGCGGTGTTCTAACAGCAGCACAACACAGTAGCTCCGAAGATGATTACCATAGTCGATTGTATCGTTTACATTATATAAATCGCAATTTTGGTTTCATATAGTTTTAAGTCATCAGCTTGAGGGTTCTAAAGAGTAAACGCGATGAGGTTGCATAGTTACTTACACACTTCCTAAATCACATCTTCGGGTTTCATTGCCTTTTACCAGACCAGCTCAACCGCACAATACTATTGTTGTCTAATTGTCTATCTAACTTACAAACTCAATAATATTGTATTGCAATAAACAGAAAATTTCAGTCTATTGAACACTGGGAAGCAATTCTAATTTAGCTTGCAAAAAAAGTGAAGTAAAACATCTTTTAAAGTGAAAGAAAAGTTTATCAGACCGACATCAAAAGTCGACAGTTGCTCTTTGCCAAAGCGGTTCTTTAAGACGGTTACCGGTATATCACCTCCCTTCTCAACGAGCTGCCATCGCCTCTTCCGGCACACACCTCACAGTTTCACACTTGAGCTGACAATTTCACACTCGCATATCAGACAAAATTGAAACATTAATTAAATCGTGTCGTCCTTTTAATCCTTTTAATTACCTACCTTTCACCACAGTCGTCCAAGGATTATGACAAATTATCCAGTTTACATGTTAATTTATTGCGAAGCATTGTAATTAAAGGTGTACTTAAACAAAGTTCCGGGAAGTCGGGTTGCTCTATAAAGGTGATAAAATGAATGCATGCGGTTAAACGGTGATGGAAGTTGTTTGGTCGTGCGTGAGCAGAATCTTATGCGTTGTATGTGCGGAACAACAAACAACAAGGTCTTTCTGGGCTAGGTCTCTGGTAACAAATAATATCAGGACTGACAATTTTATCCCACAACAGTGTCAAAGAAGCATACTGCCCGTGGCTGATGAAAAGCGGAAACCTCTCGCTTAAAGTTTGCGTCTCTTAGGCACAGGCCGAAACCGACGAACCTTTATTGATTTGAGGATTTGTTACGCCCAAAGCTTGAAAGAAGTCCTTGAAAGTTGCGAACTGTCTTCTAATATCATAACTAGTCCTGCGGTTAAACTTGAATTGGCCTAATAGGATTTGTCGGTTCAGTGTTGAAAAACACGCCGGAAAAAGACGTCGTTTTAATTTCGTAAGTCTCACTTTTATATTAATTTTTCTAAATTAGGAGTAACTCGACACTAGAGCCATCCCGCGACCAAGTTTAACCAGCGTGAGTCAGCCGTGGCCGGCGCCTGAGTGTTTATTAAACGCGGACATATGCGTACACGCATAAATTTATGTAAAAACGAGCGCGCTTTATGATACAATGCTAGTAGTCTATAGGAAATGTTGGAGGCGCTTGCATATTTAACTTCACCCGTCTTGGTGTAATTAATTATCCAAATAAAATTTGACCCTTTTCAACGTTCGATTGAGCTGAATTATATCATTCCACTCACATATATGCAATAATATTCTATCATGGACCTAGTCTGACTTGGAGCCGGAAGGTGGCCATAGCCATATAATTAATTAAACAGCGTTAGTATATAATCTCGATGAGTAGTTTATGACAGTAGGTCAGCAGTATAAATAGTCAATATAAAATGGGCAGATTTTTTTTGTCCAGTCGCACAAGATTGTCAATGACGAATGTTTGACACTTTCAGAAGTGACCCAAGACAAGAGATGTAACCGATAACCACGATAGCGAGATAATGCTTGATTAACCAATTCTATAACTACCAAGTATTAGCGTCTTGTGTGGTCTTTTATATCCATGATTTATTTAGGCGTAGGTAGTTTATGATGAGAGTCACCGAACGCGAGTCTGCGCGCGCGCAGGCATTTCGCAACCTGCTGCATTTGCTTAGCTTACAATGCTGAACTACATGTATTGTATAATGTTCTAGTCGGCAAATTAGTATTTCAATTTGATGGTTGTTTATACGAGGCAGAGCCTTAAATACTCGTAGAAGTCGTGTTTATTTATTTCTTTTAATCTACGGTTACGTAAATATTTATGAGTTATAATTATAATTAGAGGGACTAGACGAGTAACACTTTATTAATGGCTAACTACTACCCGTGCGGGATAAAATATAGTTAATGCCCATCCAGAAAGTGCATTCTAAACACAGATGGAAGAGTTTTTGAAATCTATCCGAGTGGTCCCGATAATTACCGCCCAATTTCAGAGACTTATAGCATATACATAGATGTCCAGCATTATCTCAAGTACTTGTGATCACTGTAGTAAGACCATGCAGCCAACACGTTTATGAGTTTAACCGTACTTTGCCAAATCTTAAAGTTTTCCCGGTAGCGACCTCAGCTGCGTCCTAGTTCGAGGTGCGCGTGACACTTAATTCCAAGAATCTTCAGACGCGCTGGGCACTCTACTGTTTCCGGAAACGAAGAGAGGAAACTAGATCGTAAGTCGGAATCGGATGTGGACGATGACGTCGAATGGATGTTTAGATTCATTCGAGCATCCCATTATGGAAAATGTGCAAAGTTAATAATTACCAGTTTAGAAAAAAAAGGAAGGTATATTCAGCTCCTAAGGGAAGGGGGTACCTAGTACCATATACGGGGTTGTCTCGCAGCTAATATGCGAGACGAAGGGAAAGTTCCTTTGATAGCATATTTTGTTTTACGGAGACATCATTTTGTTTTCAAAAATAAAGAAACACGGCATTAATGTCTCTATAGAGAAGAAATATTGGTTATTTCCTCATAAAAATGCTAAAGGCATGTCGCATAACCGCGGGACAGCCTCTATAGATTTCTTAGTAAAACAGAAGAATTAATAAAAAAAATAAAAAAATTACTTGACGCGAACATAGTAAACGAATTGCCGTCAATTTCATCATAATTCACATCGACTTACTTATTCATAACTGACGGCATCGTAATAGAGTCAGTTACCTGTTGTTTTTGGGGCAAGGTTTGCATTCGTACGAATAATAGGTATGTCAGATTCACGGAAAACGAAATGTTACATGCCAGAGGATAACAATATAATGTTTGCTTAAGATAAATACAGGTCGTTATACTATGGGTAAACAAACTCGACATTGTACATTTAAATTTTGTTCACTTGCTGCAATCCTACTAATATTATAAATGCGAAAGTTTAGATGTTTGGATGTTTGTTACTCAATCACGCTTAAACGGCTGAATTGATTTGAATGAAGATAGTTTATAGCCTGGATTAAAATATAGTTTTTATCCCGGGTCCACGCGGACGAAGTCGCGGGCGGAAGCTAGTTTAAAATAAGTTCAGGAAACTAGGTCTAAATTCAAAAAATCTAATGAGCCAAAAATATTTATTCACTTGTTTAACAGTATCAAGGATGCCTCTTTTTAGGTATTGAAGATACCTGGGTTGAGAGACACGGCTCTTCCGTGGATGGTAACGTTAGTTTATAACTTTACATTAGTGTAACTAAATGGTAAGATAATATTTGTAAACGACTGTTTCAGGGACCGGAACCGGTTACCCTAATTAGGGATTTTCATAGGCTTATTTTTTTTTTTAAAACCCTGTACCTTATGATAAGGTAGCCTTATTGATAGGGTAACCCTATTAATCGAGTTAACTTGGCTTGCTACTAACCAATTTGAAAACCCTTTTAATATGGTAATAATAATAAGGTAAGTAACCAAATCGTTTCGGTCTTTGGCTGTTTGTTTCTTAAATAAATAAATAAATATGCTGTTTTAGTGCCGATGATTTTTCGCTTTCAAGAAAATCCACTGCAACATGCACTAATTTCAAAAATTCACATACCTACTATACAATATGTCACTTTATCTAATACTCAGTTGGTGCAACCGCAAGTCAAAACTCAAACTGTAAAATACATCCCATAAAAAACATTCCATGTAAAAAAGAGGCCAAGTCTCGAAACTCTTCCACCGCAAAAAGTTGTGAGATATTTAGTAGTACCAAGTCTCAGGCATTCTTATTATTCTTTATTTGCTAGCTAAATAAAATTCTGCAACTTGGCAATCACACAACTTTACTGCATTTATGGATTTTTGCATACCTAAAACTATGTAGTAACTATTGTGTGATTACCAAGTCACAAAATTTAATTTAGCTAGCAAATAAATAATAATAAGAATGCCTGAGACTTGGTACTACCAAAAGTTTTGCCAATTTTTTGCGGTGGATGAGTTTCGAGACTTAGCCTCTTTTTTACATGGAATGTTTTTTATGGGATCTCACTTCTTTTTGTAGGTTATTGTGTCAATATCCCATTCTTAATTTTTTGTCCCATTTACTGCAAATATAACTTTGTAATCCTATATGTTTATATGGGATCAAATAAAGATACTTCAGACCTTCGATTTTTGACATCAAATGAAGCGGCCCACCAAGTTGAATATTTTTTGTAAAGGCGGTATAAATATATCTCTAATAGTTTGGTTGGGCTCTTGTGTTTCCTAATCAGGGTCACCAGGTACTCCAGATCTTCGATTACCCTAGTTTTTATAGTTTTCCCTTTATGTGGCCATTAAACCCTAACTCTGTACCAAATTTCAGCTCTCTGAGTTTATGGGAAGTACTAGTTCTATTTTGATGATCATGAGTGAGTGAGTGAGTGAGTGAGTGAGTGTCATAAATGCGAAACTTTGCTTTCGCTTAACTTCGGAACTAAATGATCTACAGACTTGAAATTTTGGATTTTAAGTATGTGATTATAGCCTACTGGATGACGAAAATTTCTGCGTTCTGGTCTTATCCAGAGGTTCTCAAATAGGGGCCTGAAAATGCAGTGTTTGCTTCGCGCTCGACTTGGCGGGGGCACGGGCACGCTTAATTTTTTAACAGCTCACCCTGTAGTATTTTTTGAATTCCCAGAGAATAAGTTACGTTATGAAAAAAAAACATTGCATTGCATCTTGTCACCCTGAATGCAACCTTTCCTTAAACATCGTCATTAGAAAAAAAACATCTATTTCGGTCAAACCAGTGGCATTTAAATTTAACTGCTTTCTTCCCACATAAGCCGACGGCGGTCTAAATAAAGCGGCGTCCACACCGGAGTGACAGCTACCTCGTCTATTTCGGCTTACGGCTGACTTTCGTTTTTCTAAGTTAATGGCGTTGAGTCATGGTAGTGATAGGGCAGCCAGTCTTTGTTGTGTTTGAATTTGGAAGAATGAAATGGAAAGTGTATCGTGTTTACTTTAAGCAGACTAGCAGACTCTCCGGTGCCTTGCCGTTGCTTGATAGGATGAAGAGGAGCGGAATATGGCGCTCTTTTGGCAAGTTTATAATACATATAATTCCCGATCACAGTAAAATGCTATGATAGCCATTAGACACATAATTATTAACATGAGGTATTGTATGATTAAACCGCTTATGAAGGACTGAGCCAGCAAAAGATGATGAATTCACACGTTACAAAAATGCATTGTGGACGTGGTAAGCGTATCATGACATGACTACTTCTTAGAAGGCTAAATTGTAATTAAGCGAGTTTTATGGTTACAAGGCTATCATTAAGTTTAACATAAAACAAACTATTAGACATAATAATAAATCATCAGTGCCCGAAGACATTAAACAACTTGACTTATACGGCATGGCATGTGGTTCCCAAAACTGGGACAGCAACATAAACCGCCGAATAAAAAAAAACAATTAAGAATCACCGTCCAACAAAACACAAATCACACACATCGATAAACTTCGTTCGTTGAAAATTTCGTATTTCGAACGCGTCAATTCGTTAATTAGAATTTCGAAATAGCGCGTCGTAGTCGACCGCGGCGCGCGCGCAACCGTCTGAGACTGGCTGGAGACAGAAACACACCTCATTACAACTTTATCTCTCGTCCCATTCACGCTTACCGAGCTTTTGTTAAAATGAAGGGGACGTAAGAAAATTGGTTAATGAGTTTGTTGATGTCGCGGGGGCGTAAGTTTCGCAAGTCAAGGACGGTTTACAAAACTATTACCTGAATAAATATAAATAAAAAAGTCAACGAAATGTCACCTGCATATATGGCGTTTATTGGTCCACATACCAGCTGTAGGCGCTATTTTTAGGTTTTTTATTGGGTTTAATTTAAGAAAATTATCTTGCCGCGGACGGAGATTACGGACACCGTTAGTGGTTTTAAAATGGAGGCAGTAACGGGTAATAAACGGTGTTTTACACGGCTTCTAGACTGACTTAATATGAGGTAATAATACAGGAAAAATGTAATTAGGTATTGTTCTGAGAATGAGCCAGCCAAAGGTCAAATTAATAAATTTTTAAGTCCGCTAATAATGTTCAGTTCAGTTGTCAGCTAATTGTTAATCGAAAAACCGTCCATTATTCATAGGATTTCCGAATTTTGTTCAATTTAAATGGCCTCGGACATGTATGTGTGAATACACCGTTAAAAATGTTAGCATACATACTTAAATTATGCTTCAGGGTTGTATGTATACATTATATATGCATTCCGACCCTACATAAGAGAAGAGAGTTGGTTCAAAGCCAGTTTTATGTGATGATAGAGAGCAGCTTTATGCCGAACTGTATGTTAGGCTGTGCGTTCCATATAGGTAGCAATGGTAGCATCGCATTGTATAGAAATAAAAGCAATTTCATTCAACGCACGAAAAACATCTAATACGTCCGTACAAAAATAACAAGCATATAAGTGGTAAAAAATTGCCAAGGCACCCCAATAAGAGAATTAAAACCACCACCTTTATAATTTAAGAAACGTCTTCCACTATTCACGATCTTTTTAGTGTTCCGTACCAAAATTGGTCCAACGGAACACTTATGCGATCACTCGGAGGCTGTCCGTCTGTCACAGCCAGTTTTCTCGAAGACCGTTTGACATAGGAAGCTGAAATTTGGTATAGATATAGAAATTTATGGCCTAATTACATAAATAAAGTCAAAAAGGTGTAAACCCCATTAAAGGGGGCAGTTTGAGGGGTAATAAGGGGTTTCGCATTTTTTCTATTTGTAAAATTAGGTAACGAAGCTAAAATATTAGATGATTCGGTTAAAGTACAAAGATATGAAATTATAGGCGTGACACCTAAATTGAATACCGGTATGTTTTTATGAAATGAATACGGGTATAGGGTCTCTCATGAGAACGCACCACTCGCATATTAAGCCCAATACAAATCCTTGTTTCTGCGGTTCCACCATATCAATCCGAGTGCACATTGTGGCAGAATGCGGACACGCCCAGGAAACGTGGATATAGGTCACTCGATGTCAGTTTTGTCGTGGGAAAAGAAACCTGAATGTTTGACTCATGCTTACACTTAAAGAATTTATTCACTCGTTTTTTCCGTGAAAATTCTACCTTTTATATTAGGTAGTACGGTAAACGTGTCTCTAGGTCGCTGCGCGTGATATGATTGTTCTCGTATATATGTCTATACTAATATTATAAAGAGGAAAACTCTGTGAGATAGTTGCAGCATTGTAGGATATATAGGTTCATTCTATACACCAATTATAGACTTTTTAAGAGCGGGAGTATTTTCGGGGAGTACCCGAGAAAAGAAAATGTTCTTGCAAATAAGTTGATTGTCAAAGAAGAAATAATGTTATTAATTTAATCATTGTAAACGCAATAAATGCATGTACTCAAGTATAATGGAGTCTTATAATCTATCGGCAACTTGGCCGTAAATAATAAATACCAATAAATTTTGAGTAGCCGAATAAAGTCACGGAAACCAAAACTGACACAAAGTGGTTTTTTTTTACCCCCGACGCAAAGAGAGGGGTTTAAAGTTCAACGTGTCTATGTATCTGTGTGTGTGTGTATCTGTCTGTGGTATAGTAGCTCCCAAACGGATGGACCGATTTGAATGCGGTTTTTTTTTTGTGTCATAGATAATTATAACCCGAGTGTTCTTAGCCATGTTTCATGAAAATCTGTTCAGCCGTTTGAAGATCATCAGCTCTTTTCTAGTTGATGAGGAAATCTGACTAACTTCCTTATGTCCGATCGATTCGAAATTTGGTACCGTGTTACTTCAATGATATTTAGAGTATATAAGGTAACCATGACCTGATCAGCCGTTTGAAGATCATCAGCTCTTTAATTGTTGATGAGGGGTCTGACTACCTTCCGTATGTCCTATCGATTCGAAATTTGGTACCGTGTTACTTCCTTACTTCAATGATATTGAAGGTATATAATAAGGTTAAAAGTTAGCGTTTCCGGCATCTCCACGATTTGAGAGCACTCCCCTAGCAGCCACAGCCAGCATCGGAATCCTTGGCGTCGACATTTCGAAAGAAGTCCAGTTCCGCGGCCACTTGGAGGGTAAGGCCAAATTAGCCTCGATGAAGCTCGGTGTGCTCAACAGATCGAGACAGTATTTCACGCCGGCTCACCGCCTACAGCTCTATAAGGCGCAGGTCCGTCCACATATGGAATACTGTTGTCATCTGTGGGCAGGGGCTCCTCAGTACCAGCTCCTCCCTCTAGACCGCATTCAACGGAGAGCGATTCGAATTGTCGGCTGCCAGCGTGTTTCCGATCGGCTTGATCCCTTAGCACTGCGTAGAGATGTAGCCTCGCTTTGCATTTTCTACCGCATGTACAATGGGGAGTGTTCCGATGAATTGTTCGGATTAATCCCCGCCGCTTCCTTCCGCCATCGCCCTACGCGACAGCTTTTCCATTCTCACCACGTAGATGGTTGGCAGTCCTCAACTGTGCGTTTCTCCCGAAACTTTCTGCCTCGCACAGCCAAACTCTGGAATGAACTGTCGCCTGCGGTATTTCCGGACCGTTATAACCTTCAAGCCTTCAAGAAAAGAGCGTACTCCCATCTTAAAGGCCGGCAACGCACCTACAACTCTTCTGGTGTTGTAAGTGTCCATGGGCGTCGATTATCGCTTACCATCAGGTGATTCGACTGCTCGTTTGCCTCCTATATCTTAAAAAAAAAAAAAAAAAAAAAAGGTAACCATGAACTGATCAGCCGTTTGAAGGTCATCAATTTAAAAAGGACAAAATAAAAGTAAAATTTAAAATTTAAAACCCGAAACGACGGTCCCCCGACGCGACGACGCTTGGAAAATAAAAATATTTGAACTTACATAATATATGTGACGATAATAATTATAATAGGTTTAATATATTATTTGTTAGTTTTTAGAGTTTTTGTGTCGGGGGTTTTTTAAATTTTTAATTTTACGTTTTATATTATTACCATAGTTTACTAACAATATTTAATGATTTAAACTGCGGTACGTTCTGAATTACGTAGTAACCCTTAACACAAGTAGTTTTAACATCAAATCACTAACTTCAAAATGACTCGCCGTAATAGAGATCCCAAAAGGATGGTACGGCCGTGCCGCTGTCTTGCTCGACTTGGCGGGGGCACTACCGTGCCCCCAGATGAATGGTTAATGGTGATTAAAAGGAAAACTAATTTCTCGAAGCACGCGCCATCCGCAGGGACAGCAGTCGTAGAAACGCGACACTGAGGGGCTGAATACCTAAAACTGAGCATTGGTTAGTCAGAGATAGTTTTAATGTGTCTGTGGTTTAATCTGTCTGTGGTATCGTAGCTTCCAAACGGATGGACCGATTTAAATGCCGTATTTTTAATTCGAAAGCTGATGTGATCCCGAGTGTTCTTAGCCATGTTCCATGAAAATCTGTTCAGCCGTTTTTGGACTTTGATATGAAAATGGAGGGAGTTGAAGAAACATCGCCTCCGTCTGGTCATCCAGCCTTTGCTGATTAATATTAAATGATCGCCACATATGATTCATTAGACGGAAATAGCAGTCTCGGCGAACCTTGGGCGCACGGACGAAACAATATGATTTATTGATCATGTCGTGGAACGCTTGACAAGGCTTTCGATACCAATTGAACTTCACAACTAGGTTAATCGGATGTTTTGCCCATAAAAGAATAGAATTAATATTATTGAAGGTTTCACATATTTATTTAATTTTGGCTTAGTGGATGTATCAACGATTCTATACCTATACTCATTACTTATAATAAAGAGAATACGTGTGAATTAAATTCAGCTATTTTCTTCAATAGTCGCCGCCACCGCAGGCCGCGCCGAGAGAGGCTTAAATCTGAATGTCTGTCAATCTAGACATATCAAAATCCGTCATTACAACGAATAGAAATTTAAATGCCTCTGGAATGATGTGGTGTACAACATATTATATACATATATGTAATTGACACACCCTGAAACCCATGTACGAGTGATTTATTACGCCTAGTTTTCCTTTCTCACATCATACATTAAAACGTGACGCAAGCTCGTGCCGAGCTAAATTAGAAGTCAATTAATTTCTGGCGTGTATGATATATTTTTTGCTGTTGACATTATTACATTACATATGGTGGTGGGAGCAAAAAGTTGAGGTGTTACAACCTCTAGAGGTTGGTTATGTTGTGTAGGTATTGTTTGTGAGTTATAATTTATGCTGGATCGTATCCTGGTAATAATCTATTTAACATGGAAACTACTCGTGTGTTTTTAATATCTTTAGGGACGTCATTCAACAGTAAAAGAAGAGAAATGAACTCGCTCTAAAAAATTTGGCATTTTTACATTTAGAAGACAACTCAGTAAAAAAATAACCTTAAGTAGCTCGAACAAATGAAATCAAAAGATTTTTCAAAAACCCATTTGCTTTTATTTTCAATTATAATTATAGCCAATGTCACTACCACGATTAAGAGGAATCCAAGGACACCTCATATGTCGAAATCCGTCAAACGGTTCAGGCTGCAGGGCGTGCCAAAGAATAAGACATACACACATACGCTCGAAAACATAAAAACATAACCCTCCTCTCCTTCGACAGTCGGGTAAAAAGCAAGTTATGCGGCGGAAAGAAAATAAACGATACGGTAGGTAACTATTATTTTCGAATCAAGCGTTGATTTAATCTCCTCACCGACATCCTTCCGGATGTTTTAGGGTAATAAGGTAATAACGAGTAGGTACGGTTGATCGGCAGTACCTAAAGTAAAATTGGCAATCAAGTATCAAGTGTAGGACACCCACAAGTTCTCAATACTAATATATCGCCGGCCATTCAAAGAATCATTGAAGTGTTCATCGGAAGAAACCTTGACCTATCCAAACGAGAGCAACAAACCTGACACCGGAGCCTATACCGCCGAAAAAAAGCATGAAGTACATATATAAACTTCATACGTAGTCGCATCTCCTTGAGACGGCTCCAGATTGAAAATAAACAAACGATATTGATTCTTAATACCCAGACTTAAGTTGCAAAACGTATCCATATTATTAGATGTGGCCGAGTGATTCACTCAATTGTTGGCTCTATATGATATGCCTAGTCGATATCTACCAACACAGTACATTAAAGTATTGCCTTGCGATTTTGCGAAAGACAATAATGTTTGTTTAACTATAATACTTGCAGTAAGTAAATAAGTACACTAATTCAAACATATCAATTAAACATAATATCAACGACAACTCCGTTAAGCCTCTTAGGATGCCGAGGGTACCATAGTAGAGGTCATACCTCTGACTGACGACCTCTGTAGCCTACGCAGCTAGAGGTCCCGGGTTCGAATCCCGGTAAGAGCATTTATTTGTCTGATGAGCACGAATATTTGTTCCTGAGTCATGGATGTTTTTTATGCAATTCAATATTTATTTATCTATATAAGTATGTATATCGTCGCCTAGTACCCATAGTACAAGCTTTGCTTAGTTTGGGACTAGGTTGATTTGTGTAAGATTGTCCGAAAATATTATTATATTATTACTATTATTTATTACTAGCTTCCGCCCGCGACTTCGTCCGCGTGGACCCGGGATAATAACTATCCTATTTTAATCCAGGCTATAAACTATCTTCGTGCAAAATTTCATTCAAATCGGTTCAGCCGTTTAAGCGTGATTGAGGAACAAACATCCAAACATCTAAACTTTCGCATTTATAATATTAGTAGGATATACATGCAATATTACCTCCCTGGTGGTCTTCCAGTCGTATCGACTGGCAGTCGATAGTTAAATTGAATAAATAGAATTATGTAAAGCAGCAATAACGATTTCATCTAAAAATACTAGACATAACCGCAATACCAAAACGTCATCACTCATTAGAAAACAGAACGCACACAACGCATGTCCCAAACAGATTGCTTCGCTCGACACACCTACAACAATGCGATTTAAATATTAAAGGCATTTCTAACCTTGCAACTGGGACTGAATTTTAAATCTCTGTATCCTCGGTTTCACATGTACCGAAGTCATGTAATGAGATTAGTTTGAATACTGTAGAAAAATCATGTTAACAATGTTCTTCGTCTTTTAGTCTGTTGATGATTTGTGCGACAATGATATGCAGGTTCTTCTGGTATACCTAACAACTCTTGCCCTAATGTTTTATTAGACCTAATGCATATTTTCTGTACACTATCGTCAGTTATAAATCTATAATGACTTCGATAAATCAACATTAAAGCTGTCCCGGCAATTTCCGTCACCAAATACCACATTTGCATGGCAAAGGTTATTGGTAATTTGGTATCATGCTGTGGCCCGAAATTGACCAATGAAGGACGCATTGAATCGTGTTATCAGAGCGAAAATGGCCGGGCCGGCGAAGCAAACGATCAGATATATTGAACACTTTTCGTTCCTCTCCTGGATGCGATGGAGCGTTCATCGTTGGCTATTTTGAGAACCAAGACGTTTGTCAAAAATCGATGTCATATCTTTATTATCTTATTTACGAATCAAGAACACATACGTAGGAAGGGGCATAGAAGGACAATAGAGATAGAGATCATTAGCCATCAATACTAGTTAATATTAACTAGGGGCTCTGTGAGCTGTAGAACTCACTCACGATCCCGTCTTTTTTTTGAAAAATATAATTTACTAATATAATTGATTTGAAACCACATACGTTTTCGATAATTCTTTCATCATGTTATAGAATGGACCTTCAGGATGGCCATAGGCTCCGTCTGGTTATCTGTATTAAGCGGGCGGAGCATCACTCGCAGTTAGTGTTAAATAAACCAACAACGCGGAAGCAATCTAATCCCAATATATCCAAGAACACAGTCACAATAGAGGAAACATACAAAACTCATAAACAAACGATTCATGCTCTTCGCAAGAATACTGTCCTTACTGGACAACCATTATTATATTTATAATTTTTCCCCTCACTGCCTCTGAAAGCCGTCTTTTATCCTTTAAAACCAGTGAGCAAAAACGCATTTTATCCACTAGTGGGGAAAGTAATTTGACCTTGGAGCGTGTTCAAGTCGAGTAGCTTTTGACAGTAAGTATAACAAAACGTAAAACGCTCATAATACAAAAAAGAGACAGATGATGTATTTCTGTTGCCGCTATAACAACAAATACTAAAAAACAGAATAAAATAAATATTTAAGAACTTTTAAATAATTGCTTGTTGCCTTCATCTAATCATCAGGCGCTGGTTCTCAAATTGTATGGGAAAACTAAAATCCGACTAGCACTTGACCAAAATTCTACTTGATATTACTTAACATTATTATTTATTATTACTGTTAAAAAAATTAAAAAAAAATATTATTTAAATTAAATAAAGTTGTTTTGCACGTTGCACTTTCCTCGCTAAAGTGAGGAGAAAAGCTTTGTGTTACACATGTGTGCAAATGTATTTTACTTCTTATGTGTTTGAAACACTGGCTACGCTCAGGATTCTATTTTAGAACCACTCGCTTCGCTCGTGGTTCAACTATAGCATCCTTTCGCTTGCTCGTGTTTCAATTCCACACTCGCGGGTAAAATACAACTTTGCCCCCTTGTATAACAAATAACTATTAATTCTAAGCACCGCTGTATAAAACTTGTATCAGTCAAATACAGCGTTGTAAAAGGGACACGTGTCCACATGCCAAGCCCACCGGTTACGTCGTTTTAGACACGAGCCGAACGCGAGTATGAAACGCGTTGCCTTATAAGGCAGGGCAATACGAAGGCCTTTCAATCGACAAACAAGGTCGTTCATAAAACTGTAAAGCAAGTATTTGTTCGTAATTTGTTTATTTTCTCCATCGATTTGCATACTCGTTGCGTGCTAGTATGCTTGAGAGATCTTAGTTTAGATAGAGATGTTAGACATGTAATTTTTTGTGCATAACATTTTTATCTTAGCCGTCACATCCACCACTCGCCCTTAGTAGAACGAGCGAGCGAAGCGAACGAAGTTCTCCGTTTCAGCTTGGCCGAATATTATTGCTGCATCCCTGGTGCGTCGGGTGCGCGCCAGCCCCAACACCATCTTAAGGATGATAGGGGACAGATTGGACTGCCCCTACTTGCTTCATTGTAGTCGGTTACATGCGCCGTACTCAATGAAGCCAAGTGTCTAATGTTCTTTCTTTATTTTTTAACTTTTTATTTATTTATTTGATATTCTAAGTACTAACATAGTCTTTTTAAGGATAACACTAACATATAATGGATCTTGTTATCTGACTTAATAAATGAATTGAATTATTATTATTATTATGTTCGGCGTCTGTCCGGATGTTCCTACAGGTCGCATGTCTCAACCGATTCCCGTGAAATTTTGTGAGCGGGATGAATAATTAGATGTATAGTTTTTAGGATTCCGTAACCAAAGAGTAAAATGGGGCCCTATTACTAAGACTCCACGATCCGTCCGTCTGTCTGTCTGTCCGTCTGTCACCAGGCTGTATCTCATGAACCGTGATAGTTAGACAGTTGAAATATTCACAGATGTCTATTTCTGTTGCCGCTATAACAAGAAATACTAAAAAACAGAATAAAATAAATATTTAAGGGGGCTCCCATACAACAAACGTGATTTTTTTGCAGTTTTATGGATAACGTTATGAAACCCTTCGTGCGCGAGTCCGACCCGCACTTAGCCGGTTTTATTTTGTCGATATTTATTTTCGAAATAGAAAAATATTTTACGAATGAATTTTGGCCCATGTTAAAACGACGAACTTCGTTCGCTTCACTCGCTCGTTCATTCAACTAGGAGAGCCGACCCCAAATAACGGGTACAGGAGAATAAGAAGGTCCGACTTTTATGCTGGCTTGCCTAAAGCAAGGAGTCGATAAGAGGTGTGGATATATTTTATGTCTCTATCTAATTATGGAAGACAGGGACATGGAAGTGAGGACCTGTCTCCTGTCGAATATCGCAAAAGCAATAAATGCCATTCTAGCCATGTCATCTATCGTCAGTAGCATCAGCAGGGATGAGTAGGTAAATGAGGAGAGATGTAGATTTGCAGATATGGCGTAATAAACAAGCGCAAAAAAGGAATAAACAGATCCGTTATAAACACGTCCGCGTCAAGCTTTTATGTTACGAAAAAAAAACATAATTGATTCAATTACATCATGCTGGCCGTAATTAATTATTCTTGAAAATTTCAGTTATGAGTATTATATATATGTGACATATACCTGAGTTTTCATTATGTTGATACTATTTTAAATGCATAGTGATGTCATAAGGACAATGGAAAATTCGATAACTACATTTGGATTACCTTTAACACATAATTGTAATTGTGTTTTCCCTGTGTCAAGTAAGTACTTTATCCTCATATAAAACATGATTAGGTATGGAGTAATGAACGTTGTGATACTTTGCATACGACTTACGGATATTTAGCACAGGACAAATGGTAATTCTTGTGAATCTTTAACGTGCTAAACCTGAAATTAAATGGTTTTTTTTAACCCTACTGCTTTTTACAAACATTATAGCCTATTTCACTACCACGACTAAGAGGATCGCATGTTACAATCCATCATGCCGTTTTTAGGGTGCCGTAGCCAAAATGGCAAAAACGGAACCATAAAGGTTTTAGTTTCATCTTGTCCGTCTGTCACAGGCATTTTACTCAAAAACAATTACGTGCTCTCTTCTTACATAAAGCGGAACAGTCATTTCAGGTAGGTACTTATAATGATTACAAAGGTAATACGCGAAGACAATCATACTCGTAGGTATTCGGAGACAATTGCTCTGAAAGTCACTAAAATTGTGCCCCCCTCTAATTTTCGAATCGTGTCATAGAAAAACATAAAATAAATAATGGACACAGTGCTTTGTAAATACTTTCAACGAAAATTATTTTGACCGAGATTGAGACAAAGGTTTTTCAGTTATTGCTTGAAAAACTGTCTTCTTAACGAAAAGGACGTACCTAAGTGCTGTAAGTTTCTAATGAAGATATAGTTATTTGTTATACAAGGGTGCAAGGTTGTATTTTATCCGCGAGTGTGGAATTGAAACACGAGCAAGCGAAAGGACCTTATAGTTGAACCACGAGCGAAGCGAGTGGTTCTAAAATAGAATCCTGAGCGTAGCGAGTGTTTTCGCGAGTGTTTTGTGTTTTTGTCAACACACGAGAAGTAAAATACATTTGCACCCGTGTGTACCACAAAACTTTTCACCTCACTGTAGCGAGGAAAGTGCAACATGCAAAAAACAGCCCTTAAAAATAAATCTTTATTTGTACACATTATAATCATCATCAGGTTAATTATAATCATGATTAATATAGTATAACATTATTTAAAATTGTAATTAAATAATTAAGATAACAAACCAGCCTTAATTTGTACTCGGCAATGGACGTATCACGTCGACGTGCAGCTGCCGCTTTCATAATAAACATAGAAGCTGTTTAGAGCCGTATAATTTAATTAAAGTACGACACTTTTCGTTATCCATGTCTACAGCCATGCGAGCCAACTGAAATAAAAACACATCCGTCCCAATTGCGCGCGAACAAAACACTGTCGCTCCTTTGCGCGCCGCCAAAAACTGACCACAAATGGTCACGCTCCAAGGTCAAATTACTTTCCCCACTAGTGGATAAAATGCGTTTCTAGACGGCTTTCCAAGGTAGTGAGGGGAAAATACTTTTTTTAAATTACGGTATAGGATAGTGGTTCCTAATGTGGGTTAGCTAGTAGAAGGTACGGCCTTATCACACTGGCGATTTGCGACTGTGTTTTGAGCGACGGGATTGCTTAACGTGCTTGCCACCGCAACGTGATCGCCGCGAGAGCGCCACGTGGTCTCCGCGGGTGCGCAACGAGAACACGGCGTTCAATCAGCGTTTTGAATAGCCTCACACAACATGTAAATATTTACAAGTGCACATTATGGCGTCTCTGCTGCTTCGAGCTCGCTTACTGATCGCCTCGCTTATAAACCACTCGCAAATGGGAAGTGTGATAGCGTTCTTAATAAATCGCGCCAAAGAAATAGAAAATTCGTACGGACACTTGAAAAACATAACGCTTCTTCTGCCGCAGTCGTAAAAAACCTGATGAAACGTACATTTTTAATACAAGCAACTAAATAAATCAATATTTTTTTGTCTAAAGAATGTAGAATCGTGCCAAAATATTGCGTTCAACCAGTTTTATTAGACGTAAAACATGTGAGATATTCTCAAGTTCAATGCCCCGACGACAATGTACGGTCGATTCTAAAAATATCTAAACAATTTTGAGACCTCTTACGTAGACAGAAGAACTAGAACGTGTACATGTTTATAGTCGTGGACGCACGTACAGAGACGACACTTGTAAATATTCAATGGCGTTTATATGCGTAATAACTGGTTGCTTTCTATGACTTTATGCGGTGTCGCTGTATACATTATGTTTTGTGCGATCTTAGTTTCAAAGGATACAGGCGGCACTGGAAAATACTCAAAACGCTTTGTCTGGTCACACAAAGAAATCCTCACATAATTATGGTCAGGCTTTAATTCATTGGAATTCAAAACTCGAATTGTGATATTACTCCAGTGGCTCGTTTTATTAATTTATTTAAACTTTATTGCACAAACAACAAGTACAAATGGCGGACTTAACGTTTTCAGGCATTCTCTACCAGTCAACCGCAAAACTAAACAGAAAAGCTTATACGTGCAGGCAGATGACTAAGAAAAACACAAATGAAAAGGATAGGTACTTAGGTCTACTAACTAATGAAAATACGTTTACTAATATAATATACTAGCTGATGCCCGCGGCTTCGCCCGCGTGGTTATAGGAAAATATTACATATTGAATTTTTTCCGTGGGAATTAGATGTTTTCCCGCTGGAAAAAGTATCCTATGTCACTCTCCAGCCTCTAAACTATCTCCATACAAAAAAAAAACATTAATACTTACGACGCTCCGTTGCGACGTGAAAGAAGGACAAACAAACACACACACACACACACACACACACACACACTTTCGCATTTATAATATTAATAAGGATTAGTGCATATACTTACATAAATACAATGAAATATAATATATACATACATATTACTTTGCGAAATACCCAGTGCAAAAAACTATGTCATTAAACTAACCAGCACATCTATCATGAGACGGCCGCGACATACTCTCGATTTTTCTCGCAATATCCGTCTCTATCTTATTAGAACACTTAGAACAAGAGGTATAAGTGCGAGAAGAATCGAGAGTATGTCGCGGCCGCCTCATGATAAACGTGCAGAAATATCGTCGAGAAAATGCTTGAGCAATATGCGCTTGAAGGTGAGTTTTGTTTTTGCTTGTCTGATAGTAAGAGAGAGAGCATTCCAAAGCCGAATGGCCTAGACAGTGAAGGAATTGCTTTTACCCCTCTTACGATGCCCGAAAATAAATTTAGTGGAGTTATTAAGTAAACGTTCTAGTCTGTCCTGGGAAACCTGGGTGATATTAGTGTAGCACACATCAGCATTGAATCAAATACGCAAAATATCATAGCATTTCATCGTCTTGACAGTGTTGTGTGAGAGTCGATCGAAAATCTATAATAGTTCACTGGTCACCGATTGGTTGTAAATTCGGCATGAGCTGTGCATCCATAAACACCACTTTGCCGCGTTACTGCCATCCCTCTCTCTCGCAAGGAACCAAAAAGGTAGAGACATTTCACCCTTGTGGTGCCAGTTGTGGAATAATTTGCATTCTACATTGAATTAGACTACTCTATGGCTAAGAATTGCAACGCTGGCGATGGCACGTCGCCAATGCTACCTTGCAGATAAAAAGCGGCTAAGTGCGTGTCGGGCCACGCGCAGGGTAGGGTTCCGTAGTTGCCCGTCTGTCAGCGAATGTCAAGAATGCGGACTTAAAAGGGGCTTTTGGGGTTTTTATTATAGCTTACCCTCGTAAATATGATTATTTTTATAACAAACCGATGTATAACCAGCACTGATGCTGAGGCGCGACGCCAGACGAGAAAATATACTATTACCTACTAATTTACTTTAAAATTCGAATTACTTAAGTAACTCTTTTATGAAACAACTTCTCAATTGAAATAACGAGGTCAGTAGGTACCTACATTAAGTTTTGTCAAACGATATGTAGGTAATTGGGTACACAACTTTAAAACTAATCGAACCGCAGATCGCAAACTTTTAGCAGCAGCAGGTTATTTACGTAAAATAATTACGAAAATCTCCGAACAGCATCAAGCCGCACATCACAACTAGCCGCGCGCGCAAGAACCACCGTACCGTAAGTCCGCCTAAGTTTAAGCATTGCCACTGGGCAGGCCGCAGGGCAGGTCTTTTGCGCGCTCGCCGCGGGCAAGAAGCACCGTGCCGTAAAAAAGCAACACTACCGTCCACGGTAAAAGGTTCAAATTCCAATGACAATCTATATGCACCCGAAATTAAGTGCATTCCTTACCAGTTAACTAGTTATGTCTACTACTCGTTAACTATGTACTACTGCCATGATTTTTTTCACGTCCCCAGTAGTAGCCATTTCGCCGGCAGGGGGAGGGGCACATGACTCGAACAAAAATTAGGGCTTTAAATCCCATTATCTCGCAAAAGCATAACTGAGTTGAACAATAGTTTCAGAAAATCCGTAATATTTTTGAACAAGCTATCCATTCAACGATACCCCACACTATAGGTTTAACGAGAAAAAAAAATACGTCACCAATTTACACGTAGGAGGTAGGTAAAAAAAATTTTTTTCAGGATTTTATTCTACTGTTTTGTCGGTGTGATTGGTTGATACATCCACGCCGAATAGCAGTTTTCTAGTTGTAAGGGTTACTGAGCTAAGCCGAAGACGGACAGACAGACAGACAGACAAACAGACTCTACTGTTGACTACGGAACCCTAAAAAAAGATTCATAATATTGAAATTCGAGTAAAAGTCTTTTCACCTCACTGTAGCGAGGAAAGTGCAACATGCAAAACAACTTGATAAATTTTTTTTTTTTTAACAGTAATAAAAACGTTAAGTATAATAAGTATAGTATAACGTTAAATATAATAATTAAGTAGAATTTTGGTCAAGTGCGAGTCGGATTTTAGATTTCCCATACATTTTGATACCCAGCGCCTGATGAAGGCAACACGCAATTTTGTAAAAGTTCTCAAATATTTTATTTTATTCTGTTTTTTTAGCATTTGTTGTTATAGCGGCAACAGAAATTATCATCTGTGTTTTTTTTTATATTATGAGCGTTTTACATTTTGTTATCTGTCAAAAGCTACTTAAACACGCTCCAAGGTCAAATTGGTTGTGGCCCACTGGTTTTAAAGGATAAAAGACGGGTTTCCGAGGCAGTGAATGGAAAATAACTATTTTCATGTTGCACTTTCCTTGCTACAGTGAGGTGAAAAGTTTTGTGTTACACACGGGTGCAAATTTATTTTACTTCTCGTGTGTTGAAACACTCGCTACGCTCAGGATTATATTCCTTTCGCTAGCTTGTGTTTCAATTCCACACTCGCGGGTAAAATGCAACTTGGCACCCTTGTATAACAAATAACTATTTCAGGGTTCCTTACTAAAAAGGTAAAAAAGGAAATCTTATAGTGCGACTTCGTCCGTCTGTCTCAACGTTAAATATCTCAAGAACTACTTGTGCTATCAATTTGAAATACATAGTTGTAAACGAGCCTAACGCACGTGTATGGAAAAGGAAAAAATTAAACATATTTATATTTTCTACGAAAAATTTCAGTTCAGTAATTGGGTCAAGTGGGGTATCAAATTAAAGAGCTTTAGATGCACATTCTAAAGCCGATTACAATGAATAAATATCGATTTATGTAGGAAAATGTTGAAAAAAAATATTATTAAATATATTAAAAAATAAAAGGTACCTCTACCTTGGTCATTTATTTATTTGCTAATTCCTATTATATTATTCTGAGATATTTTTTTATTTAATTAGAAATAAATAAAAAAAGGTTCACGTGATAAAAAAATATCGCGGAAAACCCAACAAACATATACCGAGTTCTTTCGTCCTGCAAGTTATAATCAAAAATACCCGTATGGACGCATGACGGCAACTTCTGCTATGTATATGTATATGTTGTTAAGATTTTTCCAAATTTAATAGGCGGGTAAAGACGGGGTATGTTCTGTGAAAGTTTGGACGGAACCCTCGATGCGCGAGTCTGGCTCGCACTTGACCGATTTTTAAAATATATAGGTTGGTATTATTATTCTGTAAAGACTGAATGTCGCTCACTACCTATGAAATTTGTTTAATTAGTCCTTTTTATCAGCGAAGAATATAGCTGTGCGATTAAAAACGGCTGCAAAAACATCTGCTGAGTTCATGTGTTGTTGAGCTTTAGCTTAGTAACGTTTATCAACATAAAATATGGACGACAGATGAGAACCTAGGGGGTCTAGATGATGTGTCTTAAGGTTAACTATTTTACAGTTGATTCGATCTGATAATAATTTTAATTAATTACATGTTTTTGCATTGTATTATTAAGCGGCAAGCGTGTTTTATCGTTTTCGTTTAGACCACTATAACCCGAAATAATTGGAATTGGAGCAAAAAGTATGTGCACGCCAGAAAAACATTTACAGGTCAGTCGTCGGCACCCACACAAAGCACTATCGCATACTACTATATAAAATCTATCGACGTTTTATCAGCAATCGTTTTAAAGTAGAAATAAATATACTTACATATCAAAAATTTGGGTGTGTGGAAAAAATTTCATGTCGCCAAAAACTATTCCACGAATTGCATTACGTTGTTTTTCCTCATCACATAATCATCAATACATTGTTTTTTATTTATTCAAACTACTTCTCATCGTTAATCTTTTCGAATTTGTCTGAAATGCGGGGTAGCGTAACGATTCATCGAATTTACCTGTCATAGAATAATTAGTTGTTTATAGTATTCATTTATCGAAACACGGTTAACAGTTGGTATTGTTGGTTGGTATGGTTGGTTGGTTTAGCATTTTCTACGATTATGTGTTGTTTTTTTTACAGGGAGTGGGGCTTTGCCTCCCGAGCCCCCCCCCTCCCTTTTCTAGCTGTCACGACCTAATCTATTATAATCTGTATACGAAAATATAAGAATTTTGGGAACTGAAACTTATGTTAAACCGAAGTTATAGTAAAGGCGATTCGATGAACGACTATGTCGATGGACAAATAAAATAATAAAGTAAAATTCTATGAGTTGATCGTCGTGTAAAAGGTAATTCGAGCAAATGCATGAGCGATCTAACGAAGTTCGATGAATGATTCCTGAGTGATGATAAAATTCTGCGAATAGTGTTATAGGAAACGATAATCGATGAAACTATTTTCGGTATAATGATGGGTTCCCCAAAAAATTGTAGTCGCTGCTATGGTACAAGTATTATATTAAACGTTTTGAGAAATACTGTATTCTGTGTGAGCAACTATACACAGTGCCTTAATTAAATCAATAGTATATTGATTGCGCTAGTATCTCGAAACGCAAATGTTTCAAACATTTGGGCTGAAAATCAGAGGAATACTTTCTATCACCATAATCATCTGTAACTTGCACATTTTTAAAGGGGACGCGCGTTCGGAAACGTTTAAGAGATTTAACAGTGAAATAAACTTTTCAGAACGTGGCTGTCATATCGACTGGTTAGTTTACCAGCTAATTTGTCCATTTGATGACAGGGTTATTTATATATCCATACTAGCTATTGCCCGCGACTTCGTCCGCGTAGAACTTAATTGCTATCGTCTTAGAAAAATGGTTGCTATGAAATTATTTTAGGCACGAGCTAAATTCTTTCTGTCCCAAACAACTTCTACCATATTAAGGGATGATTTCCGAGATAAAAATGATCCTATATCCTTCCAAGGGTCTTATATTATCTCTACACCAGTTCTAGGTTTATGCGTAAAAGGTTTAAATTGCTGAATCTAAAAAAAATCTTAATTTTTTTACATGTATAAATATTTTAAGCATCATCAATAGACTACTTAAATTGTATTTTTTTTTATGTCTACTAAGTACTACATTACTGAAAATGCCGTCTTATCCCTTGCCTACGTTATAAATTACAATTCTGTTGTAAATTTCAAGCTTTTTGTACCAGTACTTAGTTTCGGCTATGCGTTGATGGTCAGTCAGCACTTCCTCTTTTTAACCCCCGACGCAAAGAGAGGGGTGTTATAAGTTTAACGTGTCTGTGTATCTGTCTGTGGTATCGTAGCTCCCAAACGGATGTAACGATTTTAATGCGGTTTTTTTCCTGAGTGTTCTCTTAGCCATGTTTCATGAACATCTGTTCAGCCGTTTTTGAGATATTGGACTTTGAAATGAAAATGTCGGGGTTTTTTCAACTTTTCTAAGTTGTAGTTATATATGTAATATAGATTTATATTATCCACGTATCCACGAACTCATTGCAAATTGTGCAAATTATATACCATCTTATTGTCCGTGTTTTTATCGAACCAAGGCAGCGTAGGCAGATCTAAACGGTGCTCGTCCAAATCCAAATATTTATAGACACTTCCGAGTCATCGAGCGGTCAAGAGTACCCGGAATAATATTCACAAGCATGGCGGATCTCTTGACAATTGAAAAGAGGCTCTAGTATAAGTTTTACCGAAACAAAACGTTACGACCGCGTACGCGTTTAGCTGTCAAATCCCATACAAATTGGGTGTAAAACGCAAACGCGATCGTAAAGTTTTGTTTCGGTAAAACTTATACTAGAGCCTCTGGCTTAATCTAGTCTGTTTTGAATGCAAACATTGTCGTGGTATAGCGGCAATACTCTTAGTCGAGTGATTTCCGCAAGTCAGGATTTTCTGTACAAGTAATACTTCTTTAATCCGATACTCAATTCGATTAGGAATTATTGTTTGAAATGTTACACACAGTATAAGTATACACAATAGTCTCGAAAATATGACCTTAATCAAAACAAATACCTTTAAGTGTAGTGACTTAAAGAGGGTGTTATTTAGAAACTTTTTAACCGACTTAATAAAGGCGGAGGATCTGAATTCATCGGTCTTGCATTTATGTATGAATGAAATAAATGAATTTTATTCTGCAAGTAGGCCGTAATGGCACTCTTACAAGTAAAAATTCTACCAGCGTTTCTGAAAAAGAAGACCACTGTTAAGAAGAAACGCCGAAACAAACTCAACAGTCATTCATTTTTGAAGTGAAAACTTTTTTAGCGGCGCTGTGCACTTTTTGGGATGGGGAAAAATTGTTGGAATTTCGTGTATCTACGCCTGGACCGATTTAGCTTTTTAGGGTTCCGTAGTCAATAAGGAACCCTTATAGTTTCGCCATGTCCGTCTGTCCGTCCGTCTTCGGCTTAGCTCAGTCACCATTACTACTAGATAACTGTAATTCCGCATGGGTATATAAATCAATCACGCCGACAAAACAGAAAAACAACATCTTGATTTTTTTTTGTATTACACCACCTACACCTAAAGTGGGGATGTATTTTCCTCTAGGGTCCTCAGGTCAGAATCTGATGATGGGATCCTGGAGATATCGAGGGAACTCTTCAAATTTTATAGGTGCACACAGCAATTGGGTTGTTTCTGTAATAATCAACGCGTTTGCTCTTGGAAAGTAGTTTGTGTGGTACTTAAGTGGAAATACTCGTATTCATGTATGTGGCTTGGCTTGGTACTGAATTGAAGTCGGTTAAAACTTTGTTTTTAAAGTAAATTACTTTATTTGCATAGTACTCAGTACTAAATTGTAAATAACCATCAAGCATTAGTAACCACATTGACCCATGCAAGCGACAATATTTTCTTTCCAAAACCCTGAAACCAATTCAATTTCCAACGTTCCATTCAGCAAAGTTAAGACTCGTGCACATGTCCATATGAATAGGTATGCGAGCGCTGAAGCATTGTGGCGGGGCGATGAAACAGCCACCGATAGCGACCCATCGGATGTTAATGGATGCAAATGGGTGAATTGAATATTCCTAGCTCGGTTATCTAAACTGTGTAGTAACATATTACGCTGTAGCTGCTTAGACAGCGGCGGGGAATAGTCCAGAGGCTCTAGTACAAGTTTTACCGAAACAAAACTTTACGATCGCGTTTGCGTTTTACCCTCAATTTGTATGGGATTTGACAGCTAAACGCAAACGCGGTCGTAACGTTTTGTTCTGGTAAAACTTATACTAGGCTACTGGAGTTGATATTCTAAGTCGCTTTGTTAGTAAATAAGTACAATGTTACGCTGCGATTTTCAAGTATTACATATAATGGTGGGTTGCACAAACTGTCTGTAATCTAAAGTGGTGTTATTTAAAATCTGAATTTATGGAAAGTTTAACAAGTTTCTATAGGATGAAAGCTGTCGGCGCCGTGTTTAACATTGATCGGAATGTAATCCCGCAACCCGCGCTAAGTAATCAAGAGTCGGTTAACTCTTGTATTGGTTTTGGTCAAATTTCTGTTCCGAGACAAGATTTTGAGTCATTTCATTTGTCATCCTAGCATGAGTCATAGTCAAATTTTACTTGTAACTGTAAGATATGTTAATACGCATTTAAACATGCACCTAGTTAAATGGACTACATAGAGGCTCCAAATATGATGAAGTCTTCACTAAAGGTCGACCCAGTAACTGAGACAGCGCGGGAGGGTTGTAAAGTCCCTGCTGCCCGCAAACCATCCTTTGACGTCTCCCCTCTTGCCCCTGCGCCATCACGGGCACCGGCGCCGTCTCAGTTAAGGCCCTGCCTAGCGTCAACATTAGGTATTTTAAGCCACGCCCCGTGCGCGTCCTTCACCCAGCATTAAAAGTCTCGTACCACTCTAGTTACACACACAAATGAAAACTAGCCAAGTCAGACCTTGGGCTTTAATATATTTTCCTAAGTTATAAGAAGAAATGATACTTTAAGTTGTTATAAAATATTGTATGTTGTTATAAATAAATTTCAGGACTGACCATTGAACTTGGCACCCATTTAGATCTCACTTCTTTTGTCGTTGAAGTCAACAACTAAGGCATATATAATAATAATGAACTTGACTCTCATTTCACATTTATATTTTTGAAGGGATAGATTTAAAATAAATAACTAGAATTCGACCAACAGTGGATTCCTGCCAAAAGATAATCACTGTCCTTTAGCTATGCGACTTCCACGTTGGCAGCAGCCAACATGCTTATGCTGCACGAAATTTGCATACAAAACGCACATAACTTAAGGCATAACATGAAGATTGCACCAAGTTATAGCCAACATCACCAGTGGATCACAAATTCATAACATTACCGCGACGGGTAAAGTTTTGACATCCCCCGAGTCTGATATATACAACGATAACATTGAAATCTCGTACCTTCCTCAAACGTATTTAAAATGTCCACCTTAATCCCTGAATCGAAAGGTTCACTTTTGAGCACGCCTTTGTGGTTTAAGAGATCGTGAAAGTATTCCATTGATGCAATGAACGCAGATTATCGTGGTACTTTTTCCAGAGGAAAATAAACCTTTTTGGAATTACTATAAAATTCAAAGTTGATTAAGGCAGTTCTGACAGTTGGCATTTTGACGGTCCATGATTTGGATGCAGTCGAGAAGTTTGCAGTTCCATAGTTGTTTCACAGAGTTTATTATTCGTTCTCTACTGTATAAAACATACCTGGTAAGTATTACGAGTATGAACAATTTATGTTGCTCAAGATTAGTTGTGTTGGTTATGGCATTTTAAATTTGAAATTATGTCTTCATAACGTACAGTACATCGATCGCATCACGCAGAAGTGACTTGCTCAGCTGTAATTGAATGGCAAAGGACTACTCCATGCTTCGCGTGAATTATGGATTATTTAATCCAGATCTATCAAACCATCTCCGCACACTGACAATAAACCGTCTGTAATCGTAGGGGTGTTTGTTAAAATCTGATTGTATGGAAAGTTTGACAAGTTTCTAAGCGATGACACCTGCCGTCGCCATATTTAACGTTAATCGGTCTGTCATCGCAAGTTGGCGCAACCCACCCAATAGTTTCAGACTAAATGGCATCATTATTTATGTCGTTTAACCGTGAATGTAGATAAAGAAAATCAGCAAATCTTTACGGTCCGATATGCGAAAGGATATGTAAACAGCCCGTCAATTAGCATGGAGCGTGGTGATTCATCGATTCTGCTCGCTTATTGAGATCTATAGCCGCAATCGCGATAGTGTCGGGACTCGACCGTCTAGGTTTGAAAGGCTTGAACTGACTTTATCGATACAACGAACACCGCATAGAACTCAAACTAACGTCTATGCCTCATATTACCTCATGCTATTTGATAAGAACTTCCGGGTAACTTAACTAATCGTTATTAAGAGCCGCCAGGACGCTCGACCCTCTATACAAACTTAATTTGGTTCTCATTTTAATACGGCATGCTAGAATAACATGAAACTTTGTATAAACACTGGGATCCGAAATATCTAGATCTCGGAAACTAGTCTCTGTGGTTTGACGTTTAAATTTAAAAAAAATTGAGTGAGTAGAACTTTTTTATAGGTTCAAAGTTTCAAATCGCTTATTTAATATATTTTTTTCTATCATAATTTATATAGCAACAGAAACTTTATTCTGACCTAGATAAGGCGGATCCCATTGTGTATAAAAAGTTAATTCCGTATACTGTTTTAAAATGAGAAACAAACTACGTTTGTATGGAGAGTCTACTTAAGTCAACCGTGCTGTGGGCTCTTAAGGCTCCATGTCTGCGGTGGCCATAATTCAATTTGTTTGACAGCGGTCCATGCGGTCCACAGTGGCGGCCCCATAACTGCGGGGACAATCATCTCGCCGAGATACGTTATCGTGGCGTCCGCCCGCCCACGCTATCTGCTACATGTGCGGACAACGACGGGAGTTTCTATGTGTAATCTGCTTGTAAACTATGTATGTTGGCATAATAGTGTAATTTCATTTCATTTTCACTCAACTGTTCTGAAGAAAAGTAATGCTTTTCTAACGCATTTTTGTTTAATGTAAATTGATTTGATGGAAGTGGTTTCGTTCGATGCGTCTTGATTGTTAGAGTGTCGAGGGAGCCCAATTTTATAAAGATATCTGCAATTTACAGTTTCAAAAAGAAGCCTACGACTTTAATCACCTTATTGCCTTTGTGTGAAATTAGGATATATATTGCAGTAGTGGACTGTACAAAAACAAGAGAATAGAACAAAGGAAGTCTAAAACAGCGGAAAACCATAAACAAGGAAGACTAGCTCTAAATCAAGCCTTATTATGCCCATTGCCGTCTGCGCAGTGACAGGCCGGCCGGCCACTTTTGGAAGCGTCGTGCGCGCACGCTGATATTAATAACTGATAATCGTATGCAAGCATAGCTTATAAGTTATGAGCGCAATGTGACACGAGCCCTCGCCGAGTCACCCTTACAAGGGAACGCATGACTTCCGCGGTAAAGGCTGTGGTTGGAGGTAAGCGGAGAAAATAAATAATCAAGTTCATGTAAGGAACAGGCACTTAGTTAGAACCTCGGTAATCTTAGTTTTGATTAAATTCCACACAAAGCAGCAGCGAGATAATGATATTTCAGATCTAAAGTTGCAACTAAAAGTGCCAAACCCAGGCTAAAATATCAGGTCTAAATCATACAAGTAAGTAACTAACACAACATTTTTACCATTTAAGTCAATTATTATTATTTATTACTTAATTAAAGTGAAGATGAGCTATTTTTAGATATGAAATTGAAGCCTATAGAAGTCTAGATGAATCCATAATATTATGTATCAACCTCAGACTACGATATACGTTGTGCTATGACGAACTAGGAATGGTGAAAAAAAGAAATTCTCGCGAGTTCTACAGCTGACAGAGCAACTAGTATTTTTGTAGGTAATAATCTACCTGTATGCAATATTGTTTGAATCCAACAAGTTTCTGTCAAAAATTTCATTTTTGGTACAAGCTTTTATTGCCGACTGTAATCATAATCATAATCATAATAATCATAATAATTTATTTATAAAACCAATTTACACGTCAACAATAATAAATAATAGAATTAGTAGTATTAATTCACTACAATGTATGTGTATGATAGTTATTACAAACAGTTCTGATTAATTGCTTAATGTTAAAGAGTATGATAATAATAATAGTCAATATTAAAATGTACATAGTGTTTATAGTAACCCGGTGGAACATTAACATATAGTAGCGGTAAAAGTTTTATGGCTTATACGCACCGAATTCGTCGTAGCTATAAAACGATTGCTCGATAAGCCACTGCTTTAGGCGGAACTTCAAGCTGCCCAAGCTTGGAGCATCAATTATGTTTTTAGGCAACTTATTGTAGACAGTGGGGCCCATGACGTGAGTGAGTTTAGATGACTTGGTCGACGTCCGGCCTATACCCACAATTTTATCTGCGTTCCGCGTTTCGCGCGAGCTTACCATTCTAAATGTTTTAAATGAAGACAAATTCACTCTCACATATACAGCCACATGCAGAATGACTATTGCCGGCAGTGTTAATATACCCAGCTTCATGAAAAGAGGCTTCGCGTGGGTATCGTGGGGTACTCGAGCGATAGTTCTCACTGCGCGTTTTTGGAGGCGGAACACCCGCTCCCACCCCGCACAGCGGCCCCACAGCTCAGCGCCATACTGTAGCAGTGAGTGCACGGTAGCGAAGTAGCAGGTGCGCGCTGCCTCTGCAGACACCGACCTCGTAACCCGGCCCAGTGCGAAGCACGCGCTCCCCAATTTTCCACACAGCCTGTCTACGTGCTGATTCCAAGCCAGGCACGTGTCGATCTCAAACCCTAAGAAGGTTGTATTGCTGGCTTGCTCAAGTACCTCATTGCCTACCCTGACAGTGAGCGGTCTTATCCGTTTCAATAGCTCACGAGTCAAGGATGTCGTTGACTGGCCCTCTCTATATGCGAACTGCTTTTCAGACAGGGCACCCGTACCGGCCAGAAAGGTCGAGAGGCGACTGCTAAGACTTTGAGCTCCAGAACCTTGGCTATTGCTGGGATTATGGAGACAGGTCTATAGGCATCCATGTCGAGTCTCTTCCCTTCCTCATCAGATTAGCTCGATGGTGAATTGGATGGTGATATTGAATAGTCATCCAAACTATACTTATAACCAAAATTTCAGCACAATCGGTCGCCGGGAAGTGGATCAAATTTAACTTGCAAGATTTGATTACAGACAGACAGACAGACAGACAACGGGACAGGTGAACGTAAATAAAAGCTTGTGATAAAAATAAATTAGCAGAAAGCGTCATGCGTGGCTCCAGCCTAATTCAACACGATTACGTTCGAAACCTACTCAAATGTCAAAACATCTATCGTCTGTCGTGACATTAGCAATCATCAGAATCAATTACGGGGATTAAGTTATTGCCTCGACGATGGCTTGCGTGCGACAGAATGTCCATGAATAGGCCAATTACTGTGAGAAACTCGATGGAAAACTTCATTCCCGTTTCGTTATATTACTGAATTTTCATCGTGATTGTAACATTAAAAAGAAGAATCGTAATAGTTTAAGCCAACAAGACAACCACCACCACAGATAAATATACACTTCACGGACAAGAAAACCTTTCGAACTTATGATAGTTGCGTTTATCATGTGATAATGACAGCATTCAGATATCATAGAAAGTGATGGATGCGGCGATCACACGCCTTCAGAAGACACATTTAACTCGCGAACGGCATTATAAAAACACTGTTAGTTTCTATGAATAGCCAATTGCTATTTTCTTTGTCGATCACCTTAAATCTAAGAGTAAAATATTAAAATAGAAGCGACAAATGCTGGTTAATGATGAGTTATATGAAGTTTTCTTGCCCATAAAGTCTGGTTTAGGTGGAATCTTACCGGCGCGGTGCAAATGTCACTCGTCTACAAATCATGCCATGCAGGTGCAGCTGACTACGGTCCTTACCTGAAACAATAAACAGTTATTAGGATTTACTAAAGCTGAAGGCGAAGGCGTGAAAAGTAGAGATGTGTTTGCTGAAAATTGGATTCTGGCAACTGCTCGAATTAAGCTAAAATAAAATAATAATAATAATAATAATAATAAATATTAGGGGACAATCTTACACAAATCGACCTAGTCCCAAACTAAGCAAAGCTTGTACTATGGGTACCAGACGACGATAAACATACTTATATAGATAAATAAATACTTAAATACATAGAAAACATCCATGACTCAGGAACAAATATTCGTGCTCATCACACAAATAAATGCCCTTACCGGGATTCGAACCCAAGACCTCTTGCTTCGTAGGCAGGGTCACTACCAACTAGGCTAAAGCGGTCGTCAGCTATATGTAAACTCGTGAGAACACAGGCAGTGGAGGTAAGGTCTATGAAAAACTTGTTTCCTAAAACATACAAAGAATTTTAGGTAAAAGCAACATCATGAACCGGAAGTTTGTGTAATCGGATAGCCCGGGGAATGCTCGAGCCTTCAAAGGAGGCAAAAAGGTCACCCCTTTACCGGGGTTAAGCTCCGAGATTTGCACTTCGCGAGGGTGCTTGAGTCATTAGGTCCTTGCTAATTTATTTACTCAAAACGGGAAGTTTTCGGATGCCTCAAAGTAAAGTTTAAAGATGTAGTAGTAGTGGTGTTTAAATCTTAAATTACACGTGAATCACCTGAAAGTTATTGCCAGTCGGCATAGTCTAACGAAAAATTACAGCTAAATATTTGAAAGCTATCCTACTAATATTATAATTGCGAAAGTTTGGATGTTTGTTACTCAACCGATTTGGATGAAATTTTGAACGAAGATAGTTTATAGCCTGGATTAAAATATAGGAACTATCCCTGGTCCACGCAGACGAAGTCGCGGGCGCAAGCTAGTTTTCTATATATTTTTAAGACATACGTGTCATATTTTATATGAACACTGTCTAGGTCTTCCCGTGTGGATGGTATGGTATAGCCCAAACATGAGTCATATCAACGGATATTCATTAGTTTTACGCATTATCCTTTAACAACAGGTGCTTATTACAAGCTTTTATTTACTTTCACCTGTCCCGTTGTCTGTCTGTCTGTCTGTAATCAAATCTTGCAAGTTAAATTTGACCCACTTCCCGGTGACCGATTGAGCTGAAATAAATAAATGGATGACAATTCAATATTATGGTACCATCGAGCTTATCTGATAATGGAGACAGAAGGTGACCATGGGAATTCAGTACTTAACCGACGTTGAGTTTGGGCTCGTTAGAATCGTCTCAGTGAGCAGTTAATGATGGTGTACAGAAAAGTACAGTCGGCAATAAAAGCTTGTACCAAAAACGAAATTTTTGACAGAAGCTTGTTTTGAATCTATTAATATGAGTTGACAAGCCAACGGTTGTTGGCTACTCCTAATAATTCTGACAGAGCGTGTTTATCCTTCAAGATTTGTACCTCAACTACCCATAGTTATGATTACACCAAAGTAAGAAACTGCAGTCTGGACGCATGACAATCAGGTCGAGAAGTTCAACATTGTGTTCCTGCGAGGCGAGGGTCAGCGGTCGGCTAACGATATCTAACAGAGTTTCCCGGCCAAGTGTTTGCGTTCCATTTGTCTTGTCGCTGTCGCGTAGTATGAAATATCGTCGACTCGTAACCTATTGGATTATGTGTTACTATTATATACTGAAAGTTTAGGTACCTACTTATTTCTTGAAATACTTAATCCACACGTTGCAATTATGTAAATATACTTTGACTAATTGACGATTGACGTGAATATAATTTTTAAACAAGATGGAAAAAAATCTCAAGCCACACTAAAGTGGCCTAAACGGGTGCGCTTTTGTTCACATAAATTTTTTAACTTTATCATTGGAACTCCGAATATGTTTTTCATAAAATTTTACACCATAATAATCATTATTCATAATATTAGTTCTTAACAACGATCGTAACTCAGAACCATCGAATTCATTATGAAGCCGTCTTTTATCCTTTAAAACCAGTGGGCAAAAACGCATTTTATCCACTAGTGGGGAAATTAATTTGACCTTTTTTTTTAAGCTTCTATTTTAAAGAGGCTTTTGTACACTCGTGGTGACAATGCCAGCCTTTGACCTTGGAGCGTGTTTAAGTAGCTTTTGACTGATAACAAAAAGTAAAACGCACATTATACAAAAAAATCACAGATTATGTATTTATGTTGCCGCTATAATAACAAATATTAAAAAACATTATAAAATCAATATTTAAGAACTTTAAAAAAAATGCTTGTTGCCTTCCCTTGTCCCAAAATGTATGGGAAAACTAAAATCCGACTCGCACTTGACCAAAATTGTACCTGATATTACCGTTATTTTTGCTGTAATTTTTTTTTAATATCACTAATAAGTTGTTTTGCACGTTGAACTTTCCTCGCTACAGTGAGGTGAAAAGTTTTGCGTTACACAAGGGTACAAATGTATTTTACTTTTCGTGTGTTGAAACACTAGCAGCTATAGCATCCTTTCGCTTGCTCGTGTTTCAATTCCACACTCGCGGGTAAAATACAACTTTGCACCCTTTTATAACAAATAACTTTTGTTATTAGGTATATTAGTACTAACAAAATTATTATGTATGTCCGTAATGAATGAAACTGTTATGTTAGAAACAGCAGCCTGTTCTTAGTAATGAAATTATGAAGATTTTTTTAATGAAAACTGTCCATTATGAGTTCCGAGCTTAGTTATAGAAATTGAGGAACATAAAATTTGTGAAGAGTGATGATTATGAATATAAATCGTTAGTCGACCGACCGAGCGAAGCGTCTATGCTTCAGCTTGGACGAAAAATCGTTTTTCCTCATGTCCAGATGTTTGGATTTCCCCCTGTTCTCGCCTAGAGCTCACATTTCTCAACCGATTCTCATGAAATTTTGTGAGTAGGTTCGGAAAGTATACAGATTTTTTTTTGTCGTCAGTTTTTCGAAATTTTAAAAAATGGCGGAGATATGGGTTGAGATTGAGAACGTAAAAAAATACAAGAAAGGGGTCAGCGTTGACTACTGACTTAAAACAAATTTTATGTTCCGTCCACTGTGTATCTGGACCTTTACTAGATTCAACCGTTTTGAAACAAACCCGCGAGGTCTACAGCTCACAGAGCCACTAGTATATTAAAACATAGGACAAAGAATTTTATGAGAGCCAATATGGACCCGGCCTATACATATTCCAACGAATTAGGGAAGTTTTGTTTTGAGGTTAGCAAAAAACTTCCCAGAGATGAATAACTGTTTTCTAAGCAAAAATGCTACTAAACAAAGACATTATACGAGCTGTTAAAAAATGGGAAGATGCAGAGCGGGCGCTCACAAATTGGCCACTCGAGTTGCAGGGCCTCGCTCAGGACTCTGCGCTGCACTCTTATTTACGTAGGAACAATGTTGGGTTGAGGATTTTTAACAATATAATATGTTAAAATTATGGAAGAATTCTAACAGGACGAGGGACAGATACATTTAGTACGTAGTATAGTACAATAAATCTCAAGTGTAAATACGTTTGAGATTGACGTGGATTGGTGAAGTGATATATTGGCTTTAATCGTGATATGGCGTCGATGTAACGTGATTGACTACGTCCCGTGTTACTAAGACACATCTAATTCCTCTTCTATAGTCAAGTGTAAAAATATGCATCGAATCAATCCTTTCAAAAAAATGTACCGACCCCTTAATTCGACACATGGCACCCATATTTTTGCACTTGACCGTACTGCAATGTCAAAATACCTACTGACATTAATTGAAAGACAGCTTCAGAGCCCTTCATTCCGGAACATTGCTCTGTATTTTTGTGTAGCCGAGCACTGTTTGAGCAATATACTTGAAACTTACATAATTACCTTATTGGAGCTCCATTCAATATGAAATCAAAACTTGGCGCTTCGCCAAGCCACGTGGAGCCGGCTTACGGATAGTTGCCAAGAAAAAGCTGAATTGAGAAAGCATTAAACACGGAAATTGCATTATTGCTTTTGAATTTTTCTGAATATTTAGAAATGTGATCGCAGGGGTAATCACGTAACGTTATGAACGCGCCTTAGGTAGACCCAACTGTCATTTTTCCGTATAAAAATAGTCATTTAGATCTACCTAACGTCCGTATACAATGCGTTACGTGATCGACGTGCAGAAGTACGTTAAATGCAGGATCGTGCGATCATACGAAAGAAACAAACGAGATCAGATATACATTATGGTGTGGTGATTGAATAAATACCATCGTAATACGAGAAAGCGTTTTGTGCAAATTGGTTTTACGTACACTAATTTTGCTTTATTTTCGTTGTAACGTTTTATGTTTGTGAGATACAAGGATACTCAAATTAATCACAAGTGTAAAAGAATAAAGAGTAAATACCACGATTAAGACAATAAAATTAAGGTGAGCACTGTCCAAATGTAAACTTACAGCACCAAACTTTCTGCCTTTTCGACGCTTGTATACAATGTTGAAACAGCGAATTTTACCCACAAAACTCTCCATTGTCGTCCAACGTTTAAAATCAACGCAGGCACAATGGCCGAGGCTGGCCCGCAATGGCGCTGTGACAATGAAAACTTCCAATGTTTGTTCAGCGTTAGGCGTTTCATTTGGTTTCTTTTTGGAAAAGTGCTTTGAAGTGTCGCGTTTAAGTGTTGGGCGATAAAAATAGTTGTTTGTGTTTACCTACAGGATATTTTGACGACATTTTGTTTTTACGTACTTCAACGTAATATTAAGTTCGAGAATATATATATATATCCACCTACATCTATGCCTTTGTACATAACAGCCCGAACATTAATATCCCGTATATTTTACATCTATTATTTTATCCGACAATACCCATTTCACTTGCCAAATGAGTACCTCAATCCTACGAGTAGGTACCTTACCTATCAATGTCTCCTCATTCTTGGCAAGGACTATGCTATGAATCTAAATCAGAACTTGACCATTCCATTTATACTAGTGCCTCCGTGAGCTGTAGATCTCGCGAGCCTGTCTTTTCTACAAAACAATAAATTCATTAGAAAAACTGAATTGACAAAAAAATACATATACTATATAATTACTAGGTTCTGCCCTACTCTCCGTCCGCGTCGAGCTCATTCGTATCGTGGCTCCATACAAACTTTCACCCCCTTATGGAGTGATTTCCGAATAAAAACTATCCTATGTCCTTCCCCGGAGCTCAAACAATCTATACCAAATTTCATCCAAATCGCGTCAGCGGTTTAGGACAGACAGACAGACAGACTGCAGTCTGTCTGTTACCTCTTCCGACTGGCTGACAAACAGACAAGACAGATACACTTTCGCATTCATAATATTAGTATGAAAGTATGGATTGAACCTGCTCACAAAATTTCACAAAAATCGGTTGAGACATGTACCTGTAGAGGAGAACAGCCGGATATAAGAAACGAAGAACTACGTTCGCTTCGCTCGCTCGTTCGTTCAATTAAAGTCCAGAGCAAACTCTGTCGTTGATTTGTCAAGTTAATTAAAAGTGCCGAGTAAACAATGCGATAGCGCGGCGATATCTTTTTCTAATTCAAAAATAAAATTTCAGTCTAGAAAACGCGTTTGTTGTGACTTTTTTTTAAAGACTACGCTTTCTGCTTTAAGTATGGTTAAGATTATTTAATGTGGCCGACTTTTTATCTATCTGTGATTGGAATTAGAATGGTCTCGTCGTCCTTGGACGGTAGAGTTCCTTTTTGAATGCATTTCCGCCAACTCAAATAATCTCAAGTATACTAACTCTACAACTTTTTCTCAAACAAATACTTGCTTGCCCATGCTATTAAAGCCTGTATATGGAAGTCAGACCGCTCAAATTCTTCTAACGAGAAAAAAAAAAATTTCAAATAAATTGCAACTCACTATCTGTGCCTCATATTAACTCCGATTTTTCTTAGTTTTGTAAACACTGGTTTATTTGCGTTAGCGTTCTCTAACTTGTATCAGTTGCAATCATCCGTAAGAATCTGTTATCTTCGTTGATAATATATACTCGACATAGGCCTCCCCCAAAGAGGGCCACAATGACCGGTCCTGTTATAAACTTACTGATTTACTATTATACTTTTCCTATATATTATTAGGAGAAAAATCATTAGGTAAGTATCCTACTGATATTATAAATGCGAAAGTTTAGATGTTTGGATGTTTGTTACTCAATCACGCTTAAACGGCTGAACCAATTTGAATGAAATTTTGCACGAAGATAGTTTATAGCCTGGATTAAAATATAGGATAGTTTTTATCCCGGGTCCACGCGGACGAAGTCGCGGGCGGAAGCTAGTATCTATTATACTTAATGATTTTTCTCCTTTGAATCGTTCAAAGATTGAGTGAAGGAGATTGGGATGAGGGTAAATGTTACAGATTAAACGATAGTCGTTTTTCAAGCGATAATACCAGCGAATAAAACGGATTCAATGGATTTATTTTTGTAAAAAGGAATACGTCTATTCAAATTCGTTGCCACAACTGAACTAATCAAATATTATTGAGTTCAAGAAAATGTATTGTGTAGGTTAGGATATAAACAGCAAAATTCCTCGCAATCCTACTAATATTATAAATGTAAATGTTTGGATGTTTATATGTTTAGATGTTTGGATGTTTGTTACTCAATCACGCTAAAACGGCTCAACCGATTTGGATGAAATTTTGTACCTAGATGTTTATAGCCTGAATTAAAATATAGTGGATCGTTTTTATCTTGGGTCCACGCAGACGAAGTCGCGGGCGGAAGCTAGTTCCTAATATGGATGAATGTTACTTTTTTGTATTACGTATAATCTACGCATTTGACCACTATCTCATCTGATGGTAAGTGATGCTGATGAATGATGATGAGTTCGAGGGTGTTACACGCATACCTAGATGGATATTGCAAAGCTCCAAGTCATAAGTAGCTGGTAAAAGGTTCACAATATGAACGAACGAAAAAACATTGCTTGTGCATAAATAAGTACAGCAAACTTCAGAACATAGCCTAACGCTCTGACGATCACGACATAAATACAAGTTATTTTTCTACGGCACCGCCTGTACATTTCCCTATACTGTGTCAAGTTGCCACATCTGCCGCGGACGAGCGCGGAATGATAACATGCAATATTTCCCTCCGTTGCTCTCAGTGTCTTCGCAATATTTCCTTCTCCGCTGTTATCTGTTTCAGTTCTATCATTTCCGTTCTAATATGAATACGACGAAACTTCTATCGGATTACAAAGTCGTGAAACAAATACGTACTTTCTTTACTCAGTCTTGTTTTATTTTGGCGAAAGTTTACTATATATTATTTATGCTCATCGTTCAGTATTTGTGGGTTGGGGTTAATAGTTATTTGTTATACAAGGGTGCAAAGTCGTATTTTACCCGCGAGTGTGGAATTGAAACACGAGCAAGCGAAAGGATGCTATAGTTAAAGTTTTAAAATAGAATCCTGAGCGTAGCGAGTGTTGCAACACACGAGAAGTAAATACATTTGCACCGTGTGTAGGTAACACAAAATTTTTCTCCTCACTGTAGCGAGGAAAAGGCAACATGCAAAACCACTTTATTTAATTTTTTTTTTTTAACAGTAATAATAACGTTAAGTAATATCAAGTAGAATTTTGGTCAAGTGCGAGTCGGATTTTGGCTTTCCCATGCATTTCGAGACCCGGCGCCTGATGATTTGATGAAGGCAACAAGCAATTATTTAAAGTTCTTAAATATTTATTTTATTCTGTTTTTAGTATTTTTTGTTATAGCGGCAACAGAAATACATCACTGTGTTTTTTTTGTATTATAAGCGTTTTACGTTATACTGTCAAAAGCTACGTGAACACGCTCCAAGGGAAAATAATAGGTTCCATTAGCAATTATTTGCAAATCATAATTATGTAAATTAACTGCGCAATTATTTTTCCAAAATACAAACCTTCAATGGACTAGGTGTATGAAATATTCCTAGATATTTTTCTAGCACGAACGAGTGATTGACAAAATAAAAACATCGACAGTCCTGTTATCGATAAGTACCACTTCAAAGTCAGAGGTAATACAAAGGTATATATATATATATATAGGGTAATAGGGTGCGTTAGAAAATAGATAATAATAACAAAACTATCAATTTATTTATATTTTACATGCTTCAGAAAACAATTTGGAATACTTTCATAACTTTCGTTCTTCGTGTTACTGAATTAAGAATATATATATTTAATTATATTTAGATAAAAATATAATTAAGGGGGGTTTGGGTTTAATTTTTTTTTATAAGTAGCTGGTAATTTTATCATTATTATTATTATGTATGTCTTTCCCGCTCACGGGACAATGACGTCCCGGACCTTTGGGAGGCGTGCGTGGAGCTAGGTACCTACAAAGTACCACCTGAGCCAACACGTAGAGGCCCTTTTGACAATTTAATAAAATGCAAGGAGTACACCGAGCGGATGCTGTCCCTGCCCGTGTCATGGGACGCACACAGGGACAGCACCCGCTGAGGAGTATAGGGCCTATTGATGGTTGATGGAATCTAAATGAAACGGGTTATTGGGTGAAAATGATGGACTAGTGGCTGGGCTATTGGGTGAAACATCGGACGCCTGCCTAATAAAACTGTCTCACTTTTTATCTCTGGCAGACGGTGACTCGCCAACTGCTAGATGGGCCCCTATTAATAGCGACATTAAAAAATGGCCTAAGGGCAACACCGGTCAGAAAGCTGGGGGGAAGAGAGGTGGCACTGGACTTTAAACATATAGCCAACTCGCCACTTAGGTGTCCACATCAACCCTCGAGCAACAGCTCTTGCGACTCCACTCTGAACGGCCAGTAAAGGCAAGCCAGAGACAGGGGGCCTGTCCAACCATCCACCCGGTCGGCTCAACCTGACCACAGGACACCCCCAGGAGTACTCAGGTACGTAGGGTCGCTACGCCCTAACAGCCCGCCACAAGCTGCCTTACGTTGACTGATTGCACCAGAAATCTGGTGGGCGATGGGGCCGTCACATCCCTACGCCTATTATTATTATTATTATTATTATTTTTGTTTTAGTTTATAATATAGGTTTAGTTTAGTTATATTCCGTTATAAATATATACTTTTAAGGTTCCCATGTAACTAGAAATGTCATGTGATGTTGAATAAAGTTATTTTTATTTTCTAAATATGTTGCCGTCTTAGCTATAATCCCATTATATTTTAATTATAATATATATTTTGTTAAGAATATATTTGCCTTACTATGCAATGTGAATAAACGTCACATTATGTCAATTATTTACTTTTTAATGAATAACGTCTATGAATATAAAAAGTTTGATTACTTTTTTATATTGGTAATAAGTAGAGGAATGAAATGAAATGTATATTAAGATTTTTCCTCTCTATCATTATTTCGATGAGTTTGAATGACATGTGAAAATTTTCAAAAAGCAATACTGCATGTTTTTCTCACAGACTTATAATGAAGTACAAGCCGCCGCAAATACAGTAATTTGTACGTCAGTGAACATGCACAACTCTGAACAAATAAAACGTGACTTCAGTAGAATGTTTTTGTAGTAGACATCAACGTTGACTTGATAAACTTCCCCTGCCTTAAATATTTTTGGTAACTCTTTTTTTATACTACAATCAAGATAAACAAAAAAAAATCAATACACCCTGAAAGTTTCATGTAGGCTGCTCTATATAAAGAACTATTCATTGCAAATTATTAAAATAAATGTTATCAATAGTATTCGGATTTTGTTCAATTTGTGCAAGAACGGTGCACGCGGCGCCTAGGTAGGCCTTGTAGGTAGAATAGAATAGAATAGAAGTATGTACTTATCGATAACAGGACTGTCGATGTTTTTATTTTGTCAATCTCTCGTTCGTGCTAGAAAAATATCTAGGTATAGTAATAAACAAAGTATGAAGAGCTGTCATTTACACTTACTTGCCAATTTACTTTGCTGTACATTGCTGGCAATTTAAATTTTGTTAGAGAATTTATCATTTTGGAATTATAGTTAAATATTTGAATTAAGGTCATGATTAAGTTAAAGAACTACGTTAATTTACCCTACTTAAACAAGTGAAATTATAAGCTTTTTTCAAATTTTATAGTCTATGTCACTCCCACAATTAAGAGAAATCCAACGACACCTCATATGTCGAGATCCGTCAAACGGTTTAGGCTGCAGGGCGTGCCAAAGAATAAGGTCACATACATACATACATACGCTCGAAAAACATAACCCTCCTCTCCTTCGGCAGTCTGGTAAAAACGCCCGCGTACCGGTAACACACTGTATATGTATATTAAATGATAATTGTGTGTGTGTGTGTGTGTGTGTGTGTGTGTGTGTGTGTGCAAGCCTATATGAATCACCAATGGTCAGAAATAAGGGTTTCAGTCACACTATGATAATTTATGTAACCAATTTACGATTTTGACTGTAAATAAAACAGCCATCATTTAAGGATTCATCTCTTTCACAACTAACTAGCTTATTCATAAAACTTGTAGTCTTTATGTGGGCGCAAATTGACCCCAACATTGTTATAACTATGAGCAATCGGGCTTCAGGCTTATACTGGTTTAGCTATAGCGAGTTGTCGGGTACGTTGTAAATGCAAGCCCAGCTGTCGGCAGCGTCCAATATAAAAGTTAGAGTTGATAGGCCGGAGGCTTTGCGTAATTAATCCTGCCTTTTAGTATTAATGGAAATTTGGACTTTAAGAATTAATTTCTATATAATGGTACCTACTGAAGTTTCAGGAAAACCTTGTTGTAACTTTTACTACAAAGCCATGGGACTGCAAGAGTAAAGAAAATCTTACATCAACAAAAAGCTTGAGTACAAATATTTTTCCACATATCTACGATGGTATTGACGTTGTGTTATTTTACATTATTTGAAAAACCGGTGGAAATTGGTTGTAGATAATTCATCACTGACAATACAGGACACGCAAAATCCAAATTGAGTAAGTAGTATTTACTCAGTTTGGATTACTTACTAAGTACACGGTAAAATAAAGTTGTACGACAGAATAATGTCGCGAGCAGGATACTGATATTTCAACACTATAACGATGTTAATTAAATTTAATCTATTAACCTTTTGAAGTTTAATGTTCGACGACCGCTTTAGCCTAGTTGGTAGTGACCCTGCCTACGAAGCAAGAGGTCCTGGTTTCGAATCCCGGTAAGGGCATTTATTTGTGTGATGAGCACGAATATTTGTTCCTGAGTCATGGATGTTTTCTATTTATTTAGGTATCTATATAAGTATGTTTATCGTCGTCTGGTACCCGTAGTACAAGCTTTGCTTAGTTTGAGACTAGGTCGATTTGTGTAAAATTGTACCCTAAAAAAAAGTATTTGTGCATTATAAACAAATGAGTATGAGTATGAAATGGAAAGGCAGGCAACTGCTTATTACATCGACCCTGCACTTACAATGTCTCGTCGAGGGAGGAAAGTCGAGTGACGTAAGTCTCTGGTCTACTACGAAACTGAAGCCTGTGTTTGACTTATTGTGGAACCGAGAACCTCCAAGTTCCGAGGACAAGTTGTAATTAGAAAACTTGGCATCCTGAGTGGGTTGACCTGGATGTTTTATATTTCATAAGTTTCAGACTTAAAGCAAATACCGACAAAAATGTACAATATTACTTTGCGCATTCTGCGATTTCGACAATCATTGGTCCGTAAAGTAAACGACTCTTTTTCTTTAGAAAGGAAAATATCGCCATGTTGTAAATACACGGTCGAAAGCCATCAATAAGGTCAGCTCTTCTAAAACAGCATTAGGAAATGTTACTTAACACATTCGTTTTCTTTCACTAGCATTTGTGCTCGGAGTAGATATTTTTACGGTTCCGTAGCCAAATGGCAAAAACGGAACCCTTATGGATTCGTCATGTCTATCTGTCTGTCTGTCCGTGCGTATGACACAGCCACTTTTTTCCGAAACTATAAGAACTATATTGTTGAAACTTGGTAAGTAGATGTATTCTGTGAACCGCATTAAGATTTTCACAGAAAAATATAAAAAAAAAACAATACATTTTGGGGGTTCCCCAATCCCCATCCTTAGAACTGAAACTCAACTTTTTTTATTATCAAACCCATACGTGTGTGTATATCTATGGATAGGTCTTCAATAATGATACTGAGCGTTATAATATCATTTTTTTCTAAACTGAATAGTTTTCGCGAGACAATGCCAAAGTGTAAACTCTAAAGTGGTAAAATGTGTTCCCCCCCCTCTAACTTCTAAAATAAGAGAATGATAAAACTAAAAAAAAAATATGATGTACATTACCATGCAAACTTCCACCGAAAATTGGTTTTAACGAGATCTAGTAAGTAGTGTTTTTTATACGTCATAAATCGTTAACCGCAATTTACCTTTCATTCAACGGATAATGGTACGGAACCGTTTGTGCGCGACTCCGACTCGCACTTGGCCGATTTTTTTTGTTTGCTTTTCTTAGTTCGTCCTAATTCCATACTGAACACCTGTTCACCTGTGCTACCTAGCATGGAGATACGTTTTGATCGTATATAACAGCTATCAACAGTAAATGCAGCATAAAATATTTTATCATGAGCGCGACGCGGCCCGATGAAAAATACATATTACACGCCGCAGCGTACAGCCATATACACGACGTGACAAATTAACTAGATATGCACCATATCTGTGAAGCATTTAGCTTTATAGACTGTCTGATGACGACATTACGAGTATGAATGTTTGAAGATGACGAGAAAGAAAAGAAAGATACATTTATTCACAAACACACAGGACACACAGATTAAACAATAAACTGCAATAAGTTCCTGTCAACAATTTCATTTTTGGTACAAGCTTTTTTACTTTTTTACTTTTTTTTATACCGTCATCAACTACTCATTCAGACGATTCTAATGAGCCCAAACTCGATGGGGTTATGTGGTTTTATTACGGAGTTCCTATACTTCCTACCTTCCAGCTCCATCATCAGATCAGCTCCACGTCATCATAATATTGCATTGTCACGCGATTTGCATATTTGTGCAAAATTTCAACTCAATCCGAAACCAGGAAGTGGATCAAATTTAACTTGCAAGATTTGATTACAGACAGACAGACAGACAACGGGACAGGTGAAACTAAATAAAAGCTTGTAAAAAACACATAAAACATGAACGAGAGAACTGGACAACAACTGGCTCCGCATTCAGTTGAGGTGTCAGACACGAGCGCGTACACCAATTCTTGGATTGCTGAATAATAAGCGGTAATAGGGCTCCTTCCGCTACACACACTATTTTGGGCTGTCGAGTATCTCGCAACTATAGTTGGTTGATTTAATAGCTTTCAAATATATTAACTCAATTAAAGAGTAGAAAGTACCCCTTGATCATTTAGGGGCAAATACTATCAAATATGTCACCAAGGACCACCACTGGGGGTAGACCCCAGCAAGCAATAGGTGCCGTGATGAAAGCAGCGACCGCATTTGTGAGAGACCTACCCGTGTATTTAACAAATGCTACATCTAGCTTTTGCAGGTTATAACTCCAAAAAAATCAATAAAACGATACAAAGTTGATTGAAAATGATGGAAGAGCAATTAAAGTGGGTAAATATTGAGAGTTCAAAAGGCGGAAAAACTACACGCCCTCGCTACTTTAAAAGTTGTGCTCCCTGCTATGCACACACCGAGCATAGAAGCGTACTCCACAGTGCATAAACAAAGGTAGACCTGTGACCGCAGGGGAGGTACAATCCGGTTACGTTTTAACGAGGAAACCGAGCACCGGCACTACAGCCCGCTGCGTAAAAAGAAAACGTGGAAATTATGTTAAAATAAGTTGCGCAGCAGGCCATAGATAGTAGTATGAGAGCTCGCGTAGGTTTTAATTGCATGCCGTGCTTACTTTCGGATTTTAGAATATATCACAGTCCAAAGAAAACTCAGCCAAGATTTTACTTGAATGTTTCCTGCCGACGAATATGAACTGCTCGTAATATAATATAAATCCTACTTCTGTAACGATGAACGACGAATTTCAGTCAAGCGTTATTATCAGCCTAAAATGTAAACACATGGAACAATGGATAGGAAATGATACGAAGAAATTCAAATAAATCCGATACCCGTCATTGGGATTCGCCGCTAAGCGATGCTACCGAGCAAGTTATTGGATTTGAAAACGTCATTTTCACCGTGGGAAATTGGCTCTTAGAGGAGGGTCAGTGGTGAAATCCTCTATGTTGTAAAGGAAGGATCCTTCTAAAGATTAAGAGGGTCGACCGGTTAGATCCAAGACGAAATAGATTAGGGACTGTATACACATTGATTATTGATTAGTGCATGTTAAATGTGGTGCAACGCGAGTAGCAAAAGATATTAAAGCAAATCTGTTCATGGTGACTTTTAAGTCCCGTACTATTAGCACCACAAGAATAAAGACAGATGGAAAAATAGGAAGCAGAAACGAGCATCAAAAACCTCCAGCTAAACTAAAAGAAACTCAAGACTCGCTACCATAACTTACGAAAATTAATTAAAGAATTCACGTCAAAACCTTCCCAAAAGCAAGGCCAGTTTCATTAATGCGAGCATAAACAAAACGAGTGAAAAAACGCATTAGGTACAAATGGGGGGACGTCTCCCCCCATCGATTTACATGGGGGGAGCGGCGAGATAGACTGTGAAATATTTAAATAGTCTGGCTTTGAACACTTTTGCGGACGTGGCCGTGTAGGGTTTAATTGAAATGCCTACGATCTCATTTTCAATACTGTGGATGTTTTTTAAATGACATTATGCATGCTTTAAATATTTACTATATCGACTGCTAGATTGTTTTTTTTTTGTATAGATAGTTATTGTTTTATGCGAGTAACGCTAAGAAAATCTATTAGTAAAAGTTATCGTAGAATGAGTAGAAGTGATACAAAGTCATGAAGAAGAATTTACCTGTTCCAGAAAATCAAAAAAAGAAAAGAAAAGAAGACAGACTCGCGAGTTCTACAACTCACAGAGTTATTTAAATTTGTATGTTATTGGGAGAACTCGTATCAATGCAGGCCCTTGCATAGTTACTCGTGTGATTATTATGACAAACCCACACTCTTATAATATTACTAGCTGATGCCTGCAGCTTCGCCCGCGTGGTTATAGGAAAATGTAACATATTGCATTTTCCCGTGGGAATTAGATGTTTTCCCGCTGGAAAAAGTAGCCTATGTCACCCTCCAGCTTCTAAACTATCTCCATACAAAAAATTACATACATACGACGCTCCGTTGCGACGTGAAAGAAGGACAAACAAGTAAACACACACACTTTCGCATTTTATAATATTAGTAAGGATACGTAACACTTGCATAAACTACTAAAATGAAGACTCTTATGAAGCTAAAGCTAAGATACTTATTATATGAAAGGAAAATATTACATAGTACGGCAGCGGAAAGGTTCTCGAGTGGCGACCACGAACCGGAAGGCGCGGCGTGGGTAGGCCCCCCGCAAGGTGGACTGATGACCTGGTAAAGGTTGCTGGAGTCCGCTGGATGCGGGTGGCGCAGGACCGGTCACTTGGCACTCTTAGGGGGAGGCCTATGTCCAGCAGTGGACGTCTTTCGGCTGATATATGATATGATGACGGCAGCGTATGGCTTTTACAAATAAGTTAATATTTATTTTTGCATTTGTATACGCTGCTTCGGCAATGGCAATATCGCGAAGTTTAATAATATAAGTATAAAGTATTTTTTTGGCCCATTTCAAATTTCGCAGAAAAGTTATCCAAAAGACTAAATTTTTCTAAAAGGACGCCTTTAATACGGGTAATTTTTAAATGTAAGCGCAATATTAAGACATATAAAGTACCAAAGACTACGAAACTACGTAGTACTACGAAAATAGAAAGTAGCTCCTTCCTGCGCAGTCCAAATACACGTAAATTCTATCCTCCAGGAATGTAATACTCGAAGTTTTCAAATTATTTTCATTTCGCGACAAAAAATCTGCAGTTCAGCTCGACTTGAGCCAGAGGTAGCCCGCGGAAATAATAGGATTACTTACTTGTTTGTAGATGAGGAAATATCGATCCAATTAAATAGGGAATCGGACACTGTAAAGCATTCTTACTTTAAGTTAATTATTGGGAGATGGAATGAATGCAGAATTCTTTCGAAAACTCAAATAAGTAGCAGCTCGAACATTTAATTAAATAGGAACCAATGACTGCAATTTTCTCTTTTAGTCGATAGAAAAACAAGCTTTATGCTACTTCAAGTTCAAACGCATATTTATATAGTAATTCCAGTAATTAGTTGGTTACAAGTAAGCTAAAATCGACTTACTTTAGCTTTTCATTATTCGACTGCGATGAGTTGGGAATCATAAAAAAACACGTTTTTTTATATCTATTAACTGTCACCTCGAATCCCATTCTAACCGCGGATACTCACCTTCAAATAATTTAGGTAGGTATATATAATGAAAGTGCACAAAGTATTACCATACATTATTTGAGTATCTCGTTTCTACGGGATAAACACAAAACAGACGCATCCATTAAAATGATAAAATTTGCATTTCAAGAAGCTTCCTCGCTCTTTCCAAATATCTACAAGCTTATATACCTGTATCTAAATGGATATACAGGGCGTCCCAAACTTATGGGACATGAAGGGGAAGTACCTTAAATATCGTAGATAGTGAATTTTGCTCAAAGAAGACTTTATGTTATTTTTAAAAGTTAGTAATTCTGCATTCATAGATTTTCTAAAAATTACTTGCTTCGTCTGGGAATCGAACCGACTAAAATGTGAAAAAAAAATCACCCTTTTTTATGATGCCAATCGAAAGAACAGCTAAAAAATAATAACTCAGCTTAAGTAACATAGTATTTTAAAATAAAGGAACAACTTGAAATTAATCATTTTAATCAAATAAAAAACATACATGAAACTGCCGTAGTCAATTAAGTAGGTATTTTTTTGTAAATTAATTAATTAAATGCTCAAAATGTGATCCCTCTTGTCTTACGCAAATCGCCAATCTTTTAATAAGCCCGCTGCCTGTTGATTTTCTAATCATTTTATGGTGAACACTCGATGTGATATGGCACAATTCTGTTTGCAACTCGCCTACGTTCTCGTATCGCTTTTTGTATAGCATATCTTTCACGTATCCCCAAAAGAAGAAATCTAATGGTGTGAGGTCCGGGGATCTGGCCGGCCATCTAATAAAATAGATTGGCGATTTGCGTAAGACAAGAGGGATCACATTTTGAGCATTTAATTAATTAATTTACAAAAAAATACCTACTTAATTGACTACGGCAGTTTCATGTATGTTTTTTATTTGATTAAAATGATTAATTTCACGTTGTTCCTTTATTTTAAAATACTATGTTACTTAAGCAGAGTTATTATTTTTTAGCTGTTCTTTCGATTGGCATCATAAAAAAAGGGTGATTTTTTTTTCACATTTTAGTCGGTTCGATTCCCAGACGAAGCAAGTAATTTTTAGAAAATCTATGAATGCAGAATTACTAACTTTTAAAAATAACATAAAGTCTTCTTTGAGCAAAATTCACTATCTACGATATTTAAGGTACTTCCCCTTCATGTCCCATAAGTTTGGGACGCCCTGTATACAAGATCCTCGAGTTACATGGTCTCAGGTCGACGGAAAATAAAATGTTATACTCGTATCTTTGCTTTAAGATAAGGATAAAACGCATTGGAAATGTGTATTTTTGTTATAACTTAAAGTTATCTGAGAAAGTAATACAGGAAATTGTGAGATATCATGTAATGAAGTAACTTTATCTTTCTACGTTAAGAGTTTTAGATCAAAATTAGAAAATAAGAGGTGTTCAAAACTTAAACTTCAAATAACTATTCAGATTCAGTCATAGCGTAGTTACAGCTCAGAAGAAATGAGTTCATATCTTTGTGACTGATAAGTAAAGGCTTGTGACCTAAGATTTTGGAGAGGAACAAATGTTTGTATGGGAGCAACTGCAAAACATAACTACCCAAAAATCTGAGTTAAAGACGGACCTCACTAGCGGCAGCCGAAACGCTTTACACTAATAAACTAACTTTGCAATTTGTACTAATCGTTGTATGGAAAATCGAGTAAATAGCTGTTTCGATCGCATTTAAACATTCAAAGTCCATCTTTTCATGATATTAATTATATTTTGTAATTTATACTTTATTCAAATAATTTGGTGGTTTACTATCCATTTAGCAACACTACGTTATCAATTTTAAGATGACGCTATACAACCCTATTTTAACTAGTCTTCTAATTTCCCATTTTGCTCCAAATCTTCACCTTAGTAGAAGCAAGTCTAATCAGCACAAACAATTCTGACGTCCCGTGTCTAGTTCGAAATTTTATGTGTGCAACGTATTAAATTCAGACTAAAGGCCGGAGGCAACGAACAATGTAGATAGGTCTGGGCGTGTTTGCCCACAAAGATGGCAAAGAACTTTGTAAAGGGTGCATTGAACAGAACGTAATGATAGCACGGTAGCTGTTGGAATAAGGATAGTCGAGTCATTTTTGTGTATACGTCAGTACGGTAAAGTCAGGAACATTGTATTTATTTGTAGTAAGTGAGACAAAGTTATAGCGCCGTTTGCGTTTGTTAAGTCCATCGCAAGCAAATAAAATAAGGGCTGAGCTCGGCAGTGGGACGGTAGGCCGATGATAATGATGAACAAAATAAAACAAAAATTAAAAAATATGTATGCTTATTTCTGTTCATGATCTATTATTGTCTAGAATAAATAGATACCTTATCTATATCCTAAACTGTAAGGAAATCAAATAAGTAAATAAATTAACTGGAACCGTAGTAGTTTTGGCCTGGGACAATAATTGTCCATTCAGAAAACTCCTCTAACTCTAAATGCTCTTGATTTCCAGCAAAATAACACGTGATGAGACAGGGCACATAGGATTTTGGACAATAGAGGCATCCTATTTATAGAGACAGCCAAACTCACTTGGAAATAAAAGCTCACAAGGCACTGTTAAAAAAGAGAAAATTGAGTATAAAAAATAATTTAAAAAGTCTGGAATCCATAAAAAAGACATATTACTGAATCAACCGAGCGTTACTGTGAGCGGTTTCCTCGCTTCATTGAGCGCCCGATGAGAGGGCTGACGGCCACTATCCTTTGAGTAAATCAGGGATAATTCACTAGTTTTTCGATCCGAACGTGTTCAAACAAGTGCTAATGGAAAAAGTTGGAGTTTGACATCGCACATTGTTCTCCGTCTACGAGTTGGAAGCAAACGCGAAGATATGAGTAGCTGTTTAAGTTTCAGATACAATTTCGAGAACAGTGGAGTTGTGATAATAAAAGATGTGGCCTGGAATTTAAAAGAAAAACGGAACTAACCCTTCTTTTTCTAGACACATAGGTTTATTTAGCCGTTAGTGTATTTTTGATGATGTATCAACAATTCAACATGTTCCTGAACAAAAGCATGGAGTCCGTAGGCAATCTTTCGCAATAACGCGACAAACGGCTAAAATCGAGCAAGGCGAATCGAGCTTGCAAATGTTGAGAAAATTCTTATGAACAATGCAAGTTAATATGAAGATTGTTAAAATGAGACCAATGAAAAACGCCACAAAATGGGTAAAAAAGACCCTAAAATCTCGGAATGATACCTATGTACAAATGACACACTCCACCTGAGGGGGATATAATTCCAGCCGAATCTTTTGTCAAAAACCAATTTGGTTTGCAGGCTTTAGCTTTTTTATCCGTTTGCAAAGGGGTGATGTTTTAGCCCCATTCGTGATCCAGATGAATTATTTACGATGTATTGGGTGAATGTGAACGTGTACATTTGTTTAGCCTAAACATTTTAGATCGAATTGTAAGTACTTGGAAATTGCGAGTTGCACCTAATCATATAAATTTATCATTCGGTTGGAATCCACTAATAATACTATGCCAATGCAATAAGAATGAGAAATCACCATTGCAAAAGTTACTAACGTATGCATCTTCTAGTGGATTTGGCATAATAGGCTAAATATCAGAGTACATCGTTATTATGAAATTATTCTAGCGTTCCGTAATAATAATGACATCACGAAAACCGGTGCATTATATTATGAGGGCGTAAAGCACTACTTTTCAGTGTTTCCTAGGACGGAATGATGATAAATTTCGTAAGTAGTTTGACAAGAGTAATGTCATAGTACCTAAGTAGTTTAAAATTCGCGATCATTCCGCCTTTTAGTACCCACGTTATGGGAGCAGATGAATCAACCCGAGATGAATTAGAATTAGAAATTTACTGAACGAATGAAGTAGATATTCTACCATGGGAGTTATTTTTAGATATCATTTGTACGTACACTTTTGCAGTATGTCAAAGTCGTCGGTCAGGTTTATACTTGAGTTTTTACAGCCATTTGTAAGTGACACGAAGGCTTGCGTGTCGCGTAGCTATCACTCGGGGTGGCAATAGGACGAACTATAAATACTTAACTTTGATACCCCGGTCATATTTTACATTTGCCACCAGTGCTTGTGACTTATGTTTTAAGTAGTAGTCCGGTCTTAAAGTTTTTCATTAGTATTAGGTTTCTTATATTTGTTTGCGGATTTGTTCGTGCGGAGGGAGTGGAAACAAATACAAACAAATATTTATTGATAACACCAATGTTACATGTCGGATACGTAATTATGCAATATACATTGTATAAGCGTCGAGTCATCTTCTGTGGCTCGACATTGTGCCGAGTGGACTCCTTTTTCGCAATTGAGGAAATGTTAAAATGTATTGTATTGTTGTATTCTGTATTTTTGCGAAATAAACTTATTTTCTTTCTTTCTTTCTTCTTTCTATAACTATAGACTACTATGTTGTTGCATGATGTAATATAAAATTAATCAATTAATTATCAGATCTATGTCTATAGCAATTTATCACATTAAGTGCATGCAAAATATGCAAGCAGGTAGATAGTATTATCGCTAAAAGATCTGCACATTCTTTAGCGGAATAGCAATATAATACCTGATTCAGTAAATTATTCGCATTACTTACCAGTGGTGAGGGACAGGACTCGATGTCAACTGACCTTCCCCATATTTTGACACTGATCCATTCACTTTGTTTGAAGTTCACTAACCTCCTCATAAAGTAAGAACGTTCATAATTCGAGCTCTAACGTTTCACTAACTGTCGCAAATGTTTCTGTCCGACGTTTTATTACAATTTCCGGATTTTGCGGAAACTCCCATTGAGTGCATTTTACTAATAAAGCGTTTCATGTTGCTTGGCCTATTTGTTTCCTGTGTCCGACGTCGGAAAACTGTACTTGGATTCGAAAACATTATGCTATTTATTACTGCTGTGTCCGTTGAATCTATTATTTAAAAAAACACTCCGGGATTGCCAGCAGAAGTGAAAACTTGAATATTTTAACATTTCGAATACCTTAGCGACAGAAGTAAACTATACTACTCAAAAGAAAATAGGGGCCACAAGTATGGTGATCGTTACGTGAAAATTATATTAAACAGTAATATATATTTTTTCTAGCTTTTAGAGTTAAACTCCAGCATCAAAGAGGTTATAGATTCTGCCTTCAGAATACATTCGTATCCTTATACGGGAGTTAATTAATTAGCCACTTATCAATTAGTTTATGTCCAATAATTACAATGGCCCTTATTTTCTTTTGAGCAGTATATTTCACTTGCAAATTAGCGCGTGAGAACTTATTGTGTTTCGGCCGAATGGGTAAGCGCCGCGGATTGCATGGCGTTTGCGCCCTTCTTCTCGCTAAGTCGAATGGCGCAGCCAGTCTCGTACTACGGCATCGCCGCGCCCCCCCTACTTTAAAAACTGCTGCTCTGTTCTGAAGAGTTACGGAAGGCTGTAACACTGCCTCATATACTCATATACCTACGTATTATACGCATAAAGTCTTCTCAAAGGTCTCGACTGACATATTAACACATTCACTGCCAACGCTACGCTCGTAGCTGATCCCGGAGTTTTCCTCGTATGTAGCGGAAAGTGACTACGGCGTATGTGGGTTCCTGGCAGTGAAAGTGTTAAGCAGTGCATATAATACATACATTCCAATCTGCTCGAAAGCATCCTACGATGGAGAGACACATACAGAAAAGCAGAGACAGACCTGAACAGGAAATATGAAATAAATACCTATAAAATTATGTATTAAGAGTCCGCAGTAAGCTCGGCCGAATTTCAACTTCCCATAAAAACGTAGTTACGCTCTCATTTAAAAACTACGTGTTGTATTGTGACGAAACTTTGCATATACAATAACGTGAGGTATATCTATGTTTGTAATTAGTGTATATGGTTCCAGTTTATAAAACAAAAGAAATACAGCAAAAACAAGTTGTGTATGAAAAATCTAAATTAGCTGTATTTTTTACTATGGTGTCTGAAGCTACATAAACTAATTAAGGACATAGATATACCTCATGTCATTGTACATGAAAAGTTTCGTTACAATCCAAGACGTAGTTTTTAAATGATGAAATGAGAGCGTAACTACGTTTGTATGGAGAATCGAGCTTACTGCAGACTCTTAACTCCGTACCTTCAATTAGATGAGTAAGGTAACTACACCCATTGACCGCATCCTTGCAGGAATGCCACAGGTACGAGTATTTGGTCCAATGCCAGGTTGCCTTCGCTCGTCCACTTCTATTAAACGCTTAACTAATTTAATTTATACCCCATTTACATTTACTAGCAAGGCGATTAGATTAAACCTTTTACGAGAGTTAAATAAAATGGAGAAGTGCTCACCGTTTTAAGTATAACGCGGTAATAACTAAAAGCTGCGTAAGTAGCACTATCTCGTTTATTGCTGACGTAAATCGTTAGTATCTATCACCGCACTTGCTTTATAAAATAAAGCGCAAATAAATTAATATTGGCTAGATAATTGTGTAGCTTTTGACCGGACGGCAGATTTTTCTTATGTGTCTGTTGTGTGCGGTTTTTTAAAGTCTTGTCTGTTGCGTTCGGTGGTTCTTAGCTATGTTTGTTGTATCAAGGATGTTTTATGTCTGACGAGCGCTTTAGCCTAGTTGGTAGTGACCCTGCTAAGAAGCAAGAGGTCCTGGGTTCGAATCCCGGTAAGGGCATTTATTTGTTTGATGAGCACAAATAGTTGGTCCTGAGTCATGGATGGTTTCGTTTCTGTGTACTTAAGTATTAATTTCTCTGTATAAGTATGTTTATCGTCGTGTAGTACTATCGACAACACAGCTAACTGACCATCAGTGCACTTTCTGTGCATTGTAATAAGGTTCTATATAAATACAGCATGGTCAGTTAACTGTGTTGGCGTTTGTACCCATAGTACAAGCTTTGCTTAGTTTGGGACTAGGTCAATTGGAGTGATTATCCACAAATATTTATTGATTTATATTTCGATTTTCGGGAATTCATTTTAGGTTTGTTAGCTTGTAATAATTGGCAAAAAATAATCAAATTTTGTAAGCACACGACGTACATATTGCCATTTGTTTGTTGCATATGAATATGAAAAGCATCATCTCCAGTAGGAAGTTGTTGCCCAAATGGTTTTATGTCAACAGAAAGGGGTGTTGTATTAGCCCTGCTGCTCTGATGTTATTATTGACCTCTTACTTACCCGTGTTGTGTCGGGTTACAATTTCACCACCCCCTGTCTTCCCGTGGGTGTCGTAAAAGTCGACTAAGGGACCAGGGTTGAAGTGTGTTGTAGGCGATGGGCTAGCAACCTATCACTGCAATATCACATTTGGTCGATCTTTTATACCCACATTTATGCTAAAAGTGGCGCTGGAACATACGTTTCATGTGCTCTGCCTACCCCTTTTGGGAATAAAGGCGTGAATGTATGTATGTACTTAAGCTTTCGCCCTGCGTTGGTATGGAGTCGCACAATGCAAGTGTGTAATACGTATTAGGTACTTGCAAGAATCAACTCGGAGAGAAAAAGTCATACCAAGGAGTAAATCAAACGAAAACTTGAACAAATGCACGGTTTTTAGGAAAATAAAATGCAAAGCACCATTTCTCACGGAAAATGCATTTAGTAAGCGGCATTGTGGGTTATTTGTTATTTCCCGACTTTTAAACCTTGGACTATTTGTCCCGTGGAAACTTCTTTTTAAAAGAAAATAGCATTTGAGCTTTGTGAGGTAGGAACAAAGAAACACTTGTTGTGCAAGTCCTTAGTACAGGATTACAACGAACACTGGTCTATCCAACCAGCGCAACAGTATAAATATTCATATCTACAATGTCGTCTATAGTTAAGTTAGTTTTTCGCCAATTTATTTAGGTTTCTATTTCATAATCTTGATAATGGCTCAGCAGCTACCGCTTGGGATAGTTATTACTTATCAACCTATAAATATATACATTTCATTGTTATTTTATTGTTCACATGATCTGGATTTTCGTATTTGAAAATGAGATTATTTTTCCTATTCGAAGAGCACGAAAATCAATACAGCTATAATAATGTTCGGGCTCTTTAATCGTATGGATATACAATTGCATCACGTTTAACATATGTGCACGCCTTGAAACTTAAGTCTAAGTAATAAGATATAAAATCGTCTAACACATTTCCCATACACTAGGTTTGATTATCCATGCTTTTGTTGAGCAAACATCTCCCCTCGTGCCCGAGGGTGGCATTGATTCGCAAATGGTTCTATTCACGCTGCGTTTTATGCTCTTTCTATTAACGAATTGTGCTCTTTGATTTGCTTCAAATATTTTAACGGTAAATGGATTACTGGTTCTGCGGATTCCAGCATTGTTAATAAATAAAGTCTGTTGTATCTTTGCTTTGGACCTAATGACGACTGGACTAAGTTTGTTGCCGTTTTCAATAACGGGTAGCTTCCCTCTCGTGGATGGTTATATGTATAGGATATAGGTGTATTTATGTCGATAGTGGGTCGCTAGTAATTTTGTTTTCGTAAAGTTTTGCCTTTCGATTTTGGCCGGTGATTACACAGGTCGTTCTTTTTTTAACCCCCGACGCAAAGAGAGGGGTGTTATAAGTTTCAAGTGTCTGCGTGTATCTGTCTGTGGTATCGTAGCACCCAAACGGATGGACCGATTTGAATGCGGTCTTTTAATTAGAAAGCTGATGTGATTTCGAGTGTTAAGAACACTCGAAATCACATCAGCTTTCTGTCATGTTTTATGAAAATCTGTTCAGCCGTTTTTGAGATATTGGACTTTGAAATGAAAATGTCGGGGGTTTTTAAATTTTTCTAAGTTGTAGTTATATAAAGTCAAGTGCAAAAATATAGATCGATTTAAGCCTCGCATAAAAATGTACCGAAGCCTTAATCCGCTGACAAAAGAGCGATAGAACATATTATTTAGTTGTGTGCAATATTTTTACTCTTTACATTTTCGGTGCAGTGTATGTTAACGTAATTGGTATTTTTATAAACAGTTTCAATCATACTAATATTTAATTATCGTTAATACAAACCTTAATTAACAATTTAGAATTGTATTACTAGTGGCTCTGTGAGCTATATACTATACTCGCGAGCCAAAAACTTTCTTTATTGATTGTCGTAAATCGACAAAAAATAATATAAGTATTATTGTGAACCTGCTCAAAAAATTTCACGACAATCAGTTGGGAAATGCAACCTGTAGAGGAGAACAGCCGGACAGCCGGACACACGAAAGGATTTCTGGCCAAGCTGAAACCGAGAATTTCGTTCGCTTCGCTCGCTCGTTCCATAATTCTTTTTCAAGAAGTTCCTTTCCATGTCCTTTACATATTTTATTCCTATTAATGCTGTATGTTTTACTTCATTTACACATTAGTAATTTATACATATTTTGACTAGTCAAAAACATCCGTTACAAAGTTTATTGGCACAGTTAAATTCTACTTATTTGTTACGAACTGCAAGTATGGGAGCGACAGTTGGCCAACTATTTTCCCCGATGCAACTTTGGCAAATTCTAAAAGTTCTTGGCCAAATCGAAGACTGCGGCTGCAATGTCTGGAATATAAAAAGTTTACACGTTTGACCATCAAATTGAGTTTGAAGCCCGGTTAATTGTTGCATGTTTTGTAACAATTAACTCATTCACTGCCGACAATTTCGTAGCGCTACGCTCGTAGCCGTTAACAAGCGAAAACCGTTTTAGAGGAAATCACCTACAAGCAGAGCGCGTACTTATGGGGTCCTGGCACTGAAACTTTTAACCATCAAAGGGTAAAAACGGGACCCTATTACTAAGGCTCCGCTGTCTGTCTGTCTGTCTGTCCGTCTGTCACCAGGCTGTTTCTCATGAACCGCGATAGTTACACAGTTGAAATTTTCACAGAGAATGTATTTCTGTTGCCGCTATAACAACAAATACTAAAAAACCGGCCAAGTGCGAGTCGGAGTGGGGCTCACATACAACAGTCATGTTTTTTTTTCCGTAGTCAACAAGTAACCCTTATAGTTTCGCCCTGTCTGTCCGTCTTCGGCTTAGCTCAGTAACCTGTAGTAAAAGTACTAAAAAACTGTGATTCGGCATGGTTATATGAATCAATCACGCCGACAAAAGAGTACAATACAATTTAGAAAAATATTTTTTTAGGGTACCCCGCCCCTACACCTAAAGCGGGGATGTAATTTTTTTCTCGTCACACCTATGGTGTGGGGTATCGTTGGATAGCTCGTTCAAAAATATTATGGGTTTTCAAATCAGTAATTCGTTTGCGAGATTTTGGGCTTTAAAGCCCTAATTTTAGTTCGAGTCATGTGTCCCCCCCCTGCCGGCTAAATGGCTACTACTGGGGATGAGAAAAAATTCGTGGTAGTAGTATATATAATGAATTTATAAGGAAAACTATCACGAACAAGTAGGTAGGCAAAAGTAGTTACCGATTAATAGTCGCCCAACTTAATGTGTAATTGAAAAGGCCAATTATCGTACAAATCGCACCGCACGTCGATGTAACTAAGACAGACAGGCAACTACGGAACCCTACACTGCGCGTGGCCCGACATGCACTTGGCCGGTTCTATAGATAATGGTACGGAACCCTTCGTACGCGAGTCCAACTCGCATCTGGCCGATTTTATTCTAATCTTATATGAAATATTACACCGTATATTACAGTATTGTACCGTAATTCTTGTAATTTATTATTCAATGATAATTGATAAGATAAGGTAGGAATCACAGACCAATACAGAAGAAACAGTCCAATGCGGAATCCCCTATTTAGCAGTTGGTTGAAAAGAACCGCCCGTGCTTTGATTAAATAATTTGCTTTGATCCACTCGCTTTCACCCTTTTGTACGAGTCAAAATCCCGCAAAACGTTTTGCCATTGAGTACTGCACTTTTTTTTGGGTATTTCGAAACCAGCGAAAAATACGGCAATAAAACTGTGTGTGCCAATTTTCATGTATGAAATATTTTACACAAATATTGGGTTATTGTACCTAGAGATTGCACATTAACGTACGAATGTGTTTAAAGCCTGCAGTTAAACTGTTAGCAATTATCAAGTAACGTGTAAAAAGGCAAGCAAATATTAGGAACTGGAGAATCTGATCGTTAATCTATATTTGAGACAAAACAACCCCAAAGATGATATTTCGCCTTTTTCACACAGCTGATGACATTCCAAGTGCAGTAGCATGACCTCGTCTAATCGTGATTTTTATTACTACGACGGTGGCAAACATGCATGGCATGAGGCCTGCATGAGTAGTAAGCAGACACTGTCGCCTATGGACGCTGGCGACCAGCTCTCCTCAAATGAGAACGACATGCCTACCGGTTGCATCCTACACTGGCATTTCAGAGACGTCCGTTTTGGTTGTTATATCACTGACTGTTAAATCAAGGTCGCCCTAGTAAAGCTACCAAACTAGCTAGCTCGATTGCGTTTACGTAGGATATACAGCAAGCCAGTCCCGCTCGCCCTTGCATGTTTGCTAGTAAAGGACGAATGCTTTATGACCGACATAAACACAACCATGCTAGCTAGCCAGATGAAGCTATTCAAGTAATTGGACCACATTGTACGTTATGTAATAAACCATGTGGACGGAATGAGGCGTGAAATACAACACGTGCACGTTCGTGCTCACCGCGTGTTTATTCACTTAGGGGGTTCGCACCCTAAAACAGCGTAAGTGCAGTTCAATTATTATATACAGGTTGAATTTTATTGGGTTGGTTTGGTACTAAGTCTGAGCCTGTGCGAGATAGTTACTCAATAACACAACAAAATTCCCTATGTCATTACGTTTAAACTTAGAATTACTACATATGGATGTAGTAATTGTATGGACATAACTTACATTACAAATACATACATTTAAAATAAGTTTCAGTCAACATTCTCGTTTTTGGTACAAACTTTTATTGACAACTGTACATTTCTGTAAACCGTCATCAACTACTCGTTGAGACGATTCTAACGAGCCCAAACTCAACGGGGTTACGTCTGTTAAGTCCTGACTTCCCATGGCCACCTTCCGTCTCCATCATCAGATCAGCTCGCTGGTACCGTACATCATCATGGTACATGTATACTGTTCTTGTAATAATTGTTTTGTTGTTGTGTTTTGTTCCATGTACAATAAAGAATTTACGTACATACATACATACCATAATATTGAATTGTGATCCAAACCATACTTAAACCCAAAATTTCAGCTCAATCGGTTGAAGATATTTGCTTCAAAATTGAGTTGCACGATTCCACCCGAACGAACATAGTTACATACTTACATTGCAAGTTATATACGAGTAAAAGATTGTAAAAACACAACTCATCAAACATAGCTATGAACCATCTCGACAGATAAGATGGAAAAAACCTCACAAAAAACAGTTCATCCGTTTAGGAAGTAAGGTGCCACAGACTGACATACATACACATAGGTACACAAGCTAAACTTATAACACCCCTCTTTGGAATCCGGCCTCAATAAAAGTGCCATGAAAGGCAGACAACAATACTTGTGCGTTTACGATATTAGTATGGACTTTAGTACCTAATGCAAAAACTGCCCGAATAAAACAAATACTTAATCTAAGAATGTAGATTCTTAGAACAAGTACACCTATTCATACTTTCACTTCCCCATGTTGACTAATGAATTGATCATCCTTTACGTACGTTCACTTAGCAGGGGGTCTTGCACATTGCACACTCGCTCAAAAAAGTCGTAAGTGAACCTGGGGCCTAATACACATTCGGTGTTAAGTTTTTTTTGATATATGAAATATGAATGCGCTTAAATGTATTATGCACTCGAACAGGGTGTTATTCAATAAAATTAATGACGGTCATCCATCATACATCCCCATTTGATAAGTAGGTGGTACCCTCGCGCGAATGAAACCGATGTGAAATTTCTATAATTATACAAAACTAGGTTTAGCCTTTTAATTTAAGTGCAAATTTCATGCCTTACCTACTCAACAAATTATTTATTGAAAATGCTTTACATATATCTCATCTACAAAGACAAGGTACAAGCATGATGCTCCTATCTTCTGCATGCACCGTGATACTGATAATTATTATCAATCAAATGGGATTACGTTACGGAAATTCTGATTAAACGAAAGCTCCAATAATTATAATGGTAGCATCTGCTATATTTCTTGATTCGGTAGTAAAGTAGCCCAAGGAAGTGCTCGCACCGAATGTAATTAAAATTACGCCTATTAATTAGGATGATCAGCAAAGTTAAGACATGGTCCGTAAACAATTTATTGGATATAATTGCAATATGGCGCTTGTTAATGCCCTGTTAGTTAAAAATCCCCTTATAAAACCCCATGCTCATTTATTTCACATGTGTTACTTCATATTATGAACAGGGCAACTTTTCTGGTAAAACCACTACACTGAGGTCAAGTATCAATATGTAACATAAATAAGTGTTTCTATCCTTAATCACAATATTCCATATTTAATCCAAATTTCCAATTATTCTCTATATACTCTATATTGGCACAGGCACTGGAAAGCATTCTCGTTACGACATGCTTCCTAATACAAATGACGTAGGCGTCATAGAGGCTAGAACCGAGTTGAAACCATAGTCTACACGCTGGCTAGAGCGTTCGTATCGATTATTCGTCTCGCCATAAATCAACGGGAGGGACATTAACACTGCAGTCTCGTGATAGCTTACTGTTACGGAATAGGGGAAAAAATGTGGAATAACGACGTAAGAAACCAGTTACCTCGATTCTTATTTCGTATCTAATTCATTTAAAGGAAAACCATACTGCCTTTTTAAAGAAGAATACAAAAGCTGAGAGAAAAAATTGCGAAACCCGTTATTACCCCTCAAACTGCCCCCTTTATTGGGGTTTACACCTTTTTGACTTTATTTATGTAATTAGGCCATACATTTATATATCTATACCAAATTTCAGCTTCATTATGTCAAACGGTCTTCGAGAAAACTGGATGTGACAGACGGACAGCCTCCGAGTGATCGCATAAGTGTTCCGTTGGACCAATTTTGGTACTACACTAAAAAGAAAACATTGCACACTCTCGAAAAGCACTGCCCTCCCTTATTCGGCAATCTATGTATATTAAACAACAATCGATATGAAAATATAAAACGCCAACAAACGTCCGCAAAATAAATGTTGATTCAGAAAGTAAAACACTAAAGCACTACATTTCCCCCTTTTAACTTCACGTTATTGTGCAACTGAGCGTTATCCACGACTGCTTAAACGCCAATAGAAGGGGAAAACGCAAATTGCCGACTAAAAACGAAGCCATTACGAAACCCATGAAAACCTGAAGGGGGTTTCAAACTCAAAGACCTTAGCGAGCAATAAAATATTACATGTAATGAAAGCTAATTAGAGAGTGCAAAGTCCATTACGTAAATTACTCTAGCTCTATACTCTAGATAGATCTCGTGCTATGCTTTGAAAATGTTTGCACAGACGTTCCCTCCTCCATTTATTTATGGAACCGGCCAGCGATTGTCCACTTTTTCATGATTAAAAAGTGACGATTTAATCGTTTTTGAAAGCGTCGACATGTTTCGTTTCACGTGGTTGGAAGTTGAAGGGGTTTTTAGTATTTCGCCTTTGATCAGTCGGGTCGTCTGATTCGATGAATGATGGGTGAAACATTTAACGTTTTGTAGTTATGACTTTTATATAATGGCATTATTGCGAGCGCGTTTGATGCGTTTATAATAGTCGCAACGTTACAAACTCTACATACTTAACACTACGAGTACTTGTACTTTGTTAATAGGGAATGACTTTCATATTTTTAAACAAGAGACCCTAAAAACACACGACTGCCATTCATAGTCTGTTAAACTATAATTAAACATCCTAAGACAAGCCTAAAAAAAAGCAATTACTTCTATTTCGACGTCCACACGTGTATGGACGGAATCACAACAAACCGAGCACCTTTCAAAACACTTCGCTCCCCCTTTGATACGCTATATTTAAAACAGCGTAATGAAACACTCAACCCTTCGCTATTCAAATGAACCCAAAAAAGCATCGATTCCTGATAATCTGTTAAATAGTTGTTAGTAAATAAGTCATTACTTATTAAATGAGTTTCTCAGAAACGCAAGAGGGATATTGTAATAATAACAAAGTTAAAATGAATACCTTTGCAGTTATAAATGGTCTCCTTGCAAACAAGAACAATTCAAATCCCTTATCTGTAACAGTTTATGATAACTGTATATTTAATTAAAAATTTAAGATACTTAGCTCATTGAATGCCCATCAAGCTTATTAAATAAATCACCACTCGTACAAAAGGAAACTACTCCACAGATCGATTCTTCAACTTACGTGAGCCACGCGGATTACCCGTCCACGTCAAAGAGCGAGTGCAACTCTATTATACTGCCGTGCCAGTGGGTACAGTCATATGTGCCACTGAAACTGCTATAAGGGCAGGCTCTTTTAGCCCAACATGTCGGTACACTTTAAGGATGCACCTGAATCCAGCTACGTGCTATCGACTTGACAGTGTGGAGCGGAACTTGAAAAATGTGTCTGATAAAATTCCGTATGCTTTGAATTTTGATGCTGACTGCATTATCGATTGGTGTTCTCTGCTTAAATTTGAAGTGCTTGTCGTGAGCTTGAACGATGATTATGCGTACTGAATTTAGATAAAACTATCGTTTAAAATAGGTCGTTGCATAAAATAACCTAACCTAACCTAACCTATTTATGTTTTTATTTAATAATCTGCGTCCAAGTTTTTGTTTAGCGGTAAATGGCGTTCGGAATTTTGATATTTTGGAATAATGATGCTTTCGGGCAAATGAATCTTCGGAATTTTTGTGTGTTCCCGTCATGGACAGCAGCCGTATGTAACTACCTATGTAACATAACTACTATATATTTTATGGTTAATCCCTGTCCTTAGTCCCTGACTACTGCAGCCGATTACGAACGTTTTGTTATTTAGTATACTTGTTTATTGTATTCAATATATTGTTTTTTTTTATTCGATGCTGTCACTAAGTATATTAAAAGATTGTCTAGGTATATTATGTCCTACCTATCATTAAAAGTGCCCCGAATATAACTGTATTCTGTACAGCATATTTTTCTTACGTCTTCGAAATCTCAGCATGCCAGCTTTCAAACTGTCTCTTTAAACTGAATGAGATGCTATATCTCGAAATATAAATAGTTAGTTTCCAATTTCAATATTATAATTGGTCCTCGAATCAAAGTTTCTCACAGGATGACCACTATATCCGTCGTTATATTATTAACACGCAACGACCGAGAGTCAGCGCGCTCATCCAAGCTACATTAAAAATGTACGCCGATGCCGGCGCGAGTCTCATAAAAATTGCAGCGCTCACTAAGTTCGCTGTCATGTCCACTTGACAGTGGAGTTAGTGAATCTGGGGATAATTGTTAATCAGATATGAATATATACATTATTGTGCACCGGAGTTCAACCAGAACGTTCGTGATTCGGTAATTACGGTAACAAAAGGATAATAGGTTAGGGATTCTTCATACTACAGTGAAGGTAAGCAAGTAAGTAGGCATAATATACATTCCTTTATATGACCTGACAGAATATCAGTCTTTTCTGCACGTAGGCCGCAATGCCACTTTTACAAAACCACCAGCGTTTCGGAAAGATGAGATGAGACCTCTTCTTTACATAGTCGACTAATAAAGCATATACAAACGAGACAGTCTTGTTCATGAAGAATTACATTTATTTACTGTTAGAAGTCAAAACACTGCCTACATTGCTTCAACTGTGAAGTCCTATGGGAATGACTTTAAACAATAACGTGGGTATTTAATGTACGTGTGCTATTAAGTTTGCAGCCCTGGTGCGACCAGGACATATTGGACATTGGAGCGTATTGTCAGTAAATGAGCTTTGATCATACCAAAAGTACTTAAATCATACAGCGGTTTTGATAATACTGTTGTACTTGGCGTTCTTGAAAGTTCTAATAAAACTGTATCATTTACCTATAGGTTAATGATACAGTATATACGTGCCACAGGTTGGGGATTTAACCTTTGCTTCGCAGTTGTATACAGAGTAAGATACATATTATAAAAACCACGAAAGACATATTTGACATCTCCGTGGTCATGCTTAAAACTGTGGCCGCCCACCTGTCACTGATCCTGGCCACTGCATACAACAAATGCATTCGTGAAGGAGTATTTCCGGAAGCCCTAAAGGAAAGTCGAATTGCTCCACTATTCAAGGGCAAAGGCAAGAGAGACGATATTGACGCGTACCGACCAGTAGCCATTATCCCTGTTCGCGCAAAAACCTTTGAATATGGACTCAGCGCGAGAATAACGGACTTCCTAGAATCGACCGATGCACTCGCTGATCGACAATATGCGTATCGCAAGGGGCGGTCGACGACAGCACTGACACGGGAGGTCATACGCCGAATATTAGAGGCTCGAGAGTTTAAAAAGCAGGTCGCAGTGTTGTGCTGTGACCTGTCCAAAGCCTTCGACGTAGCGGATCATGGTGTCTTAGAAGACAAGCTGCGCCACTACGGCTTTGATAATCGAGCTCTAAAACTAATGATCGATATGTTGCGTGACAGGTCTCAGGTGATCGTGGCAGATGGAGGACGCGTGCGCTCGGATGCCGTACGAACTCAGATAGGAGTAGCGCAGGGGTCTTCCGTGTCCAACATATTGTTTTCGCTCCTGCTGAACGATCTACCGGAGGCCATACACAGTGGTGAAACATTTATGTATGCAGATGATGTGGTGGTGGTCGTTTCCGCTCCTACATGTGATGCACTGAATCATCAGTTAAATGTCACTGCAGCACTCTTATCCGACTGGTTCAATAAGAATGGCGGTTATCCTGAACATCAAAAAAACACATTTTGTACACTTCGAGCTCTCGGGAAGGCAAACGAAATCCCTGAAAATGTGCACAAATGGACTGGATATTGAACAGGTCACAAGTTCAACCTTCCTGGGATTCAAGATAGACAGAGGGCTGACCTGGGCGACACATATCGACCACGTATGCAACAAGCTCTCGGCAGCCTGCTTCGCACTAAAACGTCTATCTCGAATACTACCCCGTGAAATGTTGAGAACGTTAAATGTTTGCGTCGGTGCATGCTCAAATACAGTACGGAACAGAACTTTGGGCCGGGGCCGCGGAATGGGAACGTGTTTTCAGACTCCAAAAACGCGCCGTGCGTGCAATTGTCCACATCACACAGACTGAGTCAGCGAGACCGCACTTTAGAGCTCTGGGCATATTAACTCTACCATCATTGCTGATTCTACAAGCAGCAGTATACGCGCATGAGCAGGCAGAAAACAAACCTCTCGACGCGGCCCCCCGCCGCCGCCGGTACGCGATGCGAGCGACCCGTGCTTGTAACAGGCTTCCGACCGTGCCTCACAAGCTGACAAAATCTAGCAAGCACTTACACGTCATGGATGGGTCCAAAAGTATACAACCATCTCCCGAGTGCAATAGTTGCAGCCCAAAATAACTTCATTTTTAAAAAACGACTGAAAAGTTGGTTAGTCGAGCAGGCCTTCTATAACCACAAGGAGTTCTTTGAGTTGGAAATGTCTAGAGATAATGTAATATAAACAACATATAACCGTTGACATGTTATCTGAATTATTATTATTTTTTAATATTACCTTATTTTTCTAACCAAGATCCATAGAAATAAAATTAAAATGACATATAATTACATCAATATTAAATACATTACATATAATTAATAGACAATTAGACATATTAAATATTTAAGTTAATTACATTTACATTACTATTGTAAAACATACCGCTTGACATGCTGTTTAGAATCCTGATATTGTGAATAATTTAAGTAAACCTGACTTGTAATTTTATATTATCAATAAAAATTAGTATGAGTATGAGTATGAGTATTTGGCCTTGATGTCAGTTTCTTGGAGAGACTAGGGACAATTTCTCGCTGCACAACTAGCACAGGATAAGAACGTGTGCGAGATAAACTACCAATCTCTGTTTAAGTGTTCTAATTAGAAAGAGAAGGATTGTCGCGGAAAATTTGGCGCACGGTATCATGCTAAGCCTTGCAGATGGAATACGGCTAGCACAAGCAAGACCGCAAGCGACCTCTCTTCCTAAGTGTTTTAATTATAATTAGTAAGTGGGACGTCTATAGGCTGACTGATGCTTCGAAATCAAGTAATACTAGCTGTGAGTGGTGAGTCGAGATAGGTTGTGAATAGCATAGCTGCATGCGAAGCATTTTATTCCACAGGAAGGCTTTAAGTAGAGGTTGTAGTAAGCGCGGAAGACAGGTGCCGTTAAGTTAATGCCAGTGTTGTGTTTCACCGCGACTCGTGTCGGTAAATGACACCGCTCGGGAATGTGAGAAGTCATTGCCGTGGGTTTGTTAGAAAATCGGAACCTAGGGCATGTTTAAATCGGGTCGGCAAGCAAATCCGATAGTGCGCCGTATAAGTGCACTATCAGGCGTCTAATTGGCCTGATGGCTGCTTGTAATTAAACCATAAATTCGACTTGATTATGGTGACCATAAAGGGGTGTCGCGTCGGTGCATTAATAATAAAGTCATTAATGTCATTATATGACTTATGTAGGCTAACTAATTTAAGTTTAGGCTTAAATTCTACTTATGTAGAAATGGCCTTATGCCTAAATTTACGATATCAGGGCTATGTTACAAATATTAGTCGGTTAGATTAAACTGATTCAGCTACATTTAAAAACACAAATTACCCAATGCCACGTTTGCGTGCCGTACAATAAAATCAATCGGATTCTGTATTTCTGTTTTTGATATCGAACAAGGCCTTTCCTACGTTTACAATAGACAGGTACAATATATACATATTCCAATCAAGCGTAACACAAACAAATACTCACGTGTCCAAATACTGGAATACCCTGTACACCGGTTTCCGGTAAACGAGAAACCCGTCGCACCTCTCCATAGTTCCGGTAACAAGGCTTGAACACTCAAAAACCCTCGCCACCACTCGAGAGCCCGCAGCGGTCCTCCCGGGGTCTCATTATCCAATGATACTTGGTTACACTAACAAACACTTTAAAAAATGTAAGGCGTTTTTACACTACTAAAATGGATACAAATTTTGGTCCTTTAAGGTGATTTAGATAATTTAAGGCTGCTTTGTCGATTACATAAGATATATTTTGGTAAGCACTTAGTTAACACTACGGTTTTAACGCCAGTAAGGCGATCACAGTCCACTTTTTATATTTGGCAGACTAGCTGAAACACAAACAAACACATGTGAACATCAGTTAGGTATCAAGAGATATTTTGAACAAAATGGCATATATTTTTGCAACGTTATTGTTAGAAAGGAATATTCGTAAACGGATAAGGTAGTTTTCAATTTTTTCCGCAGTATTAAAAAAAATATTCTATATGTCAAAAAATTACGAACAAGGAACCCAAAACCGACCACCAACTTTGTGGAAATTAGCTTCAACTCGTATTTTCTATTTGGTTTACTTATTTACTTATTATATCTTGTACTCGGTAAGTCCTTAAGATCTAATGCTTTGACTTGGTCATCGCATGTTTTTCTTAAATAGTTAACTTTTCACGATTGTTACAAAACAAAGCTAGCAGAAACGCCTATTGTCTCATACAAAAAGCACGGCTAAGTCAAAACGAAACTTCCCACCTTTCAAACTACGTCAGAGGCTCTTGTAGTTTTACCGAAACAAAAAGTTACGACCGCGTTCGCGTTTAGCTGTCAAATCCCATACAAATTGAGGGAAAAACGCAAACGCGATCGTAAAGTTTTGTTTCGGTAAAACTTATACTAGAGCCACTGACGAGTTTTCGGCCAACCGAGTGACTGCCTACTTCTTTATTCCTCATGTCAATTTCCGCGGTATCCTTGCAAGGATTGCCTCTTACCGGCATCATTAGGAACATGTCAATAACCCCTCTCGTACCCTTTTCTTGGAAACAAACTGTCGCCGACGTGATTGACAGGCGAAGAATAATGATGGGCTGAAACCAGACTTTGGAACAAAAAGATAACGTTTAACTTTGTTCAAACAAGAACAATGTTAACGTTTCAGTATAATTCCTCAAGATCAATAATCGGCCACCTGCTTGTATATTTTTCAAGCTTTGATAATAGTGTAATTTATTATTAAGTTATAAGATTTAAATAGCAAACCTCAACATTAGAACGCCATGAATTTACCCCGAACATTAAAAGACTACATAGTTAATCTATACTTTAACATTATAAAGAGGTTAAGTTTTTGAGTTTGTAAGTAAGGGATCTCTGGAACTATTCATCCGATTTAAGAAATTTTTCATCAGTAGTGGAGTGTGGACCTTATGGATGGAGTGTGGACATAGGCTAGGTACACTGCATAATTCCAGAGTCCGAAAGCAATTTTTTCTCGAATTTCATGATCCCGAAACCAAAACCATGTTCCGCAGAAGGGATTTCATTCTTCAGGACATAATACTTACTAAGACCAGCGTCGAGTACTTTAGTAGCACCTGGCATTACCTATGCTGGGTGTTCACCTTTTTTCAGTAAAGTTATTAATTATACAATTTATCTGATAAGTTCTTCCATTGTTTTCGTAATTTTTTTGTATTTTTATATTCTCGTGTAGGTACCTAGTACCTACTTATACTGAAATAAATTTACTTCTATTTTATTATTTTCCATTCTATAAAATATGGTCGAAGTCGGAAGTTCAAACTAAAACTTATTAGACAACATGACGCTGAGCATCTAACCATAAAACGTGCAAATTTGCAAATTCAGATAAAATTCATGGTGAGTTTTCATATACATAAACAAGAAGTCAACGACCTGAAGAGTACAGCTGTTGGCTTGCGCTTGCGATGTATAATCGGTTAATGAGCAGATTGCATCGATTATTGCAACGCCGATTGCTAATTTCGTTTTGATAACATATCTGCGTGCAGAGTTACTTTTTACGAATATTTCTTTCGACGTATATCTTGTCTGATCCAATTTTAATTTATTATGACTTACAAGCGACTAAGATATGTTCGAACGAGCGAGCGAAGCGAACAAAGTTCTATGCTACAGCTTGGACCGAAAATCGTTCGTATCGGTGTCCGGTGACTGTCACGCTGTCCCGCTGTCCGACTGTTCTCCTCTACAGAATACAGATCGCATTTCTCAACCGATTCTCGTGAAATTTTGTGAGCAGGTTCTTAAATTATACAGAGTTGTCGAGTCACTTTCTCAAAAGTATGTTTAAAGACAGGCACGCTAGTTCTACAGCTCACAGTGCCACTAGTTTATTTTTAAGACAACACAAAAAAAGTCAGAATACGTTTCATTAATAGTCAGGGTTTTATTGCTCAATGGTATATAAAATATTATAGCACAGCCAATAAATAATCCATACATTCAGTAAACACGTTTAATTTGATTAAATAGTCCTGCCTATTCTGACCACTATTCGCTCACAATTCCAAAAAGCACTATAAACCAAAGACATCAACAGACCAAGGCGACTTTTTAAATAACAACATAAAACAGGCTCGAATCGAATTTCTGTAAGCGAAAATGGTCTCTAATTGTACTACATTCCAAAGCAGTTGGGCCATTATTGCTCGAATTGTCTGTCTATAAACACATCCGAATATGCGCGCGCGCCGGAAGCAGGTGCCGCGTACGCCACCTGTTGCGTCGCGAATACCAAAAAGCATTGCCAAGGAACGATGACCTGTCTGCCACTTGTGCAACCGTTCCCACCGTCCCACCGCGTAACGGTTAATTAGAGAGGGTGAATAGAATGCAATTGGTACGAAATGACGTGCGCTAGGTGACAGCCCGTCTTCTTTCCAGGTCACGACCAGGGTTACCACCATGAAGGTCTACTTGTTAAAGCGCTTAATATTATTATGTTGATAGCAGCATATACTTTCTAATACATACCTAATAGCAGAGCCCAACAAATAGTAACTCATCAGCTGCAGTAAGAAAGAAAACCACAAGCCGTGTTTTTTTTAATACAACTAAGGTGGCAAACATGCGTACGGCCCGCCTGATGGTAAGCGGACACCCCAGCCTATAGACGCATGCAACTACAAACTTGATATGTTTGAGGATTCGCCGTCTTGACAGCTGAAGAAACAAATTCCCTCGCTCTCAACACAACGCATCCTCAGGAGCTCTGGCGACCTTGCTCACCTCCAGGAACACAACACTACTACAGAGCAAGTAGGTAGTAGTGTTATTATGGCTGTGGTCTTCTGCAAGGCGGAGGTACTTCCCCAGATGGGCTGCTCCAAATGTGTGATTAAGAACTATCAAAATAATGTTCAGCCACGAAAGATAATAGTGACACAAACATGTCTTGAAGTTGGAAGTAAACATGTAGAACGTGCTCATATAAAGCAAATTTGTGCAAAAGTTTACTTAATCAAGTTCCCAAACAAATTTAATCTCTCTGATGCGTCATATTGCATTCTAGATATACGTGTATAACAGCTTTCCTTGCCAGCTGGCTTCTACAGTTAGTCATCGTTCTATTTTGTACTTTGTAACAAGTTCCGAGAGCCTCTTTTAAATTGTATATCAGCAACAGGGTCCTATTTGGTCAGAAAGACGTAAATGTTTTAGAGTGGCGAAGTATGTGGCATTTAGACGTGGCAGACTACCAGATTAACCACTCCATAGATTAGTTCGAGGTACTCGGAATCTCCAAGCCAACCAGGGGCATGTAAGTCGAAAACGATCCGGATGATAAGTGGCCTAGTGCTAATTGCAAGCAATCATTGACGGGCATAGTGTTGCAAGTTTTTGTTTTATTTCACAATGATATATGCATACTTAGAATGGGGTTGGAAGAACCAGTTTCAGTTTTTTAGGGTTCCGTAGTCAACAAGGAGCCCTTATAGTTTCGCCATGTCCGTCCGGCCGTCCGTCCGTCCGTCCGTGTGTCCGTCCGTCTTCGGCTTAGCTCAGTAATGGGCATATAAATCAATCACGCCGACAAAACCGAAGAATAAAATCTTGAAACATTTTTTTTTTGAGTTACCTCCCCTCCACCTAAAGTAGGGATGTAATTTTTTTTCTCGTTAAACCCATAGAGTGGGGTATCGTTCGATAGCTTGTTCAAAAATATTATGGGTTACTTAAAACGATTTTTCAAATTAGTGATTCGTTTGCAAGATATTGGGCTTTAAAGCCCAAATTTTTGTTCGAGTCATGAAAAACGTTGAAATACTATAAGAACTCGACAATGGAATCTCATTTGATTATCTTAAGCTAGGACTACATATATCCGGAAATGCGTTTGTAGTTTAAGGTTTCATCTAAATCGGCTCAGCATAAAAAAATACCAAACAGATGAGAGAGAAATAGACGGATTTACTGTCACATTTATAGCGATCATCATGAGCCCGTTTGCCTTGAGTCATGCATGTCATGTCACAATTTTATGTGAACAAGACGAACCGAACCGAATGGGCCCTGTTCTGACCCACTTCAATTTCGTTTTCCGTAAAGTTATTTTATAATGTTATTATATGCCTAAACAAGAACCCTTCGAGTTACTAGTGCCTGCCTTGAAACAACCTGAAGTGTGCTTTTATGTCTATCGCATGTTCTGACACTGACGTGTTAACAAAATAGCAATTTGCACGCAAACAGGAGCTAGAGTAGGTATTTCAATGTGTTTTGCGTATACCTAGTTACATTACTTTACAGTTTCTCTCGCGTATAATCACATTGCGATCAGTAATGTTGAATCAAATTCCTACTAAAAGCTTCAACAAGCGAAGCGTTTGAAACAGTAAATCAAAACCCTTATTTGAATACAAAGAAGAACTAAATACAGAACATCGACTCAAAGCGCCCAAACGGCACTCTATTTATGAACTTCCGAGCCTAAACGACGACCTATAAATTCGTATCCAATTAGCCTTTAATTAGTAAGCATTGAGCACGTCGTGTGACGTCATCAGAGCTAACGAACTAGGTATAAACAAGCTAGCAATCAGATGGCAAGTGTCGACGAACTTTCGGCTAATGAGTCTGATAGCTCGCTATAAAATTGCTGGCTCGAAATTTGATGGCATTGTGTTATGGATACTGGAAGCCGCGAAAGTTATTCTCGTCTAATATATGCGTTAACGAGGCACTCCATTAGCTTAATAAAGCGACATTTCAGAGTGATAGAATTAAATTCTTTACAAATGTCAGTTCTTCAACACCTAGCGGGTTCCTTACCCCAAACGTAGGTTCTGTTTTTATTAGACTCCGCTGTTTGTCCGCCCGTTTGTCACATAGAGTCTTATAAACCGCAATCGAAACACACATGAAATTTTCTCAGTGTGTAATACTATAGTATAGTCACTATAAGAATATTATGGGCATTAATAATATAAACGAAATGTGTCTTACTTAAGCCTTTTTTGATAGGCATGATTAGATACTACGTATTAGAATAAGACATTATTACACATCCTTAACTCTAACACATCTCTTTTCGAATATACTCTTTTTAACGCTCATGTGAATGAGAGAAAAACAAAGAAATACTCTTTAGTTGACTTAATTATTATTTATACATCTAACAGAAAACATTTGGTGATTCCCAAGTTTGTTGAGGAGACAACCAGTGTCCTAGTCACTTTCTATTGTTAAGTAAAACCGTCCCCCTATCTGAGATCCTGAACAAACAAATAGAAGGTAAAACATTTTCTTCCATTAGGTATCCGTTCGCTACGGCGCATAGTCTGGAACTGTGGACATGGTCGCAAACGAAACAATAATCACAGCCTTGACTTTGCACGGAGGCACTTGAGTCGTGATTAGCGTAATACTTCACGGATAGCCACTGAAGTGGGGTGTTGGTAGACAACAGATTTATTTTAAAATCGGCTTGTAGCATTAGCGAAAGTGGACTACTTAATGTCGCGCTAAGATTAACCGCTACTTTTGCGTAGTGATCTTAACATTGATGATTTCTTTTAAATTGGCCTGTGATTTGCACTGATGTTTAGCAGGTATGTTTTATGTCCGGGAATACTGACAAAGGAATCAAATTCCAATCATTCAGATCGTACAGTCACGTCTAATAACATGTATACGGTTTCGAACTTATGCCTGTGGAATAGGATTGAACCGACAAAGAAACTGCTCACGTGAATATCACGTGCTACGTTGCAACGGAGTTGACACTTGTTAACACTAGTGGCTCTGTGAGCTGCGGGCCATCTTTCTTCTTTCTTTTGAAGGTGATCGTCAAAAAAAATCTTAATAATTAATGACCTGCTCAAAAAGTTCCACGAGAATCGATTGAGAAATGTGACCTGTAGAGGAGAACAGCCGGACAGCGGGATATTCGGACGAACGAATTTTGGCCCAAGCTGATCCATAAGACTTAGTTCACTTCGCTCGCTCATTCGATAATGCGATCACATCCAAAGTTTGCACATGACAACGCGTTTAAGTCAAGTTTCTGGATATTACCCTTCTGCGACAAGAATGGAATAATGCATTCCGCTGAACAATGGCAGCCACTAAATGGAAGCGACGGTTTGACAGCTCATTCGACGGGAAAATTATAACCCACTTTTTACAGCCCTTGTTTACGGTGTTAGCGGCTAGCCAAGAAATGTTGTGATTGAAACGACCCGATATAAAGGTGGTAAACGCATCTTTATTCAAAATATATTGATAGCAACATATACTTTATTTTATTGTATCCGATTGTAGGTAAATCATGCAGTCGTATGTATGTTGCATTTTTTGACACACTCTGCAGCCTAAAGAACGACTTGACGGATTTTAACAATTTGACGTATGAGGTATCTCTTGCTAAAGTGATATGCTAAATATTTTTTTTAGTTTTTAATAGCGTTTTTCTAGGGTGTAAAAATCATCTGCAATACGTGTTAATGTTAATACTAACTCCAACAAGACAATACAATACATTGCATGTTTTAACTACGTATTTCAAGTGCATTTTTCTACAATATCCTCCTGGCATATTTTTATTTCCCGTAGGTAACTGGTTTCCCAAACGTAGTGCCCACATTTAATAGGACGACATTATTCATATTTTCGACTCGCCGCCTGATATGGGGTACTATCATCATACATCGTCTGTAAAAGAGAACGTAATTTCCTGTTCCAAATATTTCATTATTTTTAAATATTTAATGCGAGCATATAACCTAGTCTTTAGATGATATAGGCATACCGTTTAAAAGGGAAGCTAGCACAACTTGCTACCAATTAGAAAGAGAAGGCTAGAGATTCTCGTGTAGCGGCATCAATTGTGCTAGCCCAGCTGAGTTGGTTCCTGTGGTATTTATGCGGTTGAGAGGGGTGACAGTGCTAGCGAAACAGGCACTAAATTGAGCACTAACGTCATACAAGACACATCACGCCCTGATTGCGCAACGCAAAAACGTAATCGCAAGCAAATTCTAGTCCTTTATAAATAACGCCATCGGGAGGTACCAAGTCCATGCATGTAGGTAATTCAAAAAGTTGGTTATATACATAAGCCTAAAACTTAACCATATTAGATTGTTGCGACATGTAGAGAGGATGGATGAAAGAAGATTAACAAAGAGAGTAATTGGATGGTACAGTTGGAAGGAAACGACCTCGTAGAACTTTTTCCGATCAAATCGGAGAAATCCTAAAGAAAGGTCAGGTCATAGTACCTTAAACCGACGAGCATGTATGAATGTCATGACAGTGAATGAAGCTAGAAAGATTTGTCTAGATTGTAGCAAGTGGAAATCCGTCATCACTGCCTACCAATCTGAGAAATAGGCGCGATTATATTTATGTTATATATAGCGTGTAACAAAACACTAACACACTCATTTTCCAAGCTTTCACCTTCGCATGTTACATATTAATAAGAAAACAATACTCGAAACGATTATATAGCCACAAAAAAAGCAAATTGAAACCAATTAGAATACAAATCAGGGGAATTAATTAATTGATAAGGAAATCGGGGACCGATTGTTGGTGGGCACGCGGCATTTTGTCCAGAATTATCGTTTGTACAGGAAACGTTTAAATTATCGCTGTGACAATCATTAACCGAGTCCAACATATATTTTTATTCCTTTTGTCATGGATAATATCATCACTGCCGTACCGCATACAAATCAGGTATGTATACATCGCACTCATGCCAAATTCTACCCATCCCATCTAACCCCCCTTAGGAGATTTCCAAGATGTAAGTTTTTATAAATATACCTACTTCAAATACTACATTGAACACAAGACACAGGGAAAGCAAAGACGTATTACGTTATGATTATGAATAAATTTGACTTGCAATATTTAATTACCGACACAGACACCGGGACATGTGAAACTAAATAAAAGCTATCCTGTAAAAACATTCCTTCAGTTTGTCAATCTATCTTTAATCACACAGACAGATAGATACCCATTCGAATTTAAAATACCAGTATGGATGGTATGCCCATCATTAACAGCCGTCCAGTAGGGACTGAAAACACCCAAAATATAACACATTTGCATAGGTAACAATCGAAAACCAACAACGCACGGTGATTCCGCCGTAGGCCATAACTCGAAATAAGTCATTAGCATATTATGCCCTATCAGGTAACTTAAATTATTAACTAATAGATAGACTACTCAATAGTATAAATATTACAGGAATAGATTACAATTATCATTTACTTTTGTGCAACGAAAGTGAACGTATCTCCACCCTAATCAGTAGTACGTTTGCACATCGCCGCAACTTAATCACTTTGTTATTGTCTGTTATTATTATTTACCGCGAGTGTCCACGTGCTGGTATCATGTAAATACAAGAAGAAGGTATGTACTATTATTTGATTTATTTTATATTTTGCATATATATTTGTTTGTATTTTATACGATTTTTTTACTAGAGGTCTATCGTTCCGTTATTTTTTTCTTAAGTATGATTTTCATTGAGAGATATACTTTGAGGAAACCCTATGCCACGCATGAAATATACGTCATTTAATAGAGTGAAATGTCCTTAATAAGGGCTGTAACTTTCAACTGCCCCTGGCTGCCTCTTCTTAGGTAAAGGGGGTGTCCAAGTAGAGGAGGGCGTACCTAAACAAATTACGAAGTTTTATAAAAAAAAATCTCTTTTTGTTTTAGGTACTTTTTGGAGGTGTTCTATATTGAGGCGTAATGTTTTTGATATTTGGCACTCAAAACAAGGAACTGGCGTAGAAAAATGTCAACATGTCCTAAGTGTGTTGACCAATACATCACCTTTAGCGGATGACATAGAAAATATCGACTTAAAAGTCTTAAGTGATAAAATAACGAGTTTATGTAAACGTTTATCTAGTTATTGGTTAAAAACAAATAGATCAAAGTCTAAACTAATAGAAAAATATAGACATTGGCTTAGTGAAGTAGAATATGTTGATGTGAAACGAAATATTGAGCCGAGTGTTTTACCTTCCACTTCGTGTGGAGGTCGTCCGAAAAAGGACTTTAATGATTGTAGTAATCGTACAAAAAGGAGACGACTGGCTGAATTAGGTTGCTTAGACCAGTCTGCTGTACATTTTTTACTCAATTCATCTGTTGCTAATACTTCCACAAAAGTTGATAATAATGATGTTTCGTCGCTAATTACAGAAGCTAAATTAACCAGGCACCAATATTAATTAATTAAAACATTTATAGACAACAAAATATCAAAAAACAGTATGCCGTCCTACCAAAGTGTTGTCGAAGCTAAAAAACAGTGTTATCCACCAAATGTAGAAGTTACAGAATCGTCTGCTGAAGTCATCTTCAAAGTTTATTAGATCGAATCGATCGAATCGAATTCTCGAGTCTCAAAAAGATATTTTAGATAAAATAAAATATCTTTCATTGGGAAATGGGGTTTCGATGGGAGCTCGGGCCACAGCGAATATAAACAAACTTTTTCGGATTCTTCTAAGGTTCAAGAAAGTAGCTTGTTTGTTACTTCGTACGTACCACTCCAACTTATTTTGACCCTGACTGACAAGGAAAGTCCTATTATTTTATGGAAAAATCCTCGTCCTTCTTCGACTCGATACTGCAGACCGATTCGTTTTCAATTTTTTAAAGGAAACGACTCGAGGAGGAAAATTACTTCAAACAGCTAATAAGTAACTTGCAACCTACTATTTTCAAAAACAATGGACACATAAACTCAATTACTCACAAATTGCAACTTACTATGGTCGAAGGTAAGGTGTGTAATGCACTTAGCAAATGTATCTTCTTCCAGGTGTTACGTATGTAAAGCTTTGCCAAGTGAGATGAATGGAATTGATGGATGTTTGTGTAAAGCAGTTGATGAAAATACATACGAATTTGGCTTGTCTCCTCTTCACGCATTAATACGTTTTTTTGAGTATTTTATTCATATCGCTTACAAATTAGAGACAAAAAAATGGCAAGCCAGATCTGATAGCGATAAAAAACTTGTAGCTGAGAAAAAAACACTTATTCAAAAGCAATTTAGGGAAAGTTAGGTCTTATTGTTGATAAACCCAAAAGTGGAGGAAGCGGCACATCAATCGATGGCAATACTGCCAGGAGGTTCTTTTCTAACTCAGAAATATCAGCCGAAATTACTGGCATTAAGAAGAATCTTTTAGATCGTTGTTGGACTATACTTCAGTGCATTAATTCGGGATATAACATTGATCAGACCAAATTCGGAGAATTTACTTTAGAAACAGCTCGGCAATTAGTTGCAGAGTATCCATGGTATTACATGCCTGCTTCCGTCCACAAAAAATTTATTCACGGTGCTAGTATTATAGATCATGGTCTTCTGTCAATAGGGGAGCTGTCTGAAAAAGCAGCTGAAGCGTGCAACAAATACTACAAAGAATTTAGACGAAATCATACCCGAAAAATGAGCCGCGTTTTGACCAATACCGATTCGGCTTTTTCTTCATTCAGATCCCCTAATATCTGCTTTGAGAAAGTTGGCCATTAAAAAAAAAGTATTTTACCTAAACCTGTGTCAGATTTATTATGTGTAAATAAAAAAATATAGTGTTAATAGCAAGTAATTTAAGTTAGTATTAACTATGGTTAATAATTGTAATGCTCTTATATGTAAGTATTTTTGGAATAAATATTGTTATTATACATTGTATATTGTTTTATTATTAGTTGTCATAGTATAAACCTTACTTTCTTTAGTTTTAAAGTAAACGTCGAAATCGAAAATTGTGAAACAGAAAATATTTTTTGTACATACATCATCATATATGTTCGTTATTTATGTTTAAAATAGCTGTTTTTACCCCATTTCCTACTTTAGTAGCAATATTTGATAGTTCAAAATTAAACAAATTGCTTATTTTGGAACCAAGGTAGTTATGGCCGCCCTTGTATGGGAGCGGAATCACTGTGCAACGCATCGTTCAATACGAGACAAATCAATTAAATTCCAAAAACACACAAACTCTACGCAACGAATGATCAATCATAATAAAGCAACGTTATTTATAACTTCTGCATATCTGCAGGCACCGAACCGGAAAGCGGTATAAGGATTCATCAATTCCGCATATTTTTCGTTTAACAATTACATGTTACGTTTCTCCCAAACCGCTGAATAGCACATTAATATGACTACTAATGATAACACTTATGATATGATGAGCCATGGTACAGTGGACATGTCATCTCGCTTATATACGGAGCAGGCCGACTGTGGGGAAGTACCAGCACTTTACCTAATTAAACGTCCAATTTGTATACGAGTAACCAGTGGTTTGATATCCATACTAATACCTAATATAAATGCAAAAGTGTGTCTGTTTGTCTGTCTACCTGTCTGTCTGTTAACTCTTCACGCTTGAACTGCTGAACCGATTTAATGAAATTTGGTACAGAAATAGTTTTAGTCCCGGGGAAGGACATAGGATAGTCTTTATCCTGGAAATCATCCTCTAGGATAATGAAATGGGGGGTGAACATTTGTATGGAGCTACGATATAAACGAATTCCACGCGGACAAGTCGCGGGCATGCAGTGTACTACAATGTGGACACGAGTAGGTACTAATAAATGTCGTCTGTATTGTATTAATACATACGCTTTTACGACTGTGTTTTCTATACATTACCGAATTCATTTTGCGTGAACAACGGCCTTTGATGGTTCCAAAAACAATACAAACGAGCGTTAATTTACGGTACATCGGCCGTTGCCGGTGCTAATTGGACTCTTTTCATGCCGGGAGCTGTTAACAGGCACACTTGTACAAGTTAAAGCTGAGGTAAATGCTATGCGGCGAAATTTTGGTGTGCATGAAAGTATCACTGAACAAAAGCTTACACTCTATACCACATTATCACCTAAAGATGCAGTTATTCATACTAATATTATAAATGCAAAAGTTTGTCTGTCTGTCTGTTACCTAAACCGCAGATTGAGATGAAATTTGGGATGAAGATAGTTTGACTACCGGGGAAGGACATGGGATAGTTTTGCTGCTAGTATTATCTTACCAACTTGTCCATGGAAATCAAGCTCCTAACGACACTTACCCGAAAGTTCCTTTTAAATAGATTCGGTGTCAGGCTGTTTGTTCCTGCCTTTATCATATCGAATTCATCACAGCCTACTGGGAAATTACTCTACCCTGCAGCGTTATACAATACTTGAACGCCTAAGTGGCGCTTTGTTACAAGTATTGCTTTTTAATTGGTATTCCAATTCTGTTCCCCGAAGACTAAGCGATTTGAAAGCTTGGTTGAATTGCTAATTGATTACAAGTATTCCAACCGTCGAATTTCTAAAGAGATTTTAGCTTGGTTCTGTTGCTAAGCAAAATATCTTTCTTTGGCAGTCAGGTTTAATGATTTGATAAGTAAATAAGCATTGTGTATCTGACTGTACGTATGTTGTGTTGTACAGGTGACGTCAAAGATATTTATACATTTTCACCTTATCGCAAAGGAACAAGGTGCCTTTGGATAAACAGCCTGAGCAAGAAAAGCTAGCCTAAACCCGCAAAGACGGCCAAACTTTCCCGTTCGCGCACTCTCCAGAACTATAAGTAGCCAGTAACTAAAAATCCACAATTAACTGACAGCGTAACACAAAATACTTCCCCGGGGACAAAGTTTCACCGCGCTCCGCAATCCCGGCAGAACAATGCCGGCAATTTGCTGAAATTACCACGGACTTCAGCGCGAATCGTATTTTAATTTTTAAATGTTCGTCATACCGTTCTATAATGTAGCCTAAAGTTACGCATTATAGACCTCATATTATCATTTAGCCCGCCGGCTACTAGCTAGGCGTACGGGTGCGCCAAAGTTGAACTATTTTTTTAATGTCGATTATCGGAAGTCCGAAAATGTTCCTAAAAATTTACATCCTAATAATCACTACTCTTAACTCCTAACGTTCTGAATTCCTAATAATTAAACTTCATAATGTCCGTTTCAATAAACATCTATCATAATAATATTTGTTTTCCTGTATTTCTGCAACATAACCATCTTTTACACTATTATTCATCATCATATTTTTTTTATGTAGATTTGTTTTTATTCATAAAATTGATTAGGTTAAAACCCAGACCCAGAGACTTAGAAAATTCGTTAGCGCGTACTTATCGTGGCAAAACCGATTCGGATGGCGGATAGGTTAGAAGACGGCTGCGAGAGCTCTGCTCCCGCTGCCGTCTTCGTGGTTTTTTTTTAAAGGAGCGGAAAAAACTTCCTTAGAGAAAAGTGTTTCAAGTAAAAGATGCTCATTTTGAAGTAACATAGTGTTATGGATTACGTTAATAGTAAAATAAATTGTAGGAACTAAAACTTTAGTAAACAAATTTTAGGAACAGTGATCATTAGGAGTACAGTTCATTAGGAACATCAATTTTCGGAAAACTGAGTGTTACAGATAACGTTAATAGTAAAATAAATTGTAGGAACTCAAACTTTAGCAAACACATTTTTTAGGAACAGTGAACAATCATTAGTAGTACAATTACTTAGGAACATCATTTTCGGACGCAAAACTTTAGCGAACCCAATATGGACCCTAGGCGTACCTGTGCCGTGGTAGTAAAACAATATTTATGATTCTTGTAATTAAACGAAATGCCCATTAGGATTCAAATTTCATAGTAAATTCAATAGTAAAGAAGTGTGTACAAGTAATTGAATTCCATCTTCCGGCTTCATAATCAAATCAACTTGATGAAATTATTGTTTTATTATCTGCAAAGCGTCTGATTTGACGACGACCAATGGCAGTGGCTGAAAACCGATTAGCAAGGCCTATATAGTGCCTAAAATGTTCTGTATAGATAATTTTGACATAAGTGCGTATATACTTAGTTCCAGGTGAAGTTAATATAGGCTTTAATATATAGGCTCTAATATAATAATATAGGCTTTTTGGGACTACCTAGATATTGCAGTGCATCGGGCATGTTTGCGAGGGAGCGAGTCGACGGCTTTCATGCTGTCATTCGCAAACGAATAGCCTCCATCATGCACCGAATAGGAAATAGTTCAAATAGCATATTAAGTGTGTTGGAAAGCAGGCTTGACTGTCCCATGGTTAGGCACTGGTCCGAACTACATTTAAGTCTTATTAGCGGATCAGTACCATAAAAATGTAAAAAAAAAAAAAAAAAATATGTAAGTCTACCTAACTTAGTTTGTAAGAATATTTGTAACTAACACAATGGATCTTGGTTATCTGAAAATAAAAAATTTATTATTTTTATTATTATTTAAAAAATACTCAATTAAAGACCAGTACCGTTAGTGAAACCACACTAAACTGTACTAACGTAAGAACTTCCAGGAAATGGCACAAAAAAAAGCACCGCCTTTGCACCGTCTCGACGAGCGAATGTAATTTCAGATAATGCGCCACGATGCGTCTGTCCAATCTACATACTTGTGTAGCGCCGCGCTCTGAAACGACGCAACATCGTAGATTTATATGACTAAGATGCTCCCATTTTGTGAGAGTACTTTTTCTGCTGTTGCTTGGACTAAAAGGGTTAGGTTAATTTAATGAAATATACAGTTTTTTTCACGTCCACTTCAACAAGTGTTTTATAGTAGGTGATACTTTTTCCGTCTTTTATGCTATCTCAAAATAAAATTGCAGGGATTTCCTTCATTGCAAAGATTTTTCTTACCGTCTACCAACTATTGCAAAGAGAACCTATTACACTGATTACAGATATTCACATGTCCGCTTCCAAAGGCGAAATTCAAAAAGCCGTGTTTACACGAGTCGGTAATATCGAACTCGACTTAAATTGCAGGCTGTGCCAGTTCGTCTGGAATGGCAGGGCGAGCGAACAACACACATTAGGCGGTCATTGCGATCGTGACGGCTGGCGGGCGAGCACGTGCCTTAGTGAATTAGCTGCAGTATCGTCTGCATTTTACGTTTAAGGCTGGGTTACATGGTACAGTTACTGGCACTGTATAATTATATGTAAGTAGTTGTTACTGTCGAGTTCATAAATACTTCCGTTCCCAAAGGTTAAATATATCGGATAACAAAAAATATCTAAATCCGTTAAATTTTCCATAGTTATCGTTGAAAAAACAAACATACTAGGTCGGAAACTGCAAATTATTACTAACCAAAGGGACCGATAGATGGCGCTGTACCCAAGACAGTAACTAGTTGTATGCGCTATTAAGATTTTTGAATTAATAGGGTCATGACTGATATAGTGTATGAAAGTATACATACAAAACACTCGGTGTGCGAGTCAGACTTGCAGTTGGATTTAAAACAAATACTGGGTGATTTCTAGGTCATGAATTTAGAGTTCATCTCAAAAAAGTCACAGTTAACTTTTAATCTGATGTTTTTTTTGCGATTTCGTGCTTGGTCCCATGGGAAAAAATTGTTCAGTATTGTCATATTATTAGCTTTCAATCATTCCGGATCTTGACCCCGAAATCATCCAGTATATGCAAGAGCGAGTGTGATAGGATAGCGATGAGCAACCGAGGGACATTAAGAAAACAGAGGTAGGTATTGTATGCTAATCTGTCCAGGTTTTTTTTTATTAATCATTTTGCAAATGCAATTTTTGTCGCAACCGTTACTATTTCTCCGGATATAAATCCATACCAATATTATAAATGCGAAAGTGTGTCTGTCTGTTTGTCTGTCTACCCGTTTGTCTGTTACCTCTTCACGCTTGAACCGCTGAACCGATTTAGATGAAATTTGGTACAAAAAACAACACTGTTAACTGACCATACTGTGTTTATATAGAACCTTATTACAATGCACTTAAGGTGCACCGATGGTCAGTTAGCTGTGTTGTCGATAGTACAGAGATAGTTTTTATTATGGAAATCATCCCCTAGGATAATGAATGGGGGGTGAAAATTTTGTATGGAGCTACGATACAAACGAGTTCCACGCGTCGCGGGCATGAAGCTAGTTACCTAATAAACCCAGCATTTGTGTCAAACAAACAATAAAACTGTAAACCCGAAAGCCATCACCTTAATACGACTTTTGTCTCAACCCTTCACGGTTGGTCGGAATTCGATTCGAGCTCGCTCGCTTCAGGAAATGAATTTTGGAGTTCTCCGTTGGCGGCATTATCTTTAAATCGAGTCTCGAGCTGAGGACTATCTTAGACTATGTCAAAGCTATCCGTCGTCTGCTCGTTAGCGGGTTAGTATTTACAACGCTTAGCGGCCATTTTAGACCAACCAGCATACATTTGAACTATGATTAAGCATGTTTTTTTGTGAATATCTTGGTCAATTTATACTAAACGGTGGCATACAAGCCTGCCTGATAATAAGCAGATATCGTAGCCTATAACCGATTGCGACTCCAGAAGAAGCGCGTAACCGACCCTTTAATGACTAGTGGTTCTGGCAGCTGTAGAACTGGCGAGCCTGTCTTTTTTCAAGGTTTTTTATTATTATATTTCGATACGAAACTGAATCGAAAAGGAAACTATATAATTATTGAACCTGCTCATAAAATTTCACGAGAATCGGTTGAGAAATGCGATCTGTAGAGGAGAACAGCCGGACATCCGGACATACGAATGAGTTTTGGCCCAAACTGAAACGGAAAACTTAGTCCCATAAAAAACATTATACGTAAATTATTTACTTTAAAAAAAAACAAAGTTTTAACCTACTTCAATTTAGTACTCCGCCAAGCCACGAGAACATTTCCACATTTCTTTTCCAATTTATCACATGAACTGATTTCCTATAGCAAATGCGTTGATTATTAGAGAAAAAAACCGAATCGCTGTATGTGGGCCGATAATATTTGAGGACTTCTGTCGATTCCCCAAGATTATCACCTATGGCACTTCATTAGTTCCTATTTCAACGGAATCTTGTCAGAATCGGTGACGTACTTTTGTACGGAGTTCTGAGGTAACAAACATTGAAAAAAAAAAGAAAAAAAAATGCAACCGCATTGAGAACCTCCTCCTTTTTTTTGAAGTCGGTTAAAAAGAGGCCAAGTCTCGAAACACTCAGGCATTCTTATTAATCTTTATTTGTTATCGAAATTGAATGAAATTTGAAATATACCGTGTTTATACAATGCCTGCTTGGTTACTGAAAATTCAGGTTTCTAGTTTTATCCACAAGGACGTTATAGGAGGGTCGAAAATGGCCTGAACTGCTTCGAGAAAAGGATGGTACGGCCGTGCTCGATTTGGCGGGAGCACTGCAGTGCCCCCAGATTCGTTCGCTTCGCTCGCTTGTTCAATTAGAGGATTGATTGTGTTGATAGCGAGAGACGAATGCTAGTACCCACTCTCAACACAACGCACCCTCATGGGCTCTGGCGACCTTACTCATACAACACATACGAGCGACGCAAGTAGTGGCGTTATTATGGCTGCGGTTTTCTATGAGGTACTTCCCCAGTTGAGCTGCTCCAAATAAAACCGAGATGACATTCCTTTACGAATGATACTTATACTAAGAATGAGTAGTTTAGTAGCAACTCGCCCTGAGTTGGGCAGGGCTGTGAATCGCATACTTGGACAACTGTTCATTGTCATTAAAGTTTGTTCAATAGTCCAGCTACTGCTATCGCAACAACTTAATGTCATGTGACACTGAGAGGTTGACGTGCATTTCTGGATAGACAAGCAGTGATGATCGCTATGTACCGTTTGATCCAGCAATGTACGGCGCATTGTCAATGTCAGATAATTCTCCATTGGGTAAAATAGAAGCCAACGACCATTTAGAAAGTGCCTCTATTTTTACATGAGATGTAAGTTAATTCAAAACACACTTCTTGCTAAGTGTTAGCGCATAAATATGCAACATGAATACGTGTTATTCCAATAAGACATTAAACGCCGGAATGGGATCTGTGGCGTTCGAATAAAAAGTGCAAAATAAATGAGCAAACATCAATATTTTCATATTGCCTCATGCATACAAACAACGGCAATCAGCATAAATACACAACGTGAACCTAATAAAACATTACCTTTGCATATTAACGAGGTAACCCATTCCGACAACGCAGCCGTTTCAACTTTCCGCTGTCCCTAGAGGTTTGAAAGCAGGCAATTTCAACACGAACAGAGTTGCAAATTACGTAATAATTGGATCAATGAATTGGTAAGCCTAACAAATCGTTAGGAGCAAAATAAACATGAACACCACGTGATTCATCATACTCGCTCGTTTCTACATATATGTACTTATTTATCAAGGACGAAAACCCAAACGGGACCGTAACACCATCAAGAGAAACTGTTTTCACAAGCTTTTATTTAACTTGACCTGTTAGTTTGTTAGTGTGGGACAAATCTTGGAACTGAATTTTGAACCAATCTTTTCTCAATCGGCTGACCTCATCCGATTGAGAATTCTGGATATTATTTTGGATGTCAATTCAATATTATGGTACCATCACGCTGATCTGAAGATGGAGACAGGTGACCATTGGAATCCAGTTCTTAAGCGACGTAACCCTGTTGAGTTTGGGCTCGTTAGAATCGTCTAAATGTCATGGGTCTCATATTGGTTATCTAGATAAAATCACAAGTGTATCAAATGCATAAAACGTAATATCGTACCAATAATAACTAAATGTGTTAAAAAATGCCTGGAAGATTAGATTCCAGATTCGTTGAAAGTAGCCAAAGTAACGCCAATATCTAAATCTTAAACGTTTATGGATTTGACTGTCTCTGCGATTTTTGAAGCAGTTCTCAGAAAATTTGAATTGGTTCACTTATAAGCATTTATTCTCTGACCTTTAAGTATCTGCGCCAGCACGAATTTGCATGCGGACAGCCCGAAACGAGCCGTCACGCTTTCCTCGATACATGCAATATAGCTAATACAGTACTCCGACTAGGTGTCCAATTTACAGCCGCCACTGTTAAACAAAATATTAATTTATAAAGCATTAAATGTTCAAAAAACTGTATGCCGACTGTGGAAAACTAACTGAAAAAAACCTTTTTTGTCAAACAAAAGGTGGCCTATGTCACTCGGAACATAATTTCGAATCGATTGATACCTCATTCATCAAAATCGGTTCAGTAACTTAAACGCTACCGCAGAACGCACGTAAATACAAACATAGACTGCTAAAGACATATCCCTTCCTTCCCGCTCTGCCGTAGTCGGGCAAAAATGTACGACTTCCACTGATCCGACCAGCACGTCTATCACGGCCGCGACATACTCTCGATTTTTCTCGCACTATACCTATTGTTCTAAGTGTTCTAATAAGAGAGAGACGGATTGTGCGAGAAAAATCGAGAGAGCTCGCGCGGCGTCGCTTGATAGTTGTGCAGATCGAGACATGATGGTTTCCGAAAGGAATTAAACGATCGAATTTAAACTTTCGTGGGACATGTTGAAATAATACTTATAATTACACGGTTCAACTCACGTATTCAATGTCACTACGGGTGACATGTTTCGACATGTTATTCTCCTGAAGAAGAACTCCCGACGAGTTCGAAACATGTCGCCCGTAGTGACATTGAATACGTGAGTTGAACCATGTAATTATAAGTAGGGATTAAACGAGTTATAAAATAGGATTATCCAAACAGATCCAAACATCCAAATAAAATGCAAAATTCGAAGTCAGTATTGTTTCTTATGGAAAACTACGGTTCTGAGAACCTTTTTTATCAAAGTCGATTACAAAGCAGGAAGCCTCAACATACGTCTGCTTTCGATACAATAAGAATAAATATAGGGAAGTTGCAATCAATACCAATCAAGTCCGGTCCCCAAGCACGACACGATTTCTCTAGATTCCCTATTGTCCATTGAGAATGGCATTCTTTCTATTTATACGTCATTAGAATCTACTGTTTCCGCATCAATATGATAAATTCTATTTTGTACTCAAATGGAAGTTCCGTGGTAACCAATTTAGCGTCAAGGGAACATATATTATATCAAGTGTCTTGTCAAATATTAACATTATGGTACAAGCTTGCCAACTGTACTTTCCTGCATACCGTCATCAACGACTCATTGAGACGATTCTAACGAGCCCAAACTCAACGGGGTTACGACGGTTAAGTACTGAATTCCAGCCACCTTCTGTCTCCATCATCAGATCAGGTCGATGGTACTATAATATTGAATTGTCATTTAAACTATACCATTATCAAAAATTTCAGCTCAATCGGTTACCGGGAAGTGGGTCAAATTTAACTTGCAAGATTTGTCCCTCACTAACAAACGAACAGTTCAAGTTAAAAAGTTAGTTTATATAAAAGCTTGTTAAAATATGTGGCCCATTTCCAAATGCTCACACTTCTGATCTTTTACTATATTATTTTCTACGTTAAAAACGATGCGACGCCGTGCCTATTCTTCTATAATTCTATAGGTATCGATCGGTGTTTGTCGGTATATTCGGCACACTTACGCCTATTTTTTGCGTCCATACGCACGCCGTTATGTTAAGTGTAGTCATTTGAAGGGTGATGTTACTTTGATATTCTAATTTTAACTCGTGCCGACAGCCTTCTAAAAACATTCGAGAAGACTTAAAAATTCGGAGACTGTAATCCTATTGCTATATAATAAAACCCTTTATTTACGAAACAAGAATAATAATATAATATATAATTATATCAAGAATTTTTACACTTCTCACGACTTCATCTCACGAAATTGTGATTAGCACTCGCTAATAATTATCCATGCACATCAGACATACCTCTGACAGCCGGCAACAGTTTGAATAAAACAAAACTACGAGGATTTCTAAGTCTGCAATTTAATCTCGACCGAATTACATGTACAAACGGACAGGACGAACTCATTACGTCATAATTAGAGCGTACCTGTTTACGCCTCGAAGTAAAAGAGAATATCTTACGAGGTAATTCTCCGCGGTTACGGCGTTCTTATCGTGGAAGGCAGAACACAGGTCTCAAAGGAGCTTGCGAATTAAAACGGAAAAGCGCAAATTCTCACCTGGCGGAGGTGATTCACTGTAATTCAGTTCTTTGTATCTTAAGTGGTCTACGCGCATTTTAATTATCATTTCGCTCATGAGTTAAACGGTCTTAAAGCACATTATTTACCGCATCAGTTTTTTTAACCCATGTCGAGGTCTGTGGCATCGTAGGTCTCAAACGAATGAAACGAATTGGGTGCATTCTTTTTTAATCGGGTCTTGTCTGTCGGAACGGTGCTTAGCTATGTTCGTTGTGTCGGGGGTGTTTTACAATTTTAATTCCTATAATAGCTCCTGCCCGCGACTTCGTCCGCGTGCAAGTCGTTTATATTGGGGTTTCCCTTAAGGAATAATTACCGGGGTAAGAATTATCCTATGTTAATAACAAATGTTACCTAAGTCGGTTCAGCGGTTTAAGAGTAATATGGTAACAGACTGACCGACTAAGTTACTTTCGCATTTATAATATTAGTATGGATTTAATGGTTACCTATAAGAGAAGCATAACATAATGCCGATTCCGACCATGCGGTATACTTGTACTAAATAGTAGGACGCTAGCTCGTCCTTTAATGTGTCGAGCATTTGCAAATAAAATCAGACAGAACTTAGAAACTAAGCTAACGAGCTAAATAACGGTAATCGCAGCCAGTAAATCTACCTATTGCCTGGCCTTCAGACCGATACCATCTCGGCCACTTGCGAATTCTCTGTTCCCACGTTTCGCTGCAACGTTTAGGTTAGACGACTTGACTGTCGCGAGCTAAATACCAGACTGAATAAACAAGCGAACTGCGACGCAATCTCGACGGTGATCGGGCGGGGTAAATGCTTTTCCAATATTTATCGACGGCATATCAAGGGTAGGCTACTTTAAGATACATACATGATCATTAAAATCTAGCAATTTCTATACTCAGAATAACATTAACTGAAGACTATATAACTGAATATAGAAACGCAACAGTAGAAGCCATTTTCGTGAGTCATTTTCGTCACAGAGAAGCAAGCACTAAATACGGGATATTCTGCCGAACTATGATGGAACAGATATGCGGATATTATAGAACAAAATTATCGGCGGAAGTCGCGGCCATGGGCTCGTTCAATGGCTTATAAATAATACGAACTTAAACTAATATTGGTTTAAGACTTTCGAACAACACTGAACACTAAAGATAAAAGAACTTGATATCGATCTAGAAGTTCTAGAACATTTCGTCCCGAGCTTCGTGTGCGTGTCCAGATCTGAGTGCTTTTAGCAAATTGCTGTAACGATTACTGCTATTTCCTCGGGAGTTACTGAATCTTAAAGTTGATTGAACATTTGTAAATATCGTACTTAGCCGAGTGCCTGTTAAGTAAAGAAGAGAAAATTGTTTAGATTTTCAAGTGTATTGTGTGCAGGTAAAGGTTTTTCAAAGAGGAGACACACAAATATTTTCATAAATCATGCAGTTACACCAGCATTACAATAAAACAACAGCGTTGAAATTAGTAAATCTGATAACAAATATCACACATGAACTTTTTAGGGTTCCGTAGCCAAATGGCAAAAAACGGAACCCTTATGGATTCGTCATGTCTGTCTGTCTGTCCGTCCGTATGTCACAGCCACTTTTTCGAAACTATAAGTACTATACTGTTGAAACTTGGTAAATAGATGTATTCTGTGAACCGCATTAAGATTTTCGCACAAAAATAGAAAAAAAAATAAAAAAAATTGAGGGTTCCCCCCATACTTAGAACTGATACTCAATTTTTTTTTACATCAAACCCATACGTGTGGGATATCTATGGATAGGTCCTCAAAAATTATATTGAGGTTTCTAATATCATTTTTTTCTAAACTGAATAGTTTGAGCGAGAGACACTTCCGTCTTCCAGGTAAAATGTGTGGTATCCCCCCCCCCCGCGTAACTTTCAAAATAAGAGAATGATAAAACTAAAAAAAATACATGATGTACATTACCATGCAAACTTCCACCGAAAATTGGTTTGAACGAGATCTAAGTAAGTAGTTTTTTTAATATGTCATAAATAGTAAACCGCAATTAACCTTTCATTCAACGGATAAAGGTACGGAACCCTTTGTGCGCGAGTCCGACTCGCACTTGGCCGGTTTTTCTTAAAGTCATGACCCATCATAGACACGAGGCAAATAATACCGTATTGAGCCATTCAAAATATTAGCAGAATTTTTATTAAAAATGTTCGTGTATCGAACGTCAGAAAAGCTTCATGTCTAGATATGTGGTTACAAACCGGGAGCCTTCCAGGAGTTCGGGGTTCCAGGGGTTGAAAACATAATTCTGTTCATGATTCAAGATGATACATCATTAAACGGTCATACAAGTGTAGTCAACTTAGTATATAATGGAATGTATACTTGTGTTTATCAGTATGGAACGCTGTCAATTTATTCGACCATACGACACTACGCCCCTGAATCGATTAAAATCGCCTGCATTTCTGTGAGCCGATGATGTCACATTTCCTTTAAGCTAAAAATGGCGACGAGGCGGGACGAAGGTCGTTCGTCCCAATGATATTCGGACACGCAAGTTTTGAATGGCCCCAGTCTGCTCCCTTGTTATGTTAATGGTGTGTGACACATATAACCTTATACTCCGATCAATGAGAGCGTTGACCTCTAAAAAAACTTCCCTGTTTGTATAAATGGTGTTTTTTCGGTGCGTGTCCCCTCAGCCTCGATGTCAATTTTGAAAATAATGGTAATGGTTCGACCAACGTAGAAGGATGAAATAATCTGAGAAATGCTACATAAAGTTACGAATAATATGATTAACATGCTTATCATTTTACAGGCTTTTATTAATTTGCAATGTACGAGTATGTATGTTTGTTTGGGTGGAAACTTGCAACTCAATTTTGAAGCAGATATCTTCAACTGATTGAGCTAAAATTTTGGGTTTAAGTATAGTTTGGATGAAAATTCAATATTATGGTACCATCGAGCTGATCTGAGGATGGAGACAGAAGGTGGCCATGGGAATTCAGGATTTAGTTGAGTTTGGGCTTGTTAGAATCGTCTAAACAGTAGTTGATGACGATATACAGAATAGAGTACAGTTGGCCATTAAAAGCTTGTACCAAAAACGAAATGTTTGACTGAGACTTATTTCTGATCCCTAACAGAATCATTAAGCGATGCAATATTATTCAATACGTAACTACCCCGAGTAATCATTTACGTATTGTCAACGTTAAGCATAGGCATATTATGAAACAAAGTTGTCACTTCGTTAAGCTTAGATACTAGTTGTGAATTTGGTTTGTAGTTTATCAATAATTGCCAATTCCGTCACGTTTGAGATCAATTTTACTTTGAGAACACAACTGAAAACCGTTGAGTATATTGGTTGCTTTTTCATGCGTGCTTTTAATTAAGTATAGGATGGTTCTTCCTCCCCATAAAAAAACTCCTCATTGATCGGATTACTTATCCCTTGTTATGTTAATATAGCCCGAAACACAATATAGCCCTACCAAATGTTAGCTTGTTAACCTGCTCTGAAACGACCTGTGTGTTTTTGGATGAACATGACATAGTAGGGAGGCCAATTGGCTAAAACCAAAATTCCGTTTGACTGAAGAGGTTCCTACCAACAAGTGGTATCGTTGGATTCAGTGAGGTCTCTCTCTAAAAGTGTGGACGGGATAACTATGACGTCACAAAGATGGCGGCGAGTGATATCAATTATCTCCCTAAATACTCAACGTATTTGAACGAATGAGGCATTAAATGAAAGCTATTTAAACAGTCAATAAAACATGTCATACAATATAAAATGTAGATCTTACAATAAAAAAGTCACAATGAAATAATAATTTTTCTTTAAACTCACCTTTTTTTTTCAATGCAAAAAAATCTATAAAGAAGGCGTTATCGTCAAAAAATACTTCATATAAACGAAAATGCTACTTTTATCCTTTATATAATTCTTTTTGAATCATTGGAATCGGGTCATAAATAAGTACACTACGGCTATTTCACCACGGGCGTGGCGAACAACGCGGCGCGCGCGCGAGGGTTGCCGAGCGCGAGTGTGCGCGGTTTCATGAGTGTACCTCCATAATTACTTAACTGATTTGGACAAATGAGATATCATATGAGAGTTATTTGAATTCTTAATGAAACTTCTTTAATAGCCAATACTTTAGCATTTATGTAAAAAAAAAAGAAGCAAAAATTACAGAAATCAAAATATTTTCACTGTGTATTAAAAAAAAAGAATGAAAATATGCAGTTCCCATAAAAATATCGTAACCAAGTAATAGCTACATACCCGCTTTCGTGAGATGAAACATCTGACATAGCACCGAATAATTGTACTCCTGTTGCATATAATATATTTATTATTATTACCTCAACAGTGCTCAAATCTTGAACAGATTCATTTGCGTGCTGCAAAAATCGTCTTACTATGCGTTTGATGTTGGCGGTACTTGTGAATGAAGCGTAACAGTTTCCATGCCATTTCAGTTTCGATTCTAATTCATTTAAGGCATATCCTAAAAAACAGATATCTTTAAAGCACTCTCTGACGTAAGAAATATGGGCTTGAATTAGGGAATTACCTACCTACCTATTATATTTGAAGCTAAACAGTTATGTCTAAAATATATATGACTAGCTGCCCGCGCGGCTTCGCCCGCGAATCGCATTCAACGCAGGCAAACCAGTGGGATAAAACATGGCCTAATTCTACCCAACAACTCCATTCTATATATATTAGGGAATGCAACCGAGTAGCGAGTTTAACCGACGGTTTTTAACCGAATCCAAATCGGTTTCGAAATTCGGTTAAAAACCGTGGTTTCGAGTTTAAAATCGGAGAGGAAAATATACAGTTTTTCTTTAACTTTGATAAATAAGTACCTAATTAAAAATGTGTATGTCACGTCACGTCAACGCGCAGATCCGAAGTTAGTCTGGTGGAACTGGCGGAAGGCCCTAGAGCTAGACTTATCCGTTACAATACCAACGACATCCCGGACATCAGCCTGTACGAGATTGTAATGGCTCTTAAACAGCTCAAAAACAACAAGGCACCACAGTGAAGACGGAACAGCCGAACTCCTGAAGGCGGGTGGAAAACCGATCCTTACGGCCCCAGGAGAAGTTGTTCGATTCCGTCTTACTGGAAGGGAGAACGCCAAAGGCATGAAACGGAGGGGTGGTAGTGCTATTCCACCACGCACTCACGTCACACCCTATCTTAACCAAGGCGGGATGTTAAAAATGGAGGCCCGTCGTTCTCTGCATTTTGCCACTCTGCTTTTCGGTGTAGTGTACGATCGTCAGCCTCAGTATCTATACGAGAAGCTGACCTTGACTGCCCGGCCGACCAGAGGTGCGATCCGTCTTGTATGCCCAAGACACGGTAAATCGGCAGTATTTCGTGGCAGTTTTCGCTACTCAGCCACGAAATGCTGGAACAACATCCCTCCGCCTATTCGTAATTAGTTAACTGTAGGTACTTTTAAGCTCCACGTCAAAAAATATCTATTTACCCTACAACTCTCCTAGCCGGTGTCGTTAACTATTTCATATATTGTTTGTTAGTCGTATATAGGCTGTATATGTATGATGTTTTCAGGACTCTGGACTGGAGAAGGCAAGGCTAGGCATCAACATCAACGGCGAGTACATCACTCACCTTCGGTTTGCTGATGATATCGTAGTCTTGGCTGAGACCATGGAGGCCTTAAGTACGATGCTCGATGACCTCAGTAAAGCTTCCAAGCGAGCTGCGGGCCTAAGATGGTTGCCATTTTATCACTTATCACGGCGTGATAAATGACAAGTCACGTGATTTGTCTGCTTAATCACTCAAATTACCGATTCAAAACATGGTTGCACATGTCAAAATGGAGTTATCCAACTATGACATATGACAGCGATATAATGACAAATGAGAGCATGGTACGTGGTTAATGTGGTAATTTGACGTCTCAACTTAGTTTATTTTATCTAAATGCGTCCGAGGTATTAACGATAACCTATTTTAAACTTGGTTTTCACCAAAACTACCAGTGAATGATCGATTTTCTAGTGACTATAATCAATCACAGAATTGTCTGTTGAACACACCTATTATTGAAAAACTAGTCGTGAAATTTCATCAGGGAGTTTTCAACAAAGCTCTTGGCCCTTGTACTTGGGAGTTCCTAAATCAGAAATTTCGCTGCATATCAGGAGTAAGGTAAGTAATACTATTTGAGTAATTGATAAATTGTATGGACCCCGAGGCTCGTTTGGGTACAACGGGGAAAACGCTAGCGGAGGATGGCGTTTAGAGTAGGGAACAACGTTAGCGTATAAGTAATACAAATGTAGCCAGTGATTATTTTATTAAACCTAGGTACTTAGGTACTGCAATCAACATGTACTTGGGAATCAGAGAGTCATTCCTTAAAACATATTTGTCATTCTTGTTTATATCTTAAACTAGCTTCTGCCCGTGACTCCGTCCGCGTAGAACTCATTTATAACGCATCTCCATACAAACATTCATCCCCGTATGGACTGATTTCCGGGATAAAAAATCTTTTGTCCTTTCCCGGGCCTCAAACAATCTCGATACCAAATTTCATCTAAATCGATTCAGCGGTTTAAGCGTAAAGAGGTAACAGACATTATCTGTTACACCTTGTACCTACTCGAATTCCTACTTTGGTAAATAAGATAATTATCATTTCATAAATGACAAAAGATGTGCGCGCGGCTCCACCCGAATTAACATGCGTAATTGTGTTTCAGGTTAAGTACTCATCGACCTGTATTTTATTTTCTTTTCAGATCTATTAGTGAAGAAAGAAAAGAAGATTATAACCGATGGTACTCAAAACATCACACGTGTTCAAAAATCGAATTACATAAATACATGAATAAGCCATACCGTTTCATTTGAATTGATTGATTCCTTTATTTATTATGCCACCTATATGCAGGGAGTGTTTGAAAGGTGAGGTTCAAGATGGAGGACAAAACGAGTCAAAACTAACGCGCTCTACCATCTCAACCTTCAAACACTTTGGGCATGACAACCATTTTTTAAAGATATTCTCAAGAATTTTAAGAATCTAACATTCGTGACACAACACATCACAGTATTACAAAACAAACACAAAATAAATTTATTGATGTCCTTTCTTGAACAACTACATACGAGTACATAGAAGGAGAATCGGCAACGCAATTTTCAAGCTTCAACAGGCTACGATGCCCGTTTACCACCAAGCGGGCCGTATGCTTGTTTGCCTACGATATGGTATTAAAAAATACACAATATAATGATCACATTGGATTTATTACTTTTATTTCAATTTGACTATTGTACAAAATAAACTCAATAGGTATACAATTTACAAAATGAAAAAGAAAAAGAAGATTTATCCATTTCAAGTCACAGTCCAGTCACCTTTGAGTAGATTTGAGTTAATTTGAATGCTTAGGTGTCTTAAAATTTAGGTTTCATCTCCACCATTCTGAAACATAAAAGTATTGTTAAGTACATTTTTAATATTATTAATAGACTGACTTTTACAAATACTCTTAACACAGAATCCTCAATTCAATCTTTACCGATCAAGGATTCAATCTTGGATTCCTTTGAAGTTGCAACCAACGATAAAAGTGTCTGCTTATCACCAGACCAGCCATATGCTTATTTGCCACTCTTTGTCCAATAAAACTGCATGGTATGGGAGTCAAATTGATTAATATTACAGTAGTCTCGAAACAGATACGAAATAAACTACAGAGTAGCGGCTACATTATATTTATAATGACAAAATAAATTTTAGTTTTATTTCACTAATCCACAGTTGACTGGATATTTATATCTTACCTATTCCAATATAATTTAAATCACAAAGTTTTTAATGATACGTATTTTTTTACAAGTAATACCGGTGAAATATGACTACATGGATACATATTTCACAAGTAGACAAATATTTCTAATATTAAATTAACTTACATAGATAATAACCAAAAAGAGTTTATTTATATTTGATGCAAAGGATTGTTATTAATTTAATTTGAAATTAAAAATATAATAATTTATAATATTGAATAAAATGAAGATACAAATAAAAAAAACGAAATTATTCAGTTAATTGGTACTTATTATGTGTCACATTGTATGATGATATTATTATGGATCAGTAGGTGACATCTAAATGTAAATAGTCATCTTGAATATATTTAGAAAATAAAGTAAATATTAAGTAAAAATAAGATTGTGAAAAGTTTCTGTCGCTGTAAATCTTTCAAAGAAATCATGTATGACAGCCAGAAACAGAAAGATAGTTTAACAATATAGCTTTCTTTTACCACCAACTTCTACAGTTTAATCAAAATTAGTATTGAAACTGTGTAACACACAATTTGGTACACAAAATTTGTATTTAGCCAAAATCTTAGAACTTAAAGTCTAGTACATTTACCTACTTTAAATGCTATCTAAAGAATGTAAGTATGTTCAACTTGCCTGGTTTTTCTACAAGGAATGTCAGGTTAACCATTTGGGACTGAAAGAAGTATTACACAGCAATTCTATTTTTTGGTAGTAGAATCACTGTAAATATCAACTTACCAATTCATTCTTGATTAAAACACGTGAACTGCCTTTATCTAACTCAAAGGCAATGCAACATGTTAATGTTTTCGTGTTTTCAGACTGGATTTCATTTCATTTATCATGATATTATAGGCCTTTCTTTGAACTGCAGCACACTTAGCCTCAATAAAATTGTTATTTCTATCATAGTCTTGAAGTCTGTAAAAAGAAGAAACATAGCTGTGAACTCGGTAAATAAGCATACTTTTGATTAAATGTGTTGGTAATAGTAAACAAACTAACCTCTGAATTAGCTGTATTTCGGCTCGCTTAATTCGGCCTCGCTTATAAAGCACTGCCTTTCATTGATCCGTAACTCATATTTGCCATAATTATGTGCAGGTATAGCAAAATATTTTTCTAAATAAATAAATAATCCAGCGTAACAGAAGCATATTCAACATTTGACATTTTTCAATTTTGGCGACATCACGCGTCACTAGCGCCTCTAGCGGTGCTTCACTCGTAATTCCTTATCGTATGGTATCGATTTGTTTATTTTATCCATCATCCGAACATGGTTTTCATGTATGATAAATTTAAACAGTCGACAATGTGACATATTGTTACGAAATGTGACAGTTGGCCGAGCTTCAAAAACTCTAGCCATAAAGCCTTTTTATACATTTGTTGGTAATATTGGATGACTGCTTGCTCATTAATAGGACGTTTTACTATAATGCCTTTAAACTGAGAGTTAATAGAAATATTATACCTTCACTCATACTTCACTAACTTTTCAAAATATTTGGGTTTTTATTGTATTTTGCATCTGTGTGATAAGACCCTTTCTTTAAGGCTTGACATTGACAGCAAAATAAACAGTCGTCGTGAACTCCGTCGTTATCACATCATCATAAATAAGAGTAATTCGTCATCCTCCTAGCGTTATTCCCGGTTATCTCAGTTTAATACAGTATATAAGTTAAATTCAGTTTATATGACGACGAAATTTTGCGAAAAATGCAACCAAAAGTGTAAGTAACAAACAAAATAAGTTAGTTTATTGTTTCAACGTTGGTCGTCTTACTTATTTGTGTGATTAATACGTTTTCAGCCGTTGCACTCCGGCTCCAAAGAGGAAGCTTTGCGAGTACATGGCGACGCACGCGCTTTTTGCCAACGGCGAGTACGGTGGCACGAGGTTTCAGTGGCAGGAATTGGCGGATTCGCTGAGGGAGTTCGTGGAAAATTGTAAGTAATCAACAATTATCTATATGATTCATGAATATATCATGAAATCGTAATCAGATTTACTTACTACCGAGTATGATATATTAAATTTATACGTATATTTAATCAAGGCACTATACTTAATCTGTTTAAGAGAGTAAAAGTGTGTTTTGCTTGTATTTCAGTGAGCATACAGTGCAGTGAGAAAGGATTCAGTTCAATTATGAGTATTTGCATTCCTATTTGAGTTATGACAGAGCTGTCTATCCCAGTACAAATTATGTCATCATTGACGTTTATTGTACTGAGATGACAGCTCTGTCATAATGCAAATAGGTTTTGTGGAGGGCCGTGACAAATTTTGAATGAAAACAAAACTAAATGCCACCATGAGGTTTTATTCGGCAATACATCGTTACATAAAAGTGTGGCGGTTAAAACGCTCCGCGGCCTTACCCAGCTAGACACCCTTGTTATATAAAGGTATAATGTCCAAATATCATACATTTTCATTATGTTTACAGTCCAAGTCACCAAAACCATGCATGCTCAAAGATGCATTCAAAAAGAGCTCAGAGGCCACAGATCTAAATGAAGAGCTCCTGCAGGAGAGGGATGAGAGTGTAGAGGAGGTCATGTGTGTTGTTAGGACGAACAAGACCCTCAAAGCTCAGCGCACTGAACAGGATGTTGGTACAAAGAGTTGTTGAGCCAGCGGATCGAACTTCAACTATCCGTGGATCGGTTCCAGCAGTGCCAGGAGATACATGAGCAGGCGTATTTGGGATCAGGAGCTGGAACCGGAAGAGCTGCAGGCAAAGGAGATCACCACCTGCCGTGCAAGCAGGCTCCGCCCGAGCCGCCGTAGAACGCCGTCGAGCCGACACGAGCCGGTAACCCCGCGCTGACCGCCGTGTACATGGACTGTAGTATAAGAAAACTAGATAAAAATGTATGGCGCAGACGCCGAGGTTACCGGCTCGTGTCGGCTCGACGGCGAACTTAATGGAGAACTTTTATCAGGATATGTAGGTTATAGAGCAAAGTTTAATTTTATCTACTCTCCCCCCTCCTCCGGGGCGAACTTCACCCCCCTCCCCCGCGCCCATGAAGTTGTCCCGGAGCGCGGTATTTTCTATTTTAAAAGACAACCGTACAAGATACATAAAAAGTATGTAGGAACAGAATAATCCTTGATAAATTGACTATAGACCATTCATACATACAAAAGCAATATCACTTATAGTTTTATCTTAATCAGCCACCAAATACAAACGTTTTTGATAATTTTGCTATTTTTTTTACTGTACTTTTAGTATTCTTAAAAACTTCACACTTTATCGCCAAGATATGTATGACTGAAGTAAAGAATAGAATATGCTCTTTATATAAAGGTATGATTTATTTCTAAACTCTTTCATTTACCGTTGCTTTGCTACTTTTTAATTTCATTCAGTGAAATATAAATATTCGTACTGTTATATTTATATATTTATTTTTATTTATTTATTTATTTATTCACAATAATACATTGAAAGCTTACAGTGTAAGTTAGTTGGTTATACTGGGCGTTTTCCGCAAGTCCACATCCAGTGTGCCTATTTTGCGTGAATCGGTGAGGTAGCGCTACTCTAACCGCCCCGGCTCCTCCAGAAAGTTTGTGAGTGCCTTGGTGTTGCTGACTGTGTCCCGTAGTGTGTCCGGAGACCCTAGGTGATTTTTTCTGTATACTTGAATTAAATTTAAAAAATAGGACCCGGTAGGTGGCAGTCGGTATGTCACTGATCTCCAAAAGCTGCATACGAATTTGAGCGGCTCAGCCTGAGGCATGCTCGCCCCGCGTGGCGAGGTACTCACGAGCCAATTTGGTGCACATAAACATGCGCGGGCGAGCCAGGCGTGCTCGCGGCGAGCCGACATTGTGCGTCGATCAAAATAGCGTCGGACACGATGACAGCCGCGGCTGCGTTTATGCACGAGTTACCTCACCGAATTATTACCAAAAAGAAGAGAAAATCGCCTCGGTGGTGGATGACTCAGATGTACTAAAATCGTAATACATGTGGTGCACATTTACTTCACTAAATTACATCGTTCTGCCCGCGGCACGCTCGGATACACGTCCAAGTTACGCGAGGCACGCACACTGATATTTAAAGCAATGACGCGTAGTTGAGTGTCCAAGAGGCTCCGTCCGCGTGGAATTCGTTTATATCGTAGCTCCATACAAACTTTCACCCCCCATTTTAGGGAAGTGGGCCCCAGTTAGAAAGAGACAAAAAGTAGCCTATGTATAGTACTCTCCATCCCTTCAACTATCTCCACTTAAAAAAATCACGTCAATTCGTCGCTCCGTTTTGCCGTGAAAGACGGACAAACAAACACACACATACACTTTCCCATCCATACTAATATTATAAATGCGAAAGTGTGTCTCTGTCTGTCTGTCTGTCTGTCTGTCTGTCTGTCTGTCTGTCTGTTACCTCTTCACGCTTAAACCGCTGAACCGATTTAGGTGAAATTTGGTGCAAAGATAGTTTGAATCCTGTGAAAGGGACATAGGATAGTTCTTTTCCCGAAATTCATCCCCTAAGGAGGTGAAATGGGAGGTTAAAATTTGTATGGAGGTTCTTAAACCGCTAAACCGATTGAGATAAAATTTGGTGCAGAGGTAGTTTGAATTCTGGGAAAGAACAGGATAGTTTTTTTCCTAAATTCATTCCTTAAGGGAGTGAAATGGGGGGTTAAAATTTGTATGGAGATACTTAAACCGCTGAACCGATTGAGATGAAATTTGGTTCAGAGATAGTTTGAATTCTGGGAAAGGACATAGTATAGTTTTTTCTCGAAATTCATCCCCTGAAGGGTGAAATGGGGGGTTGAAATTTGTATGGAGCTACTTAAACCGCTGAACCGATTTAGATGAAATTTGGTGCAAAGACAGTTTGAATTCCAGAAAAGGATAAAGGATAGTTTTTTTTTCCGATATTAATCCCCTAAGGGGTTGAAATGGAGGTTTAAAATTTGCATGTAGCTATTAAAACCGCTGAGCCGATTTAAATGAAATTGGATATGGGGATATTTATATGTAGTTCCGAGGAAGGGCATACGATAATTTTTATCCCGAATATTGGTGAGTGATGGGTGGAAGAGGAGGGTGTCACCAGGCTGTATCTCAAGAACCGTGATAGCTAGACAGTTGAAATTTTCACAGATGATATATTTCTGTTGTTGCTATAACGACAAATACTAAAAATAAAACAATTCATACTATACTAATATACTTAAATACTAATCCATATCCATACTAATATTATAACTGTGAAAGTGTGTCTGTCTGTCTGTCTGTCTGTTACCTCTTCACGCTTAAACTGCTGAACCGATTGAGATGAAATTTGCTATGAAGATAGTTTAGATCCCGGGGAAGGATATAGGATAGTTTTTATCACGGAAACCAACCCCGGAGGGGTGAAATTGCGGATGAAAATTTGTATGGTGCTACAATATAAACGAGTTCCACGCGGACGGAGTCGCGGGCAGAAGCTAGTTTATAATATTAGTATGGATGCTGGTCTAAATTGAATACCTGGTGACATTTTATTTTCACCCCCCATCCTCCAATTTCCGCTCCAGTCCAAGTTGGCTCATTTTGGGTTGCACAGGGCAGTTCCACAACGCATCGGGAGCTCAAATACCGCGAGCCATCCGGTTGCCTCTCGGACATCGAAATTACGCGTCATTGCTTTAACTATGAGGCGCCTTTGAGCACGATCAAAAGACCGCCTCTAGGCGGCTCGCGTCGCGGCGCGCCGCTCGCGCACGGCGCATGAGCGCGTACGAATTTGAGCAAAAGGGCTTGTGTACAAATCACGCGAGGTTTTTTCGGCTACTTTTTGACCTCAAAGACCTGACTTGAAAGATCAAAACTGTTATCCTCAGATTCAGATAGCGATAACGAGATTTTGCTCTTACTTGCCTTATGGCGAAACAAAAAAAGAAATCTAAACGGTCATCGGGGCGTGAAGTTGTAAAAATATACAACTTGCTGCACCGCTCTCAGCACGCCTCCGCGCCGCGCCGCGCCGCCACCGCCGGTGCGCGCCGGTGCATTGGCAATACTACTTCCCGCCGCAAAACCGCCCCGCGCCGCGCTCGCCTATCTGTGCACGCGTTTCACCGCCTCCGCGCCGCCGCCGCCACGCTTTTTTCCCGGCCGGTCTTCTATGCGGACCCTTTCATTTAGCTCATACATTACAACCGGTACCGCCTCCGCGCCGCACCACGCCGCTCCGCCACCGCTGTCAGTGCGTTTCGGCCTTTTCGTTCACTGTAGAAAAATACACGTGAGGTCTCCTTAACGTGATCTGTCGTCATTTTTTCCTGACACCCCCCTCCCACCCCCTATCGAACCTCGCGTGATTTGTGCACAAGCCCAAAGAGGTGAGCCGTGAGTGCCTCAACCCGAGGCGGCTCAAATTCGTACGCACCTTTAAAGGCAGAGATGAATGAAGGGATTCGTCACTTTCAGCCGGCAAGCTATTTAGCAAGGAGTACCATGTTTCTTTGTACAGGCTGTTTAATTATTCGGCATTTGACGTACGGTTACATGCGGAAGTCACTTGCCTCATTATCATTTTTTAGAATAAATTGTGTAGGTAAAGTCGGTATAGTACCTCGTATATATATATGTATATAGATATATTAAGTAAAGTAGGTATCATAATGAAATGCAGCGGTACACAGGATAAGTATTATTAAATTTGACCGCTTCTCCTAGTTAACCACAACAGTAGCCGCCCGTTGTGCTGGTGGCGCACGTGTGCTGGAGAGCCCTCCTCCCTCTCTCTCTCCGCGCCCTCTGCTTCCAGCGTATCGAAAGGTCCACCTTCCACCAGCGACCTACAAAAGAAAAGTGTGTCTCAATTAGATCCCTCAAATCCGTAATGTGTGACTTATTAAACTATTTTTTGTAATATTCATCCCATAAAAACATTCCATGTAAAAAAGAGGCCAAGTCTCGAAACTCTTCCACCGCAAAAAGTTGTGAGATATTTGGTAGTACCAAGTCTCAGGCATTCTTATTATTATTTATTTGCTAGCTAAATAAAATTCTGCAACTTGGCAATCACACAACTTTACTGCATTTATGGATTTTTGCATACCTAAAACTATGTAAAACAATGCGTGCTTGGTTAATGAAAATGCAGGATTCTAGTTTTATCCACAACGAATTTATAGGGGGGCCGAAAATGACCTGAACTGCTTCGAGAAAAGGATGGTACGGCCGTGCCGCTGTTTTGCTCGACTTGGCGGGGGCACTGCCGTGCCCCCAGATTTATTGTTTATATTATTGACCCATGGATTATTGCTAATAAGGCTGAATTAGATAGAACAAATTCACATTTGCAAATTTATTTTGCAACCAATTATGCATTAAAATGCAATCAGTGCAATCTAAGATTGGGAAATGTTTGAATCACTTACCGATAGTGCTGCATTGTATATTGTACAGCACACAACAGGTAGTCTATCTATGGGCAGCGATTTCTACTTAGAAGTAGGTTGTGCTCCCCTATGTGACTGTCGTGTAGCCTCTTTAATTCTGCTTTAACGGCACAATTGTTTAAAAATGAAGGAGTCCTGCGCTTGCCCAGGAAATCACGCGTTGACTGAGATTATTTTACAGTTAACATCCGCAATCTGAAACGTAATGGTACCTTCAATCAATGTGTATCGAAATCATTTATTTTAAAATCAATCTCGTGTCAACATTGTTTGTGATATTTGGTATTTAAAGTGGTTATTAGGTAATGATCTTTCTAAAATACTGCTGTTGGAGTGAATTTAAATGAGCAAATGCCTCTCATGTACCAGAAAGAAAGGGGTTATAGCTAGTAGTTATAATCTACTACTATGTAGTGATACTAATATTATAAAGAGGTCTGTGAGATTGTAAGTTTGTATATTTTGTATGTAAGTGCCCCTCCGAACCTACTGAAGCGTTTTCAATAGTTATTTGTGTCACAAGGGAGAAAAATAGCGGCGAGGGCGGTGTATTGAATCCTGAACGTAGCGAGGGATCCTAAAATAGAATCCTGAGCGTAGCGAGGGATTCTAACGTAGGATCCTGAGCGTAGTGAGGGATACAAGTGTTTAGAAGAGGGTTAAGATAATTTTGCTACCGAGTGACACATACTATTTTTCACACCGACTATGAAGAAATATAAAAAAGATTCTGTTAAAATTACTTAACAAGTTTTAACAAAATTTCTTAATTTTTGTTACTTACGCATTTTTAAATATTACGAAAATTCATAAATTTTGATATAATGTTGTTGAAGTTAAAACTTTAAATATGTTCGTTTTCAATCGATTACGATGAAATTACAATCGATTATTTTATTTAATGTGTTCTATTGGCACATTGCGTAAATGCTACATGCCAATGAATAAATTAAAAAAGTAGCTTGAACAGAAAAGTAGCATTTTGATCCCTCTCGTCGTAGAGCAAAACTTACTTTTCCGAATGAAAGGTGTGAAAAAAATATTTTCCTCCCTTCTTTTCTTTTGAAGTCTACCTCTTCTCGTTTCTACTCAAAGGGTTACTGGAAGAGATCCCTCAAAGGGATAAGTTCGCCTTTGTACATCACTTCATCATCTTTTTGCTAATTGTTTACTGTGTTTATTTTGTACAATAAAGTTGTACTACTAGTACCTTCTGGATGGACAGTTTAGCCCGCGGGTTTGTTCCTTTGATTGCAAAGGACGCGGACGAAACCGTGCGGGCAGCTACTAATGTTTGTATATTTAACAATTCATTTATCACCCAAGATGTGCAGCAACCCCCTTAAGCCTCTAAAAAGGCAAGTGCTGTGGATCGCCGGAACCAGTCATTGCCGGGCACGCTATCCACTTTCTCATGACCCTATAAACAAAATAATAATATTAGGTATAAATGATATTGTGACATCCCTTTGTAGCTACTGTATGCTATGCTAATAAATACATAAAAAAAATTGTTTTGAGCGTTATTTTTACGTAGAATTCAGTAACATGGTGGATTACGTTTAGTACAATCTGTATTATTTAAGATTATTTACTAAACTTTTATTCTTAATAAATAATTATAAATATCTAGGTATATACTGGGGGCCTCAATGAAAATTTACTTAATAATATTTTTAGTTTCTGTAGGTTTACTCTATGTTATTTAAACAAATTCGATTTGATTTGATTTAGTCCGAGTGACCATTCTATTCGAGAAACAATATACCTAAGTTACCTTTATATGGACCGGCAACCCGTCGGCGTAATGAGAGCGGAGGTCCTCGCCCAAATTATCAAATAATAGAGTGCCATCTCCTTGCGCACTCTATATATATATGTGACAGAATTCAGCTCGATTCAATTCGATAGATCAAAAAAATAAAATCTTTACATATCAATAAATAAAATGCAATAATTACATATGACGTATATGCATGTTTTTTCAAGTGTTTTTATGTTATTCTCGTATAAAAAAATATACTTAGTTACTTGAAAAAGTGCGGAAGTTCAGGTTTTCTTGATCCACAGTATAGGTTATCGTTACTATAATCCAAAAAGCATTAATTACCTTAAGTACCGCTTCGATAAGCGTGTCACCCCCTTGCGCACTAATGATATGCAGCGAAATGTCTGCTTTAGGAACTCCTAAGTCCAAGGTCCAAAAGCGTTTGTTCAAGACTCCCTGATGAAATTTCACGTCTTCTTTTTCAATAATAGGTGTGACTTCAACCAACAAACAAATCTGTTTTATAATAGGGAAAAAATACCATAGCACACTTATCACAGTAACTATCATTATTATATCACTAAAAAATAGAGTATAAATTCACTCGTAGTTTTGGTGAAAACTACATTCGATATAGCTTATCGTTACCTCGGACGCACTTAGATAAAATAAACTAAGTTGAGACGTCAAATTACGATAATTTATCACATTAACAACGTACTATGTTATGCAAAACGGTAACGGCTGTCACTTGTCATGTATACCTGTCAAAGTTGGATAACTCTATTTTGACCATTGTGAATCGGTAATTTGAGTGAATAAGTAGACAAATCACGTGACTTATTATTTATCGTACCCTTATTGCTTGCGTGCCTGTATTTAAGTCCCCTTATATTTATTTATCTATTTACTAGCTCCTGCCCGCGGCTCCGTTCGCGTGGAACTCGTTTATATCGTAACTCCATACAAATTTTCACCCCACATTTCACCCCCTTAGGGAATGATTTCCGGGATAAAAACTATTATATGTTCTTTCCCCGGATTGGAACTATCTCTATAGTACATGGGCGCTACAAAAATGTATCTCTAACCGTACATTTTAAAAAGTAACGTAAGAGTATTAAACTCAAGACATTTCTAAATCGTCTTAATTTGGTGGTAATAAATAAAGCATCCTATTTTTGTGCAAGCATTCATCCAATATCACCGAAATAGGCTCTATGGCTAGAGTTATCACTTATCGTGCTTTAAGCGACAAGCTTTAACACATCTCGTGGGACAAACGATAAGGTTTGGTTAACGTATCAGATGCGATAAAGAATCATATCCACTATTGCGTGACAAGCGATAGCAGCCATGGTAGCCCCGCTGGTCTAAGAATTAACATGGATAAGACGAAGATCATGTCAAATGCCCATGTAGTACCAATCCCATTACAATCGGATAAGCCGATCGTCTACATACTTCGAGCGTAAAGACGCTCGAAGTTGTAGACGATTATGTATTCCTAGAACAGACTGTCCAGTAAGGTAGGTCCGCAACTTTGAGAAAGAGGTCAATCGTCGAATCCGACTCGGCTGGGCAGCGTTCGGGAAGCTATGGCACATCTTTTCGTCCAATATTCCGCAGTGTCTCAAGACGAGAGTCTTCGACCAGTGTGTGTGATGACATATGGCACTGAAACGTGGTCGCTTACTATGGACCTCATAAGAAGGCTCAAAGTCACCCAAAAGGCAATGGAGAGGGCTATGTTGGGAGTTTCTCTGCGTGATCGCATCAGAAATGAGGCAATGGGTGGGGCACATAGCACGTAGAACCGACGGCCGTTGGGGCGTACCGGAAGGCTCGCCGTGGGTAGACCCCCCACAAGGTGGACTGATGACCTGGTAAAGGTTATTAACCGAAATTCGGTTCGAGTAACCGAATAAAAATCGATATTCGACTTTCGGTCATAGTTGCAATCCCTACTTTATACTGGTGAAAGAATTATTCAAATCGGATCCAAACTTACCAACTTTACACATACATACAAGCCTTTAATAATTTGGGACTGGGACTTGGAACTGCAGTAGAGAACTGAGTAGGTAACAATCTATATGGCCTTGAGCAAGTAGAGTGAGTAGGTAAAATTAAGACGGTCTTTAACATAAATTAACGAATATGCTTACCTGCAAGTCGATCAAACATATCCTGTGACGATGAATCAAGTAGTCTCTTACGTGAATAAAATGATTCCTTGAAACGACATAAACGTGACTGCACGTTTCTAATTTTTTCACCTTTTTTCGACTGACATATTATGCACAGATTCCAATCACAAATACTTCTTCGTAAATAGAAAGTTCCAGCAGCCTCTAAATCCATCTTCGTTGGATATCAATTTGCACACATTCTATGAAAAATACTAATCACGCGCACCTAGTCTTATTATCGGTAAATCGAGACTGCGTGGAAATGCAAAAGTTAGCGTCTTACTCCCCGCCATAAAGTAAATATAGCATAGAGTAACTATCCCATACTGCGGTCGAATATTTCTGAAGAACGTTAAGAGATGTCGCTTGGAGCACCACTGACGGATATTAATATTTTATGTTATACGAAATCTCAAATATTATCATTAATAGATATTCATTTTCACTTATCAACTTAAAAAAAAAAAAAACAACCAGACACAGGCCTTAATAGATCGTAAATCGATTCAAAATAATTTATAACATCCTTTATTTGTGCGCTATCTAGTGAACGGCTTGACCTTTATTACAGCTTAGCTTGTAAGTGGACAAAGTATACATGCGCAGGATTCTAGCAGGAGAAGTGTCCATAGATGGTGCTGTATTAAACCTGATATATTTACTAAACCTAAACGCATTGTTGTTACGAAAATATATAAATAAGTTTCTGTCAAAAATTTAATTTTTGGTACAAGCTTTTATTGCCGACTGTACTTTTCTGTATACCATCATCAACTGCTCATTAAGACGATTCTAACGAGCACCAACTCGATGGGGTTATATGGTTTTATTACGGAGTTCCTATGGCCACCTTCTGTCTCTATCATCAGATCAGCTCGATGGTACCATAATATTGAATGTCATCCAAACTATAGTTATACCCAAAATTTCAGCTCAATCGGTCACCGGGAAGTGGGTCAAATTTAACTTGCAAGATTTGACGGACAACTTACTTACATACATACTTTTATACTTACATACGAAAGAAGTCAAGTTACTATAAAACTTGTAAAAAGACCTATCGGTTTTTGCACTCCGGGAGTGCCGGCAGAAGTGAAAACTTGAATAATTTTAATTTTGCAAAAAAATCCCTTCCGCCCCCCTCTCTCCCCCTGCGTGCCAATATATATAATAACAAACTTATTAGTAGTACGCTATAGTTCAACTTAACTCGGCAAAATTGATGAAGTAGACGAAGAAATAAAATACCAATTTGTTTTTGCCATTGCCAAATATTTTTCAAAGCTTTATCTCTTTAAGAATAACGTCCAAATTCGAACTATTCGAATTTGCTCAATAGCAAAGCGGTAAAGGACGCGCGGACAAAATTACAAATTTATTTGCAGAATATGCAATTGCAAAGTGTTTAACGGCTTTATATTCTTACGAATAGCGTTCAGTTTTGAATTAAGTCGAATCGGCTAACAGCAATATATAAAAGTTTGATAAAACAAAATGGAATTTGCATTTACGGAAAATGTGTTACGAACTTATACTGTTAACAATAAAGTACAAATTAGAACTATGTGCCCCTAGTCAAACCCCCGTTTTCCCCCCCGACCCCAGCCTCGTCCCGAATCTCTCGCCATCCTCCTACGGTCACGTGGCCTCTTACGCATCTGATGTCACAAATATCTGTCGCGAGTTTAACAATTTTTCCCCATCCCAAAAAGTGCTCAGCGCCGCTAAAGAAGTTTTCACTTCCAAAAGAAAACATACATACGTACATACATACATACATTCACGCCTTTATTCCCAAAAGGGGTAGGCAGAGCACATGAAACTTATGTTCCAGCGCCACTTCTAGCATAAATGTGGGTATAAAAAAGATCGACAAAATGTGATATTGCAGTGATAGGTTGCTAGCCCATCGCCCACAACACACTTCAACCCTGCTCCCTTAGTCGACTTTTACGACACCCACGGGAAGAAAAACGAAAACGTACGAAGAGTTTTTAAATAAGATGAAGTAAAAACTAGTGCCTATGCCAAATCTTGGGATTAGGTGTCAAAGCGGACCCCTGGCTCCTTTAGGGGCACACCCGGGAATATCGCTAGGAGGACTGTGATGCGACTGATGAGTTTAGTAGATAATTATTAGAATAGGTAACCTAGTCTCTAAAACATCAGAATACTACAGTAAGTAAAAAATATAACATACATTTATTCGGGACCTATACGTAAAACTGTTTTTATTTTACAACTTATTTGAATATTCTTTCTTTACATAGGTATCTAGTACCATAAATAAAGAATAATACCTATAATATGTACCTACTGCCATTCACATTTGAGTATGTAGCAATTTATGATTCAAATTGCCAATAAGTACCTAAAATTATCGAAGTGCTTACGACGCGCGACGTTGTCAGCTCGCGCTGGCAGCGCCGTAGTTCGATCTGGCAACGTCGCCAACTGTATACTAATTTCCAATTTATTTTATTATTTTTAACATCTCTGCATAACGTTCCATTTCGACATCTTATATATTACAACAAATGAATTACTGCGTGTTACAAATATTTTACATTAAATTAAAATAAACATAAAGTGACTGCAATCTCTTAAATTATTAATAAATAATGGAGCATAATTATTTATTTCTTATCACTTCGCACTCGTCTTTGAAACTGTATAATAGTAAAGAGAACTGCGTACAACGAAACGACTCAGTGCAGACGAAACACAGATTACAGAGACGAAATGAGAAAATGTTGCTACAAAATTATTCCTTTAAATTGTAGGTAAACAGAATAAACTTTGTCCATTTGTAAAAATGCGAAAAAAATGATTTAGTATGAGTTTATTGTCTCAATTAAAAATACAAATAAAGATAACCTGCGGTATGATATTTTTTTATAAAAGCGTAGTGAAAATATACGTGTAATTACATGGGCAAAGTCAAAACGTCAGAAGTATATGGAAAGATAGAGACTTAACTGGCCACACTGAAACTAGAGACGATAGGTATCAACTCTACCACGAACATATTGTTAATGTTATTCTTTTAAAATTTGACCTCCGCTTATTTGAATGGACCTACGATTTGATTTAGAAACGGATTTGTTTGCCAGTGATTTACATACGACCACTTGGACTTTTACCGGACTGATTTGATATTATTGCATTTCCAAAATGACACATCGGTGCCAATTCATAAACTGTCACACATTGTTTCGTTTTCCAGTTAGTGATAAAAATCGCCTACGGATCTGGATTAACAATTCAGGTAAGCTCTATTTTATTTACAATAAATAAAATTATACAACTAAGCACATACATACTTGGTGACGTCGGGCATGCGTCAGTCAACTTGACTTTTTATCAATGTTCCAAAACATCGTTTTGTACTACAGTTTTTTATCGCGTTACTTACGTTAAAATAAGTTTATATCTCGCTCCAAACTGATTAGTGTCCTTATTAATCCTTCATTTCATGTTTGCACTGTACCTAATGGTAATGATAAACTAGTTAGGAGTTTGCTTGTTGGCATTTTATTTTGAATCTTTTGAATTTACTTTTTCGCAGTGTGATTGCCAATTCGTGAAAATATCTAACCGGAAATGATGGCTGAAGTACTTGGTTTAGCTTGAGATTTCACTACTTTTCAGGCCGGAAGGCTTGGCAGGTTTTTTACAAGAAATGTACTTGATGGAAATTAATAATATCTAAGTATTTAGTTTTATGACGACTGCTTTAGCCTAGTTGGTAATGACCCTGCCTATGAAGCAAGAGGTCCTGGGGTCGAATCCCTGTAAGGGATTTTTTTTGTGTGATGGGCACAAATATTTGTTTCTGAGTCTTGGATGTTTTCTATGTATTTATACCTATTGGAACTATATATATCGTCGTCTAGTACCCATAATAGCTTATTGAGCTTACAATGGGACTAGTTCAACTTGTGTAAGATTGCCCCTTAATATATATTTTATTTTATTTATTTTTAATTTCAGGCAACATCAATCTCACATCTTTGACACCTGATCAGTTAAAGTACTGCTATCTTTTTGAAGTGCATTTTGAATCCTGCTATGAGTCACAATGATAACCAGAGAAGGTTGACCGGGACAGCTATTACTAGACACTATCACTGTGAAGATAAATCAATTGATGTTATTAGCTTTGTGTCTGTAGAGCACCCAATGCAAGGTATGTCTTGATTTTTTATTGTTCAAATAGTATTTTCTTAAAAACATGATGACAATTTTTCTGAAAAGGGACTCCTTAAGGCACACATGGGAAATGTACAAAAAAATTGTTTATCATTGAAAACAGGATGGCATTGGTATCCGTTCATGTCAAACGAGATAACTTTAAGAAAATATTGCGTTTGGTGTCGGGTTACAAAAGCACCACACCCTTTCTTCCCGTCGGTGTTGTTGGTCCAAGCAACTTATACTTGAAAATATATACAGGCTGTCCCAGCGCTATGCAACTTGAAGGGACAGTACCTTAAATATTGTAGATAAGATATTTTACTGAAAGGAGATATTATTGAATATTTTATAGTAAGTAATACTGCACTCAAAGATTTTCATAAAATTGCTTGCTTCGTCTGGGAGTCAATCCGACCATAGAGGAAATATTTATTTATGATCCGGCTAAATCCAACTCCTTTCTTTCAAGCTAAATTGTACTTAGAAGAAATCATTCTTTATTTTTAGCTTACTTATTGGCATCATAAAAGCACGTGGTGTTTTTATATCACATATAAATAAAATAAATAAAAATAAAAAAGCTTTATTAATTCCATTACAGCGTTTTTTACAGTTAATAAGTAATGAATTATGTATGTAATGTATTGAATTTCTTAGCTAAACACGCAGAACTAAAAAAAAATGCTTATAAGATGTTAGGATTGTTAGGTTAGGTTAGTTAGGTTTCACATATAGCCGGTTTTTATTAGCATACGGCGGCAAGCATATTTGAAAATATTAGCAGTATAATTTAATAATAATATAAACAATAAATCAGCTTATATACGTCCCACTGCTGGGCACAGCCCTCCTCTCAAGGATGAGAGGGAACGGGCAGTAGTGCCCACGCTGGCCCAGTGCGTGTTGGGGACTTCACATACACCTTTGAATTTCAAATTACTTAAAAAAATGTGTCTCCTCCACACATGAATGACTTAACAAACGTATACAGACACTACCTAATCGATCTATCGTATGAGTCCTAATTCTATCAACTCAACGGAAGGGGTAAAGGGGACGATTAACAAAATTTAAGTATGCTCGGATAATATTGTTTAGTTTAATATTAATTTTTTAAATTTCAGGATCTGGTACTGAAATTACATTCGTTGACGTGCGACCTACCGGACAAAGTAAGAAAACCTGACAATGATCCTGAGGAGTGGCCAACTTCAGCACCACAACCCGCATCGCCACAGCCCTCATCACATCATCACGTCCAACTGAGGCTCCTCAAATAAAAAGACATCTGGAAGAAAGCTCCTCTTGCGTGGACGTGGGGGCGGCGGCGTCGAGCAACGCATCCGACAGATTAAACACATTCAAATTGTATTTATTCAGAGCACGTAGATGTTTTAAAAAAATATATTGTTACTAAAAAAAATATATTTGTAAATCTCACAAAAGAAGTCTACAAAATCAGCAAAAAATTAGGCTACTTACTGCAAAGTAAATGAAATAATTTACATATAATACGTGTTATTGAACCCTTACCTTTTTACCTTACTTTTCTCAAGGAAATCTGCATTACTCACAGGCAGTAAATAGAAGAATGTCTCGGATCGCATGTAATGCACGCAAGGGCAAACAAAATGCGATCGGAGGCTTTTTTACTACTGCCTTGCCGGTGGTGTTCGCACCTTTTTTTATAACTGAAGCTTTCAACCTCAATAGTTTTTAAATTTTGTATATTAAGGTACCTTCCTATTGTTCCTTAAGTTTGTTCTATAATCGTCCTCCTACAGTTGTTCCTGGTAATAATAATCCTGAAAAATCCAGGGGAGTCAAAAGCGCGATTCCGATCCTTTACTGAATTGAGTATTCAATGTGCTGTGGTTTTATCGATCGAGGGAGCGAAGCGAACGAAGTTCTACGCTTCAGCTTGGGCCGAAAATCGTTCGTATGTCCGGTGTCTGTCCAGCTGTCCGGCTGTTCTCCTCTACAGGTCGCATTCTTAACCGATTCTCGTGAAATTTTGTGAGCAGGTTCGGTTTAGTATATAGTTTTTTCTGTAACTTTTTAGAAATTAAAAAAAAGACAGGTTCGCTAGTTTCTACAGCACATAGAGCCACTAGCACAATAAATCGCATGGCAGCAAATAGACGAATCAAGGTACAGCTTTGAGATTGATAGTACAAATGCACATCATCAAACAAGATGAGTTTTGTTGATAGTGGGGATCCACATAACTCCCCCCTCGGGAGCCCTGGCAAGCTTACCCCCAAGAACACACCACATACCTAAGTAGCAAGTAGTGGAACTTTGGCTGCGGTCTTATGTAAGGTTGCTTATATAGGTACTTTATTTATGGTACATGATGGTACGGTGGAGGTTCTAAGAAAAGGTACAAAAATTGAGCATTTTATTGACTGCTCGCGTGTGCTCTAACAAAACAGAAAAAAATACTATTATTTTACTTTGTGTAAACCTATCTTGCAAAGTGACATCTATTGACCGCGTAAAACAGATTTTTTACAACATCACCTGTTGTAGGTACAGATGCCGTTAGTGTATTCAATAATCCGTAAAAGGCAATATTGATATAAACGACATCTTTTGCTGAGAGCAAATGTACATACCAGTTCACTAACGCCCCCTGGTGCTCACAGCAAATAAGGCGGATTCATTTTAATGTATGGCGTGGATATATCTTCTTATACTTTATTTATGTCCCCGCCCGCGCCCGAGTTGCTCGCGCTCGGCAACCCTCGCGCGCGCGCCGCGTTGTTCGGCACGCCCGTGCAGTGGTGAAATAGCCGTAGTGTACTTATTTATGACCCGATTCCAATGATTCAAAAAGAATTGTATAAAGGATAAAAGTAGCATTTTCGTTTATATGAAGTATTTTTTGACGATAACGCCTCCTTCATAGATTTTTTTGCATTGAAAAAAAAAAGGTGAGTTTAAAGAAAAATGTTTATTATTAATGTTTGTTTTGTAAGACATGTATATTGTATGACATGTTTTATTGACTGTTTAAATAGCTTTCATTTGATGCCTCATTCGTTCAAATACGTTGAGTATTTAGGGAGATAATTGATAAAATTTGATATTACTCGCCGTCATCTTTGTGACGTCATAGTTATCCCCTCCACACCTTTATAGAGCGACAACAGCACTTTTCATACTCGGGAGACCTCACTGAATCCAATGATACCACTTGTTGGTAGGAACCTCTTCAGTCAAACGAACTTTGTTATTTGACAACTTTTTTCCAATTGGCCTCTCTACTAACAGGGTTTTGAAGCGGTTTGACAGTCGATAGAGAACAAAAAGAAGAAATAAATAGCTTCTGTCCGCGGGACAGCATAGGTCATGTAAAGAATTTGTGTCATTGTGTAATGTTCGATAGAAAATTCCAGGATTGTATGACTAGTCGATAGTCTACTGCGACTGTGATTGTGTTGTAGAAACAACCGGGATAAAAAAACTATTCGTCTGTTTCTGTTCTGACTGTATTTATTATGTGATTATATTATTAGACATACATACATATGTTTTAATTATTGTGTGCAAGGGCTAACGTGGAGACGACAGCCCATTCCCTCATAAATGCTCATCCATGAACACTTTCCATAACAGTGAGAAGTATTAGGGCGTTAATTTGTGTTTCCATACAAGTGACACTTAGCTGTTAAGCATGTGAGGTGTCGAATATATGAAACACAGCTGAGCTCATCTCTGGTGGATACGCACCCTCCTCGTATGTGTGTTGATGCTGTTGATTGATTGTGCTTTATTATCATTGTGATCAGATATTTAGACGATCATATTTTAATTTTCTTGTAAACGATTTCAGTAAATATATTGAAAACATCTTCTCGGGAATTTAAGGCGCACATAACTTTTATACAGATAGGACTGTCGCAATAAACTTTTTAATTACTAGTAATTAAAACCACTCACCGAAGCAAAACATTATCCGCTCTCAATGATTACTTTGTTGTATACCACAACAAGTGAGTTCACGGTCAACATGCCGACACCGTAAACTAGCAGGACATTGTAAATTCCTCTTGCACCCGCCTTAATCAGGACGAATAACATTGTAAAACAGCGGTCCAATAAGCCAGCTACATTTTACGGCTTATCACTGAGCGGGGATGTCTAGAAGGTTCTACTTTTAACAGCGCGGTGCAAAATAATGATTGCAATGTGTGTGTATTTTTCTGTTTTTACAGAGAGCTCCGTTTGCACTATTTTAAAAAGATACATAATTATGTACTATCGACAACACAGCTAACTGACCATCGGTGCACCTTAAGTGCATTGTAATAAGGTTCTATATAAACACAGGATGGTCAGTTAACAGTGTTGTCGTTTGTAGGTATTGGTCCGTTAGTGTAATATCGTTTTGAATACTCGACTTTTAACTAATGTTAGTTTATTTTATTAGATTGCCATCGAATTTAATTTAATTTTATATAAGGTTACCTTTTAGATTGAATTTCTTTTTTCCGTGTTTTTTGTGCTAAATAAATTAATTCTTATTCTTATTCTTATTCTTAATTTAAATGATATTACCAAATTTTAAGATATCCGACCATTGAACCGAGTGGCTAAAAATCTACTTTATTGCAATAGATCTTTTATTGGCTAACTAAAATAGACGATCTTTAAAACTCTTGAAAAACCTACTTTCTTATTTAGCTCTAGGGTAGAACAGTATATACTTAATTGCGTGCTTTTATAATAAGCTTTCGACTCTGTGTCATAATCATAAGGGTTACGTCCATCAAACTAATTCCCTCAAGGATTGTAAGTTGTAGTTTAGTAAGAGTCCAATAAGCTCTCCCAGTGTAAACAAACGCAGGAGCGAACTATTTTTCATTACGACTTAAGAGGATCTAATTGGATGAGGTAGGATATTGCATTTTGTTTCAAAACGTTGGTATTTTTGCGAGGAGGAGCGCGCAATAGTAGTTTTCGGAGCAAATCATTGGGAAATTAGTTTTTAATTTCGAGGCGTCGAGAGACGGGTTATTTGTTAAGTGTTTATTTATTTACTAGCTAAGCATAGCTTTAGTCAAGAAGTATATCACGTTAATTAATTCGCAACTGTTAACAGAATATCAATCATAGCCCCAAAATAAAGTAACGGCTAGTCAAGTAATGGTTCCTAATTTATAGCCACGCGCGTGAGTCATCGGTGCATAATAGCCGATAAGGCCCGGTGTACACGAGGAGAGTAGCTAAATATACTAAACAGGTATTAATTTCATATGATAATGACAATTCGTGACCTAATTACGGGTCGACAAGAAACTGTAGTACCCAGAGTCTACGCTTATTGGTATAACTTGCAATGTACAGTAAATTGACCATCCGAAGCTAACCATTCTCAGTATACTTAATATTTCTTATTCGACAAGCAACTAAGGCTAGTCCAGTTGGGACGCATTACTTGACAACCCTGAAAAGTACAGAATACACATTATCAGATGTCAATTTTTAAGTTGGTGATATGAGGGCCAAGTAACTAACTCAATAAATAAAAAGTAGTAATCAGTATGTTAACTATTGTATTGTTTCTCTTTTTTACTGCTTTGTTTGTGTGAGGTGTGCAATAAAGAGTATTTGTATTGTATTGTATTGTATTGTAATCAGCGCATCTTATGCCTCCGCTACACGTCTGCAGATGCGTCCGCGGACGCTGACAGATGCATCCGCAGATGGATGGATCACCTCGAGCCGTCCACACGTCTGTAGGTCGATCGGTCTATGTTCATTCTCGACGGACGCAACGTTTAAATATGGATATTAAGACCGTTGCTGCCGCAACTATTTAATTAATTAGTGCTTACTTTTAACTACTACTTGAATGTGCATCGCAATAGAGTTATTAAAAAGAAATGGAAAATCAAATGGGGGTCAAAGTTTGTATGGAGCTACGATATATAAACGAGTTCCATGCGGACGGAGTAGCGGGCAGAATCTAGTAGGCTATATTTAATCCCGCGGCTGCGCAAGCGTTCTCTGTAAATGCGGTCGAAGCCGCGCGGTCAGCTAGTATACTAGATTAAGACGCTTCTACGCAAAGCCGTCTAGTCATCGCACGGATGTTGGTTCGAGACTATAATCGATGGTATATACCCATGTAGTAGGATATCAGAACTAATGGGAATATAGTTCGTTCACGGATATGACTGAGGATGCCCATTCTACATGAAATCAGAACTTATAACTGACGTAGTTAAACCGCGTTTATGATTTAAGGGGCTAGCTGAGGTTTTCATCGAATTTTGACAAGTTTTGAATCGTATTTCCTACTTTTGCACTACAGATAGAATTATAAATCAAACGCGATAGCCGTTCTTCAATCTTTTATCTCCATTTTCGTCTACCGGATTGTGAAAGAAATGAATACTTAATTTTGTATGATTTTTTTAAACATTGCCTATCAAAACACTTATTTCGTATCTCTATTGACGTGAAAGATTTAACATATACGAAATCTACATATTTGGGTTCGTCTGTGACGTATTTAAAATCTGGTCCAGGGTTTTCATTTTAAACCAATTAACACAAAAGTTATGGCCAGAAAACCAGTTTTTTGGCCTAAAATTGTTCAACTTTGAATCCAAAAATCTTGAAAACAATGAACTTTGAAGTAAATATGGGATACAACATTGCTTAAAGCCGTTGTTGTTAAAATAATAAGCTACAAAATCATTAGTAAACTAAGGGATTCAGATCGAAGGTCATTGGCGTATGGGAGCCCCTTAAGCGTAATAGAGTACAATGAAACCTAAATTCGGTCCTTCTCGCAGAAGCTTTCTTTCCGAACCTGTGGTAGTCGATCAACATTCATAGATGCATGTAGTATGCCTAAATTGAAGAATATAACTTTGAATTGACACCACTACACTAAAGCAACGTTCACCTGTGTGTACCCATACTTAATAAACAGACAAGTAAAGTATACCCACAAGTATGGTCTAGTCATCGGACATTGGCCCACACTATAATTGAGGGTACCTACCCATGCTGCATGAAAGCAGAACTAATGGCTCACATAAACAGCCGGCGTTATTTAAATTCAGTCTAATAATAGAACTCGGGCTTGTTTGTTTCTATTAGGACAGAGGGTCGTTGCCATTTTTGTTTTGGAATAAAGCTCGTTAATGTCATATTTGTGTCAGGTTTGTTACGACCTTTTTGGCAACAATAACATGACTATTTTGGCAAACAAGCGACCATGGTTTCACATTCGATAAACAGGATTACGAAATTATAGTTACCTTCATTTAAACCGTCTTCAAAAAAAGGAGGAGATTCTCAATTCGGTTGTATTTTTCTTGTTTTTTTTACATTATGATTTATTATTTTTAACGTTTGCTACCTCAGAACTCCGTTATTTATTTATTTTTGTTTGTAAGTTACATGCTTCCAGATTGGTCCAATTCTTTTCAAAAATCCGTCACAGATTCTGATAAGATTCCGTTGAAATAGCAACTAATGAAGTGCCAAAGGTGATCCTTGTGGAATCGACGGAAGTCCTCAAATATTATCGGGTCACATACAGCGATTGGGTTTTTTTCTCTAATAATCAACGCATTTACCCTCGGAAATCAGTGGTAAATTGGAAAAGAAATGTCGAAATGTTCTCGTGGCTTGGCGGCGTACTAAATAGAAGTCGGTTAAAACTTTGTTTTTAAAGTAAATTATTAAAGTAAGTTATGCTTCTTCTATCTTGTGTAACCAGGAAAATAAATAAGATGTGTAATTTCTACTTTCTTTTTTAGAGAACGACATATGTTTGTCATAATAACTCCTATACCCCTTCTAATCTCAAATCATCTAGGCTGTAACTTATTACGTAGGCTTGATCATTTGAGGGTATGTCGTTCAACTCATAAAATAGATGTAACGACCTTGCTTTGGAAGTGTTGTTTCAATATTATTACTTTGAAAAACAATGCAGCTGTTTAAGGAAAACTTATTTTAATTGTAATCATTGCAATACTTATAGAACCACATCCTTGAAATATTAATAAAGCTGAATAACAGCTTCTAAGAAAAAAAAAAATCGTAACATTCCGACGTTTAAACAGACCTTATGAATTAAAACATAAAGTTTAAGTTAAAACGCAAATTAAATACAAGTTCTAACTTTTATCCTGAGGCGCAAACTGTGAGAGACCGACCTGAAGGGGTCACCATAAGAATTCGATAGGGAAGGAATACCCAAAAATCGTCATACAACTCATACTGCCGATAGGCTTATCTTTCGTTTAGCTAGTATGACCGTATTTGTGTCGCACCTAAGTACGATCAATATAAATAATAATAACAACTTAGAAAAGTATATATCTACAACTTAGAAAAGTATATATCTACAACTTAGAAAAGTTGAAAAACCCCCGACATTTTCATTTCAAAGTCCAATATCTCAAAAACGGCTAAACAGATTTTCATAAAACATACCTAAGAACATTCGGGATCACATCAGCTTTCGAATAAAAAAAACCGCATTCAAATCGGTCCATCCGTTTGGGAGCTACGATACCACAGACAGATACACAGATACACAGACACACAGACACGTTACACGTATAACACCCCTCTCTTTGCGTCGGGGGTTAAAAATTTGAAAGCTTCCGACATTTTCATTTCATAGTTCGATATCTCAAAACCGGCTAAACATATTCTGTTAACGACGCTAAGAACCATCACGATCACTTCAACTTTCAGACATAAAAACCGCATTCAAATTGGTCAATTTGTTTATGAGGTACGATGCCACAGACAGACATACAACCTCTTTTGCGTCGGGGTTAAAAACACAAAAAACATAGCTAAGAACCATCTTGGCAGACAACACCTTAACCGATTAAAAACTGCTCTTAATTCCAGTTATCCATTTGGGAGCTACGACGTCACATTCACGATTACATTAATTAGCTGAGAGAATATGACACCAGGAATAGGACTGCTGAGAAGTTTCCAGGTTTAAAGAGGTCACCAACATCTTACAAATACATCCAACTAATTTTAAACCGAACGCTACACTCAATAAAATGGTTGAAATATATACAAGTTTTGAGATACCGATACAGTTCATTTATTTTTAATTGCCAGACGCAATAAAAGTGTTTTCAATCAACCGTTCAGCCCTCTGGTCACCCCATGGCTCGCAATAAAACTCGACCCAAACAGTAACAGATATACAGTATTTTGACTGGAACGACAAAATTATTCAGAAACATAAAGATGGCCACCACATATGAAAATCGAAGTTCGTTCGGTTCTCAAATTCATATCTTTTGCACAACAATGGAATACAAGAGCGATAGAGATAGTAATATTCGAAAAACGTTTTGGTTTTGGCTTTTATCAAGCGCGATTATTGCAGTAAATTTTGCAGTTAGGTACGTGTATAACCAGATAGAGATAGGTTATTCTCAGAGCCGATAAAATCTTCCTCAATTGTGTGAATGCTGATTAACAATGTAGCGGACACAATGGGTGCCGCGTTAGAGTAATGTAATGACTCGCAGTAGCCGTCGTTAAATATAAACAAGCTATTATGAGTACCGTTTAAGTACAGCTATCAGATATATCGTAGCGAACACGTAGCTCACAAATATCTGTACACAACTCTTTTGTAAAAGCGTTCAGAGTGCAAGTTCAGGTACTGTTGAACACCCTGGAAGGTACAGACATTTGATGACGACTATACAACATCAGTGTAGTGGAACGTAACTGTGGCTATTAGAAGTATTAGAAGAAACAAGGCTAGTGAGAAGTTGGAAAGGTACAAAAGTGAACCTGTAGACGTTTTCACACGAAACATAGACCGATGGGAAAGTCAATTGAGTGTCTTTCTAGTCGCATTAATTACGTGTGGTCAAGACAATAGTCGATATACTGATTATACTACATTTGTTCAATCCTATAATAATGGTACAGTCGTAAAGCGAATAGTCCTGTTAGACAGACGGGTCTCTCTCATTAAATAACTAGCTGCACTCGTACCCGCGACTCCGTTTGCCATTATAACCACTTAGACATTTACAGGGATATGTTCGCCTATGTACAGATTTAACCTATTTTAACCGAATGCCAAAGGAAAGGAGGGTTATGTCTGTATTTTTATCCGTGTCCAATAGAGTATTTAGATACATACTTAGAAAACGAATATGAAACAAATAGTAAACAATATCTCTCTCGGGAACTTAAACCATCACGATACAAAATTGTATAAGCGTCAAATGGTAACAGGCATGGTACACTTTCGTAATATATTACTAAAGTCCGAATTGCGCGAAGTATTTTTATTATTACGAATGCAACCCGGCCTTCGTCATGCCTATGACAAATGACGATCGCAGGTCACAGTACAGGATAAATTGAAGCAATTGATACGGAGTAAATGTGCAGTTAATGTAGTCATGATTCATGAATTATATCATGTTATACGACTACCAATGGGACTAATTCACACAAATATTTATAAGTTAAAAACAACTCTTATCTGTTCGTAACGCTAAAACGATGAACCGTATTCGATTCGAATACATGTTGTATAAAGACAGTTTGAGTTCCAGAGAAGGACATAGAAAACTCGTTAAGGAAGTGAAATGGGATGAAATTTTATCTGGGAATACGATTTATCCTGTAGCAGCCCATGATACAAGAACAATTGGCGATTAAATTTGAATCAAATATGATACATAATTAACAACTTGGAAAAGTTGAAAGCTCCTGAAATATTCAAAGTTCAATATCTCGAAACCGGCAGAACCGATTTTGTTGAAACGTTAGCTATTCATCTGGATCACGTCAGCTTTCGGAAAAAAACCGTATAATAAGTTTCTGACAAAAATTTCATTTTTGGTACAAGCTTTTGTTGCCGACTGTACTTTTCTGTATACCATTATCAACTACTCATTGAGACGATTCAAACGAGCCCAAATTCAACGGGGTTACGTCAGTTAAATACGGAATTCCCATGGCCACCTTCTGTCTCCATCATCAGATCAGCTCGATGGTACCATCCATAATATTGAATTGTCACTCAAACGATACTAATATCCAAAATTTCATATCAATCGAATAACGGCAAGTGACTGAAAAATGGATTGCAAATTTTGACGGACAACTTACTTACATACTTTTATACTTACATACGAACAAGTCAAGTTGATATAAAGCTTGTAAAAATTAGTCCATTCCTTTAGGAGCTGCGATGCCACGGACCGACATACAGACATGAAAAACTTATAACACCCCTCTTCTTGTGTGCTGGGGGTTAAAAATAGAAGGCTAGCTACTTTATTGATTTGGTTTAGTCGATATATTTATCACAAAAGCCAATTACACGTATTGTATAATGCATGAATAAGGCCGACAAGTCGGTTAGTCCTTCGTCAACAATCAATTAATTGGCGAAAGACCCGGCTTCTGAACACAATTTGGATTCAATTACGCCGCCATTGATGTTTGATGTTCCGGCGTATACCTACGTTCGTCTTTGTATACGTTATTCTAGGTCAGTTTACTGTGGATAGATCTAGAACATTTTAGGAGATTCATTCGTTCATTCGTTAGATATGTCAGACTAGTTTCTGCCCGCGACTCCGTCTGCGTGGAACTCGTTTACATCGTAGCTCCATACAAACTTTCACCGCCCATTTCACCTCCTTAAGGGATGGTTTCCGGGACGCTATCCTATGTCCTTCCCCGGGATTCAAACTATCTCCACGCCTAATTTCATCTCAATGGGTTCAGCTGTTTAAGCGTGAAGAGGTAACAGAGAGACAGACACACTTTCACATTTATAATATTAGTATGGATAATATAAACTCGTCATGGCGTGCCTGTCACATCGGCTGCGCATGCAACTATTCTGCTAAAACTACAACTTAGAAAAGTTGAAAACCCCCGACATTTTCATTTCAAAGTCCAATATCTCAAAAACGGCTAAACATATTTTCATGAAACATGGCTAAGAACACTCGGGCTCACAACAGCTTTCGAATAAAAAAAACCGCATTCAAATCGGTCCATCCGTTTGGGAGCTACGATACCACAGACATATACACAGATACACACAGACACGTTAAACATATAACACCCCTCTCTTTGCGTCAGGGGTTAATTAATATGAAAGCCATGTTATGACAAGGTTATATCGCCGGTAAATCTCGCAGTGTTCTAGACCTGTAGGCTAGGAACGTTTATTTCGGACCTAAAGCATGCGTTGTTAACTAAGTGTAAGTGCGAGAGGCACGAATGCTCAAATGGGACATAAACTCATGCTACCAGTGCTGGTGGTCAGTATGGATGGGCAGGTTGCATCGACCACGCTTTACTGAACAGTAAACGTTAATTATGGCGCCGGCAGCTGCCAAAACTTCCCACATACCATTACTGACGGATTGAAACAACCGAGCCTAAGGGTGGGTTGCACCAAACAGTCCGTAATCGTTAAAATCTGAATGTATGGAAAGTTTGACAAGTTTCTATGGGATGACAGCTGCCAGCGCCATATTTAACGTTGATCGGTTTGTAATCGTAAGTTGGTGAGCACCAGAAGCTTCAGGAGGGCGCGCTGTATTAAAGGCGAGAGATCTTTTAAGAGATCGACAACATGTACACCCCTGGATTTGAAGGCGTTCGTTTTATGGCCCGTTCTAAGTTCTTACTACCGTAGGTTAGTTTGCCAACACATTTTTTTGTGATAACTCTAATACTAAAGTATTTATTTGTTTGAAAATGTACGTATTTCATTTACTTCTATTATATTTGTCGTCAGTAAAAATATTTGTCATTCGAGAACGTCATTTATTTGTTGGTGTTCATTTACAATTTTCCTCTCTCTAAGTATCAATATTTTTTCAGTGATGGTGCAGTGTAAGCATAGAGAGCTTAATTATTTTGGTCAATTCTACAGTTATTAGTCATAAATAGTATGTTATGACATTAAACAGGTAAAGAATTGTATGCCATAATCCATTGCGGAAACAACTGTCCAAATTATCATAAAATTTGTAGCTATACCTATACAATGTAAATGCCATTACAAATGATGTTAAAATACGGGAAAAGTCGGCAAAAACATCAATTGTCCCCGAAAATATATTCAAAACCGAAGAACGTCACCGCCATAAAGTATACCAGTATCATGATGTCGCACAATGTTGCAAAAATATATGCCATTATTATTAAACACAATCACAAACCCACCTACACATATCGCAAGCGAAATTTAAAAATTCCCATCACAATCCCACTTAAACACTTCACACTATATAAAAAGGAGGTTTAAAAATTAGCATATACTAATTACACTGGTAAAAAAACAGAGACGTACACATTCGCGCGAATGTTCGCGAGCCTACCGCAACGCGTCGGTTATTGACGTTAGGAAACGTTCGGTGGTGTGCACACGAGACAAGCGGTGGAGCCGGCGGCCGGCGTGGCACTGCGGTGCGATGCCGGCCGGCCGCGTGTAAAACCCTACATTACAAAACGCCGTAACTCCATGAAACCAGCGAACACTCATAAGCCTTTTTAAATAAAAGTCACCCTAGCCCGCAAACATTTCGAACGCCTTACGCCCTAACTCCCGCCTTGATGAGACCGCATATGCCCTAAATACTAACCCAAAAAGGTGATTTTGGAACGGAGGGCGGCGAGAACCCCAATCGATGCTCCCTGGAACAGGACAACAGTTCCCGCACCTCCATGTCCATCGCGTTTTCGCCTACGCAATATTGCGTTTAGAAATCGTAAGATTTTTATAAACATAAACATATTCGTTAACTTGTGCCCGTACTCGCACAAAGATAAACCTTATGTCCGCGCGTTATTTCAAACTGGACATCAACCGACTCTAAGATAAAATAAAATTCAGATATTGAAAATGACAAATACATACGAGAACATTTATGGTCGCAATTATGTAGCTATCGCTTTGGATAAAACGTGCGTCACTTTCCTGCTTAGAACAACGATACTCGACGGATGTTTTAGCAACAGCGTTAAAGGACTTACCACGACCATCAGCTTCATCATACTTTCTAACAGAATTAATTTTCTAGTAATTAACTTATTGTTTTAACAATTAGAGACAGAGCTCAAAAATGTTCAAAACATCACAGTCTATAAACCCTTATAAGTTAGTTATAAGTCTTATACCATCCACCAAACTCCACATTAAGCCCCAGTGTTGACCGATAAGTTTTGACCGCTTTTAGGCAGGAATGTGAACTAGCCAACCTTTTCCCATAACTCTCCTTAGTATATTACGATATTAAAGGGTCAGCCTGTGGAGAAGTAGAATTACTAGGTATATCTGAAATCGTTGATGAAATGATCCTTCCCTGATCAAAACGACTTGTACGATAAGTTATTACAGAAAAAATATTTTAGTGCAAAATTTATTGAGCGGAGTTATAAAACACATAAAGGCACCATGTTGCTTACCAAATAAAATAAATCTAACGACTGTAACTCGGGACCGCCTTAGAAATCCCAGCCACATCCTGAAATCCGAACAAGGGGAGGCGACACACGAGAATTTGAATTGAACGTGTCGAAGGCAGATTTTATTTCAGAACGTTCCTCGCCTGCATTCGATCGGAACGCTCTAGTTTAATACCAAACATGATACCTTGGGGGCTATTTGGTTAAACAAATAGCATTGGAAGCGGTCTGGTATTTGTCCAGTTATTCCTATTAGGCCGATGATACTTTGAGATTTCAACGGTGATATAACCTTGTCACGAAGTGGATGGCATATCTCTTGTATTTGGAGGTCAATACACACAGTCGTTGCGCCAGAGAAGTATTTAATACTAGCCCCGATGCATAAGTTTTCATTAAATCAGATCTGTTTTTTAGGTTCTCCCATTTTTATGGAAATAATGTTTTTGATAAAAATTCAATACGGTTTAATACTAGTGTTATAATAGTTCCATTTTGCACGAAAATATTTGACACTTATGAGCAGAAGAAATTATTAGTTTTTTTATTCTTAACTATTTCGGTTACGAGGTCAACAGGCATAATAAAAAAGGGCCATTGCTAGGAAAAACGACACGGCATACCTATACGCTGACAGTTCTGCTTCGAGCCCATGAGTAGTGCAGTTGGACACCACAATTTGACTTGGACTATAGTTTTAAGAGCCCTTTTATCTACAATAGAATTATAAGCCTTATAGAATTTCTATTAAACAACGAAAATAAACGACATTACTATGAATACATACATACATATAATCAGTTAATCACGCCTATATCCCGGAGGGGTAGGCAGAAATCACGGATTTCCACTTGCTACGATCTTGACAAATCTTACTTGCTTCATTCACTTTCATTACATTCTCCACACATGCTCGTTGGTTTAAGGTACTCTTGACCGACCTTTTTAGGGTTCCGTAGTCGACTAGAAACCCTTATAGTTTCGCTTTGTCTGTCCGTCCGTCCGTCCGTCCGCGGATAATCTCAGTAACCGTTAGCACTAGAAAACTGAAATTTGGTACTAATATGTATATCAATCACGCCGACAAAGTGGTAAAATAAAGTGTATTTAGTAGGGGAGGCCCTATACGTAACGTCGGGAGTTTTTTTTTTCATTTCAACCCTAACGTGTGATATATTGTTGGATAGGTATTTAAAAATTAATAGGGGTTTGCTAAAATCATTTTTTGATAATGTTAATATTTTCAGAGATAATCGCTCCAGAAGTAAAAAAAATGTGTCCCCCCCCCCCTCTAACTTTTGAACCATATGTTTTAAAAATATGAAAAAAATCTCAAAAGTAGAATTTTATAAAAACTTTCTAGGAAAATTATTTTGAACTTGATAGGTTGAATAGTTTTTGAAAAAAAATACAAAATAATTTCTGAACTAAGTTTGTAATTTAACCGTATAAGCAGGTGTTTATTGTACGTGTAATATCTACAAAATCACAATGAAATGACGTGATTTCAAATAAAGTAAAAAAACGGTGAAAATCGGTTCACGCAATAAAGAATTATCCCATAAAAATCATCTTCCATGCTTTAAGCTCGAGCGCAATAGTTTACTTAATTTGCCGATAGATGTCGCTGTACGCGGAACGCTCACATTGTACATGGCGCTGTTAAGATTTTTCCTGATTTAATGGGGTCGGAGCAGGTGCGCCCATACATTAGGTCGAAAATTTGTCGTGCTCGAATTGCCTTAGTTGTCTTTGGTCGTTCGTTGCCTAATAATAAAATTGTTCGCTAAGTATTGCTTGTATTGTGTCGGTCTATTATTATAGGATGTATTCATGGTCGATTTGATTTGGGAATTTGAACTCTCTTGCTCATGCATTCGGTTCACGGAACGGGCTACGGAACCCTACACTGAGCGTGGCCCGACACGCTCTTGGCCGATTTTTTAGGATTTCTCCGATTTGGTCGGAAAAAGTTCGACGAGGTCTTCCCCATCCAACCGTACCATTAACATTTCTCTCCTACACTCTCTTTGTTAATCTTCTTTTATCCATAGTCTCTACATGCCCATACCATCTTGGCACGCAGCATGCCCTTCTCAATTATCGTCACTACCTTCAGTTACTCCACATCTCTAATAACTATTAATGTTCCTATTAATTACTCGTTTGATATAAGCATGTAATAAATATCAAAATAAATGTGATAGTTGTGTAGTTCTGGACGAACGCTTATGCATCGGGGCTAGTAGTTATAGAAAGAACTCGCAACAAATATCAAACAAATTAAAATTCAATACGCTAAGTCGCAGAGTGCGTTCTGTATACCTGGTAGGATTCTAGGCAAAAAGACTGAATGACTTGTGGATCCACAAGTCGGTCAGTCTTGACCTGTGTTATGAGTTCCATTCGATTTGTATAGACCTCTACAACAACCTTTGCGATGGTATTTTGAGATCCAATGACAGTAATGTTTAGGTATTAAACTATTGATGCGACTAGTTATTTAAACACCCGTATAGGTATAAGTCAAGAAATGAAGAATGGCACTGACAGTGTGTGCACCATCAAGATTTTCGATTACTAAAAACCGCACTTAATAGGTTCATACGATACCACAGACATGCACATGTGTGTATATCACACATGTTAAACTTAAAACTTATAACCACCTTCTTATTGCGTCTGGGGTTAAAAAGGGTTGTTAAAGGGCAAACACGGGCGTCCGTTTTAAAAGTTGCACAATCAACCTACAATAAGATAGGGCAGGGCAGAATCAGCAGTATACATATACCCAATATGCGTAAATGAAAACTAAATCATTGTTGTCATAGACAATATTGACATGATTAAAGGCCTTTTTTGTCACAATCTAGTACAGGACGAATAATCTAGTACACTCAAGTATGCATAACCTGTGTTTAGTAACGACTCGAACACAAGATTGCCCGCTAAGTCTATAATTATTTGACATTACTGGATCTACAGCTGATTTTACGATGTAGCTTACGTACAAAATAAGACTAGAAGGAGTGTCTACTGGTAGACCGTATTCCAAAGCCATAAGGTTTAATGTGTTAACCACAGACGATGGTTGCTGTAAATGTTGTTAAATCGAGAATTTTATGAGGTGGATTTCAAAAGTATGTGCTTATAATTTTCCGAATTCGATTACTGTAATAAAATTACTAGCCTTCATTCGTGGAAAGAATAAGACGATTACCTTGCAGTCTAGGCGGCAGAATTGTATATGTATCACAAAACAAAATAATGCCTCGAAAATATAGCAGGTTTTCAAAAACCATTTTATGATCCGTTTGCGTAAATAGTAGGCATTAAGGCGGTGCATTGGAAATTGTCGCGTGCTTTAAAACGCCGTTCTGACTAGATTAAGAAACAATAAGGGCTGATTTTCAGATATATGATCCTTGACTATATTGATTGTTTATCTGATTTGATCGATAAGTACATGATTGCTTAAAATTTCCTCGATAGAAAAAAAAAACCGGCCAAGAGCGTGTCGGGCCAGGCTCAGTGTAGGGTTCCGTAGCCCGTTCCGTGAACCGAATGTATGAGCAAGAGAGTTCAAATTCCCAAATCAAATGGACCATATATTATAGACAGACACAATATAAGCAATACTTAGCGGACAATTTTATTATTAGACAACGAACGACCAAAAGACAACTAAGACAAGTCGAGCACGACCAATTTTCGACCTAATGTATGGGCGCACCTGCTCCGACCCCATAATCAGGAAAAATCTTAACAGCGCCATGTACAATGTGAGCGTTCCGCGTACAGCGACATCTATCGGCAAATTAAGTAAACTATTGCGGGCGAGCTTAAAGTATGGAAGATGATTTTTATGGGATAATTCTTTATTGCGTGAACCGATTTTCACCGTTTTTTACTTTATTTGAAAGCACGTCATTTCATTGTGATTTTGTAGAAATTACAGGTACAATAAACACCTGCTTATACGGTTAAATTACAAACTTAGTTCAGAAATTATTTTGTAATTTTTTTCAAAAACTATTCAACCTATAAAGTTCAAAAGAATTTTCCTAGAAAGTTTTTATAAAATTCTACTTTGAGATTTTTTTCATATTTTTAAAACTTATGGTTCAAAAGTTAGAGGGGGGGGACACATTTTTTTTTACTTCTGGAGCGATTATCTCCGAAAATATTAACATTATCAAAAAAATATTTTAGCAAACCCCTATTAATTTTTAAATACCTATCCAACAATATATCACACGTTAGGGTTGAAATGAAAAAAAAAACACCCCACGTTACGTATAGGGCCTCCCCTACTAAATACACTTTATTTTACCACTTTGTCGGCGTGATTGATATACATATTAGTACCAAATTTCAGTTTTCTAGTGCTAACGGTTACTGAGATTATCCGCGGACGGACGGACAGACAAAGCGAAACTATAAGGGTTCCTAGTCGACTACGGAACCCTAAAAAGGTCGGTCAAGAGTACCTTAAACCGACGAGCATGTGTGGAGAATGTAATGAAAGTGAATGAAGCAAGTAAGATTTGTCAAGATCGTAGCAAGTGGAAATCCGTGATCTCTGCCTACCCCTCCGGGATATAGGCGTGATTAACTGATTATATGTATGTATGTATTCATAGTAATAATTCAAAATTATTTTCCTAGAAAGTTTTTATAAAGTTCTACTTTTGAGATTTTTTTCATATTTTTAAAAATTATGGTTCAAAAGTTAGAGGGTGGGGGACACTTTTTTTTTACTTCTGGAGCGATTATCTCCGAAAATATTAAAATTTAATAATATATTTTTTCTTTATATTAAAATTCAAATTTCAGCTTTCTAGTGCTAACGGTTACTGAGATTATCCGCGGACGGACGGACAGACAAAGCGAAACTATAAGGGTTCCTAGTCGACTACTGAACCCTAAAAACCAAAGTTGGGTGTGTATTTTCCTTTTTTTACTCAGCCTACTCAAACGATACATCATTTTACGACACAATCAAGTTAATACTACGATTATAATATTTTACCTCATCTAAAATCTCAATTTTTATAACTTAGAAATTTAAATAAAACTTCACTAAGTTAGGTATTTATCGATATTTGTCCAAAAAAGCCATTACCGAAGAGTGTATGTTACATCTCTTTTTCTCGTACGCGGAAGGCATAAGCGTATCTCTCTCTAAGGGGCGTGTTCGACTCAAATCAAATTAAGGCACAATGATTACTATTGGGAATGTGAAAATCCACTCCACCAACTTTATGATTTACACGAGTTATAATAGAAAATACCAAAATCACTACACGCGTGCCTAATATAATTGCGGAGTTCCGTCAATTGCTCATGGATCCCATCATCCAACGGGATTTTTGAAAAAAATGGGACCAACCTGGAAGCATATACTTCATAAACAAAAAAAATGTACGAATCAGCTCATAAATTACGGAGTTCTGAGGTAACAAACATGAAAAAAAAAAACCGGCCAAGTGCGAGTCGGACTCGCGCACCGAGGGTTCCGTGCAAACCTGTATACAAGTAATAACTTTAAAATTATTAAAAATATTTTTATTATATGATGTAACTAAAAATGTACGGTTTTCGCAATTTTTCTTTTATCTGTGCTATAAGACGTTGCTTCGTACCAAATTTCAAGAATTCTTTTCTGAATTCACGAGAAGCACCCTGTAGGTTTTGATTCCATTGCGAGTTTCGAAAATTTGCGGCATAAATGGCTGTATCTTTTGATTGCGTTGGCTTAGAAGTTTGATTTTTTCACAGCTCCAAGGGACAGCAGACCTGAGTATTTGGTTTAGCTTGATACCTTCACGCGTTCCTGAGAAAAAGGGTCTTGACAGACGGACGGACGGACGGAAAACATGATGAAAATAAAAATACAACCGAATTGAGAACCTCCTCCTTTTTTTGAAGTCGATTAGTAAGTCATTATCAAAGAATAATTTCGGATTATATGTGTAAATTTCGAAAAACTATCTTCTCACTAAAGAGGAAGCAACGTTAGGCTTAATTCGTCCGATTCTATAAAGATGAACGTTAACACCGTCATATTGATATATTGATATGTAAATAAAATTTCAATAAAAAAATCATTTTTGGTACAAGCTTTTATTGAGAACTATACTTTTCTTTATACCGTCATCAACTTCTCGTTGAGACGATTCTAACGAACCCATACTCAACAGGGTTACGCCTGTTAGTCGTGAATTCCCACGACCACCTTCCATCCTCCATTATCAGATCAGCTCGATGGTACTATCGACAACACAGCTAACTGACCATCGGTGCACCTTAAGTGCATTGTAATAAGGTTCTATATAAACACTGGATGGTCAGTTAACAGTGTTGTCGTTTGTACCATAATATGAAATTCTCATCAAAACTATACTTAAACCCCAATTTTCAGCTCAATCGGTTGAAGATATCTGCTTCAAAATTGAGTTGCAAGATTCCCGGTCAAACATAGTTTATACATACATTGCAAGTTAAATAAAAGCTTGCAAATTTTGGACGATTCACTTTCATCGACGCGTCGTGTATAGCCACGCGTGTCTGTAAATGAGCCCTTACATATCTTTCTACTTTCATATTACGGTATTGACAGAGTAATACTGTTAAAGCGTTTCAGTTCACTACACAACGGGGTTAAAACGATGCAAAGCTAATCACACCGTACATCTGCCCTCGATCCCAACAATAGGATCACTTCAGTTAAGCTGGCCACTCACTAACGCCGAATGCTTTAACAATAAGCCGAATGGAGCAGCGTCTCACCAAAATCAGCCCATGAATGACAAAGCTGTATTAGGGTTTAAACATATTTGGCGCTGCCCGTTGGATAACTAAACGGTGCGAAGGAACTGTCGTCAATGTTAAAATTCAACGTTGGAACGTCAACGTCAAGTCCATCCATTTGCATGCATCAAGTTGAAGCTGAGATACATGGCGATGGTGAATGCCCAACTTTATGCTATTCACTACCCGAATTACTTCAGCACTCAGTAGTACTACCTGTCAAAAGTCAAACGTATACTGTTTCGCCAGAGGCGTTGATGGTAAGCGTTGTGAATACAGCTTACACTACCCAATTAACGCGTTTTTGCGAACTCGTTGATTACAGTTTACAGTCCGCCATCAGCATAGAAAGCTGCATCACGGCTATTTAAAGTGGTTGATGTGGGAACGGTCTTCGTCATAGGAAGTTTTTAAACTAGAAAAATGTACCGTCTTTTGTGAGATGATTTTCGAATTTATTTGAATGGCTTGGATACAGTTGTATTCGAAGGTCTACAGTGCCATGTTTTCTAGCACTATCTATACGACTAAATGTGAGAGTCAAGCCTTAAGACATTAGTCACATTAGACGTAATCAGGAGTAAGTATTTTATGAAAAGCAAATATTATTCTTATTGATCATCTGAAACCTAAACATTTTTGTCAAAGACAACAATGAGAGTGACGTTTACTTTTTTTAAATAGGTTACTAATCTTAAATCAACAGATAACGTTGGCGCCTAAATAACCCGACCCGATGCAGTTTTATACAAACTTTTATCATAACGTAATCATGTCAGCTGACGCTTTCTTTCTTGAAGAAAGACGAATGTTAGGACAAAGAGCCTAGTACTAACGTCCTTTTACAAAAAAATATGTTGAGGTTATCGTGACAATAGGGCCGCTTTTAAAGTAGATTTCAATCTCAGCTTTAATTACTTGTGAATAAAGTTTAAATTGCTTTCCCTGTTATATAGAGATTGTTGGGTCTATGCGCTTCCCACGCTCGGCAACCGAAACATTATTCAGTCCAAACGGCAGTCTGATGAACTCGCTTTGTCCCCGTGCAATTATGCAGGGTGACAAAGACGTAATGAGAAATCACCCGTACCGCCTTTATAATTTATTGCGATGTTAATGCAGTAGTAAGTAAATAATACAAGACTACCAAAAATGCGTATTCAATGTGTCCTGTACACAGTAAAACTTAAGAACACTTCAAAAAATATATACCCCTGATAGAGGCCTGATGGTATTAAGCTTTTTATGAAGGATGTATGGAGCGCTGACATGAGGAAAACAAAAGGTTCATCACCGACTAGGGAATGCAATCTGGATCTCGCGAGAACTCGTAAATTTTTTACTAGACGGAGTCTCTGTCAATTTTCGTATGGGATCTTGCGAGACTGCGCGCTAGTTTGCACTTTCCATATAAAACACAGCATGACAAAAGGTACCCGTGTGGTGTCGGGTTAGAATTTCACCACCCCCTTGCTTCCCGTGGGTGTCGTAAAAGTCGACTAAGGGACCAGGGTTGAAGTGTGTTGTGGGCGATGGGCTAGCAACCTATCACTGCAATGTCACATTTTGTCGATCTTTTATACCCACATTTATGCTAAAAGTGGCGCTGGAACATACGTTTCATGTGCTCTGCCTACCCCTTTTGGGAATAAAGGCGAGAATGTATGTATGACAAAAGTTTCATCTGACTGAATTCAAACCTACTATTCTGTGATTATAATTTTATTAAGTATATTCAATCATACTAATACCGGATGGTTTAATAAATTGACATTGTGTTGTATTTTGAAATACAACGGAAATTATAAACCAATATACCTACATGCAGTTAGTATTTTTATTTGACATGTTGATAATTATTGAACATAATTCATAGCAGTTGCATACCTTTTCAGTAAAAACGACCAACCTCGCCAGATCTCGTAAATCTCGAAATCTCACGAGACTGGATTTGTGGTCTCGCGAGATTTCGGATGGGCCTGAAATCTCGGGATAGCATTCCCATCACCGACTTAGATAAACGTTAAGGCATAGGTGGATGTATCCACAGTAGGTATCGCGTTTGTATCACAGAATTCGCAGTGTAACCGCTCTTAGGTTCACTTGTTAGGAATTCGTTAACCATCAAAGGAATTATGTACCATCATGATAAACTCATGATTCGTATGCGATTTATTTACAAGTCCGGGAAAACCGCAATTAATGGAAATACTGGGCATCATTTATCCCCGTCGCGTTTAGAGTTTTAGATGAACTTTTCAAGGGTATAAATAATCAGTGTGAATATTTGACAGGACAAGGCACGCAAAAATATATGAGTATCCGACAACAATGTTTTAAAGCCGCAAGAGCGCGGGTCGTGGGTCTGGGGTATTTTTCGTGATACAAGATTCAAGATTCAAAGATTTTATTTGTTCAACATAGGTATATACAAGGTGTTACATTAGTTTTCGTATCACTATGTGATGCCTGTCGGCGTACAAATATATTGGTCAAAACATGTATTGTGTTGACATAGCAAGTAAAAGTAATAGATAGTCATTTTAATACATGTCATGAAACATAAATTGATTCATTAAATTAAATTAAATTAAATAGAATCAGAATCAGAACTTTATTTGCTCAAAACATGGTAAAAAGTAGGTAACTTAATTAAAATATATAGATCTACATGTTTCGTCATACAGACATGCAAATATAATATGGTCATGTGTATCGCATGCACAAGTTGTTACAATACTAAGTTCAATCCCTAAAAATGTCATTTAAAAATTCTTGAGTTGTGTAATTAGCCTTGAATGCTAAAAACGTATACAATTTCTTTTAAACTCTATTAAGTCATCTAACTTTAAAATTGACGATGGTAATTTGTTAAATATTCTGGGTGCCATTCTAAATCTACTTTTCGACATTAAAGCTGTTCTGGGTGGCCTAAAATTAATTTTTCCTTTTTGAAGTACGCTATTAACATAGATACTCTTTTACATAGATACTCTCATATATGTAAAGACAGGGCATTGTTAATATTTTTAACCTAATGAAATGTGGTTTGCACGTTTCCATTTGTTTAATGCCGCATACTGCTCTTAAGCATTTCTTTTGGCTCCTGAATACTAATTCACGATCTGTAGCATTCCCCCAAAATATTATACCATATCTTAAGGTAGCTGTAACATATGCGTGGTAAACTGTCAATACTGCTGATTGGTTCACCACTTTCCTTAAGTTACATATAGCATAACAAAATTGGTTAAGTTTTTTACATACAATGTCAATTTGATTTTTCCATGTCAAACCATTATCTAAGCTTAATCCTAAAAATTTTGTTGAGTCAGTTTCATTAATTTTTTGATCATTGTAAGTTATTGTCAGATTAGGTGCATTTTTAATACGTAGTTTGAATTTCATAATATTCGTCTTTTCGAGATTTACATGAAGATTGTTTCTGTTAAGCCATTTAATTATCAAACTTAAAGTACTATTAATATTATCTTGGTGAACATGCATGTCTCTCTCTGTAAGTATAACAGTGCTGTCATCTGCAAATAACACCATTGGGTGATTTATTATGCTTGGTAGGTCGTTAATATAGATCAGAAAGAGAAGAGGGCCTAGAACACTCCCTTGTGGGACGCCATAACTTATTTCTTTACAGTCAGATGTGTAAAGGACTTCTTTTTTGGTTTTCATACATAACCTATCTATTTGTGTGCATTGTTTGCGCCCGATAAGGTATGATTTTATTAAATTATGAACATTGCCTCGAATCCCATATTGGTACAATTTTTACAAAAGTATCTGGTGGTCAACAAAGTCAAAGGCTTTCGACATATCCATATACAGAGCACAAACCGGTAGCCTTTTATCAATTTGAGTCGTCACTGCACTCAATAGGTCAAAAATGGCCATGTTTATTGACTTATTCTTCCTAAATCCTTTTTGTTCCGGCGTAAATAAATTATTGCTTTCAAAATATTTATAAAGGCTTTTATAGATTACTTTTTCTAGGATCTTAGAGAAAATTGGGAGCAACGCGACTGGCCTATAATTTGACATAACTTCTTTATCACCCTTTTTGAAAATTAGCCGGACCACTGCCAGTTTCAACTTTTCTGGAAATGTTCCTTGTTCGATACATAAGTTTACAATATAGCTTAAAGGTGAGGAAATGTCATGAACCGCTTTTTTAACAACTTTTGTAGCGATTCCGTCGTAACCCGTACTATTGGAGTTTTTTAATGCATTAATAATTACATGTATGTCATAAGGATTGGTAGGTGTCATAAATAAAGAATTGATAGTTATATGTCATTGTTGAAGTATTATTATAACTAAAGGAACGAAATGATTTGGAATTAATTTGCTCTATAAAATTATTATTAAATTCTTGTGCGATGTGTTGTGGATCTTTTACAGTATTATTTCCACTTTTTATTTTATCTATGCCAATCTTGGGGTGCTTTGTTTTATTTTTGTTGATAATATTCCAAGTGGCTTTTGATTTATTAGACGAGTTTTGAAAGTAATAATTATTTTGGGACTTTTGTGTCAATAATATTATTTTCTTAAGCCTTTTAGAATATGCCTTAAAATAATTAAGATCAGAAGGATTTGGATTCAGTCTACATTTCCATAATAATCTCCCTTTTTCTCCTACAGCAATTTCTTATCCCCTTGGTTATCCATCTGGTCAAATACAATCAGAAATAGGTCAAAAGAGGTATAACAATAATAAAGAGTGTAGGATATGTCAATATTTATCAAATACATCAGTCAAAAATTCTGTTACCGTGTAATAAGCTTTTTCCGTAAGAAATAACTTCAAACTCCTGTTAAAATCTACACCATCTCCATTGTTGGCAAGGATGTGCTGTGGAAGCTTATTGTATATTTTGTGCGACATCCCCAGTATGCTTTTTTGTAGTAGTGCTGTGTTACTTGACTGCGATTTTAATTTGTTCTGGAGACGCATACTTTTAAATTTATTAAACTGATGGCGATTAGTGTTTACAAAATTGACCATTTCGTATATATACAAACAAGGTAATGTAAGTATTTTTAATTTTATAAAATACGGTTTGCAGGTGTCATATCGCTTAATGCCACATATCGACCTTAAACACTTTTTTTGAGCCTTAAATACGTTTTCCTTATTTGTTGAATTTCCCCAGAAAAGTATCCCATACCTTAAAGTGGATGTTACAAATACATGATAGGCAGTTAAAACCGATGATTCTAACGGTAAATTTTTAGGGTCCTTAATTTTCTACTCCAACTTAAACCAAACTAAACAAAGAGCCACAAAGCAAAGGAACTCAAAGTTAGACTTGCTGCACAGAAATAAAACGGTAAATCCGTGCATACGTGAGTCGGTGAAGAGTAAATTGCAAACGCAATTCCCTTGCCACACTCTACCACAGAAAAGAACAACGCAGAAGATCCTCTAACAAACTTCAGGGAATACATTCCGAGACAAAAAATGTAATCCGAATGCCATGTAATTATCAGTGCATATCGCACTATTCTTACTCTAACACAGTGACAAGTCCAAGACAAGTCGACGAGTATATAAATACGATTTTCAGCTGTAATTTAAAACAATCAATTCGAGAGCGCCTTTTAAGTTCGTTCGATAGGAAATCCCATCGCAAATACCACAAGCCGGCCTGGGCATACCTCAGGCTCAAAATAACTTTAATAACTTATAAAATCAAGTGTCAATTCCATCAAACAATAAGGCTCATTCCAAGATAAGTTTGTATATTTTAGACATTTGACCTGAGACTAAATCCTTATTCTTTTGGTCATATTGAGTATAAGCCGTCTTTCTATAGGTACTGGCGTCTTATTTTATTTACGGTCAAACAATTTATTACGGTCTCGAAACCATTTAACAACCCCAAGAGCACTTTTTTTGAACGAAATAGATAACATCCACAGTTTTTGTCAGTTCTGGGCAGTCTGCCTTCTGTTTAATTTTCTCTGTGACCATAAGAAAGTGTACATTTGCTATACGGTCATAATAGTGCTTGAATTATTTCTAGAATATACTTCGTCGCATTCTACACAAACAGTGTTGTGAGTAGATACGAATGAGAGTTCTACTTTTTCAATGCTAAAGAAGGTTTTCTGAACAAGGTCTAGGTTTCCCCTCTTAGCAGGAAGATCAGACGGAAGTCGCTTCCGCAAAAATTAGTACCTATGCCAATATTTGGGATTAGGCAGTAAGCGGACCCCAGGCTTCTTTAGGATACAACTGGGATAAGGATTAGGACCAGGATGTGGAGGTTTTTTGAAATGACGTGAACCTAGACAACTGTGACAAATCATCAAGTTCGCATATCTCCTACTCTGTCACTCGTATATGCAAGCGCGATGGAGAAAGGCGAACGAACGAAGCTGGCGTTTCGTGGTAGCCGCTCGGCACCTGGCTAAACGAACGAACGAAGCTGGCGTTTCGTGGTAGCCGCTCGGCACCTGGCTAAACGCCTATGTTGCTAAAACTTCCCACTCGGACTTGTACAGTCGTACAATTGCAATCTAATGAGTTAGAATAGTGTAAACATATGACTGTACTTAAAGCAAATTAACTGTAAAATGATAAACCAGGAAAGGATCAGGAAGGTTTTAGGGAGAACTTCTACTTTTATGTATATTTTATTCTGCCTATCTGACTGAATTTAATGTACGACCCGTATACATTTATATCAGATCGGTTTGCACGATGTTACCATAAATAAACGTTTAGTTCAGCAGTTTTACCCCTCAAGGCGAATAGTTAATATATTTGCATAGGCTTAATCGAAAGTAAATATAAACACTACGTTTGCCGACGCGATTAGTCTAACATGTTCACACACATAAGCTTACTGACTACGTAAATACCTACATTATGATTAAAGGCTGGCAATTACTACACGTGCCGCAAGCCGCACAAATCTGGGGCGCTACCACTCGAAACGAAGGGAAATCAGAAATATACATACATACATTCACGTCTTTATTCCCAAAAGAGGTAGGCAGAGCTCATGAAACCTATGTACCAGTGCTACTTTTACCATAAATGACAGAAATATGACACCACTTATTCATGGTTTGTTTCGTTTTTAATTTGCTTGCTCTTGCTATCCGAACCCAACCGAATCCAATCCGTTTATCTTTATAAATAACTAGCTGTTGCCTGCGATTTCGTCCGCGTAGAACTTGAGAAAAAATATTGCTATAAATTATTTTAGGCTTACGCTTTAATTATCGCTGTCCCAAACAAACTTCTACCATCTTAAGGGATGATTTTCGAGATAAAAACTATCCTAAATCCTTCCAAGGGTTTCAAATTATCTCTATGCCAATGTTCATCTAATTCCGTTCTGGGTTTAGGCGTAAAAGGTTTAAATTGTTAAACCTAAATTGAAAGTATAGATACTTATTTTAAGTATTATCACACGTTTCTAACTACTTGAATTGTTTGTTTTTCATAATGTAAGGTTTTTTTAATATCTACTAAGCTACATTACCTACTGAAATTGCATTAGGTGACCACATACTGGGCTGCTGAGTCACCGGTTTTCATTAGGCTATTGGTGTGCTTTGAAGGCTCTAGTAAGTACATGGTAACGTCCTGATCCCGTATTACGCGATAAGTGACAAGATAAGAGCATCGTCTCGTTCTGTCGAACGGTGTCAGCCAGTGACGGACGCTCTATCTTGTCACTTATCGTGTGATAAGGCCGACCATGATACGGGGTCAGGACGGAACGGATATACATACCTAATCTAGTCAAGAATAGAGTTATAGTTTATTTTCAAGTCAAAAGGGGTGCGCACTGCATTGTTGACAACGTAATATTAATATTTACACACAATTCCTTGACACCCGAAATAATAGTTATTTATAAGACTATCTAATGTGGGACCTATGTAGGACGATTCCGAAATGATTCGTGAGAGTTGTCTGTCAGCCCGTCGGAGTTTACTGAAAACACTTTACTGAAAGCGTGAGCTTTCAGTAAAGTGTTTTCAGTAAACTCCGTTGGTAAAGATTTTAACGGTCCAAGCCATACTAATATTTTAAATTGTATTTTATAGTTTGTAATTTTGCGAGTTTGTGATACGTAAGTTGAAGTTACTGTGTAAGGATCAATCTCCTTTAAAATATTACTCCACTACATAGACTGTATCTTTAGACCCTTCTAAAGATACAGTCTATGTAGTGGAGTATCCATGTCCCTACATGGATATTTTCTGCAAGCTTTTATTTAACTTGACCTGTTCGTTTGTTGGTTTGTTAGTGTGAAAATTTTGGGTAGAAGTATAGTTTGGATGACAATTCAATGTTATGGTACCATCGAGCTGATCTGATGATGGAGACAGAAGGTGGCCATGGGAATTCAGTACTTAACTGAGGCTATTGCAACGGGGTTCCGTTGAGTATGGGTTCGTTAGAATCGTCTCAACGAGTAGTTGATGACGGTATACAGAAAAGTACGGTACTGAAACTTATTCTATCCTGCATTCTTTGTAATACGCGGGCGGAGCCGCGCTGGCAGCTAGTCCTTATAATAAAGAGGTAGTCTGTGAAATGCAAGTTTGTATGCAGAGGGTAATCTCCGAAACTAAACAGAATAGACCTTCGGGATCGATATAGGCTATTTGTTATCTCTGCCTGGGTCCTCTGTAAAACGCGCTAAATCAGTGCTAAGACAAAGTAGCATAATATATCACGGCAGTGGACGACACGCCTTACGTAGGCTGTAAATAGGCTACCGGGCCAGTCGGACGTTTTGTGTCTGGTCTTTGTGCTGGTAAACATAGTCAGCGGAATTCCTACTTTCTGTTCGCGACGCTGCATTGTGGCGTCCCAGTCTGGCGTCCGATCGGGTTTTAGGACGAGACTATGACCCCGGCCTAGTATATCGTGCGAATTTTTGACTACCGATTTAGCCTAGTGGGTGCCAGACGAAGATGGATTACTTTGGTAACGGCTATGAACAACCAAAGGAATTCAAGGTGCTCCCGCAGTTTGTGGAAATGATGAAGCGAGCTTGGGAGTAGGCATAAAAGAGGGGGCAAATGCACTAAATCATGATCGAAGTGTATCCGACAGGGCCCTCATCTAGATAAGATAATCCTAGTGGGTAGTGGGTATTGACCCTGCCTACAAAGTAACGGACCTGAGTTCGAAACCCGCAAAGGACAAATATTTGTTTCCGAGTCTTGGATGTTTTCTGTCTTATTGAGCTTGCTTTGTCATTGTCTATCAGTCTCGTATCAGGATTCGGACTCGCGAACCCCATTTGAAAGTTGCCCGCCTGAACCAGCGCTCCAAACTATAATAACCCCCCTCAGAAGCTTTTGTTTTGCTGAATCATCTTTTCGCTGGTTAGCTCGACTACACTTAAAAATTATCAACATTTAGGATTTTTTACAAAATTCAATAAAATGAAATTGTTATAAACCTTCGATGCCCACCGGCGTCACTGATATTTTGACGGGACAAAAATGACTACTATAAGCGTCATCAATACTAATACAATGGTTACATACATGATTCAGTAACTGACAATGAAGCTACCTTACCTTCATACAAAGAGCTGTATAGGTATGTTATTAAAATCCTGAGTAACACAGAGCAGTGTTAATGGGCGAGACCTTGATGCATCACCGATAATTACATGCCTACAATATGACAAATTGCCAAGTGTGCATGGGGTGTACAGACTTATAATGGTACTAGCTTCCGCCCGCGACTCCGTCTGCATGAAGCCGGGTTAAAAACTATTCTATATTTTAATCCAGACCATAAACTATCTTCGTGCTAAATTTCGTCCAAATCGGTTGAGCCGTTTAAGCGTGATTGAGTAACAACCAGCTAAGCAAACATTCGCATTTATAATATTGGTAGGATTCATAAAAAAAAAACAAATCTTTCTAAATCCACTATATTCTTTTGATATTCCAAAACTGTGTTGATGTAATGACACTTAGTAGTAAGTAGTTCTGTGAGCTATAAAACTCGCGAGCTTGTCTTTTGAGCGTATGTAGGTATGTATGTATGTATGTACTGCCGTACTTTTTTAAAAGGCAGTCTACTTCATACAATTTACTTGTAGATGACTGCCTTTTTAAGAATGACGGCAGTGTATGTGACCTTATTCATATGAGGTGTCGTTGGATTCCTCTTAATCGTGGGAGTGACATAGGCTATAAAATTTGAAGAAAGCAGTTGGGTTTTTTGAAAAATCTTTTAATTTCACTTGTTATCACTGGTATTTTTCTGCAAATTTCGAAACAAGTATATTAACAAAGAGAAGCTATGTAATTATCGAAACTGCTTACAAAATTTCACGAGAATCGGTTGAGAAATGCGACCTGCAGAGCCTAGAGGTGTTCCCTGTCACATTTCTCGCAGCCAGACAGCGGGACAGACACCAGACACTGGACATACGAATGGTTTTCAGCACAAGCTGAAGAATAGAACTTTGTTTGCTTCGCTTGCTTGTTTGATTAGATGAGTTGGTCAGAATACAACAGTATCACATAATAAGTGAGATCATCACACACCCAGCATTTTTCCTGGTTGTATCCTAAAAGAGCCCAGGGTCCCCTTTGGCACCTAATCCCAAGAAACGGTATAGACGCTAGTTCTTCTTTTATGAAAGCAACTACCATCTTACATTGTAACCCAGAGGAAAAACTTACTACTTAAATTTTAAGCTCAAAGACTTGAACATGTGATATTATAGGAAACTAAAATAAAATAAAAAAATTGCCACACAGGTATTCTATTCTGTTCACACAAAATGCCTGGACGACCAAGCTCTGCTCTGATGAGAATATGGAGAAAACAAATTTTCCCAGAAAGCAGTATTTACTTTGTCTCTTTTGTTTTTTTACTTATTGACGCTTTTGAGTCAGCTAATTGAATCATCAAATACCTACTAAGCAACTTAATGGTGTAAATGTTGTGAACTTAGGAATATATTTCAATTTATATTATATGTCAAGAATTTATTTATATATAAAGAAAGGTTGTGTTAGTTACACCATTTATAACTCAAGAACGGCTCAACTGATTTTTGTCATTGATTTGTTGGATCTGCCTTCACTCCGAATAGTAGAAAATTTTAAGTACTTCTCGTAATTTTTTCATACATTTTGTACGGTGGTACGAAGTTTGCCGAGTCAGCTAGTTAAGAATAAATACCAGGTTTGTTTTAGAGATTACTTCTTTATACATACTTTTTAGATTTAATATTTGTTCCCATGATGGTAGCCCATTTTTTTTAAATGGCTCAGTTTCATTGCCGGATCCATCAGCAATTTTTACCAATGTAGAACATTAAGCCTAGTTGGTTGTGAACCTGCCTACGAAGCTGGATGTCCTGGGTTGGAATCCAGGAATATTTGCACCTGGGTCATGGAGGTTTTCTATGTATATAATTAATATAAATTTATCTATTTAAGTATTTATATTATCACCTAGTACCTAAGTATAAGCTTTGCTGTATTATTTTTTTACTGAAAAGAAATATATGTTTCACTATTTTCATTTTCAGCTTTGCTTAGTTTGGGATTAGGTTGATTTGTGTAAGTTCTTTCGTCCTTTTATGTTTACTAATTTAACATAATAAATATGACTAGAACTTTTTATTCATATATTTAAGTTAAGTATAAGTATTATCAAAATCAGGTACGATATATTTTTGAAATACCTACTATGTTATTACTGGTATAGTAATATGGCAAATTAGGAGACTGCTGAACGAGCCACTTCTAAACGAGCCAATTGACACTGATTCTTCAGCGCGGTGTTTACCGCAACCGGTCCAAGAATGCCACCGTATCAAACCTACAAAAACAATCGCACAGCAACTTTTAAAACTAACTTTGCATACTTGCAATAATTGCTGTATCCGTGAAATGCAAGTAAAAACAATAAACATGAAAGAATCAAGGAATATGCGAGAGAATGACACTCGGTGACACAAAGTAAAGATCAATTGCTCATCTTATCGAAAACAGATAAATGCAAATAACTTACGGCTTGAAATTTTTACAATAAATTCTTCACAGCACTGCACTGCTATCTGTTAGTAATAATAGTAAACACCCACTCACAATAACTCGGAAAATAACAAAACCACAATTAGCTGAAACCAAATATTGAAATTATTGACACCCTTCCGACCATAGACAAAGAGTATGTTTTTTAATGTTTCATTTTTTTTTGGCCATCAAGACAGGCTAAGGATTAGACCTCATACTGCCTGGTCTCCAGGATATTCTTCCTTCTATAGGTTAAGATGTTTCATGGTTAACATTGTTTTATATTGTTGTTTTAAATGCAGCAAATATTTATTTAATTCTAAATATAATAATTCCAATACACGTCCTAAGCTAAGCAGATTGTAAATAAAACAAGAGATACATATATGAAACCGTGCAGCACGCGAGCTCTCCCAATTTTTCTCGCACTATCCGTCTCTCTCTCTTATTAGAACACTTAAAACAAGAGGTACACTGCGAGAAAAATCGAGAATATGTCGCGGCAGTCTCATGATAGACGTATTGGTTGTGTTTATATAAATAAACACTGGCAATAAAAAAAAAAAACATACAAAACGTCACTTTATTTTTTGACGTACAGTAGTTTAGAGTCGATGTCGATAGAGTTCATCGGTCGCTCTTATTTGCGTACTATCTTATTATTCTATAAATTCTAAGATTGTGCAGTAGTCCAGATAAAACAATCACACCGTATGGCGTTTATAGATTATCAGTGAACCGCGTAGTCATATACGTGAAAGTTACAGTGATTCTAGTGTGTTGCTGGAACTATGACGGAACAAGCTAAGTTCGAGGGGAACTCTGACCCTAGTTTATCGAATGCAGGCATAACGCCTAGCGGAGATGTTCCTACGTTCAGAAATCCTATTCCGTCGACTTCTTTCGCGAATAGTACGTTAGGGCCCCCCGTGTTGCCACCTAGACCTGATTTGGCTATTCAGCCAAGTTATACTATGACCCCTGGGTTTTACGGGGGAATGAATTCTTACGGTATGGGTGGGATGGGGGGCATGGGAGGGATGGGTTACGGCAGTTATGGATATGGTGGCAGCTATGGGATGGGGGGTATGGGTGGAATGGGAGGATTGGGTGGTATGTCACCTTACGGGGGATACAACAGATATGGCCCCATGCATGGGGACATTGAAAACAGGTTTGTCTTTTCTATTGTTGTATTTAGTGAGACTCATAAATAAATTATGTTGGTGTCAACAGCTTCAAAAAACTCTTTAGCATATCTAATTTGATGTTTTTTTGTGAGGAGAAAGTGATATTTAGTGTTGTATACTTAAAAGACTTCGAAAACATTATTTTATGTTGTTCCTGGTTATGTAACTAAATGTAAACAAGATAAAATAAATAGAGTATTTAATTAAGAGTCCGCAATAAGCTTGATTCTCCATACAAACCTAATTACACTCTCATTTTAAAACTATGGGTTGGATTGTAAAGAAACTTTGCATGCATAGATACATAGATATTCCTCATGTCATAACATGAGGAATATCTATGTCTGTAATTAGTTTATGTAGCTTCAGATACCATAGTAAAAAAAATACAGTGAATTTAAGTTTTTCATACAAAACTGGTTTTTGCTGTATTTCGTTTGTTTTAAACCATATAAACTAATTACAGACAGATATACCACATGTCATTGTATATGCAAAGTTTCGTCACAATCCAACACATAGTTTTAAAATGAGAGTGTAACTACGTTTGTACGGGAAGGTGAAATTCGGCCGAGCTTACTGCGGACTCTTAAGATGATATTCAAATTAGCTTGTAAACATGTTCCGAAAGAAACAGTTAATTTTATACATAATGGGCCACAATGATTATTTCGATGCTAAAATGTCATACAAAGTTTGCTAGATTTTGACTGATTTTAGAGAAATGATTAATTTTTGCCCGATTATGGCAGACCCGAAAGCAAGAGATGATGTTAGCAGCCCATTTTTGTATTTACGTGTATTCCACTGTAGCATGTAAGATACTGAACTGATTTTGATAAATGAGGTATCAATCGATTCGTAATTACACTCGGGGTGACATAGGCTACCAGAAGATTTTTTTTCTTTGAACTTTTTATGGTTGTTTTCATAACAATTTTATGTTACTAAGTCGGAAGAAACCTGAAACACTTTCAAACCCCTGTACAATCAGAGTACTGCTACTTTACTAATCAATATTGTTTGGTTTCAGATTTATCCAAATGGCCGAAGAAAGTTCGAGGCCTGCATTTGATTCCATACAAAGTCTAGTAAATGCAGTGGGCAGTATAGCCATGATGTTGGAAAACACATTCTTTGCCCTCACCAGCTCATTTAGGGCCATTTTAGGTAAGTCCCGTGTTAAAGATAGTTGAAATCATTGTCATCATCATCATATCAGCCGAAAGACGTCCACAGCTGGACATAGGCCTCCCCGAAGAGTGCCAAAGTGACCGGTCCTCCACTTCCCCCGTTTACCAGGTCATCAGTCCACCTTGTGGGGGTTTACCCCTGCTGCTTCTTCCGGTACGGATAATAGAGATGGTACAACTCATTTTTGCTCACGGCTGTGTGTGTGTCTGTGTTTGTGTATGCCCTTATAACTATGCAGTATGCAAGTTTGATTTGTGTGGCTATGAAAAGGCAGTTTCTGCTTTCCGCCCCCATCAATTCCCCACTAACCTTCTGTATAAATCATCTGAAGTATTAACAGTTCGACAATTGTTTATATTGCATATAATTCTAAAACAGCAGCTGAAACCCTTTACAACACTGATCATGCCAGTAAAAGGCGTAAATATTTTGTTTGTCCTTAATATACGCAAAAACGACACGCTCTATCTTCTAGATTTTTTCTTTTCCTAGGTCCACTTCTTTACAATAGACTCAATGCGCGGCTAGGTTTATATCCCCTATACTAAATGAAATGTAAATCAACGCTACGAGAGTAATTTATCGTTTTAAAATAATTTTATTCTACCTTTTATAATTAGCGCCTTGGTTATAACTTCCTAAATAGTTTGTACTAGTCAATAAGAATGATATTCTATTAGGCACTGGTCCCACCGCCGGTTAGTAAGCTAGTAAAGTTGGGCGAGTAACGGTTCATTGCGTGCTGACCAGGCACAGTGTGATCAATCGACCTTTACAGATCCGCAATGTAATGCTACTCGCCCAACTTTTCTAGCTTACTAGCTGGCGGTGGGACCAGTGCCTTATATTATGAATAACTTGATTTTCAATTGTGTTCTTTTTTGCCTGAAACACAGGGTATCCTAGCTCAGGCACGTGTTATTTGCCTCTAATAGTAAGCTCCTAGTCTATAGTAAAACTGATGTATATTATGTTTTATCAATAAGTTATGTTTATGTTAGTTGTCATTATCATTATGCACCAGCACCGCGGCAGTTACAAGGGCAGTATGCAGCACAAAGATGAGTTTATCGAATTAATCTGTACCAGCTAGCTAAATCTATCAGCTGTCTATCACTATCACCCCTCTCCCTTATCCTACTAATATTATAAATATTAAAGTTAGTTTGAATGTTTATATATTGAACGAGCGAAGCGAACAAAGTTCTCCTCCACAGCTCGCGTTTCTTAAACGATTCTTGTGCAATATTGTAAGCAGGTTCAATAATAGCTGTTTTTGTAAATTATTTGAAATGTCGAGTTCTACAGCTCACAAATCCACTAGTATATTTTTTAATATAATACCACGTCGGCAAACACGGCTCACCTGATGGTAAGCGGTTACCGCAGCGTATGGACGCTTGCTACATGGGGTTGGGCACATGACTCGAACAAAAATTAGGGCTTTCCAGCCCAATATCTCGCAAACTAATCACTGATTTGAAAAATGGTTTTAGGAAACCCATTTAAAAGTGTTGTAAAAGAACAGGGTCGCAGAAGTATAGGCCCGCGATATCAGTGTCCAATGTCATCATTTAAAACAGGTTTTGTTCTGTGTTAAGTGTTGCAAGCGACTACTAAATACCTTTTGAACGTTAAAACATAAACGTAACTGAAAATACCTACTTGATTACATAGTCTTAATCCTATACTGTTCAACAAGCAATATTTGTATACAGTCAAGTTCTCCAATAATATCGATACAGACAACCTTTCAAAAGTATCTATACAGTCTTTATTGCTACTGTACTGACAGAAGACGAATGTGTATATAATTTTGAAAGGTGGTCTGTATAGAAATTGAGGAACTCGGCTCTAAAGATTTTGATGAAATATGCAATTTGGGGCTTTACAGGGGCGATCTAGCTAGGTCTCATATCTGGGAAAATTCGTTTTCTCAGTCTTTTCATTCGAGCAGAGCTCGGTCACCCAGGCACTAAAAATAAATAAAGTTATTGATTCTTTGACCATCATCATATCAACGACCGGTTAGCCTAGTGGGTAGTGACGCTGCCTACGAAGCTGAAGGTCCTGGGTTCGAATCCCGGTAAGGGCAAATATTTGTGTGATGAGCTTGATTATTTGTTTCTGTTTAAATATTTATATCTATTAAATATATCGTCGTCTAGTACCCGTAACAGAAGCCTTATTGAACCTACTATGGGGCTAGCTCGATTTGTGTAAGATTGTCCCCTAATATTTATTAATTTATTTATTACTTATTATTATTTATTATCAAAGGTTGGTTGATTGGTGCATGTCACAACTTTGAACTTGCTGCTTATTTTAGTCTTACACTCTAATGGAATCATCTGTTTCATATGACTACAGGTGTAGCAGAGAACTTCGGACGGCTCAGGTCACTATTCGCCCAGTTCTGGTCGACGTTCGCCGTCATTCGGTCTCTCAACTGGCTCGTGCGCAAGCTCATGGTGATGCTCGGCATCAGGACTGAGAACGAATTCAAGGTCAGTTTTCCTCCTTTACTTGTACATGAAGCTGGTAACTTGCTTCTTGAACTTCGGGTGGCTACGGTCGAGTTCGCCCAGATTTGGATGGTATTCGGTCAGTAGCCGCGGATTGCATGGCGTTTGCGCCCTTTTTCTCGCTAACTCGAATGGCGCAGCCAGTCTCGTACTGCGGCATCTTGTGGCACTCTTTGGGGGAGGCCTATGTCCAGCAGTGGATGTCATTCGGCTGATAGGATGATGATGAGTGTTTAGTAAATCGTACGTTTTCAATGGGAGGTGCATTATAATAAGATGTAATAATATAAACGTTATCATTTATCAATGTTATCGAAACTATTCGTTGCCACTAGTCGCTCTTGCAGTATATACCCCTTAGCTGCCTTAAATAGAATCCAACGTCTTATTGTTATAGATAATTAACTGATTTCAGTTACATATATCTGCAATATTATGGATATCTTATCTCATTTATCAACTATCGTTCTTTTGTCTTTAATCGTTCCTCTGGGATGGCGGAGTTGTTTATTATCATTTATCTCTGCAAATATGATGATAACAGCTACCGAGGCAGAATGATCTATTATGTTGTATTAAAAGCAGACTATCTGTTATGATTTAAGATACAAATTGTTGCTTTTATAAAAGCTGTTCTCTTATTTTAATATGACAACATTTTCTTTGTCAACAAAAAATATCTAAGCTTTATGCAATTCGTACTGTAATTGTTCAAACACAATGCTCAATGCAACTGGCACTTTTTTCAAAAAACCATGATAAAGAAAGCTGGCTTACCAACTGATTTAACAATAAAATATAATTTATAGTATTTATTCTTTCAATATATTTTTATGATTTTGATTATATTTTGTAATTTATCAAGTAAACAATTTATTAAGAACAACCAAAACAAAAAAACGGACGGCAGATGGACTGTGGTAATAACGGAAGGACGGGCGATACCGATAACAAAGTTGTGATGATGATTGGCGACTATGGCAGACTATCTTCAGAAGATGCCAGCTCCATCTTCACATTCGAATCTTCAGATTTGTCTTCTTGTGTGAGACAGCTCTTAAGACTGAAATTTGTACTTTTACTTTAAGGCATATGTTTAACGGATCACCAGATATAGTAAAATATAATGCCAAAAAAACACTTTTTACTGCCGATAATAGTAAATGATCACCAAAATGTAACCCCATTTTAATGTGAAATAAAACCTACCAAACCAAATTAATAACCTAATACTATCCTATTAAAGAAAATGCTATCCTAATAAATTATTGCTAACCCAAAAATAGTAAATGATCACCAAAATTGAATCTCCATTTTAATGTGAAATAAGAACCCAAATTGTAACATCTTACTGTCCTATTAAATGAGCCGTGCATGTGTAATCGAGTTTGTTCGTTTTATTAATATAATTCGGTGAAATATGATAAACGCAGCAGCTGTCATGTCCGACGCCATTTTGAACGACGCTCAATGTCGGCTCGCCTCGAACACGCTGCCTCACCCGCGCATTTTTATGTGCATCAATTTGGCTCGCGAGCAGCTCGCCGCGCGGGGCGAGCATGCCTCAGGCTGAGCCGCTCAAATTCGTACGCAGCTTTACAATGCGTTAAAATATTTGTATCTTAAATGCTTGTAGTTTGGATGGTTGGGCTTTCGGTCGTGTATGCCGCTCCCGCATTGACTCACGTTACACAGTCACGATGTCTCCCTTCTTGACACTGCTTGTATAGTCTGTAATAGTCTTAAAGGCCGACTGAGGTTGGATGCTGGCATACAATGATAGTAGTCATTAATTGTTTAACATTCAAGCCATTTTCGAGTAAACTTTTCTATGAACATTCCAGGCCTGGGCCGAGGCGGTGGCCGCCACACAGACCGGCACAGGCACCCCCGAGCAGCGCGCGAAGGGCGCGAGCTGGCCCATCCTACTGTTCTTCGGAGTCGTCGCCGCCGCGCCCTACATCGTGCTGCGCATGCTGAGCGGGCTCAGCACCAGCGTCAACGAGAGACGTGAGTTTTGACAGAGTTGTCATAGCTAACAACGCTTCTTCCCCACACACGCTCAAAGAGCATGTCTACTTGGAGCGTGTCTGAATGTACTGTCGAGGAAAATTAAGGTTTGGCACATGTCAACTCTATTTGAATGGCGTTAAGTTTCAAAAGTGCTAAACATTCCATTTCCTCAACTGTACACTGCTTCTCCATGATTTGGCTCAATCCTCGACTTTTGATCTTGGCAATTTGTACTATCGACATGCTCGAAGTATAACATTAAAGCTTAAGCTTTGCGAACAATATCGAGCAAAATCATCGAGCATGTCTGCGAGGGCACTCACCATCAAGCAGGCCATGTTTGTTTGCCACTATAGTATCGTGGCAAAAAAATGACATTGTTTTTTATGTACCTAATTGATTAATTAGGTGGGTAAGAATGGTAAGATTTCACAAACTCGATTCATCAACGCCCCTTCGGTATCTGCTACCAATAGGATCTCATTTGTGTAAAAAAAATTACGGAACATGTTGCACAATGTTCATCAATATATTACAAGCTTTTATTTAGTATCACCTGTCCCAATGTCTGTAATGAAACCTTGCAAGTTAAGGGGATGCCTTGGAGCGAGTCGACCGCGCCCCTTTGACAGAGACACGCTTATGCATTCCGCGCACGAGAAAAAGTGATGCAACACTTCGGGAATGGCTTTTTTGGATAAATTTCGATAAATAAATAACTTAGACAAGTTTTATTTATATTTCATTAAGTGAGATTTTAGATGAGATAAAATAATATTAACGTACTATAATATTAACTTGGCTGTGTCGTAAAATAATGTATTGTTTGAGTAGGCTGAGTAGAAATAGGAAAATAAAGACCCAACTTTGGATTTATTTTCTATAGAGGACGCTTTTGGCAATCATGTAGGTATCGATTAAATCAGATAAACAATCATATATCTGAAAATCAGACCTTATTGTTTCTTAATCTAGTCAGAACGGCGCGGCGTTTCAAATCACGCAATAATTTCCAATGCACCCCTTATATTTCCCCACCCACTTCCCTCCCGGTGACCGATTGATCTGAAATTTTGGGCATAAGTTTAGTTTGGATGCCAAATTCTATATTATGCTACTAGCGAGATGATCTGATGATGGAGACAGAAGGTGGCCATGGGAATTTAGGACTTAACCTACGTAACCCCGTTGAGTTTGGGCTCGTTAGAAGCGTCTCAATGAGTAGTTGATGACAGTATACACAAAAATTCAATCGGAAAAGGCTTGTACCAAAAATGATTTGTCTTCAACTTATGTCTTCAACCTCCACAGTAAACGACCCGACGACCTGGCAGAGTCCTCTCCGCGCGGTCGCCCAGCACGACTTCCACGCCAGCTCTCCCCAGGAGCTGACCTTCCGCAACAGCCAGGTGATCCTCCTGGCTCCCCAGTACCTGCAGGGCCAGCTGTGGAACAGTGGCTGGCTGATGGGCAGCACGGACAAACAGACGGCCGGACTAGTGCCCGTTAACTATATTAAAGTTATCAAGCCGGAGGAGAAGGTTGGAGAGAAGGATATAGAGGAGTTGGATAAGTACTATAAGGAGGAGTTGTAATACTTTGTTATTGGGTGAATTGACTTACGTGGCTGGTTACGTCTTAGGTTTTTGTTGACATTTTAAACGCATTTTTATGTGGGCCATCGTCACAGCATGTTAGAAGTACATGTTATAATTGTTTTTTTTAGATACTAAGACATAATAACAAATTGTTTCTCGACCCTATTGCAACTCTATTCAAACCCTCGGCACATTTAGTGAAGCTAAGGGATTCATCATCTCTTTCTTACACTGGGTTTACTACGAACGGGATGAGGGTTTTCAGTGTTTCTGCTATTTACACGATCTGTAGCCAATTCTTGGCACGGAATAAATAATATCACTGCGTTCAGAAGGTTCATCCCCTAATTAGGTATGCCGAACGAGTCTTAATGATACAGACGATGGAGACTGTGACAGACGGACAGACAGAAAGAAGGACATCGGTGTCTTAGTAATAGGGTCCCGTTTTACCCTTTGGGTACGGAACCCTAAAAAGTTACCAGCGTGACTCGTGCGGCGCAAAACTTGCACCGCAGTGGGTTTCCGTTCAAAGCGTTCAACCCTATAATCTCTGTACTTTCTGCCTCGCACAGCCAAACTCTGGAATGAACTGTCGCCTGCGGTATTTCCGGACCGTTATAACCTTCAAGCCTTCAAGAAAAGAGCGTACTCCCATCTTAAAGGCCGGCAACGCACCTACAACTCTTCTGGTGTTGTAAGTGTCCATGGGCGTCGATTATCGCTTACCATCAGGTGATTCGACTGCTCGTTTGCCTCCTATATCATAAAAAAAAAAAAAAAAAAATCTCTGTATTGGTAACCTGTAGTTATCGTGCAGGTATGTAATGATATGAAAAATAAAATTATGTTTCTGACGGTGATAATGATAATAAAACCAACAGTAATTCGTTTCGCACTTGGCACACTCTCTCAACGATTCTTTCATTCATCATTTAAATTGGCCAAAATAACGAGTCAATTGATGCAAGTTTATGTAAGTTAATACACAAATAATGTACAATAAAAGATAACACATAGTTCCAATGTCGAATAAAAAATCGTGTCGTCTTTGCTCTTTGGTAGAGAGACGAAAATCATCAGACGACGAACATCGAAGAGGTATCTCCATGTCTGTCGTTCGAGTTTCATAAGTGCGATAGAGTCGGAGATATCCGAACTTCGGCTACTATGAAACGCTTCGTTCGTTCGTGTATCTATCTCTGTCGCACTTGCATATTCAAGCGACAGAGAGGGATATATTGCGAGCTTCGATTTTCATGTAGATCCTACTAATATTATAAATGCGAAAGTTAACCGTAAACGGCTGAACCGATTTGAATGAAATTTTGCACGAAGATAGTTTACTATATTTTAGGATAGTTTTTATCCCGGGTCCACGCGGACGAAGTCGCGGGCGGAAGCTAGTAGTATATAAATTAGTTTCTACTTTAGACATTCCGAATGAAACCAAAATACAATTGTTTAAAAGTATGTACTTATTTTAAATGTGGAATTACCAATTCTTCACATATATATATTTGTATATAAAATTAATGATTAAGCTAAGAAATATACCTAATATCAAAAAGGTAAGGCCGCAGTCTTGACGCCAGCGGGCAGAAGGGCGACGAGCGGGCTTCATAGATTCAACTCCATCAAACGTATAAGCTGCCGCTCGTCGCATCGCCCCGCTGCCCGCTGGCGTCCAGACCACGGCCTAAAAGGCAAAAGGGGTGAAGTTAGCCTGAAGTCGCCTCCCGCACACCCGTCGAACCTCTGTGACAGCTCTGTGACACTAGCACAGATCAAATACTAGTTCCTTACAGTAACAGATAATGCACACGCCTAGGGCAGGGGCGTGTCTGCGCAGTGACTATCTGTGTCTCGCTTTATCTTTAAGACGGCAGGCGTGACGTCATTTAACACCGCGCTAGGGCTGCCTGCTCGGGAAACAAAATGTTAACAATAACTAGTGTTTCCCGCGGCTATGCTCGCGTATAAGTATTTTAGTTATTGGGTACTACTCTGAAAAACTAAATAACAGTGTGCGAGTAATGTCCATTATGTATTCTCATTAAGTAAATTGGGTTAATTTTATTATGTGATGAAGAATAATAAAAGTACTGCATTCATTTACACACTTATGTAAATCTAAAACTATTAACATAAACATTATTATGATATGTCACACAATAATGAATTTATCTTTCAATACTTAGAATGTATTTTTAACCCCCGACGCAAAGAGAGGGGTGTTATAAGTTTAACGTGTCTGTGTGGTATCGTAGCTTCCAAACGGATGGACCTATATGAATGCGGTTTTTTGTGTCATAGATAATTTCATCCCGAGTGTTGTTGGCCATGTATCATGAAAATCTGTTTATCCGTTTTTGAGATATTGTACTTTGAAATGAAAATGTCGGGGGTACTTCAACTTTTCTAAGTTGCAGTTCTTCTTGACGTATTTGTTTGTAGACTTCATACTAATAAAAAAGTTCAAAACCAAAGAGCAGCCGGAAATACGTCATCGTCTTCACAACCGCTCTCAGCAACGTGTGCCAGCCAGCCCAGGGGACAGACTTGTGCCAACGCGGCGGGATGACGGCCGCTGGCTTCGTGCAGGTAGCCTGACGCTGGTAGCTAACATTACAGACACGTGGCGCGTACTGTAGGTATGTAATATCGACCAAATTGAATCATGACCCACCATGGAACCTTGTTACACTTAACTGACATATTAACGTCATCCTACTAATATTATATATGCGAAAGTTTAGATGTTTGGATGTTTGTTACTCAATCACGCTTAAACGGCTCAATCAATTTGGATATAACTTTGGATGAAGATTTTTTTATGGCGTGGATTAAAATAAAGGATAGTTTCTTTCCCGGGTCCACGTAGACGAAGTCGCGGGCGGAAGCTAGTATGTTATATAACATGGTTCTATGGTGGGTCATGATTCGTGATTCAGTTGGTTCGATAGTACATTTGTAAAATTGAATAATAGTAACCAATGGGTTTCCACCCATTGGTTACTATTATTCTTTTTTTTTGTACAAGAGCGGGTTGCACCAACTCACGATTACCGACCGATCAACGTTAAATATGGCACCGGCCGCTGTCATCCCATAGCTGTCAAACCGGTCAAACTTTCCATACATTTAGATTTTAACGAACAGACCGATTACAGACTGTTTCATGCAACCCGTCCTTAATCGTGAAAATAGTTTTCTAAATTTTTAAATCGAGATTATTGTTCACTGTTCGGCCTTTTTGTTATTACTTTGTTTTAATTAATTTCGCATTTTTTTAAAAGACTGCATTGAATCAAGTGCAATTACCTTCGTGGCTAAGGCAATATTAAGGTTTGGTGTTGTTCGTAGATATGCAATGAAGTTGCTAAGAGTTAAAATCGTGATATAACTACACAAAACGACGACAAACATCGAAGTTTTTGGCACTTGATTGCATATTTACGTTAATTTACATAATATGGAATGGACTGATTTGTTAGGATTTGCAATAAACGTTTTCTTATTGGACTTTTTCTTTCATTTCACCCTTAAGAGAATTGTAGGAACACATACCTAAATATAATGGCTGTGTTTAAGTGTGCATATTCCATGGAATGGAATAGATACCTAAATTGGTACATACGCGCTGCCCGCGCGCCCTGCTATGATTACTGGCACCCATGAAAGTGCTCTACCAATTTTGGACTATTAATTTCTAGCTCAAAAGCCACCGACTCTTTCTCGGCTTACTACAGTACGTAAAGTTGTAGCAGCCTATATGCTAACTGTACACGCCAGGGCAGGTTAACAAATTCACTGCCACGAATCGCTACGCTCGTAGCCGATCCCGTGGCCTTTCCCGCATGGAGCGGAAAGCGACTACGGCGTAGGCGCCCGCTAGACGGGTTTCTGGCAGGGAGTGTTAAGGGTGAGTATCCACCGGAGCTGTGCGTGGAAAAATCACCAGTAGGAAAAGATGCACGATCGAGGCTAGCTGTTATTGTTTCGATTTTTCCCTCGCACAGCTCTGGTGCTGAATAGGGTAAGAACCAAATTCTAGGCCAGTAGTTAGCCTGGTTAGTCGGTAGTTAGCTATACCTGAAAAAAGTTCCGTTGTGACATAAAAATTAAGCTCACAACAGAAAACTTTCATAGAAAATTTAATTGAGTGAGTTAAGTTGGCCAAGAATTTGGTCCTTACCCAATACTCGCCCTAACACATTCGAGAAAAATTCAAGGTAGAGAAAAGAACAGCAACATTAGCATTGCGACATATACGGAGATACACCAACGAACTTTGTATTCGTTTCAAGGTAGCCTTGGAGTAGTCGCCCTGGCACACAAGCTTGGTCTTGCATCAGAGTATGAATCATACACGCTGACATAGCAATATGTTCGTATCGTCTCTACCAGACCAGCGTGTTGGGAAGGGCATTGGGCGAAATTAAACGTGTCATATATGGATTTTGTTTTATTGTAAAGTCATAATCTAGTTTACAAGTACGGTTCTGGGAACTCGAAGGTGACTTCACGCCCCGTCAGCTTCTTGTACACAGACTGGAAGGTGTCCACCTGCAGCAAGGAAACAATTGGTTACATGTGTTGAATGGCGTGAAATAGGAATTGCAATTATATGTTCTGGGTTTTGTGCAAACATGAAAGATCCTCTGCATTGCAGGGAGTATTTCTGCAATGTTCTGCCGCCAGAGTGCAGCACTAGCACATACCGTAAACAGTTTTTTGACAAGTCCTTCAAAGCTCTGTCGGTATTCGAATTACAATAATATAATAGAGAAGAGAATATTTTAATACAATAAAAGAATGCATCATTGCTCTGTATTTGGTTGCACGAATTATTTGATATGTGTCACGGTGCTTTGTTTACGGTATGTGCTAGTGTCGCCCCCTACCCTACGCAGAGTTTTGAGTAATATTCCCTATTGATGAAAGATTTTTTACCTAGCATTATTCTAACCTACGATCTTCTGCCGCACAGGTAGGCTGGAAACAGTGCTCGACCGACGGTACGTCCTGACCGTACGTCCTGAACGTCAGCGCTGAGCGTCGGTTGCGAAAATGCATTCAGTGCAACGCTGACGGCGAACTGCGACGCGTGTGTGCAGTATGTACGGTCAGTCGCTCCGTCAGCGAAGCACTGAACGCAACCATACAATCTCATAGCTCGTCGGTCGACCGACTACGCGCGACCGACGAGCTAGACCGACGGTCGCGGTACGCGCGACGTAGCTGTACGTAGCAGTTTATCAGCGCTGCACTGTATTTCGTCATACATTTCCATTGATATAGCTACGTCCAACCGATGTCAGCGCTCACCGTCGGTCGAGCACTGTTTCCAGCCGTATAGTAGGTGCTTCTTAAATTTAACCCATTCAAAGCCGATGACCCACATTATGAGTCGTGCCTCTGCGGGCGATACCGCTACAAGGCGGAAACATGCTGCTACACGTTACGGCGTAGCATACGTAGCGTAGCTTGGCTTCGAATTGATTAAGGCTAGAAACAGTGCTCGACTGAAGGTACGTCCTGACCGTCAGCGCCCACCGTAGGTTGCGAAAATGCATCCAGTGCTACGCTGACGGCGAACTGCGACGCGCGTGTACAGTTCACAAGAAAAATGAATCCTTTTGCTGTAAATGCTCTTCTTTTCTTCTTTCTTTACAAACTTCTTGCCAAGCACTTATTTTAGCATTACGGTCTTTATAAAATGCAGACGACAAATCCCATATTGCCGGACGAAGCCGCACTTCAGTAATAAGGCGCTCTGGAACGATATTCATTTTTGCTTTGAGTGTACGTACGCGCGTACGGTCGGTCGCTCCGTCAGCGAAGCACTGAACGCATCCATACAATCTCATAGCTCGTCGGTCGACCGACGAGCCGGACTGACGACTCGAGCGACCGTACGCGCGAACCAAATCACGCGCGTACCGTCAGCGTAGCTGTGTGCGCATTCATAGACTTGCATAGACAACTACGCCGACCGACGGTCAGCGCTGACCGTCGGTCGAGCACTGTATCCAGCCTAAGAATATGGTTTAGCCAGATCAATGTTTTTTACACATTAACAGACGGGCCTTTAAAATGTTCCTTATTTCCATTTAAGTAGCTTTACATAGACCCCAGGCCAAAAGTATGGCACCAAAGTTATTTTCTTTGATATTTCATGTTTCCATTATTACTGTGGGACGAGCTGGACAGGCAGATAAGGAAAACATGTTCAACTTCAAAATCAGCATTGTGGACGAATTTGTCAACAGCCTGAGCTAATCTTGAACAAAATACCATCGATAAATTGATTCAAATAATGCCGAGATTGTGTGCTGCAGTTATTAAAGCAAAACACACATTAATGAAAACAAAGTTTAGGTCTATATTGAAAACAACACAGAATTTCGTAAATTGTTGTATATATTTATTTTTTTAAATAAAAACTTTTCGCGTGAAAATTAACGTTTTCTATTGTCATATACGCTTGTTTCCATACTTTTGGCCTGGGGTGGATGTGATGTGGATGTACTTTTTACCCGACTGCCGAAGGAGAGGAGGGTTATGTTTTTCGAGCGTATGTGTATGTATGTTTGTATTATGTGACCTTATTCTTTGGCACGCCCTGCAGCCTAAACCGTTTGAAGGATTTCGACATATGAGGTGTCGTTGGATTCCTCTTAATCGTGGGAGTGACATAGGCTATAAAATTTGAAAAAAAGCAGTTGGGTTTTTTGAAAAATCTTTTCATTTCACTTGTTATATAAATAAATATTATAATGTACTAAGTACCTAGAGATTGTATACGTATATAATGTACATCTACATGTCCCGACTTGAAGCCTATTCCTCTAAAATGATTGGTCCCATGATGCCCTCTATCACGCCCAAAGTGGCACGTTTTGGAACGAGCGAGCGAAGCGAACGAAGTTCTATGCTGCTTCAGCTTGGGCCGAAAATGGTTTTCTGTCCGGCGGGCGTCCGGTGTCTGTCCCGCTGTTCTCCTCTACAGGTCGCATTTCACACTCTATTCTCGTGAAATTTTGTCAGCAGGTTAGTTACAGCGCCACTAGTTTTAAAGGTACTGGTGTTCTATCCTAGATGTATGTATTATAGATTCCTATAGATCATTTTGGTACGCCATTATTAGACGACGTGGCGTCTATGGCACGGATTCAACGTTGTAAGCCATCTTAGGCGCACAAAAGTTAATCCAGCATGAGCATTCCTAATATTTGAAGTAATAATAATAATGATAATACTTTATTTTCAGACCAAAGATCCATAGAATTAAAATTAAAAAACACTAAATAGAAAAACAAATCTTGCGCTATCGGATTATGGCATTATGGCCAGCCATCCGTGCGCCTCTCGGCAAGCATCCCTGATGCACTGTAATGGCGTGGCAGTCCGAGCAGCATCCTAAATCCGTTATTATATTACGCGTAGGGCACCGAAAGCTTCTTTTATAACCGACTTAAAAAAAAAAGGAGGAGGTTCTCAATTCGGTTGTATTATTTTATTTTTTTCAATGTTTGTTACCTCAGAACTCCGTCATTGATGAGGCGATTCATTTTTTTTTTTGTTGTTTGTAAGTATATACTTCCAGGTGGGTCCCATTTTTTGAAAATTCAATTGGATGATGGGATCCATGAGGAATTGAGGGAACTCCTCAATTATATTAGGCACGCGTGTAGTGATTTTGGTATTTTATATTATAACTCGTGTATGTACATCCGGAAATCATAAATTGGTGGAGTGGAATTGATGATGAAGACCACAGATGACTTATGGAATTCCTCAATTATGTACTTAAAAGTACAAAAGTATATCACAGATTCTGATAAGATTCCGTTGAAATAGCATCTAATGAAGTGCCAAGGGTGATCCTTGTGGAATTGACGGAAGTCCTCAAATATTATCGGGCCACATACATCGATTGGGTTTTTTTCTATAATAATCAACGCATTTGCTCTCGGAAATCAGTTCATGAGGTAAATTGGAAAAGAAATGTTACCGTGGCTTGGCGGAGTACTAAATTGAAGTCTGTTAAAACTTTGTTTTTAAAGTAAATTATCAGTTTATGTTTTTGTTGTTTTATTCACCATCCGGCACAGACTGGACGCGTTAGGGCTAATTGGCTCTAACTTGTGTTTCTTTCCTTCAAGCTTGTGAGTGCAATGTTTGTACTATTCCATCTGTGCAGTGCTGTAGCTTGGCTCACTTTAAACTATTTCCCCCTTTACTCATAAAACTTAACCAACCCCTGTTCACTAAAACGTGTTTTGTCCGTTTCTCAGAAGCGCAAATGTCAAGATAAAGACAAACGAACTTTACCTGAACCCGGTTCGATGAACGTCTTTGATTAAAGGCCGTACAAAGTAACAAAGATAGATTACCTTGTGTTCAATAGTAGTCTGCTGGTTCTTGTCTAGATGCACCTTGATGAGCTGCGAGCCGTCCAGCTTGATCCGGATGCGCTTGCCCACGATCTCGGCGGGGAACACCAGGTCCTCGAGGATGGCGTCGTACACTGACGTCAGGGTCCTGAAACACGGAAATGGTGGTTAGTAAAGTTAGGGTGTACCTGTAGGGTACCTTCTCATTTCCCAGTCAAATAAGTTTTATAATAATACTAGCTGATGCCCGCGGCTTCGCCCGCGTGGTTATAGGAAAATGTAATATATTGAATATTCCCGTATGTTTTCCTGCTGGAAAAAGTACCCTATGTTACTCTCCAGCCTCTAAACTATCTCCATACAAAAAATCACATTAATTCGACGCTCCGGTGCGACGTGACAGAAGGACAAACAAACACACACACGCTTTCGCATTTATAATATTAGTAAGGTTTTTTTGTCGACTAGTTTTTTCTGCATAATAGTCATCAACTATATGTTGAAACCCTTCCAATGAGCCAAAACACGACGAGTTTATCTAGTGTGTCCATCATCAGATCAGCATGGTGGTGCCATAATCTTGCACTAACACCAAACTTACATGAGCCAAAATTTCAGTCTGTGGTTAATAAAACTGCTATAAAATTCAGTTGCAATATTCGACCCGAACATATTAAGAGGTAACTATAAATAATAGTAATAAATCAGCCTATATACGTCCCACTGCTGGGCACAGGCCTCCTCTCATGTATGAGAGGGAACGGGCAGTACTCCCCACGCTGGCCCAGTGCGGGTTGGGGACTTCACATACACTTTTGAATTAAACAAGTAAACTAACAAGGCAAATTAATTCAAAGCTCTTAAAAATGCCCAGAGCAGATATTTGTTAGGATTTTCGCAATTTAATCAAAATCTGCATGCAGAACTCTTTTCTCAATACTTTTTTAATGGCATGCGTATGATTGTGAAGTAAGTTATCGATATCTGGCTGATAGCAGAAAACTATAAGAGTTTTGTAAATAGTTTTATTACACATTAGGGAATAAGATGTTTGACAACAGTGAACATTAATTGTATTTTCATTAGCAACAAACTGACATTACGATAATTTACTTTCAAAACAAAGTTTTAACCGACTTCAATTTAGTACTCCGCCAAGCCACAAGAACATTTCCACATTTATTTTCCAATTTACCACATGAACTGATTTCCGAGAGCAAATGCGTTGATTATTAGGGAAAATAATAGAGCTTTAAAATTCTTTATATTGAATTATATTAAGGAACACACTCGTCGGAAAGACAATTTTGTCGAGAGTTTCCCTCAATTTCTTCAGGATTCCACCATCAGATCCTGGTTTCCTTACCATGGGACCACCCTTGGGATACTCCCTTTCCAATAAAAAAAGAATAATCAAAATCGGTTCATAAACGACGAAGTTATCCGCGGACATACATTAAAAAAAAAAACGGTCGAATTGAGAAACCTCGTTTTTTGAAGTCGGTTAAAAATACTCGGAAAGTACCAATGTTTCACTTATTTATTGTAAAGAAACTTATGTTTGCTATTTTAAAATTGAAATTACATACTTGAGCTATCATAAAAAATAAATTGTCAAACACCATATCGAGCATCGTTGTTGGAGTATCTTTATATCCTCTGCTATATAGAATGCTCAAATTCCTTCTCTTAGACTGAATTGTTGGTATTAGAGAATTATTTAGTTACAAATGTTGTTTCTCAAAAATGCATGTTAGTTTTACCTTGATCGTGGCCTCTTCTGTTTGTTGGCAACGCGCGTCTTGTGGCTGGGCTTGGGCAGGATCTTGCGGTCTCCAATGAACACGACATGCTTGCCACTGAACTTCTTCTCCAGCTCACGGACCAGACGGATCTGGATCTTCTGGAATGCCTTCAGCTTGGGCATCGGCACATAGATGATGATTGACTGGAAAGGAGATTAAAGAGTTTTATTTAGCACAATATTCAGAGAGCGGCATCAGGACATACCTAGGAAAAAAAACTTAACATGTTTTAATTACAAGCATTTATTTAACTTGACCTGTTCATTTTATTTTTTTAGTGTGTGACATCTTGGAACTGAGTTTTGGACCAGTTAACCCCAGCCGATTGAGCTGAAATTTTGGGCTAAACTATAGTTTGGATGACAATTCAATATTACGGTACCATCAAGCTGATGATGGTGACAGAAGGGGGGCCATGGGAATTCAGTACATAGCCGATGTAACCCCATTGAGTTGGGCTTGTTAGAATAGTCTCAACAAGTAGTAGATGACGGTTTTTTTAAAGAAAAGAAAAGTCGGCAATAAAAGCTTGTAAAGTTGAGTTCTCCAATATCTATACAGACAACCTTTCGAAAATATCTACACAGAGACTTTATTGTTACTGACATAAGACACGTGTAGATATTTTTGAAAGGTTGTCCGTAAAAATATTGGAGCTCGACTGTGCCAAAAATGAAATTTTTCACGGAAAATTATTTAGCTTCAACATCTGTAGGATGAGGTGCTCAACAATTTTCAAATAGGCAAGCCTTAACTAATTCCAATAAGGCCTGGTTTCACCTTAGAGCTAGACAGTCAGATAGCACACATGTCAGCAACACCCTTTTGTGCCTTTAGGAATTGGGTAGCAGGCTTATTCTTGATCCAAACCAGATAATACCAAGACAAAGTGAGCTTGTTTCGAATTTTCACTTTGAACTTGGGTTGAATGAAATTGGGAATTTTAAGGTCATAAATTGTTATTTTTATGAAACATGGGCTGTCAGTCATATAAATACTTCAAAAATATCGGAGTCTGAGATGGTAATCTCACAATGATTCATTAATTTAGTAGTAGTAATCTGAATCATCTGGATTTACATTTAGGTACACAAAATAGAGTAGTCAACAATGATCATGGCAACAGTTCTAGCTCTTGGTAGTTGCCTCTGTTCTGAGGCTCTAGTATAAGTTATACCGAAACAAAACGTTACGACCGCGTTCTCGTTTAGCTGTCAAATCCCATACAAATTGAGCGTAAAACGCAAACGCGATCGTAAAGTTTTGTTTCGGTAAAACTTATACTAGAGCCTCTGACATACTTCAACCCATCTGGGAAAAACTATGCATATTTGCATATAAACAATATAACAAGTCAGTTTCAGGGGATTCTACTGCTAGTCTTAAAGGAAATAAGTGAAATTTAAGTACCTTTTTGTTGTGCAGTTCAATCTCCTTAGCCTTGGTAATGTAAAGCTCCCTGAGCTGCGCCTTCAGGTCGGAGTTGGTCTCCAACTCGACCAGGGCCTGCGAGATCGACGTCTCGAAGGGGTCGGCCTCAGCCGCGCTGGCTTTGATGATCTTCGTACTCATCTAGAAACCACAATTCACAATTTCAGCACGGCCATACATTTATAGGTTAGAAAACATTTCAAGCTTACGACTTCGGAATTAACACTGAAATTCACTAAGGAATCACCACGGAGCGCTAGTGTTTAGAAGGTTTAGTAACTGCTAAAAGTATATTTTAATTTTATATCACTTTAACCAACAAAAACAACGTTGAACACAGAGGGATCCGAAGTGTCACCACTAAATATCCAAGTAATCTTTACCGTAACTAAGGGATTATTGCAATAATTAAATCCCTAATTTAACGAAAAGGTGGATATTATAATTATTTATGGAATAATGCCATATATTTCACTAAAATCATTTAAAAATTCTCATCGACAGCTACCTTGAGAACTAACCGGGAGCGAAAGAGATAGAAAATCAGTGTTGTCAGCGTGGTTATATAAAAATCTTCCAAACACCCTTCAAATTACTAGAGCATGAAAATCGTTTTAAATCAATTAAAAATATATATAAGGTGAATGTTTTGTAGTAAACCCGTGATGATTTTCATATTTGATTCAATAATTGTCTCAAAATACTTATCATTTTGACCCGACTGTATGTGGAAAAACCATATAAACTACTGAATAGTAGATATTTGTAACGTGGCAACATTATTATCGTTCGGTAATTTCTATTATTTTTAAAGGTAACAATTAGTAAATATAACGTAAAATAAAACTACATTGTGCAAAAATCGTGACTACAAGCTCCATATTTCGTTGTCAGTTTAAATGTATTTCTGCGAACAAATTGCATAATATTAACCGTAATTCCTTTAAAAATATCGTACAAACCCTCGGCCCCAATCATTCCTGAAAATTCCCGAACAAACTGTAGCTGTCAAAGCTGTCAACGTCATTAAAACTTCAGTATTGTATTCGCTATGGTATCTATGGATAGTTTTCCGGTGTTCCCTTGGGGAAAACCTATGAAAATGCTTTAACCGCAATAAGAACTAAAGTATATTGAATGTATAGTTAAATTCGTAATTCATATTTCCTTGGGTTTGTTAAGTTGGCAGTTTAAATTAATGCCCTTGAATTAAAGTAACAGCTCAAATTACATGTAAACAAACATTTTTCAGGTATAACTAGCTATGAAGGAGTTAATTTCCACTGAATAAACAAACCTTGAAATCTGAGGCGCGTGAAGTCTTATTAGAATTTATATTACACATATAGCACGTCTAGCGAGAATGCAACAAAGTAATGGAACTAATTGGTAAGTACGATTTGAAAACAGTTATTTAAGTATTCAGTATTACAACTAAAATGACAAAGTAACTTATTATGACAGATAAGGACAAACGAACTTTAACGGCATTTTAGTTAAAATAGGCTTGAAGTACGGTTATGAATACGGCCGTTAGTCTACTTTGAATTCAATGTCCATAAGTAAATATGTACTTCTATTGTATGCAGGTATGTGTGTGTCTAATTGTGTTTGATTATAAAAAAATTACAATATTAGATTTCTGGATAAGATGATTTCATTTGGTTGTATTTTATCTTTGCACTGTCATTTAATCTATTACTAGCAAGCTACCCCGCTTTGCACGGGTACTATATTACATATATAAACCTTCCTCTTGAACCACTCTATCTATTAAAAAACCACATCAAAATCTATTGCGTAGTTTCAAAGATCTAAGCATTCATAGGGACAGACAGTGGGAAGCGACTGTTTTATACTATGTACTGATTTACTTAGTGACACATGTTTGGGTTACTGTTGCAAACAAATACTATATTGATATATGCAGAAATACATTAACACATAAGGGTACCTATTGCATACTAATATTATTTAATCTACTTATACTAGAATTTGTATGCAACTTTGTCTGATAACAAAACATATCCCTTATTTAAATCGCGGGATAATAATAATCCTTTGTCATCAACTATCTCCACACAAAATGTCATCTCAATCAGTTTAGTGGTAAAACATACAGCGCTACTTTCACATTATATGTTATACAACATGTATCCTCTAGCTATTTCAATTTACATGCATACGCATGTAAATTTAAATAGCTAGAGGATACATTTTTATCAGGCTTTTACCAGGAAAACATTCTCTTGTATTGTTTGCGTTACTTTTGTTTGGATGGCTTTCGTAAATGTAACTCTTGTTTTAGCTGGCGAGCAATTGAGGCAGTTTGCTCTTTAGTGTAATTAGTAGTTTGCTGATTTAGCTAGTGACTTGGGTACTTTTGTAGTATTTATTTATATTTCTATATAAATAAATAAATAAAATAAAAATAAAAATAGCCTTTATTCGCCAAACATCATAGTAGTAGGTTTAATTCTTAATAACTAGTCATCTGGTTTGGGGTGTCCCCTCGGACATAGGCCTCCTCTAATGAGCGCCAGAGCTCTCGATCTCGTGCACTGCTACACCATCCTTTTGGCAGGTCATCTTCCCATCTTTTTAATGGTCTTCCTCGACTTCTTTTGCTGTCTCTCGAGAGACAGCAAAAAAAATTTATTTCTATATACTTATATATATATATATTTATATTTGTACTCAACCGTATTTACAATGTCGGACGTGTTTAATGGTAGTTTGGACAGCGAGTTTTTTCACTCTCTTCTTCAAGTCTTTACGATTCTTTGAGTGACGCATCAGATATGCCTGATCTTAGTGAACACTTGCACTGTACTTTTAAATCTTCTACTAAAAACTTCAATGTCGTTCATATAAATGCGCAGAGTGTGCCGGCTCATTACACTGAATTGCTTGCATCGTTCAGCTCCAATAACAATATCCACGCAATTCTTATCTCAGAGTCATGGCTAAAGCCCTCTCTTCCTTCAACTTTATATCCCTTGCCTGGGTATATTCTGATTCGTAATGACAGGATTGGCGCTAGCGATAGCGGTTCGGGAACCGTTCGGGGCGGCGGTGTTGCCATATATATAAAAAGCAATTTTGCTTATCGTGTAGTTAACCAGTCGCCATCAGTCTACTCGAACTCTTCCGAGTATCTTTTCTTAGACGTGACTTTACATCACTCTAAAGTTCTTCTTGGCGTTTTTTATAGCCCTTCATCTCAAATTAATTATTTTGATTCCCACGAAAATGTTTTAGTCAATATTAGCCCTCAGTTTGATCACAATATTATTATGGGTGACTTTAACACCTGTCTCCTTAAAAACGACCATCGTTCCTCCATTCTCTTGCCACTTCTATAAATCTAAGCGTGTTGCCACTTGATGCTACGCATTTTCCTCATAACGGCCCCCCATCTCTTTTAGATCTCATTCTTACTACTTCTCCAAATTTGGTATCCCTCCACGGGCAATTCAATGCTGCAGGTTTCTCCAATCATGATTTAATCTACGCCTCTTTTAACATACGTCCCCCGAAGAAGAGTCAGAAGATAATCATGCGTAGAAATCTCTGAGATGTAAATTTGGAAGCGCTCTGCGATGATGTTTCACATGCTGATTGGAGCAGTGTGAGGTGTCTTGATGATATTAACCTGAAAGTAAGGGCTTTCAATGGCATATTGCTTGCGATTTTTGATAAGCATGCTCCTTTAAAACCAACTCGAGTTAAGCATTTTCCTGCACCGTGGCTCACGCCGCAGATCAAACAGTGCATGGCCAGGCGCGATCGAGCTCGTATTAAATTCCGGCTGGTTCCTTCGGACGTAAATCGCCAGAGATATGTTTCCATACGTAACCGCTGCAACAAAGTCTGTAGGGAAGCAAAGCGCCTCCATATTCACAAGTCGATAGAGGAGTGTCCCCCATCTAAGTTGTGGAAATTTTTAAAGTCTCTTGGTGTCGGCAAAACTCAGCAATGTTCTTCCAATACCCTTGACATTGACGCTATTAACAAACATTTCAGCGCTTCGCCGGTTATTCTTCACCCATCCATTAAACAATCCACTCTTTTACTTCTTGCCAGTATTACACACCCTGACTTATCTCCCTTTGAATTTGGTTTGATTTCACCGCAAGAGACGCTTGCCATTCTCAAATCTGTTAAGACGAAGGCCATCGGTGACGATAGCCTCAGTGTGGATATGCTTATGCTCGTAGCGGATTTTATTGTTCCTACCCTTTCGGATATTATAAATTTCTCCTTGTCCACTGGAACCTTTCCGGCTTTGTGGAAGTGTGCTAACGTAATTCCTCTCCCCAAAATCCCTAATGCTGTATCTTTCACTCAATAACGCCCTATTTCTATTCTCCCAGTTTTGTCAAAGATCATTGAACATTATGTTAATCGTCGTCTCCTTTCACACCTTAACAGAAATTCTTTGTTTAATCCTTTCCAATCCGGATTCCGCCCCGGGCATAGCACGGTCACCGCTTTAGTTAACGTCACCGATGACATTCGTCTCAATATTGAATCCAAAAAGCTTACTGCCCTGGTTCTTCTTGATTTTAGCAGTGCTTTTAATACGGTAGATTTTGATATTCTGCTAGGTATTCTCCGCTCTCTTAACATTTCTGAAACTCCCTTATCCTGGTTTCGCAGCTACCTCTTTGGCAGGCGCCAGCGCGTTATGTTCGATGACAAGATGTCCGAGTGGTGCGAACTCTCCGCTGGCGTTCCCCAGGGAGGTGTGCTTTCTCCATTATTGTTCTCTGTTTTCATAAATAGTATCACCGAATCCCTAACTACATCATATCACCTTTACGCAGATGACCTACAGATATATGCAGCGGCTACTGTGGATGAGATCTCCTCATTAATCTCGGAAGTCAATCGAAACCTTGAGTCGATACGCTGCTGGGCGTGTAAGTTTGGTTTACAAATTAATGCAAAGAAATCGCAAGCAATTGTTATTGGTAGTCCTTACTATGTAAATAAGCTCTCAGAGGTGGTGGTGCCTGACATCCTTTTTGATGGAATTTCTATTCCTTTTTCCTCTACTGTCAGGAATTTAGGTATCACCATGGATCAGACGCGTTCTTGGTCACCCCATATAGCTGAGGTGAGTCAGAGGATCTTTAGAACTCTTCACTCCCTAAGGCGTCTCCAGAATTTCCTTCCTCTTCGTACCAAGTTGACCCTTACTCAATCTCTTTTGCTTCCTCTTCTGGACTATGGTGATATTGCGTTTCTGGACCTCAACGAGGAGCTGCTTGATAGGCTGGAGCGCCTGCAAAATGTATGTATCAGATATATTTTTGGTCTACGCAAGTATGATCATATCTCTGAATTCCGCTCTAAGCTTCGATGGTTACCGATTCGCCGGCGCAGGGACGTGCATATCCTGTCATTACTTTTCAACACACTGTTCAGCCCTACTTCCCCTCCTTATCTTTCTGAGCGGTTTAACTATATGGCCGACGGCAGTGGCCACCGCTTGCGGTCGAGTGCTAACCTTACTCTTGCTGTACCGTCTAGAAAGACGCGAACGTACTCCAGATCTTTTACCGCGCACGCTGTTAAGTTGTGGAATGAGTTGCCTTTGTCGCTGAGACAGTCGCGGTCTGTTGCGTCACTTAAGATGAATTTGAAGAAGTTGTGGCTTTCCAATGACTTGTGAATTGGTTGAATATAGTATTTATTTATTTATTGTATATTTGCGATATATATAGTGTGTATTATATTTTATACTGTATATTTATATATGTATTGGCATGTTTTTATTTGTCTAGAATTAATACCTATTAGGTTTTGTTTTCATTTTCTCTGTGTTTTTGTACACGGTATAAGTTTGCCTATCTCGGTCTACCTACCTTCCTCTCAATTGCTCAAAGGTTAGCTGGAAGAGATCCCTTATAGGGATAAGTTAGCCTTTGTACCTAGATCTATTGTGTGACATGTATATTCTTTAACCTGTTATTGTGTACAATAAAGTGCTTACCTACATACATACATACAAAACATAGATTTCCTCAGGACTTAATTAAAAATCTAAAATGAAGTCCAAAATAATGGTACTGGTACATGTCCCTTATCCCCAAAAAGTGTTGTTACAGTTGCAAAAGTTTATTTCAAAATTGTGCACAGTAAAATTTGCCCATGCAATAAAAAAAACTTGCCACTTCGTTTTAAACCTTACTGAAAACAACATACATATCTCATTTGCTGAATATAAAGTTTGGATGAAGATCTGCTCACTAAACATGTATGTATGTTGAAACAAGTGTGAAATATAATTTATTGGTATGTACACATTTTAACAACAGCTGCACAATTTACTCAAGTTCCAACAAATAATTTGCTATACCACAATATAGCTAACAATTTATTGAACATGTGAAATTGGACACATTTTCACTTTTCTGTCTGACTGAAAAAGGTTGCATATTTAGTAATGAATAATAATTTTGGCATAATACACACTCATTTATACACAGATATTTTCATTCACTGACACTGATTTCCTTAATTTGCTTGTAATGTTGACATATGTGTAGGTTAGCCTCGGGTGATATATTAAAGAATGCCTCAGAATGCCAGTATTTGACCCGAGCCCAAGGCAAGGGCCATAAATACGCGATCTGAGGCTTTCTTTACTACCGCCTGTGGTAAGTACACAATTTTACGCCATCCCGTGGGACGGGAAGCGAGATTTTCTGCATGCGGACCAGGCATTAATTTCAACTTTATGGCCAGTTCGGACGTAAATATAGTACATTATGTACATTTGATTTGTTTGGGTATAATAGGCATGTGTAACCTACTTTTACCAAATTGTTTAGTCTCTGGCCTACACAAATATGCACTAGGCGTAGCTAGGGATTTATCATTGACCAGCCTTGCCACTGTGGTTTACTATGTGATAAGCAAGCTTAGTACTATCATATTCACTGTCTAGGATCAATTTTCGTCCGCGTAACCGGCTACTTCTAGCTCCTCCAGAGGCGCGCACCGTAGCGCGCAAAAACTCTCCTTTTGTCAGAGCTCTACACAGCCTTAATGCGCTTCTTGCATCAGCACCGGATGTGGACGTCTTTGGAAGTAGTTGGGGAACTGTGTATCGTGAATGCTTAAGGTACTGTGAGATGATGGATAGACGTAATTCTTCTGTCATATATTAATATGCAGTGTATACATTAATTTGTAATTACTATATTTGTAATTTACAGTGACTTAGTTTCTAACTGTAATGCTGTGTAATTATTTTAAATAAATAAATAAATATTTAATTTTAGATAATTCTTTAATAATGCTTATAGAAGATAACACTTATAGAAGTTGAGCTAATTATATTATAATCTGTCTGTATCCTCCTTAACTTGGTATATGCCATGTATGTGCTTATCATAATAGGTAAGCTAAAACAACTTGGAAAAGTTGAAAAACCCCCGACATTTTAATTTCAAAGTTCAATATCTCAAAAACGGCTGAACAAATTATCATGAAACATAGCTAAGAACACTCGGGATCACATCAGCTTTCAAGTAAAAAAAACCGCATTAAAATCGATCCATCCGTTTGAGAGCTACGATACCACAGACAGATACACGGATACACAGATACACAGATACACAGACACACAGATACACAGACACGTTAAACTTATAACACCCCTCTCTTTGCGTCGGGGGTTAAAAATACACATTAGCATATATTGACATGGAGCTGTCGACACTGGATACTGTCCGGTCTGACCATTGGATGACGGTCATTTTATTAGGCGGGGAGGGTCCATTCAAGGAATTAACAGTATGATGATAGGGGGGGTCAAAACTCGTAAAAAAATGACAATGACGTAATATATGAACAAGCCCTATGCCTATATCTGATTAATATTATTGTATGTAAGTATATGGCAAATATCTAGTGTGTACATAAGTATTTGGGTATTTTTAAAAATTCGTATACCCAATTAGCGTGAGTTGTTAAATAAAAATTAACTGAGTTTCAGTTTTGTGACGGCAATTAAGTATGCAGTTTGTATACAAATTAACTTTTTCTTTTCAATTTATAAATGCTATGCATATACATGTTATTTACATGTGAAACAAGTTCTATTTCACATAATTGGAATGCTTAATTGTCGTCACAAAACTGACACCGAGTTAATTTTTATTTAACAACTCACGCTAATTGGTTACACGAATGTTTAAAAATGCCCATTTATTATATTTTACGAATATATTTTGCTGCCACAAATAATTAGCAACAATATTCTCATATATGTGTAAACTGTAATTTTAATAAGATTATGCCAATCAATCATATTTTACATGCTGTATTGGTATCGTACTCACAACACTACATTTGATACAAGTGCTGATAACGCAAGTAGCTGTAATAGTGAATTGAACGAGCAATTGATAACTTTGCCTCAGTGACCGCAGCACGTTGGACGAGCGCGCGCGTTCGTTGCCTGCTTTAATTAAAAAGTTAGTATATTTTTAAATTGTGTTCTTAATTTGAACGTTGTTATCTCGTAGTGACGCTTATTTTTTGTGTTTTGTAGATGGCCAGTGCGTGCGTTTAGTTTATGTACCGGCTAGTTGATATGCTTATATATTAGTAGGCATTCACATATTGTATATCTGGGAAAGTTATGATAACGAATTAAAAGCTAGGATTAACCGCAAATAACGTGGTATACCATATATAATCTAGTTTAATACGTATAAAGATAAGATTTTTAGGGTTCCGTAGTCAACAGGAAACCTGTAGTTTCGCCATGTCTGTCTGTCTGTCCGTCTGACCGTCTTCGGCTTAGCTCAGTAAACCTTAATACTAGAAAACTGTAATTCGGCATGGGTATATAAATCAATCAAGCTGACAAAACAGTACAGTACAGTATATCGAGTAATAGTCGACCAACTTAATGTGTAATTGAAAAGGCCAATTTTCGTACAAATTCGGCCGACGTAACCGCACCGCACGTCGATGTAACTAAGACAGACAGGCAACTACGGAACCCTACACTGCGCGTGGCCTGACACGCACTTGGCCGGTTTTTTTTAAACCCTCGATGCGAACAAGGGGTGTTATTGAAGGAGAAAACTGTACGCGAACCATGTAGCTAGAGCTAGATTGTTCCTCGTAAGTGTTGTCCTCGTGGAACTATAGACTATAGACTGATAAGTCAGTCAGTTAGATGAAGGTTGGTAGAGTGGAATCCTGGACGTTATACTCTCTATCCTTCCCTTTGTTGTCGAAGTTTTTATGAAAGTTTAACCAGACGAAGTTACGCGCATCATCTACCGTCACATCCATACTAATATTATAAATGCGAAAGTGTGTCTGTCTGTCTGTCTGTTACCTCTTTACGCTTAAACCGCTGAACCGATTTGGATGAAATTTGGTATAAAGATAGTTTGAGTCCTGCGGAAGGACATAGGATAGTTTTTATCCCGGAAATCAAAGGGGTTGAAGGTTTGTATGGAGCTACGATATAAACGAGTTCCACGCGGATGGAGTCGCGGGCAGAAGCTAGTAATGCAATAAAGCGAAATTATTGAATAAGAATTATACCTACTAATAAATATAAACACAGAAAGGTGAAGTGATAACTTACGTAGTTTATTTACTTCTGTTACGTCATTTAAAACGGATGTTGTGTCTCAATCGGTTATTTACTGAAGACCTATCTAGCCGAGTGGGTAGTAACCCGGCCTGCGAAGCTGTCTGTCCTGGGTTCAAATCCAAATAACATTTCAAGTAATTGTGGAATAAGCATGAACATTTGCTTCTGAGTATTGTCCTGATGTTTTCTGTGTATTCAATATTTAGTATCTATTTAAATATAGCTTTGTCATGTACTCATAACACAAGTCTTATTGATTGAGCTGTGCATAATAAGTATAGGTATGTATAATTATGTCCCCTAATTTTTATTTATTACTAGCTTCTGCCCGCGACTCCGTCCGCGTGGAACTCGTTTATATCGTAGCTCGATACAAACTACCAAATTTCATCTCAATCGGTTCAGCGGTTTAAGCGTGAGGAGGTAACAGACAGACAGACAGATTAGACACACTTTCGCATTTATAATATTAGTATGGATTATTATTCTCGTGGTGTTTCAAAATTAGGACAGTATTGCAGACAGGGTCAGGTCTGCCATCGATAAGGCCAAGGGTCGGAAAACCGTGTAGAGCTCTCTGAATGTGCGATTGATAAGTAAGTCAAAATACCACCTTGAAAGTTTGCCGACCCTTAACATCACATGACAAACATCTTCCCTGTGTATTAATCTAATTAAACCTCGCCAATAAACCAAGTCCGAGTCAATGACTCGACATCTGTTCCATTTACTATTGGTCTTCGTCATTTATCATGGCTTCAGTTTCCGCTTTATCCAGACATTAGATAGGTAAGTGATATTATTGTCAGCGCCCTCTCTTTAACAGACAGACAGCCTGGGACATGTTCAATCGGACTGGTTTCAGTCCTCGGCGTTCCTGGGCTCGCGTAACGTTTTCCTTAGCTTTCGAGCTCCGTCAACGGTTTCCGAGTTACAACGCGAGCGAAAAATGCGCCGTCTTCTGGCTCCCTGATCCCAAAATCTTCTCAGGGAACCAGATCCGGGCATCTGACGTGTGTGTTGAGGCTTATTCTTAAACTAGATTCCAGTGGATTTGTGTATAGCCGACGCCAGACGGCCGAGAGCGAACTTATCCCGACCGGCCAAAATCAAGTGGCGGACTGCAGTCATCTGGCGAGGCTTAAAATTGTCCCCTAATATATCATTTATTCCAGTACAATGTCTCCATCGATCCTCATCACCGGCGGAGCGGGGTACGTCGGCTCGCACACCGTCGCTGCCCTCCTCGAGGAATCCACGCCGTACACAATAGTGGTGGTGGACAACCTGTCCAACGCCCACAGGGCCGAGGGCCAGAAGAAACCGGAGGCACTGAGGATAGTGGAGGAGCTCACGGCGAAGGACATACAGTTCTATGACGTGGACATCAGGGATGCGGCGCGGCTGAGCGAGGTTTTTAACAAGGTTAGATTAGGATTTTTTGAAAACGGGACCGCCTGTTCCCTTTAAATAAGTGTACCTACAGTTCTAATCACGAGCGCTTCCAGGCCAACCAGGCCCCTATTTCACCAACCTGTCCATTGTCAATGACAATTTACCATCCATTGCTTGTTCTAGAAGTTAAGGTGGTCGCTAAGGTTACTTGTGGGCAATGTACGGAGAATTCTCGTTGTCAGGTGATATTTGTCAAGTTGGTGAAATAGGGGCCGGCAGTTCTACGATGACAGTTGTGCCTTGGAATAGGAAGTGTCTCGCGAAAATTTGTCTATTTCTTTAACATGTAGAATGCTTTCGGTAGACTAAGATAGACAACATTTTGTAATGAGCATTTGAAGCAATGTAATTAACACATTCTCGGCCAAAGATTTCGTAGCCGATAACACGCTAAAAACTGTATGTAGAGGAAAGCGCATATGAACTGAGCGCCTCCTAGCAGATTCCTGACACTGAAAGAGTTCAAATATCGACCTCACGATACAAGCAAGAAAATTGGAATTGTAATGCCGCTGAAAGTTTTGTTTCATTTCGATGTTAAATATAGTCGTTCCGTTTGAGTTGTGTCCAATCCATTGTCTCATTGTGCGGGTTTGCTACCTGATTATGGTCCTTTATAAAAGATAAGCACACTTCGTAAACAAAAACTGCATGCATTAACATTTTACTGGATCGTCAACTCTAGGGCGTTTGCCAAAAGTTTAAATTGCTTTAATATAATTGTAATATTTCAATACATCCCTGGCGTTTACCTGAGTACTGAGAATCGAACAAGTACAAAGGCACATGGACCGCCATTTTCCTATTAGTGTACTCGTAACCTATTACTTAGGGACATAGTCGATATTCAATTGAACTTTCTAGGTGGCTGTAACGACTTTTTACATTATGGTAATTTTGGTGTTTTGCGGTTTCAGTCAACAAAGGCATTGTTCATTTAAGTAGATTGGACACAACTCAAACCGAACGACTATACTCAAATGTTACTCTTATTTCAGCACAACATAGAATGCGTGATCCACTTCGCGGCGCTGAAGGCGGTGGGCGAGTCGGTGGCGAAACCGCTGGAGTACTACCAAGTTAACATCTCCGGGACTTGCACGCTGTTTGACGTGAGTTTACACATGAGCTATATAAATGAATACATTCACTGCGAGGAACCCGCCTAGCGGGCACATTCCGCGTAGGCGCTTTCCGCTACTCAACCATGGGATCGGCCACGAGCGTCGCGCGTATCGATTTTTAGCAGTGAATGTGTTAAACATTTAAAACACACGACACGACACAACAAATATAGCTGAGAACTATATCGACAGACAGACTTTCTATTAAAAAACCGCATTGAAAGCGGTTCATCTGTCGGGGAGCTACAGTGCCTGGAGACCCACATGTTAAACTTACAACCCCTCGTTTTCAACGTCACAATGTCACACGGATCGCTTGGACCCTTGAATAAACTTGACTCTCTATACAAATCTAGTTTGTTACTTTTGGAACGATGACCTAAGGGTCTTCGCTATTAGTTTGAGAGGTGAAATGGCAGTAGTTACCGCAAAACCCAAAGCCTAGGCTGGTTCTAGGGCGGGACAGACCAAATGCTGCTTTAGGGTTAAGATGAGAAGAGGACCCAATTTCTACATTTTTTGGTTTATTTTCTGCGCTGAAAGGTTTTGCCGCGTCTCACAAAAGTTGATAATGATATCGTAAATGGTATTGTTTGTCAGGTGATGCGCAAACATGGTGTATACAAGCTGGTGTACAGTTCATCGAGCACGGTGTATGGGGAACCACAGAAGCTGCCAATAGACGAGTTGCACCCGACAGGCGTCGGCCTCACGAGCCCCTACGGCAAGTCCAAGTACTTCTGCGAGGAGATTATGAAGGACATCTGCCGCAGCGACCCGGTGAGTCACGGTATATACCTCAGAGACTGTCTAATGTCTATCGACGAATCATATTTGGTGAGGTACGGCACAGCGAAATGTGATCCCGCTCGAATTCGGAGCAGCCCAACTGGGGAAGTACCTCCGCCTTGCAGAAGACCACAGCCATAATAACTCTACTACTTGCTCTGTAGTAGTGTTGTGTTCCTGGAGGTAAGCAAGGTCGCGAGAGCTCCCGAGGATGCGTTGTGTTGCAAGTATTTCATGAAATTGTTCCTTCAGCTGTCAACACGGCGAATCCTCAAACATATCAAGGGTCGGCAACGCCCATGGAGTTGCATGCGTCTATAGGCTGCGGTGTCCGCTTACCATCAGGCGGGCCGTACGCTTGTTTGCCACCGTCGTTGTATAAAAAAATATACATAACGGTACTCTGCTCAAGTCACGGTGGATGCGAAGTGCGTTGAGCACGGTGTATGCGTCAGAGACTGCCCATTGTACGAGTCACACCCGGCAGGACTGGGCCTTGCTAGACCCCTACGGCAACTCCAAGTACTTCTGCGAGGAGATTATGAAGGACGTCTGCCGCAGTGCCAGTACGACCCGGTGACAAGGTTTACTGAGTATCGTCGAACACGGTGTATGTCTCAGAGATTGTCCATTGACAGTGATGTAATTTCTTCCCCTGATGTGAAGCTTTTAATAATAAATTTATCGATATTGTAAGTGATAGCAGTAGCCATAACAGAAGTGTAATAGTATTTTATGCAATCGTTATATACATACTTACATACATTCACGCCTTTATTCCCAAAAGGGGAGGCAGAGCACATGAAACGTATGTCCTTTTTAGTCGAGTACCACGTTTAGGCCACGAAGCTTGCTGAGTGGCCTAATTGAGGTACGAGACTTAAAAAGCTAATTATATGACTATTGTATACAATACTTTTTCTACGAGTCAACTGAACTAATTAAACAAACTTGGTATCTATTGAAAACAAAGTGCAACCATCGGCTTTTTCTTTTTTGTGCGTTGATGTCTATTTACCTTTCTTTTGACTTTCTCATGACGGCGTCCTATTGGTCAAATACATTATAGTTCGGTAAAGGCGCCACGTGATTGGTCCATTTCATTTTAGTTGTTGTCAACAGTTATGAAATGTTGAGTTGGGAGCTCCATAGTAAAAAATATGTGATTAAAGTTTGGTGTAAGAAGTCTTAATTCAAACATTAAGGTCGACGAGTATAAAAATACGTTTTTATGTAATACATTATGTTCCAGTATTTACCTTAAACCACTGACCCATTGGAAATCTCCAAAACCATCAAGCAGTTACGTAACACCAATTCTGTAGGTTACGATAACATGCCAACCTCAGTTATTGAAGATAACGCTGACTTATTGGTAGGTATACCCGTTAAACCATAATATCATCAATTTGTCAATAAGAGACGGATGTTTTCCTAATAAATTAAAAATATGTATGTATGCACTTTATTGTACACAATAACAGGTTAAAGAATATACATGTCCCACAATAGAACAAAGTACAAAGGCGAACTTATACCTATAAGGGATCTCTTCTAGCTAACCTTTGAGCGATTGAGAGGGAGGTAGGTAGAACTCGTTAGGCAAACTTATACCGTATACAAAAAAACAGAGAAAATAAAAACATGCTAATACATACATATATAAATATACAATATAAAATATAATACACACTATAAAAGTGACGATCATTAAACCACGAAACATAAGATACTATTGTTCGATGATGGCTGTTCTGTCGTGATTCTTAGTGACGAAACCCTTGATTATAAGAGAAATTAATAAAGTATTTCATGACATTAATGTATGGATGGAGGCCAATAATCTACATGTCAATTTACAAAAAACTAAATTCATGGAGTTCTGTGCACCGCAGGGTAAAAAAAGCGGCCAAGTGCGTGTCGGACCACGCACAACTAAGGGTTCCGTGGCTATTATAAAGGTCGTATCGTTACTGAAATCTTATGGCACTTACGTCCTTTTCTTTAAGGAAGGCAGTTTTTAGAAATATCTCGAGAACCTTTGAACCGATCTTGTTCAAAACAATTTTCGCTGAAAGAATTTAATAAGCCATGATTTTTTAATTTTTTTTAAATACACGGTTTAAAAATTAGAGGGGTTGGGGCACAATTTTAGTGACTTTCGGGGCGATTATCTCCGACTCTATTCACTTAATCAAAAAAAATGCTGAGAGACCTTATATTTATTTTGAAAGGCCTATCGATTGATGTGCCACACGTGGGCTTGCAATGAAATTTTTTCATTTTACTTTTGGTTTTATGAATGGAGTGCAAAAAATTATTTTTACCCGATTGATCTGGCCAATACTTTACTGAAGCTACGCACTCCCTCGGTAGATCGGTTTTTTGTAGTTTATCCCACGGCATATCGTACACAACCAGGTCAAAAGCTTTGGACAAGTCCAGGAAACATTATAATTCGGAACATGTCATAGCAAAGCTAAGTTTCTATATCCTCTGAGGTTAAGAGATGTTTCTTCACTCATATGTAATGTTAAATCTGAGATAATGGCTTAATTCTGTGGGGCAACACCAGTAGCAAAGACAGGATCTTTAGATTGCAGAAGAAATGTCTTCGTAGTGTTTCCGGCTTTAAATAGACGGAATCGTGCAGGCCTCTCTTTGTCGACAATAATATACTTTCCTTTCCTTCTCTGTACATCTACGAGTTCTGTATGTTTATAAAAAACAATCCCGATATGTTTACAGTGAGAAATCCTGATACACAAAGGCTCTGTTCAAAATAAATGGTTATGATTTAGTATGTCCAAATTCCAAAACCGCACTTACAAAAATTTGTATGACCAGAACAGTTTTTAATAACTTACAGTTGATCTAAAAAAATCACCACCAAAAAGCCTTTTAAAAAACAGTTGTTTGACTAACTGGTGAAACAGTGTTTTTATTAGAATAAGAGATTTTTTTACAAAGGTAGTACTTATAGTGTATGATAAGATATATAATGTAAGTAGAATAATTCGTTTTGTAATCGTGAGAAAGGGACGAAAAAGGTAACAGAGGCTTGTTACGTTTTATGAGTAAGGGGTAATGTGTATGTTTCAGAAATGGACAGTGGTGTCTCTGCGGTACTTCAATCCAGTTGGCGCGCATCCAAGCGGGCGTATAGGCGAGGACCCCGCCGGCACGCCCAACAACTTGATGCCCTACATATCGCAGGTCAGCCTCACTCACTTGCTGTTAGCCCAAGCGGTATTCACAGAGGGCGGCAAAACATAGAATGCCTCAGATCGCAGCTATTTGACGCCCGAGTCGAAGGCGAAGGCAAGGGCGATAAATATGCGATCTGAGGTTTTCTTTATTATGGCTCGCGGTTGGGCAAATTCAATAGATTTTTTAAATCTTGCGTGTGTCACTGGAGACTGAATTTGAGATCAAAATTGAAAATGACCGCCACCAGACGCTATACTGCAAATAAAAGGTCAGGTAAAGGAATAGGTACCTATTTTAAAATCATTTAGGTTTCTTTAATATTTTTTATTTAAAATAACCGTCAAAAACGATGACGTAATTTATGAATGGCTCCTTATAACGATTTAAAGTTGGCTTAACAACAATTTACACAGCTTTGTTTTTTTTTAGTTTGTTGATTTTTTAATTATACATACATTCACGCCTTTATTCCCATAAGGGGTAGGCAGAGCACATGAAACGTATGTTACAGCGCCACTTTTAGTATAAATGTGGGTATAAAAGATCGACAAAATGTGATATTGCAGTGTTAGGTTGCTAGCTCATCGCCCACAACACACTTCAACCCTGGTCCCTTAGTCGACTTTTACGACAGCCACGGGAAGAAAGGGGGTGGTGAAATTGTAACCTGACACCACACGGGTCACGGGTGGTTTTTAAATTATACAAATATTACGAGTATAATTGAAAAAATAGCGTTGGGTTTTTTGATTTGAGTTGTTTCCAACAATGATAGGCCCCTCCTATCGTCAGTTAGCATGTGTGGAGTACTCAGGCTGTCTCAGGTAGCAGTGGGCCGCCTGGCCGAGCTGGCTGTGTTCGGCGGCGACTACGCCACGGCGGACGGCACCGGCGTGCGCGACTACGTGCACGTGCGCGACCTGGCGGCCGGCCACGCGCGCGCCCTGCGCCTGCTGCGCCAGCCCGGCGCCAGCGGGTTCCACGCCGTCAACCTGGGTACGGGCACTCATCGATTCCACTAAAACCTAAAAGCGCCTCACTTACTAATTATACATAACGAACGTGTTCCCAAATTCATAACAGCCAATTCATATTTTTTCAACACAATTGCTCGTAACGTACCTCTTATTGTGTCGCTTTTAGGCTCATAATCCTGGATATTAAACACGCGTGATAATAACCTGTTGACATCAATAAGTAAGGAAAATAACTTGGCAGGCCTATCAAATTTTCATTTTATGAAAACGATTTTTTCCTCGCAAAATGTGTTGATAAACGTCGTATGAAACGCGTGAGCTTTGATAATTACATCCTCGGCTCACCTGCGGCTCTCGTGATAATTCCGCCTCTGATGTAATTATCAACGTACCTCACTTGTATCACAATTTACTATTAACGCAATCCGTTCAATAATTAAAAAGTTCACCGACAGTTTTTGGGGTTCCGTTGCCAAATGGCAAAAAACGGAGCCCTTATGGATTCGTCATGTCTGTCAGTCTGTCTGTCCGTCCGTATGTCACGGCCACTTTTTTCCGAAACTATAAGAACTATACTGTTGAGACTTGGTAAGTAGATGTATTCTGTGAACCGCATTAAGATTTTCACATAAAAATAGAAAAAAAAAACATTCTTTTTTGGGAGTTCCCCCAACTTAGAACTGAAACTGAAACTGTGGGGTATCTATGGATAGGTCTTCAAAAATGATATTGAGGTTTCTAATATATTTTTTTCTAAACTGAATAGTTTGCGCGAGAGACACTTCCAAAGTGGTAAAATTTCTCCCCCCCCTTAACTACTAAAATAAGAAAATGACAAAACTAAAAAAATATATGATGAACCATGCAAACTTCCACCGAAAATTGGTTTGAACGAGATCTAGTAGTTAAGTAGTTTTTTTTAATAAGTACGTCAAAAATCGTAAACCGCCATTTACCCTTCATTCAACGGATAATGGTACGGAACCCTTTGTGCGCGAGTCCGACTCGCACTTGCTGGTTTTTTTCAATTATGAATAGGGATTTCCCGTTGAAGACCATTTGACCCCTCATTATTGAGACTACAGGTTACTGGACATTTATAAGTGTAGTTTTACCAAACTGCTTATATTTTTTTACAGAATGTGTTATGGTCCAACTATACAAATCCATACTGGCTTAAAGGACTTGAATCCAAGCCATAAAAAAAAACAAGCATACATATTTTCATATAGATACACAACCATTACATTACTAACCTTACTATAGCCATTGAGGAATTCCACCCTCTGACTCCATAATCAGATCAATCTCCTTTTTCAAGATGACATGATAACATTGATAGCTAGTACAACTGAAGGACTATTATCGACCCTGTTACTAACTAAATGAACTATTACTTTCCAGGCACCGGCGTCGGCTACTCGGTGCTACAAATGATAAAAGCCTTCGAAGAAGCCAGTGGTCGCAAGATCCCCTACAAGATCGTCGGCCGACGTGCCGGCGACATAGCTGAGAATTATGCCGACGTCTCGCTCTCGCACAGGCTGTTGGGCTGGCGAGCGACAAGGACACTAGACGACATGTGCAGGGATACTTGGAGGTGGCAGAGCAGCCATCCGAATGGGTTTAACAGTTAAGATGGCGGTTGGGTCTTATTCGGAAATGAAGAAGTTTATTTGTCAATATCTCGAGGTGTACTGGGCAGGTAGCACGTTAGTGTTTATGGTCATGTTTTACGTGTCGTTTTGGGCCATTTTGGTCGCAAAAATATCGTGCTAGCTGGATAGAAGTATTTATTTAGTGTTGCAACCAATAGTTGAAGCTATAGTTCCAATTGAGACAGCATTAATTTCATTTCATTCTAACACATAGCTGTTAGCTGCCTCCCAATCGCTCAAGGGCGTAGCGAAGTACGGGCAGGGGGCAGCGGTCATAGAATATTCATTCTTAAACATGACTGACACATCTTGTAATATATTATATGCCATACAAATTCCGAATAAGATCCCAAACTAGTTATTATTTGTTTATTGAAACTTGATTTTTATTAGTATTCTCATAAGGTTTATTTCCAAATATTATACCAAATCGCTACTTACCCAGTAAGGGATTATTTTTAGTGGCATTTTGACGAATTATTTGTCGAATGAATTATGGACTTAAGTTTATTTCTATATCTTATAATAATGCGTTCCTATTTCGGTGCCATAGTTATTTTATTTGGTACAAGAGTACTATTATTATTTATTTTTATTTATTATGGATACGAATTACCAAAGTGTTACCAAAATGAATAGTATTCAGTTCTTGTAAAATTTTATATTATAGAGGCATTTATTTTCGAAATAATTATATAGTGCATTTATTTACAGCAGGTTTGTTAGGGATAGCTTCAGAAGTTTTCTGTAACCTTTTTCATTCTAATCACTCTAATCAGTTAATCACACAAGTGTGGATTCGACTAAACAAGAATGTTTATTTATTTATTTTACGGATAACAAACAACAGACTCTTAGTCAGATGCGTCCTTTTTGCTTAGGACGGCATAACTATACAAAACATGTTACAATTAGTGTTACATATAAGCAGACATAGGAATCCGCGGGGCAAAATATTTTGACAAGTAGGGAGTTCCTATATCGATAAACTTGATTATCGATGCTAGTTCTATATACTAGTGATCACACAAGGGTTTGCTTGTAAAAATATGCTTTCATTAAGAGTATAAAAATAATTAAATAATAACTCGATACTCTTCTTCGTTTTTAAAAACAATTTTATAATTTTACTCGTCCCAAGTGACAAGTACCTATCGTTTTATAGTGAGTGTCTAAAATAGCTAATTTACTTCTATTAAATTATCTAAAGAGATTGAGATAATTGTTGCCGACCGACCAATGTTTTTTATGTGTTCTGACTTGTATGTTAATTTTAAAATAGGTTTAGAATGAATGACATGAGTTTGAATTAAAATGGATTTTTCCTATATGTTATTAATGCGTATTCATGCGTTTCAACAATATTAACTATTTTGTAGTGCAATAGCTATTACGCCCCGCCCTACCTTTATATAACCTAGCGATTATTTAAAATATGCTATGTTGAAATAAAACAAAAATAGAACAAAAAACAAACAATGTTGGGGTCGATCACTAGTATATAGAACGAGCACCGATAATTTCATTTGTCGATATAGGCACTCCCTACTTCTCAATCAATTTTGCCCCGCGGATTCCTATGTCTGCATATAAGTTTTATTTTATGCACAGTCAACAACGTTATCCCCAAGTTACTTGTATAAGGTAAGAATATGATTGATTCCAAGATAAGTCCATGTTATTCTAGCGTTTCGGGGGTCATTCAGAGATTTTATATATGGACGTAAGCCCTTGACTACTTGTTGGACACAGGAAAGACGACTTTGTCTGTCATGTCTGTGTGACCCTCGCGTGAAATGCCCTTTATCCAGTTTTATTCGGAGCAATGATGCGCAGTTGCAGTGTCCAAGAGGCAACGGGATAACTCGCGGTATTTGAGCTCCCGAAGTGTTGTGGAACCGCCCTGTGCAACCCAAATTGAGCCAACTTGGACTGGGGCGGAAATAGATATAATATTTTTTTTTTTAATGTTGCGAGGCACCCGGTTGCCTTTTTTTTTTTTTGAACCTGACTGTTGCTATAATAGGACGAACCCAATATAGCGGTCGAATTGCGTGGTTGGAGGGTAGCCTGGGGAAAATCCAGGGGGAGCCTCCGGCACGACCACGCGGGAAAGTTTGTGCACTGGAATACTCTACGAGTTTGCGCTCCAGTGAGATTGGTTGAACGGTATCAACCGAATCTGGGGTGTGAGTGGTGTCGAACTACTGGGAGTTTTATCGCTGGTTCGCTAAAACCTAGCCTAGCTGAGAAGAGTCCAGCAAGAAACTCGGCTAGGCCCGACTCGAGTCGGACTGACTCTACCCGGTATGCGGCGGTACCGAATAGGGACTGTATGTGTCTGACCCGGTTGCCTGGAATGTACGCTGTTTATATAATGAAATGCTGGTCTAAATCGAATACCTGGCGACATTTTATTTTTCACCCCGCCCCCCTCTAATTTCAAGTTGGCTCAGTTTGGGTGGCATAGGGCAGTTCCACAACGCTTCGGGAGCTCAAGTACCGCGAGTCATCCGGTTGCCTCTCCGACACCGAAATTAGGCGTTATTGCTTAACAACTTGGTCGAGTGATATGTGAACTTTTACTCTCGGCATTACGTGATTATGTCACAGGCCTATATTTATTTTGTTCTATTACTGACTTACCTACTGTCTTATACAATGTTACTAATTCGGCTCGCACAGGAAGTTTTAATTCCACTATGTTGGTGAGAAACTTGTCAACAAGTTTAAATCAATTATTGTTCTATTTTGACTTTGAATATAATTATGTTTGTGTCATTCCAGTTTATCTCAGTTTTAATTTTATTTAATATCTAGGTGCTACTTATTAGCATATTTATTTTGTGCTGACTTGTACATTTCAACTTGTTATTTTATTACAAACTATTTGAAAAGGTATGTTGTATTTCTGATAACCCGAACCAAGATCGTACTTAAAAGTGATTACTGGTTACAAGAAGATTAATGGTTAACCTTTTCAACGCCAAAGACGGATAAATCCGCACCACTTCTTCAACGGATTAATCCGTCAAGGAGAACAGTGTGATAATAACCTACATGCTTTGACATAATGTTAAACCCCACACTAAACGTCATGTCGACGAGGAGTGTTGTGACAACTTTTCTCTTTGACAGACCGTTGAAGGCAACCAATTTTGTTTGTTCTCATAACAGACATGACCTGAATCTCTTTAGATTTGAGCAAAGAGAATATGACCACTACGTTTTAGATTTGAGTTGTGATAACTACAACTTAGAAAAGTTTCAAAACCCCCGACATTTTCATTTCAGTCTAATATCTCAAAAACGGCTAAACCGATTTTCATGAAACATAGCTAAGAACACTCAGTATCACATCAGCTTTCGAATAGAAAAAAACCGCATTCAAATAGGTCCATCCGTTTGGGAGCTCCGATACCACAGACAGATACACCGACACGTGAAACTTATAACACCCCTCTTTGCGTCGGGGGTTAAAAACGATACATTCGGTTGAGCATTGACGCCGAGTCTCCCCTGTTATTGATTCTAGACGTTTCAACTTTCGTTTCCCAGACCCATCATATTGGTAAGTTCGGGAATCAATAAAACATGCTTATTATTGTAATCCTTTGTATTATCTAAAAATTACAAATCTTTCATAATTTCAATCATTACAAACTAGCTTCATGTGATTCAGCACGTCCTGTCTAAAAATATCTATCAGATTTACATTTTTACAACATTCACTAACATTAGGCTCCATACAAACTTGTCTTTTGTCCAATTAGGAAGAAATTTCATTTATTATATCAATGGTCCTAAAATACTAAACTTAATCACGAGAAATGTTAGTAAAGGTACATTACATCCCTAAGGCGGTAATGTAAGGAATGATGGCAGTTAATTTTTGTAGCGATAGAAAATCTCGGCATCTAGAAAGCTTGCAATTTCCGTCAGCCAAAACATTGTCTCTTCCTAAACATAGGCGTTTGAATGAGACACAGACTGTTAATAACACTGCAAGCTCTCTTCTCGAGACAAAGGCACATTAAATTTGCTATGAATAATTCCCCATAAGGTCATAATTAGACAGCCAAGATCATATGGAGCATGGTTGAAAGGTACAAAAAAATAATGCCAAGAATTTGAAGTTGGTCAAGTTAGTGGCATTATGTTTATCTACAAAAATATACTGTTAGCACGGAGAACTAGGTGCTGAAGTCTAAATAAAAGATAGCTTATACTTATAAAGTAAGGGGGCAATTCCTGTCATTTCTGAGTGACCGTATGGAAATTTCGAGAATTTTCCATTTTGAATCCGTGGCTTTTCCCTACGTATTTATAGATTAGACCAACGAATGATAAGAGACATGGAAATAGATAAAATGTTGGAAATAATACTTACTAATGATAGGATCTAGGTCTCGAAAGTTCCATAAAGCCAACTCTATACAAATTAATCAACATCTAGCACGAATGGGCGGTAGATAGCCATACAAAACTGGACAAGTGAACAAAGTTCCGATGTGACACAAAAATTAACCATATTATTGTAATGTTCGTACCGGAAATATTTTATAGAAAAATTTAATTGAGTTAGTTAAGCTGGCCAAGCTGGTCCTCACGTCAAGATATAAATACACTTCTAAAGTATGGATGAGGCGCCGGTCTCGGATACTTTAGAAGATTTAAGTAATTTATTTGCTAGATATTGATCAACTTTGGAATGCACCTTAGAACATAATTGGATAATTGAAAATAGCAAGTTAAAAAAAATACAAAAAAACCTTATGCCAATATCAGTTCATTGGATTTAGCTCGTAAAATACAGACATTGCCCACAATTCAAGGGGAAAATACACTTATAAACTTATATAAATGACCATTGCACCTGATTTAGATTTGTTTAGATTCTGCACAATGATTTCTGCAAAATAAATGATTTTCCCAACCAAGCACAACCAACCCAATTTTAGCCATATCATTCATCCTTCTTGACAAATTAGTAGAAGATATAGACAGCAGTGTGACAAATGTCAGTCAATACGGGTGCGAAAGAGACAGTAATACTTAAAAGCATGACATGACGCAAAGTGAAGTTGGGATCGAGACATATTATAACTAAATTCATTTAAATATTATGAAACGTTTTTAGATTATACTAACAGAATATATTGCAGGTTAACAACAACAGCCTTATTATTATTAGATAGAGTGACTATTATCGTTTAATAATGAAATTGTACATCGATATGTGTTCAATATTACTTTGACGAATATAATACAAAATGGTAAAAGTGTTAAAGAATAATAAATATCTACGGTGTAACATACGGTCAGCAATTTTTATTTTATGTTTCATAACTTTTTTGTATTTTCCAAATCAATGTACATATTCCATTACAGATATACCTCGATAATAGTAAGGCAACCACTGGCAGTTACTAGTGTGTGACAGTCACAGAACACCTCCACTAGAAGCCTAATGTTTCTCAGTTTGTTCGCGACTCGAGTCACCAAGCGTTGGTGTTGTTGCGCTTATTTAATCCGCGGTCGCCCGCCTTTCCGTTCAGTTGCGTCCATGTTAACGACCTGTGCGGAGTGTGCATGACTCTCACAAAAAAAACAAAATAATAGGATTTTCGCGGCTAATTGTGGGCTTTTGTAGTGTGAGGTGGTGCGGAAAGTCGTCAAAGACTTCTAATTACAAAAAAGATGGAATTTCATTCCACAGTTGAGTCAAATTCAATATTTCATTGAAAATATTTATAGCCAGCGGAGGCCATTTTATACTGGCCGGTGCGAATACTGAGGTACAGACACACTATGTCTGTCACTTTTCATCACTTTGAAAACGCAATATGCTATTCCTTTCTTACGAAAACACGTCACGACTAGTGATGTCCCGATGATGCTATGATGGTCAATCGACAAACCACGTGCTTTCGTTCCAACCGGTTTGAAGAAATGTAACATAAATACAGATTTCTCGTTTATTTTGGTTTGAGTAGTTATTCTGTAGATTAGAACTAAAATTTAGTTTTATTTATTGTTCGTTATTTAAAGTAAATAGTGTAATATATAATAAGTATTAGTAGTACTAGTAGTAGTAGTTACTTTACTGTTTTAGTAACTTCTTAGAATCCTCTCGGTGAGCAGTTGGGTCCAGTGCCACAAGATGAGCCTGATGATGAACTTCGAGAAAGTGCAAGGGAACTCGGAGTTGGTGTGAGATAGATATACGTTGTGCGGGCTTCTTAGAATCCTCTCAGTGAGCAGTTGGGTCCAATGTCACAAGATGGGCCTGATGATGAACTTCGAGAAAGTGCGAGGGAACTCGGAGTTGGTGTGAGTTAGATATACGTTGTGCGGGCTTCTAAGAATCCTCTCAGTGAGCAGTTGGGCCCAGTGTCACAAGACGGGTCTGATGATGAACTTCGAGAAAGTGCGAGGGAACTCGGAGTTGGTGTGAGATAGATATACGTTGTGCGGGCTTCTTAGAATCCTCTCAGTGAGCAGTTGTGTCCAGTGTCACAAGATGGGCATGATGATGAACTTCGAGAAAGTGCGAGGGAACTCGGAGTTGGTGTGAGATAGATATACGTTGTGCGGGCTTCTAAGAATCCTCTCAGTGAGCAGTTGGGCCCAGTGTCACAAGATGGGCCTGATGATGAACTTCGAGAAAGTGCGAGGGAACTCGGAGTTGGTGCGAGATAGATATACGTTGTGCGGGCTTCTTAGAATCCTCTCAGTGAGCAGTTGTGTCCAGTGTCACAAGATGGGCCTGATGATGAACTTCGAGAAAGTACGAGGGAACTCGGAGTTGGTGTGAGTTAGATATACGTTGTGCGGGCTTCTAAGAATCCTCTCAGTGAGCAGTTGGGCCCAGTGTCACAAAATGGGCCTGATGATGAATTTCGAGAAAGTGTGAGGGAACTCGGAGTTGGTGTGAGTTAGATATACGTTGTGCGGGCTTCTAAGAATCCTCTCAGTGAGCAGTTGGGCCCAGTGTCACAAGACGGGCCTGATGACCTACCATGATTTATCAGCAAAAAATTACGGTACCAGTTAGGATTCCTAACTTACTGTGTATTAAAATGGTAACAAAACTATCTATACTTTACCTTAACTTAAAGATAAAAGTATAGTAAGTAGTTACTTACTTTACTTTAAAATGTACCTAAAAAATTAGGATGCTTGTACGTGAACATGTCCCATCACTACGCATTCCGCGCGCGAGCGCATCGCCCAATCGCAACGCTGTTAGCACCCGCCCTTCCCCTCACCTCTTCCTCATGCTTTGGTCTCGCGTCGGGAACAAAATTACAAACATTAGGCTTCTAGTGGAGGTGTTCTGTGGTGACAGTATACATAGCACAGAGAGAACCAACTGCTTTCCACTCATAGTTGTTTCAATATATTGAAGCAAAAGTATTAGTAACGAACATTTTAATTTTAAGCGGGCGACATGTTTCGAGCCCATCGGGAGTTCTTCTCACTTTAGTGAGGTCATCTAATTCCACAATTTACGAGTATTTTTAATCCATTACCAATATAAACTTTTTTTAACAACTATGAGTGAAAAGTTACGTTGAAGTTGTGGAAGAAACTACTTTTACGATACTTTGGCTGCTAGGTAACTTATGGGTTATGGAAGGGTGGCGGTTCCTTCTGTGCTAATTCAGTTTTGTAGTTGTTGAAAAATGCTCGAGCCATACAAGCTTGATTCAGTAAGTTTCCATGAAAAAAAAAGTTAATTTTGAGACAGGTTATTACAATGGCACCTTCCTAAATCTTGAAAAATAGCTCGAGCCTTTTCACAGCATTAGTCGTTTGAATTAAAACATAATCTACAAACTAACTTGCTGCGAGAACATTATTGCAACCTTGTGTGATCGATTTAAAACTCACTTTTGCTTAACTTAGATTAGTTAGTGACGATTTGTAGGACTATTGTAAGATTCAAAACATCGTTGAGCGACTCTTAATCGTTCGCTTTTGAACGACTTAAGGTACGATTCCATGTCTAACTACAATAACAGACAAGAAAAAACCTGCGGTTTTCTTCTGCTACGTTAGAGCTAGTTACTTCGAAAGAGTAGCAGTGAAATAGTATCAATTTTTTAAGCACACTGTGGTGCACAAAAGCTTACTTTTTACTTTCAGGGCATATTGCCTTTTAAATGCATACCTAGAGCATTATTAGCGATATAATTTTAGTCAAATACACAATCAAAATTCAGTTTCTTACGCAAATGTTTTCTAGAAATAGAAAATGAAAAGCAAGAGATTCACAGAAAAATATGTTAGCCGGTGCCTTAGTGTGATAAAGTATCGTTTATATCTTTGCTTATGTCAAATATAATTTCATTTTGCCTGAGAGATCACTACTTAGCTAGGGCGAAGTTTTGAAGCACTGACGTGTGTATTGTAAATAAGCAATACTGTTTTGTTTGTATGTTTAATAAGCACGGCTATCACCGCACGGGCCGCGAGCTGTGTCGCGGCGACATCAGTCTCTTTCTAAGCGTTCTCATTAAATAGACAGATAGTATCTCGCCGCGACATAGCACTCGGGCCGCGCTATGACAGCCGAGCAGACGATTAGTGTTATATTTTTGAAATGATATCAACTTTAACTCTTCTAAGGGTGAATCCTCCAGAGATAACACCTTGCATGCTTGACAGCTAGGCGTAATATAATATATGGAAACACAGGTCCTCTCTCTATCCATCCGTCCATCTTTGGTGGACTTTCACCTTTTGTTGGAACATTTACTAAGAAACTATTAATTTTCTCTATACTAAGTCTACCGACCAGGCTGGGCCGGAGCGCATTATACAAGTTGCCTAAGAAATTTGAAGCTTTAAGGCAGACGTTACACCTCACAAATGTGAGTGTAACGTCTGTCAATTCAAATGAATTGACTTGTGTCCGATCAGCTCGTCGCGGGCTCGGCTGTGCCTACTACTCTCTTTTGAGACGCGGTCGGCTGCCACCACGTCCTCGCGCATCCGTTGCGATGCGGCGGCTGGTGACCCGGCCCGGCCCGTTCGGTGGGAATCGTACATTAGTGTCATTGATGTAAGAGTGTAATCAAGTACTTGCATCATTTATGATGGCTCGCATACTTTGCGAGATTAAACAGTGATATAACCCTGTCATAATCATAAGTTGGCTGTCATATAGACACATTAACTGGTTAATTAACCACGTTACCGCTTTTAAATCGACGAGTGTTCAAAACACACGACCTATCTTAACCTCGTAAGGTCCAACATATAACCCGTTAAGTTAATTTGAATCTACTACACATAACCGGATTGAATTTCACTTGTTCGAATAGTAAACGAAACAAAGTAAATGCTACTTTATTTGTTTTGGGAAAGGTTCATTCCATCGAAACGGAGTGTACATTGGGCCTTACGAGGATGTGCAAATTATAGTCAGATGGTTGGAAATGAATTCTCTATATAAACGTCAGTGTTACAAAACATCGCGGGCGGGGTCCCATGATGGCGGTGTGATGGCGGCTGATGTTAGCCTTCTCGCTTGATGCTGGGCATCTGCGGGGGCGGCTCGGCTAGGCCTTTCACCTGGAATCGACACAATATGGGGATTAGGGATGTAGATTAGTCTGTCTGTCGGTCTCTTACAAACTTTTTTTTGACTTGCAATGTATGTATGTCAATATGTTTGTTCAGGTGGAATCTTGCAATTCAATTTAGAAGCACATATCTTCAATCAATTGAGCTGAAATTTTGGGTTTAAGTATAGTTTGGATGGCGATTCAATATTATGGTACCATCAAGCTGATCTGATGATGGAGACAGAAGGTGGCCATAGGAATTCAGGACTTAAGAGGTAACCCCGTTGAGTTTGGGCTCCTTAGAATTGTCTCAACAAGTAGTTGATGATGGTACACAGATGTACAATGTGCAATAAAAGCTTGTACCAAAAATGAAATTTATGACAGAAACCTATACCTTTTCACGCTTAAACCATTGAACCGATTAAGTTGGAATTTAGTGTGGAGATACTTTGATCCAGGGGAACAACATGGCATACAAACTTTTATAGAAATGCTCATAAATTAAGTTCAGTTCAGTCTTTTAGGGCACTGAACATTGAATTTAATTTGCTGTCTACCCTTATTGGCAATACAGGCGTGTTTATGGTGGAACTAGTGATGCACACACCTTGAGGCGGGCGGCTGTCTTCAGGAAGGCGGGTAGTTGCTCCTGCGAGACGTTGACCTCGCCCGCGTACATGAACTCCAGGATGGCTTGCAGGTGCAGGTAGGACACGTCCTTCAGGATTATTATGGGGTGCTTCGAGGGGTTCTCCTGGAAACAACGAAGGTATTAAGTACACAGCAAACCACAGAGATAAAGAAAGATGGGCCAGACCAAAAAGGAGATGGCAGGACGATTTGGACGCATTTTGCTTGAGTTGGTGGGAGCACGCTTGCAATAGGGCCGAATGGAGTAAAAGACGGGAGGCTTAAATAGGCTACATGATAAAACAAGTGAAATTAAAAGATTTTTCAAAAAACTTAACTGCTTTTATCAAATTTTTATAGCCTATGTCACTCCCATGATCAAGAGGAATCCAAAGACACCTCATATGTCGAAATCCGTCAAACGGTTTAGGCTGCAGGGCGTGCCAAAGAATAAGGTCACATACATACATACATACATACATAAGCTCGAAAGACATAACCCTCCTCTCCTTAGGCAGTCGGATAAAAAAACCAGTGAGGCATAGTAGTGATCTAACATCTATACTAGTAATAATGAGGTAATGTCTGACACCGTCAGGAAGTTATCACGGCCTACGACCGCACCCTTTGGATTTGGACCATATGTGGTCGCGATCCTCAGCAGTGAAGGAACGAGGAAGAACTAGAATCTCGGAAACTATAAATCCGATTTAAAAAAATCACGTTTATAAAATTGTTCGGAATGGATATAGGCTTAATTTTATTCTGTGGCTCTGCCTGGGTTCTTAGTGATATGCGGGCGGAATAGCACAGGTGAGGTTATAGCAGTGGCGGAGCGCCCACACAAACAGATTCCCACTAGCTTGCCTAAGACTTATTTTTAGACAAGGCCTACCGATAGCCTAGTGATATGCTCAAACCCAAGGCTTTTTTTGACAGTTGACTTCTACACTTGTACTACAGCAACGCTGACTTCAAACCTATTGACCGCCAGCTGACGCAGTGACTCGCCGTGCCACGGACGCTACCGAAGTCATCGCCACGAGTCGTCATTTGACGACCGTCCAAAAACCAATAAAAACCACTTCCAGAACTGTATTATAATGTTTGGTATTATTATCTTTATTTTTCACTTCTCATGCTCGAAAAGTGTGTCATATTAGGCTTAGATAGCGGGGCTAAAGTAGTACATTTAGCCCATAGGGAAAATATGTAAACATATTTATAATTTTAAAACATTTTAATTTGACCAATCAAAGCACTTCAACGTATTAAATCCACCAATCAAAACTAATCAGAATACAGCTATATATTAAAATCAACCAATCAGAAAACAGATTTTATTTCAAATATTAGGCGTTTTTTATTCCCGATTTCACAAACATTAAAAAAAATAAACGCCTTTGGCCGTCTATAGCCTCGTCCAAACGTTCAAGCAGGGTGGCCTGCAAACATGACATGAGCGGGATAGACTGCTGTCTATCTCGCTTTATTTTATGCAGCGTATGCTGTCCGCCGCGCTCGGCCGTTTTGACAAGGCTATATACGGTAAGTAGCGTTTATTCGTGGTGTCAAAATTTTGTATCTGTGTCAAACAGTTTATTAAAAAAATCATGCCGCTAAATTGAACAATCTTTTCGCTGTGGAATTTATTATTGATTGTAGATGAATAATGTTTGTTTTCACTATTTTCTCGCAGTCTAAGTGAAAAGTAGAGTGTATAACTCTGGTCTAAAAGCCATATTACCACTCGAACAATTTTCCCTCACTTCGCTCGGGAAAATAACCATCTCGTGGTAATATGGCTTATTTTAGCCCCTTGTCATACAATCTACTATTATGGCTCTGGCGTCAGGGGCACGATTTTCCGATGACGTGAATGGCCGTCTTTGACGGTGAATAGGATATGGCTATTCGGAGGTAACAGAGCATTTGAGCGGAAAGAGTTTGGAAAGGGTACAATAACAAACTAGCTGTGTCATACTCATATTGCATTCACGCATCCTCAATGTGTTTACATTTAGCAACGCGGTATTCGATTACTATAAATATTGGAGTAATTGTTGTTTGGTGGTCGAGAAATGACTCTCCGGAATGACGTAGTTCTCATCCTCCTAGCGATATGTAGCCTAAAGCAGCCCGGGGTTCGCTTTGGCACCTAATCCCAAGATTTAGCGTAGGTACTAGTTTCACGAAAGCCATTGCCATTTGGCTTTCCAACCTATAGGGAAAACTAAACTTTGTTGGGATTAGCTCCGAAAAACTCATTTGTATGAGGCCAGATTCTAATCCAAAATCTCCATTGGCTAGTAGCCAAACGGTTCATGCTGCAGTATTGAAATGTCTTAATTTTTTTACCTTTTTTGGTCTGCAGAGAGGCCAGCGACAAATATGTTTTGGACAACCCCCCTGGGCAGCCTTGGTGGCCAACCAGCTTGGCCCGAAAATCGTTTGTATGTCCAGATGCACTTTCCCGATGTTCTCCTCTACAGGTCGCATTTCTCAACCGACTCTTGTGAAATTATGTTAGCAGGTTTGTTAAAGTCAAAAGTGAGTTTCTTGCGAAAAAGTTCGAAATACTATATTTTTTTAAAGACCGGCTTGCTAGTTCTTCAGCTCACAGAGCCACTAGTATAGAGTATTGTTGATTATTACATAAAAACTATAGACTCAAGAGAGCTAACATGCTGCCTGAACTAGACGAGAGTTAGGACAGTGGTCTTATCTCTCCAAACTCCTACCATCTACTACACATCCGCTTATAGTCTTACGACTGATCGCAGATATAAAATAATAAAAAAATAAAACAGAAACTCACCTCTAATAAACTTTTGAAGTAAGGACTACACGCTGACAGCACCATTTTGTGTGCTTTACATGTCTGTCCTTCACAAGCTAGTGTAACCTGAAAACAATGATATACATTATGCATACAGGTAACTAGGATTCTGGATTCATTCACAAGTATTAGTCAATATTGCCAATGTCTGGTTTAAATTTTAAATGTACAACTAAGTAATGAATGCCACTATTGTTGATATTAATTGATGATCAATATTATCTTAACCTTTGACTCTATTATTAACTAGTTGCCTGCATGCATTTCGCAACTGATTCTTCATAATTATATAGAATTCATTTATAAATTAAAATACTTTTTTTTTTGGAAAAAGATAGGCTTGCGAGTTCTACAACTCACAGAGCCACTAGTAATATTAGTATAGAATACTAAACACTTTTAGAATGTATATCAAATCAATAAATCAATCAAAAATAATTTATTTTGAACAAAGTGAAGTAGATCAACTTTTTTGTTGATATTCTGGTGCCATAGAGAGGAGATAATAGTGATATGGTTTCAAAAACATTACAAAATGCTAAAATACTTAGGTATCCCATATAAATGGTTATAATGGTCACAAAACGAATGTTTAGTACATTCAAGCCTTCTAAAATGGGTTTCAGGTCCTCCAGGAGACTAACCCAAATAGTTGATATGTACATGATCCATACTTGAATGTAAGTCCGTCTATCAGTTTATTACATCAATGATCAAGCTCCTTAACTGATTTAGATGAAATAGTTTAGGATCTGGAGTAGAATATTTTTTTGACACAGAAATCATCCAGAGGACGAAATGGGATGCAATCGCTAGTTTGTTAATACGGAAGTGGCAGCCTCAGTGACCTTTGCAAGTTATACATGGTAGTCACAGGCAAAAGCTAGTATTTAACAACTGTCACTTTGGTTTTACAAAAATTTCGTAAATGGCAACTGAGTGTGTGCTCTTTATTGTTGCAATAAATTAATAGTTGAACGTACCTTATACAAATCATATGGAAAGAGGAACCTAACAGTATTTCGAAAGTATGAATGTTGTGGGATGAGGTTAGATGCCTATTTGTTTGTTTGTAATCAAAACAACACTGGAGTTGACCATAACTTCGTTTACTCACGTCCGTAAAGCTTTTTTCGTCCCTTAAATGCCTGAACGAAGTCACCATATTCGTTTGAAAATCGTTCCATTTCAGGAAAAACTGTTGATCGCCCATTTTGGATATATATTCTAAATACCTGCAATGTAAACAATGTTTAGACGCATCGTTATCAGTAAATATCAACAAACATTACGTTACATAAACTAAATATAGGCCGATTATTGATAATTCAGTAGTTTAGTAGTAGTTTGGTGATCCTAGTTTGTAATTGTTTCGGCAAAGGCCACCGAAAGAAATAGTGAACCTACGTCACTATGTGAAATGCTTACTGCATAGAAAACAAGCTTACCTATTATTTTTTAGCACTATTCTCCCTAAACAATATAACACTAATCGTTTTACAAGGACGCGGCGTAATGTTTCGCAACTGTCTCTAAAAAGTTAAGCAATTGAAACTCAAAATGAAGACGCCGTATCGCATAAATTAGCGACTTCTTTCTATTTCTTAAAAATTCCTTCACTCACATATGGGGTTGCCAGCTTGTTATTCAATTTTACCAATTGTAATGTAGTTATTGTAAGTCCATGTGCATGTTCCCTTATGGGGTATACAGATTATGTGATTTTACCCCAATTTGTCAGTACAACATGTCGAAGTCATAATTGGGTGTAGTGTACAGATGTAACAAGCCGTCCGCATGTGCATGCAATTTCTCAGTACAACTCGTTTGACAGATGGATCAGCAGCGCAACATGCCTCCAGAAAATAGCAATTAGTCAGCTTCTGATAAATTGGAGCTGACAAATCATGACATGTATAGACTCCATCACATTCTTGTAAAAAATCCGCACTTATGGAGTACGAAAACCTTCTTGTAATATTTGTTAATTTAGTAGGAAAATTATTCTCTTTCAAGAGTATAATTTGACAGGGTTGTGAACTCTAATTTTATTATTACTCCAAAAGAAAGATGGTATAAAAATATACCTAAACACGAAAATTCTATTCAAATAGCTCAAAAAAAATACGAAGATGGAACTTCACGGTCTCAGTAAAGGACTTCAGCGTCATAGTAAAGAACAATCGTTTCATGTGAAGGTGCGTTTTGCGGCAAGTGTAAGAAATGATAATTTAAGTACGTTATCAGTTTTTGAATAAAGACATAGTTATGTCGTAATCTTGAATGAAAAATGAAGTATTTTGCAAAATACGCCCGTCTGTAGTAAGCATAAGGACCCCTAAATTATATTATTTAATGTTATTAACACTAATAAGTTACTGTTATTAACTATGAATAATTTTATTTCAAAATTCAAATTCAAACATTTATACGTGACATAAAAAACACAATAAAATAAATAAAAACCCACGATTACCCCACCAATATTTATTTACCCCACGATTTGGTAGTGGTTTTTTTCCTCTGGCATATTTAACCGCTGATTGGCTAGAGTCGGCTCTGTAGGCTTTTGACGCGTTCGTGAATTAATAACATCATTCATTTATAACGTCATTATTAAATACAAATAATTACATTTGGGAAAGAATATTAATTAATATTAATATTAATTGTTACATTCAATGATAATGTGAATTAAAAGTTAGTGATTTGATCACATATTTTTTCATATGGTAACATTTATACCGCCATCTAGTGACGGGTAGCAAAACCAAAAATGTCTTGCTTGATTATTTACATGGCTTTTTTCACTAAAATGGGCGATCGTTTAATTTATTGACATTACGTCTAATATGCCGCTGTGCGATTACATATGTTTCCAGTTGATTATACAAATCAGTGCAGATAACAATTTACAATGACAGTATCTTGAGCAAATAACTTATAACGATTGAAATGAATCGAGTACCAACCAGCTTTTCGGGAAAATCGTAATGACTCGAATCAGAAAATATTGTGGGACGTGTATGGATACGGATGTACGTTATATTACTGTTGTGTATTTTTTATAGGAATGTTAAATGTAGGTATGAGAAATTAGAAGTAAATAAAACATTTATATTTATTATACACAAAATTTAATTCACAAAAACGTTTTTAAAACGACACCCATATTGCATTAAAGAAAGACAGGCATAAAGTGAATAGTAAACCTCTTACTACAATTAGAATCAAGAACTAAGTCACATATTCAGTATTGGTATATATTTTAATTCATCATTATTAATTATTAATAGCAATTATTTAAAACGACACACTACACACGAATACTACGATTGAAAGGCCAAGCGGTGTTGCCACTCTTAAATTTTAACTTACCTATATTACTTTCTATTAAGTAATCATACTTATAATTAGGTGACACATATAAATAAAATAAAAAGTTATGCTTAGTTGGCTCTAAGTAAAAATAGCAAATAATTTTAATTTTAATAAATAATTACATGATGAATGTCGAAAACACTCTTTTTCTAACTATAATTGACATCAAGCAGGATTTTTGTATCAACTTATAATTATTTACTTACTTTGGTAATAATATTATAACTAAATATTATAGTTAAACAGTTGAAATACGACAAATAATAAAAGCGCTAATAAAAAATACAGTGATCTACATTATTGCTTAATTTCAGATTTTAGAAGAAAATAACATAGGTACTTGATAATTACTCATGATATACATCCATTTAACTAGTTTTATTTCTAATATATATATAATTTATTTGGTATTTTAATAGCAATTCAAAATATACAAAGCACATTCGGACTTAGGTATATTCTAGCGTATGATTCGTCGATCCACTCAAGGAGACTGAAACTTAACTAAATCTATGCTACAGGATTTTTAACCCTTCATTATCGTATATTGCCCCACCGATAGACATGTACAAATAAAATAAAACGCTTCTCAAAAACTGACTAACAAATAAACTTAATAATTTTCTAACCAATTTGGTAAACTAATGTCCACCTTTGGTTGAAAGCATAATTACCGTATTTTTTGCATTCGGATTATATTAATATTAACTTACAATCTTCTACCGTACTTATATCTATGAAGTATCTAAAATTCGCTGTAAAGAAATGCTGATTTTGAGCAAATAAAATGTCATTAATATAAGTACTTACACCAATTAATATAAGTTCACTACTATGAGACCTACCATTGATTTTTGAAGAAACATGAAGAAATAGTAAGACGCTAATATAAGTATTGAAAATAGAATGAAACTTACATGATTCTTAATTCGAAATCTAGGTCTATTCATTGGTTGATATTATGAGGTCTATTTTAATATAACTGACTTACATTACTTATGAAATTTAAAAATTACTCGCAATTTGGTATCGTAGCTTAGGTTCGATATTAATATAAGAATATAACGTTTAGGTAAATGACTAGAAATTTTGGATTTGCTTCAAGTTTTTGGCTGGACTTCACTACGTTTATCGAAAAAGTGTGAAAATAAGACCAAAGTGGGAAATTATGCGACTAGATGGAAATGCAACAATTCTGGCTCATATCTATACACCCAGTATACTGAAATGTGCTGTTCAGCAAAATAAGTAAACATCAAGATAAAATGAATGAATGTCATATTATTCTGTCACTATACCTAGTAGAACTATCTAATTATAATTACTACTACAGATAAAAATACATTATGTACTTTTATAACTGGCACTAAATAAAAATCGTTGCTCAACACCCACATGACGCATTTAGAAGTATAATTAAGGCAGAATGGGACGGTTCACACTTTCAATAAAATTTAAGGCAGCTAAAGGCACCTAGTTATCGAATAGCGATATATTTGAAACATTAAATGTACACACACAAATATATTGCATTAATAAAATGTATATTAACGTGAATAAAATACGCGCCAATAGGCGTAGTGCATCTACTCGTTGCTAGATGGCGTTGTACCGGTTTTAACGTTCGTTGACGTTTGTATTTGGAACGGCAGTTTTAGTCCTCGCGGCGCCAGGATGAGCGTAGCGGGCGTCACGAAGACTAAAGCGTACTCTCATTTGTTTACCCCAAGGAACTTGGCGGCTTCGTCTGGAGATGAGAGTAGCTTGTTGATGATAGTTTTGTCGGGGATACCAAGTAGTTTTCCGATGAGATCACCGCCATTTTCCCCGTCATTTTCGGCCTCGGAGGAGTATTTGCGCGAGGTCATCTGTATCTTGAGTTTGTCGTAGTGCGCGGATGGCGGCGAGTTGTTGTTGTTGACGTTGCTGGGGACCTCGTTACCGGAGCCGTCGTCGTCATGGTAGCTGTATCTGAAATGACAGTAAATTGTTAGTATATGGCTGGCCGCAAATGCTTTCATAATATCGCTTAATTATGATGATACACAAAAGGTTTCGCGTTTCTATATTGGTTTTATCTATGATCGCTTTATCAGACATTCATAAAATTCTAACCTAATATGCGAAGCTTACTGATCACGGGTGCAGCCATCCCAGAAGATGATAAAAATTCCATCCCCCGTCAATTGTTTTGCTTGCACAAAAGACAGTGATGCCATGCGCTATCCTGTCAAAAGTGACTACTTACAATTAGTCACAGTGATAAAGGACTCACCCGTTGCCGACAGCTTCGTGAGGCTCCGGCGCGTCCTCCTCGTCCGTCTCGTCCCTGTGCTTCTTGCGGTGGCGCAGCATGCTGTGCTTGAGCGTGAAGCGGCGCCGGCACAGGTCGCAGGCGAAGGGCCGCTCGCCGGAGTGCGTCCTCATGTGCCGGCGCAGGTCCTCGGCCGACCAGAAGCGGCGGACGCAGAAGGCGCATACCACCTGAGGAGACTCAACTTTACAAGCTGGTCGTTTTTGAATGGGAACCACGATGGTATTAAACGGGTCCTCATCAGCCTATTCGTCCTAATCCACAGGCCTCCTCCGCCTCCTCTCATGGATACTCATCCATGTGTTAGTTCGCATTGAATTCACTCGAATTCAATGCGAACTAACATGTTATAGGGAGGAATATAATTCAAACTACTCCTAGCCACAAGTTTCTGTGAAGTTTTATTTTTGTGACAAGTTATTTGTGGGTTGCACTTTGCTCAATGAGATTCTGACGAGCTGGAAATCGATGAGGTTGCAATCATTAAGTTCAGAATTAGCATGGGTGTCATTGGGCTCTATTATCGTACCAGTTCTATCTATAACATTAGGATACTGCAAACATTTAGCTCAAACGGCGTTCAAAGTTAGCAAATGGATCATAATCTTGTAAATTTTGATTACAGTCATTTAGGAACTGAGATAGGCTTATCCGACAAACTAAATCCAAGTGTGTAAGAATAGTTATGATCAAATTGATTACCTTTCTATTAGCGTGATCCGGGAGCTTCCCCTTCTCATCATCATCCGCGCTCTCGCTCCTGTCGCTCGCCGCATCCAGCGCGCCCTTGCTGACGAGCTGATCGTACTCGGCTGCATGTACCGTCGCCAGGTGCCTCAACGCCCCAGCCCGGTCGCCGAACGACGCTTCACAGAGGTGACATTTGAAAGCGAGCTCTCCGTTCGTAGTTTCATCTTCAGGGTTTGGAGATTCAGGCTGCGATGCTGTACCGTGTCTTGAGGACATATGCTTCTTCAACGTGTCGAGAGACGAGAACGTGCTTGTGGGGCATGAGGCGCATTTGAAAGGTCTTTCTGGAACAGTCCTGATGTCGCTTTGGGGAGGAGATACCGCTTCTGGAATTGGCTGTGCTAGTATGGCTCTTGCGGATCCACCGTGCTTTCTCAAGAGATGACGGTCGCAGTTGGATTTGGTAGTGAAGAGTAAAGGACAGTGCGGACATTTGAAGGGCTTCTGGCCGGTGTGAGTGAGCACGTGCCGCCGGAGGGACGAAGACCAGGGGAACTTGCGGTGGCAGTAGGGGCAGGAGACCCGGTTTGGGGCCAGGCTGTAGGCGGACTTCTTCTTGGGTGGTTGGGCGCCAGTGTCCGACTCTGACCTGGAATAATAGAGCTCGTTAGTTGTACCAAATAAATTAAACCAGCAGATATACCCTCACGTAACTGATTTTAGGCTTCGCTTCTATAAGAAGGTCAACCAACTCGGTAATATATATATATATAATCGTGTGGAAAGTTTGAGTAGAATGGTAACTACTTACTTGTTTTCATCGCTTCCAGAGTTATTGCCTTCGCTAGTGGATGCCACCAGGCCTTCTTCGTCTTCCTCCTCGTCGCTCCTTGTCGGGACGACGGGTACCGTCAGTGGCTCTACAGGCACAGGTAAAGGGTCAGTGCCAGTTTCAGTCTTGTCCAGCGGGAGCGGCTTGTTGATCAAGTTTCCGGCGATTTTGAGATCAAAGTCCTTGTGTAACTCCTGTTGCCGCGACGCCATCAGGATTTCTTCAGCGGCCCGATGCGCTGCGATGTGCTGCTCTGATTTAACGTCAGATTCGGGCTCCTCGTCTATAACTAGGGTGTCATCTTCGTCTTCCTCGTTGTCTGCGACCTCATCGGAGTCACGGCGGATCGGCGAGCGGGAGCGATCCTGTTGGATCGGTCGCTCGAGGTGCCGAGCTAAGAGTGCGAATTTGACTCGGTCAGCTAGAGACTCAGATGAAGGGTACGGTGGGGGTGCACGCGGCGCTGGCCGCCTCACACTCCAATGCTGCGGATGTTGCTGTTTCACGTGACGTTCCATATTCGAGCGAAGAGTGAAGCGAGCCGAGCATTGCGAGCAAGAGAAAGGTCTTTCCGTGCGGTAACGCCGCTGCTTTTGTTTAGGCATCAGCACACCGTTTTTGATCACCATTTTTACAGAGTCGTTCTGCTGAATCAAACTGTTGTTTAACGGCCGATGCGGAGATTCAGAGCGCGGAGGTGGAACCGGAGAGCATTCCCGTTGTGGCTGGTCTTCTTCTTCGGGCTCCTGTTTAGGCTGAGCTTCCTGGTCACCAGTCACCAGCCGGCCGCCAGACATACTTAGTCCACGAATGATTTCCTTTTGGATACGCTGTTTTATTTCGGCCAATTCTTGGGAATCGGTAGGGTGGGGAAAAAAAGATGGCTGAAGAAAGTAGGGGTTGATAGGAAAGGACGGTGGGAGGCCTGGAAGGCCCGGTAAGCCCGGGACGGCTCCGGCGTAAAGTTGCGATAGCTGAGTAGCGTAGTACGACGGATCAATCTTAGGAAGCGAATTTTCAAATAGTCTCTGTTGTGCTAGAAGGAATTGAGTCTTCTCGAAAGTGGACGCGGCGACTGCGGCTGGATCAGGCTCGAAGGCTGGCCGAGAGTTCGTTTTAGGCTCGTCATCTTCCACATCGCGTTTCTTTTTGCTAAGATCAAGAACGTCACAGTTATCGTTGGTACTGAGATCAACTGGCGTTTCTTCATCATAGTTCTCAATATCATCATTATTTTTAATTGAGAACTCTGGCGGTCTGTATTCAGGTATTTGCGTTAACTGCCCGATGCCTTTCACTTTGATCCTAGGCGTTGGAGGCTCAGGGTCCCTGGCTATAATAGGCAGGTCTACTAAAGGTTTTGGGGTCAGGGATGCGACAGGATGCCTGTCGGTGATAAAGCTAGGTGTAAAGTGCGACAGCGGGGTGTCACGGCCGGTGGGCTCAGGACGCCTGTCGGGCTCAGGCGTATGGAAAGCTAGAGATCTCTTCACTTCGTCACGCGCTAACTTAGAGTTGACTTCATCATTGTTAGGATCTTCTGAAGGGTGGTAAATGATTGAGCGCTTGACATCTTCCCTGGTGACTTTGGCGTGGCGATTTCGGAGATGCCGTTCGCAGTTGGCCTTGGTAGTGAAAGCGTAGTTGCAGACTGCACATTCGTATGGGCGGTCGCCGTTGTGTGTTCGCATATGTCTTACCAAAGCCGCCTTGTCTAGCGATGCATGTGGACACATATTACACTGATAAGGGCCGGGCCCCGTGCCACTAAGATGAACTCTGTTATGCCCTTTCAGAGCCCTTAGATTAGGGAACTTAGCTGGACATAATCTACAAGGGAACTCGCCCCGCAATTTCATTCGTCTGAACTCGGCAGCAAAATTATCTTGTGTCTCCTCTTGCTCGCGCTCCTTGCCGATAGTATCTGGAGGGGTCAGCACAGAACTTTCCAAAGGCACCCTGGTACCTGTAAGTCTTTCTAAGAGACTTCCTGTTGATGTTACGTTTAGGATCGACTGGATATCGGCCAAGTCTCTCGCAGCATCGATGTGACGGATGCCGTTGCCAGTGTAGTGAGAATCTTCGAATTTGGGCGCGAACCGCTCCATGGGTGGGGTTAGAGTACCGGGAATGCCGTATCTGTTTCTCAAGTCGAGTTTCGCGAAGAAGTCTTCCCTGCGGTCGACTCGTTCAGGACTCTGCACGCTGGCTGGTTCGGCGCAGGTTTTCCTGTGTATGTCCATGGCCTGCCTGCACGGGAAATCCCTGGAGCACATCTCGCACCTGTATCTCTGCTCTGTGATCGACAGGTGAGGATTTCTCTCGCAGACACCTCGGGTTATTTCAGGGAACTTCTTGTTGGAGAAATCGACGAAGGTGAGATCATTGAAGCCGCGGGTGTCGTCTCCGTGGACGGTGAAGCGGTGGAGGTCACAGGCGTTGCCGGATTCGAAGCGTTGGCTGCATTTCGGGCATTCGAATCGAGCGAATCTTTTATCTAGTGGCATTGGAGATGGGGACGTGGATGCTGCTCTTTTACGCGCTCTTCTGGAGTCATCTTCCTCGCTCCTGTCCGAGCGATTATCGCTGTCGATGCTAGTTGTCCTGGTCACTCTAGGTTCCTGTTTTTCCGCCCTCATTTCTTCCATCTCTTCGTTGTTTGTGTCGATTTTCGCCTCACTGATGATCTCTTCTGTTTTGATTTCTGCAACGAAGAAATAGTGTGATTACGATTGATTCTATGTTTGAATAACGCATTGCTTTCATTTTCCTATTCCAAGAAAACTCTACAATGGGTGACTCAGCCGGTTCATTGGAAATACTAATGTAGATGGTTTTATTAAAATAATACAATGAGATGTAACACTCATTGTGGGTGCGGAGGTTACACATGTAGGTACGTCAATCAGTTAATAGATTTGCATTATAAATTATTCAATTCATGTTACTAACTGGGTTTTACCTAAAATTACTCTAAGCAATCTATCGAAATGCTTTCTTTGTCGCAAGTTCCGCTACCGCGCAACAGATGGCGCCACCACAAACAAACTTGAAACCCGACAACAATATCGATCGCTATTTAACTACAAAACAAAGCTTTTCGTCTGATTCACCGCCCTTTGTCTCACGGGCGTCGCAAGATACTGTCGCACGTACACAAGTGTTTAACCTACGTAGGTATTTCGTTATTTGCATAGTCTGCCGCGGTTAGGGCATAAAAATCAATAGTTCCGTCGACACCCTAGTCTCTTGGCTAAAGCCTACACGAGTTCTACAGTCTAGAACATCCTAAATACATAAACGCAGTGGTAGACATAAGCCCTTTTCTCCTATCACAAAGTAACGTATATATAGAGATATAAATATTTGCAGGTGACTCACGAATAGAAGATAGATATTGTTTTTACGGCCTTTCTCGGACCATTGGGATGCTCAGTGTTGTACGGCAATGAGGCGTTATCTCTAGGTATTTAGATTAAGAAAGATAACTGGTAATCGATACTTTTGCAGTAATCAACGACTTACGTGTCTTATATTTGGTGGCTGGTAAAGTAGATCACAAAATATTGTATTAATTCTTAATCAGGTGTGTAAATATAATACAAGGTTCTGTCTTGATTAACCTATGGATACCCGGTGGTTCCCCATTGAGCTACAGTCCGAAACATACTGAAAATACCTACTACCGAATTTGAAAGAAGCAACTCTTAAAACCCGGCGACTCGTAAGGAGCCACGGATTTCGAAAGGAAAGAACATACCTATATTTAGTTGTTGGCAAAATAAGTAAAATTATTTAAGAGCGTAATAGTAAATGGGACGGCCCCAATTACCTTGTACATTACATTACATTGTAGATTATAGAATATTTTGTCCGCGTCTTTTTTGGAGAAAAAAATCGTTTCACTCGTTAACGTCATTGATAATGGTAAATTTTCTAAAAATCCTTTATTTGTCCAGCTTTTCTGCTTCGGTAGGATACAATTCGATGACAGCAGTTCAGTATGCGTGTTACCATCTTATCATATCAGTGATAGTCTCATTTTATTAACATAGAATAAAATTACATTTATTATCTATAGATTTGGCTCGATTTGTAATAAACAAATACTCCAAAAAACAATCTACATTTTAGTGAAAATTGCGTCAAAATTGCTCAATCACTTCCAAAATCATTACATTTAGATATCTACATGTGACGTGGAACTTTCATAAAATACCTGGATGAATCAACCGCGCCCGTGTGGTTTCATCAACGATATAAGACTGAAAGGTCGGTGAAGAATGTCATCGTTAATTCCTACCAAAAAAATCTCTTCTGATATCAAATGCCTCTTAGCTCGACTGAGCGGTCTATGTACCTAGCTATCAAAATTATACCGTTACCCTGTTTATTACCTAGTTACATCATAACATTACAATTATATTACGTTTGTAGTGTTTTGTTTCATTTGGCTAATTTATACCTTTCGATGCAGACGGTCGTGGGTTCGAATCCCAGTAAGGGAAAATATTTGTGTAATGAGCATGAATGTTTGTTTCTGAGTCTTGGATGTTTTCTATGTATCTAAGTATTTATATCTATTAAACATATAGTAGCAGTTCGTATAACACAAGCCTTAGTGAGATTACCATGAGGCTAGTTCGATTTGTGTAAGATACTGAAAGGTTTTGGGTGAATTCCCATCAGAGAAGTGCGAAACTGTTTTTTTTTTGACATATTTGATACAGCGATGCCTTTCGCAGTTGAGCTGTGAAGCATGGGATACAATGTGGATATTTCACCCTTAGTATAGCAATTAAATTCCTAAATAGGCCAATATTGTATCAGCGATATTTAACAGTAGGGTATCCTAGTGGGGATTACCGGCCACGCAACATACTTAGAGAGGTTTTCGAACGCAATCCCTCCGTTAAATCATACTCTACCGACAAGTCCAGATGTAAAAGGAATGTTTAATTTCTTATCAATTTCCTGACTAGTCGTCACCGGCTGAGTCAATATCGCTCGTTAGCTAAAATCTAGATCAGTGAGAAAAGAAAAATTTCAACTTCCAGGATATTATGAAAAGCCTGAGTCAATTTCCGTCGCCAAAGACGTCCGAAAGCATTGTATTACATTTAATCAATGAATTATTTTCGACTAAAACTGTCGACACAGACACAACATTTGCAACGGTGCAATGTCATAGTACGAATTATAACTAGAGTGTAACAAATCAATCAAGAATCATTTGAATATCAATCTTAAGCGCTTGTATCAAGGGTTTAAATTGGTTACGATGTGTCAGTGCCTTGTTATTCTTTTGTTTCATTAGTTGTGATAGAATAAGACACCTTGCCGGTTTGGGATCTCATTCATGAATTAGAAACGAGGTATTGACTGCAGATAAGTACGTCCGGTTACGCAAATGTTTCGTTATATGAGGAAATCCGAACTGGAGTAGGTATCGCTAGGTTCGCAACGAAATGTGGAAAGTTACTGTCGTTTTAGGTACGGTGCCTACCATTATTCGATTGATGCATTTCGTTTTATTTTAGTGGCTGGGGAAAATATTCGTAACTTCCCGTGGAAGTGTTTGTAAGGATGAATCCAATACTATTTAAGCGTGTACAGTCAAGGGCATACATCTCTATGCATATTTTTACTTATTGCATTACAATAAGGTCTAAAATTGTATATATATTTTTGCCCTTGACTGTACATTGCGTGTACCTATAATGTATGTGGGCTTTTGAACTCCCGTGTCCTCTTTCCATTCAATTTCATTAATGTATATGTTGATGTTCATCTAAATCAGTCCAGCTGTTTTTGAGTGATTAAGTAACAAACATCCAAATGCTGAAACATTCACATTCATCATATTCGAAGCCCTGTACAGTGTAGAGGGTTGCATAGGCCAGGAGGGCTCGAAATCGGGGTCAAGATTTGTGTGATGAGAAACGAGCATGAATGTATTGTGATGCTATTGGTTCCGCATAGTTGGTATGCAGACTGTCCTGAAAAAGTGTAATTCCGGGCTAGCCTACAGCAAAATGCCTGATTTAGGTATTTGATTAGTTATTTACTCGCAAGCAGTGTCAGGTTACGACGGAATCTGTAGAAACATGACGCGGCGGCGCGGCGAACACAAAACAGGTCATACCTAAGTAAAATGTGCGCAAATCGAGGGCGACTAGTTTTCATTCTAGATAATAATTACATAATAAATAATTCTAACACCTGCGATATCTATACAAACATGTGCTAAGATATTCAAAGGTGTATGTAAAGTCCTCAACCCACATTCGGCTAGCGTGGGGACTACTGCCCGTTCCGTCACGGGCCCTCTCTGTAAAGGCTGACGAAGTCAGAACAAAAAGTCTATATAACAATATGGGTCTGTTAGTTAAACTGTAATTTTCACGGCACAATTTTTAATTTCACTACGGTCTCTATTACATCCTCGTTTATAAAATCAAGTCATAGATAATTAGGTAGGTATTAAAACTATAAATTGCTTTACTACAGCAAAATAACTTATCTTGATGTTGAAAACAGTTGAAAATCTTAAGTACCTACCTTACCATAATCTAGTTGGCTTTCATTTTAGTTGAGAAATGAAGGGATTTCTGGTCGTTAACACAAGCATTGGGGATGTGTCAGTGTCTAAAAGATTGGATTCAAAAAGACCGTACTCAAATCGGTTGCCCGTTTGGGAGTTACGATCCCACCGACAGACACACATACTGGTAGAGATACGCATGTTAAATTGAACGGGTGAATTACGGAGGATTTTCATTGTAGGAATCTATTTATTTTCATACGAAATGTAGGTAGACGCGAATCTGCCTCGAACACAGACGTCTAGATGAAATGCTCATCTCAAGGCAGCGATGCCTCGGCGAAACGAATTCAACGCGCGCTTACGCCGAATTTCGGCGAAATATTCTTACAAGAAATGCACATTTTAGGCGAAAACGCAACTCCAAGGCTTTTACCGATGACACGACGGTTCGATTGTTTCATATCGTATTTTAAATTGCGGATTTTAATTAAAACTATAAGCAAGATTTCTCGGAATTAAGTTGTCGTGGAAATGCGAGGTACTTGCCAACGGTTTATTGGAATTTTATATCCGTCGTTGAACCAGGTAGGTCCTAAAACCTACATCGAATCGATTGTAAGGGAGTGTGATAAAAGTAGTACCGATTTGTAATTACGAGCTACGTGCAATAGCGATTCTAAGTTATATCTTGAACCCGTCTATCCAGCGATAATATCAACGTTTTTTCGCGACACAAACGAATCGTGCTTCAAAAAGAATCCACTAGTGATTTATTCCCGCGGACATCACGATAACCGGACGAAAACCATCAAATCCCCGTCCATCGGGTTCACTCAAGTTCAAATACGGAGAAAAGGTGTGACATAGATGCAGACACGTCTCTGACTTCCTCCTTCCCGCTTATTCGGAATTTAAATCGACCTATCGCCATCCCGACTCCTCCACACCGCGACAATCGATTGCAGTCCTTATAATTTAAACCATAAGGTGCTCGCGACGGCACGCGCATATTATAAACGTTTTGATTGATATGGCGAGGACGTCGCCAGTCCCGCTGCTTTCTTCCACACTCCAATGGGCCTCAACGGTACTGAATTACACCGTGTCGTATCTCTAAGCCCTCATTTATGGTGTCGCCATCGACAATTACTGCCTACCGTCTACTTACTTGATAAGTTCTGACGATTTCAAAAGAACACGCGCAAGCAGAATGGATCTTTATTCCAAAGAAACAGGAGCGAGTCTTGGAGATTCACGAGAAATAGATAAAAGGCGAGTACGATATGTGACAACCGTAAGACTCTGCTATTGTCTAGAAATTGATAATACGTGTAGCACGGTCATTTGGTTTACGAAGTTCGTCTTGGGAGAAATTTAATGAAAAGGCTGCCGAAATTACGTGGGATACGTAGGATTCACATGTCACACAGGTACCTTGCCAAACAAGAGAGGTCCAATTTTATTTGTCTTGGCTAATTCACTTGGTCAATCTTCTGTTACTGGACAAGATAATTTCCAGAAATTTTAGCTAGTTATTAGACCAAGCGTATACATTAAGGAAGTGCATTTGTTTTCTCTAAACTCACGACAGGTTAAGTTCTTAATAAGACATTAACTTTTTCGCAAAAATGCGAAGCAATTAATTCCGTTTCAACCATAACAAGAATCGCTTCAAAACAGTTGTAACGCACATTACAATTCCAATTACAGCATATACATAAGCGAAGCACGTCGTCCGATCCGTTACTATCTCAGCCCTTTAAGAATTAATATTCTCGCTCGATTTATTCGTTCACGAGCACAATTAGGACGCTTTTCCGTTCGGAGAAAGTTGGATCGATTGGAAAACATTTTCGGATGTCGAATTCTTCCTAGGGAGCTTACGTATATGTACGTTATTCGTATCCTATTGGGAAGTATTAATGTAGTGACTGGCTTGCAGTTATCGTCTGAACAGTCAGGAAGTATCATATTTCATTTGGGGCAGATGAGTACAGTACGTACCTACGTACGTAAAATATCAAGTTTTTTTCGTCTATATATCTACAGATAAGCCTAAAAGCTATTTACTGAAGATCTTCCTTGAAGTCATCAAAATTGCTATAATGAACAAATAAGAAATTGCTATAAAGAACAAGATAAATCTAGACGAGCAAGGGTGTGACCACTGTCAACCACTGTCCTAAAACGCTATAACATAGTTTCTTGTATTCAAAAGTAATCTCGTTCTAGCTATTAAGCTTGAGAGGGATCACGAGGCTCCCATGCAAAGTTTCTCCAGAATTTCGGTTCAAGTGTAGAAAGGTTGACCTCTGATTTAGCCTAGTTGTCACGCATCTATGGATCAAAATATAATAGGGAAGCTCAAATACCGTAGAATGCTTTATGAATAGACAGTCTCACTCAGGATTCAGGAGTGTCATAAGATTCATAACCAGTATAGCCACCGTTAGGCGCGGAAGGCGCGCTCCTGACTCGCATAGTGATGATCACAAAGATGGCCGTCGTATGTTGGTCAACCTGCTTCGATTTGGAGATTTCTTTCAAACTAGTTGCAGTACATTTTCGTCTATTTATCATAGTTTATTGAAACTACGTGCGTTGCAATTGAGTTGGCGGACCATTATAGGGATTTACATACAAAAATTGAGTTTTTATATTAGTATAAAATGTTGGGCGTAAACGAGCTCACTCGTTTCATGCTTTTCATATTTATCCATATAGGACTTGGTTTTTTTACAATAATTTGTATTAATATTGAAAATCTATATATGGATTATTGAGACGGCTCACATAATTTCATGAGAAATGCAACCTGTAGAGGCGGTGGGACAGACATTTTGCCCTATGTCTGCCCACTCTGAAACGGACAACTTCGCTCGATCAGAGTACCATTAAAGCTTCGAGTGAGTTTTAAAAAGCATTCCACCCGATTTCAGCGCCTTTACTTCACTGTTATCATTGACAGTAATTTCATGAATGCCTAATCAGGAAGTGGTCACAATTTTCATATAAATCATTACGAAATGTGTCACGTAGCGTCAAATATGTTAACTCGATACACGTGCGCAGGTTGTTTACCTTTGCTGCCGTGTGCAGGAAATCTACTTTTCTGATAAACAATAGATTTTTGCTTTGTTACTAAACGAATTGATCAACACATGTACAGCCGCTAGCATTAATATCGGCCACATGAAAGCGCGCACACATATCTGACACGACTATTTCTAGGAGGTGTCAGATATTTTCGCACGCATGTAGTCCAGTTCTGGCGAGTTAAAGTGATGGTACTGGGGACCGATTTTTGACTTTCGAGCGCTCGACTCTTTCACTTGAAAACTGTAAAAAATTATGAAATGCTATTTTGAAATGACGATAGAAAATTTAAAAACGTGCGGTATTGACCACTCGTATTCAATTCTATCGGTAGAAAGTAAGTGCCTGTGATTATGTTATGACACTACAATAGCATTTACTTTTATTTAATTTTCGAGCGCTCGAAAGTCAAAAATCGGCCCCCTGATGTGTTTCATGTGTTCTATCATTGGTATCGAATAGCATTTTTTTATTGATAGTTTTGTTATATCTTGGTAGCCCATAAGGCATACTTTTCTTCTTCTAAGAATAACTTCCATAAACATAGCGATCATATTTTCGAACGAGCGAGCGAAGCGAACGAAGTTCTGTGCTTCAGCTTGGGCCGAAAATCGTTTGCATGTCCAGATGTCGGGATGTCCGGATGTCCCGTTTTCCCGCTGTTCTCGTCTACAGGTCACATTTGTCAACCGATTCTCGTGAGATTTTGTGAGCAGATTTAACGCAAATGTTCACTGGCGAGACTTGGCCTTTTTTACAAAACATGAATAATGTGAATATTTTCGATGGTTATGTTTATGTCCAAACTTATAATTGTACCAGTGAGCGAAGTGAATGAAGTTCTCCGTTTCGGCTTGGGCAAAAAATCTTCTGTATGTCCGGCTGTCCGGTCTACAGGTCGCACAGTATAATATTTTGAAAAAAAAAAATAGGACTTGCATGTTCTACAGCTTACAGAGCCACTAGAAAATAACTAAGAGATTACAAGCCTCCAAAAATAAGTCATCAATTCTCAGTTGTTAAGCATCACGTAAACCCATTACTCATGTTTTATCAGGTCGGTCCAATTGCCTTAACATGGGACCGGAACTGCTCACAATCGGTTATCTCGAGATAAAAAGTACCGTTTAGATGTCCAATGAACACCTTAAACAAGCGAGGATGATACAATGAGTAAATGTACTATTTTGTGCCCTAGTTAGAAAGTTGCCGGTGACTAAGTGCATTACACTTGAATGACCTAGCAGATACAATTAGGATACGTTTTGATTACCTAACGACTACTGGCGGTTTTAGTGTTAGCGGCGATTTAATTTGGCCATTTCGAACTGGGAATTAATGAGGTTAACATTTTGAAAAAAATGGAAAGAAGCTGCTTTAAATATTATTTTCAAGCATTTTATTACCTTCACCTTTAACTAAGTATGGATGTAACAATGTAATCAAATCTTGAAGGCGAATTTCAATGGATTCCATTTGGCATAACAATTTGAAACTTTGCAAATATTACCTATACAATAATTTGGTACCTACTACCTATTACCATCAAGTTGATCTCATGATGGAGCCAGAAGGTGGAACTGTTCAAAAGCTAAGAGAGCCTCGACAAAAACCTCAAATGTGCACGGATTGTCAAAAATACCAGTCTGACTTTAGTGTGTAGGCTTGTAGCAAAATAAAATAAACCATTTTCCGAAAATAAAAATTTAAAAAACCCCCCGACAAAAAATAAACTCAAGTAAAAGTAAGTTCAAATATTTTTATTTTCCAAGCGTCGTCGAGTCGGGGGACCGCTTCAGTCGCCCGACGGTCCCCCGACGCGACGACGCTTGGAAAATATAAATATTTGAACTTACATAATAAATGTGACGATAATATTTATAATAGGTTTAAAATATTATTTGTTACTTTTTGGAGTTTATTTTTGTGTCGGGGGTTTTTTTTATTTTACTTATACTTTGTCCTTTTTAAAGTGATGATCTTCAAACGGCTGATCAGGTTATGGTTACCTTACCATATACTTTCAATATCATTGAAGTAACACGGTACCAAATTTCGAATCGATAGGACATATGGAAGGTAGTCAGATCGCCTTATCAACTATTAAAGAGCTGATGATCTGCAAACGGCTGATAAGGTCATGGTGACCTTACCCTATATTTTCAATATCATTGAAGTACATTGGTACCAAATTTCGAATCGATAGGACATATGGAAGGTAGTCAGATCCCCTCATCAACTATTAACGAGCTGATGATCTTCAAACGGCTGATAAGGTCATGGTTACATTACCATATAATTTCAATGTCATTGAAGTAACACGGTACCAGATTTCGAATCGATCGGACATACGGAAGGTAGTCAGATTCCCTCATCAACTATTAAAGAGCTGATGATCTTCAAACGGCTGATTAGGTCATGATTACCTTATCATATAATTTCAATGTCATTGAAGTAACACGGTACCAAATTTCGAATCGATCGGACATAAGGAAGTTAGTCAGATCCCCTCATCAACTAGAAAAGAGCTGATGATCTTCAAACGGCTGAACAGATTTTCATGAAACATGGCTAAGAATACTCGGGTTAAAATTATCTATGACACAAAAAAAACCGCATGCAAATCGGTCCACCCGTTTGGGAGCTACGATACCACAGACAGATACACAGATACACAGACACGTTAAACTTATAACACCCCTCTCTTTGCGTCGGGGGTTAAAAACACATTATCATACATCTGCTCTCGCCTTTCGGCGCAACAAAGGCAAAACAATTAAAGAGAACACATCTCATTAGATTACGCCACTGGAATGCAGACTTGGGAGAGGAAGCATCCTTTTGTGCCAGCACTTGTGTCCACAGATCTCTGGGGCCGGCTTATGGAATCGTTGGACAAATATCAGACAACACGCATAATTACGAGAGTGTGCCACTATCAAATTTAGACAGCAAAGAACGGCTTTCAAAGTCTGATTCGGTGATTTGAATGCGGGCTTTCAAACAGAATGGTGCAAAGGTGAATAAATGTTACTGAGGTGGGTGACATTCGATGCTTGACATGAAAAATATACCGAATCATGCCTTCTCTCCATCGCACATAAATGCTGTTTAAATTTCACTAGGGTTATTAGTTTGACAACAAATAATTTGGGATCCCAAAACTAAATGGTCAATTATCCGATATGAAGAGACGAAACAGAAAATAATTCATCATTGTAGGCATTCTCGTCGATAAATTGTATACTTAATATATATTCCATGACGTGGTAAATAGTCTATTATTTAAAGACTTGCATATTTGGTTTTACGACTCGCGGTGGATTCCTTCGGAACTACGCAGTAAACAATAAACATCAAGGTTCCATATTTGCATAGTTACAATTAAAATGTACAGCGAAATTATTTGCGCATACCGCGGATGCGTATTCAGTACTCCTGACATTTTACCTTTAATAATACATGTGTATAATGATGACTAAATCACAACAGTCTTATTTAGATCATAAACATTAACAGGGGATAAAACTTATCCCTCTCTCTCTCTCTGAAGTTTATCGCAATAGTAACGCTCCCAAAGTACCAAAAAACTTTGGGTGGATCGATTGAGTGATTTTATGACTGTACATTTCGAGAGATGTTACTTTAGGCGCAGAATATAAATGTCCCACTCTGATATAGTAATTGAATTAAATTTTCGTGAGTCATGTCAACTCTGATATAACATCAACTAATGACAGAATATAATGTAGACATTACGTGTATTAAATGATTTATGTCGAAAAGGATTATAGAAACAGTATGTATCTATATTAAATTAGTAGAAAACAGTAATGATTTGAGTGATAGCTATTAATAGACAGGGCGTTTAGAGTATTAGTCCATTAAAATACCTCTTTTAAGAGAACTTAAAAGAGGTATTTTAATGGACTAATGTGACAATATCCCAAACCTAATATTTTTTGTAAACTTAGATGTTAGTACACTTCTAAGTAGTCATAAAACATCAGTGACATTGAAGGGTAGTCATATAATTGCCGTATCAAGTGCGGCGCGTGCGACGAATCAAGTGCTCGGGTTACAGTCGTTTTAGGGTCATATTGCGGTGCTACCGATACTTTAAAGCTGGAGATAAGAACATTATGTCTGATGTTTCGTATTGGGTTCGCATCCTGTTTGTTAACGATGGAGGTGAATTGGCATTGGGTCCACTGTAGAGGCACGTTACGTTACGTTGATAAAGTTCTAGCCCAGTGTTGCTTTTAGGTTTGGTATGCATGAGGTCAACTATTAGGCGCTCTTGGTTTTGATGTCGCCCTGGCTCCGTGGTTTTGTAAAGACCAAGAAACTCTTTGCATTACACAATATACCAGACGCTACACTACGTGTCTTTAGGCTATTACAATATCCAACCTCATTTACTGTCACTACGCCCACTCGTGATAAAAGTGAAAATAACGCACCACCAATTTCAAGTCCAATTTGATTGAAGACGGTCAGTGTGCACTTACGGATAAACGCATTTTCAAGTTAAGAGTCTGCAGTAAGCTCGATTCTCCATACAAACGTAGTTACGCTCTCATTTTAAAACTACGTGTTGGATTGTAACGAAACTTTGCATGCACAATGACATGAGGAATATCTATGTTGCTTCAGATATAGTAAATAAAACCAGCGAATTTAAGTTTTTCATACAAAACTTGTTATTGCTGTATTTCGTTTGTTTTATTTACTGGAACAATATAAACGAAATATAGACTATCTATATACCACATGCCATTGTATATGCAAAGTTTCGTCACAATCCAACACGTAGTTTTAAAATGAGAGCGTAACTACGTTTGTATGGGAAGGTGAAATTCGGCCGAGCTTACTGCGGACTCTTAAGAATAGAAAAGTGGACATCAGTTGACTGTCTGTGGGTCGTACAAGTTACTCACGTTGAGACGGGGGCGGTTCGGCAACTGGCGCCGCGGGCGCGCTGGCGGCTCCCTGCATGGCCCGCGAACTGCGACCACGGCGACGCCTGCACAAGAAACACACGGTCAAACACATTATATTGAAGTGAGTGACACATAGTTTGCGCACGCTAGCTGTCTCTTGTTTGACACCACAGCTTGGCATATCTCTGGTGGATCCGAAACTTAGTTCATAAACAGATTGGGGTTGTTATGGAAACCATTCATCATTATTTTAATTCAGGCCAGTAACTACGTCGGGACCGACGTATGCTTACTTTAAGACCAAAATGTATTTATTATGGTCCACAGCCACAGGGGACTTAACTTTTAAGAACATGACCTTTATTTTGCAAATCTTCAACCGCTTTATATAGTTTCGCCGAGATTCTAACACTCTAAATTTATAATGGTGCATTGCTGTAATATATATGTCAATATAGTATTGACCTGATGACGTTCTCCATTCTCGGTATACCTGAATCAAGGCATTATCTCTGTCGTGAGTGAGTCGGTGTGATCCCTTATCAGTAACGACTTCCCGTACTTAGCTTTCATCGATCGGTTCGTACATCTACTGTGAGGTGTTCAGGTGGCCACGCCTCACCCACCTCGGGTGGATAAATCTCGGATGATGTTACCTGAATCGCACCACAGGATAGTCTTCGAGTTAATTAACTCAAGACTTCGTGGCAAATGTTTTGTTCACGTAGATAGATTAAGGGTTAGCTAAGAAATTGGCAGGTGTTACTGACTAAATAAAATATCAGGGACAGGGGAGGGGAGGGTTATATCAGGGACCGAAAGTAAGTCTCTGACGCGAATTTGTCACTTTGTCCCGATCCCGCGCCAGTAAGTCACAACTCGCAACTGCTTACTCTCTGTTTTTATGTGGCAATTAACAATATACCTACAACTCAATTACTTCATTTCTGTTCTTATGTGGCATAAGCCATTTTTAAACCCTTGATGAAAATGACAGGTGTTATTACTTTAACATGATAACTTTGTATGTGTCCATCTGTGGCATCGTAGCTCCCAAATGGTTGATTCGATTTGAGTTTTAAATCCAAAGTCCTGTTTATCAAGGGGTTTCTTAGCTTGTAGTGACAAATTTAGAACAACCCGTGTCACCACAAGCTAAGAAACCCCTTGACAAACAGGACTTTGGATTTAATATCTCGATACAAACTTTCATCCACCATTTCACCCCCTCAGGGGATGATTTCCGGGATAAAAACTATTTTATGTCCTTTCCCGGGATTCAAACTATCTCCATACCAAATTTCATCTCAATCGGTTCAGCGGTTTAAGCGTGAAGAGGTAACAGACAGACAGACACACTTTCGCATTTATAATATTAGTATGGATTATAGGACAGTATCTCTGCTTCTCTCGCTCATGGTCGCCCCACGGAGCCATATGCGCGATGCGCCCATTCGCGCACACAATGCGTGCTAACAACCTGCGCGCTATGCGCACGCGCAGAAATAGGACCGCAGGACCGCGGCTAATGTCTGGACTTGTGTTACACGTATGGAATCCTAATCGGTTATGAGATATCAAGGCGAGATGATACTGTCAGTATAGTAGCTAAGTTCCTAGGGCTTATAGACAAGACTTAACAGCGAATTTGCCCACTACAGAGGAACGTGACCCGTGCAAAGAAATTAGTATGCCCTGGTCATGTTTCTTTGCAGCTTTCTTTACATAATGAGCACATTAGCTCTCTCGTCTATGAGACAAGGTCGGTGCCCGGCAGTGTGCAGTGGAGCGTGTGTAGATAAGCTAAGAATAAGATTGATAAGTCATAAACCCTAGAAGCCATCTTCTGCATTGTATACCTATTACCTACCACTAGCTGTCCTTATCCAATTTACTTGGAATTCAATGCATTTTCATCCAGATTTCTTAGTCATTTTCATCAAAAGATGGTAATAAGTTGATGAAATCTTAAGGAGTCTGCAGTAAGCTCGATTCTCTATACAAACGTAGTTACGCTCTTATTAACCGACTTCAAAAAAAAGGAGGAGGTTCTCAATTCGGTTGTTTTTTTTTTCCATGTTTGTTACCTCAGAACTCCGTCATTAATGAGCCGATTCATACATTTTTTTTTTGTTTGTAAGTATATGCTTCCAGGTGGGTCCCATTTTTTTGAAAATTCAATTGGATGATGGGATCCATGAGGAATTGAGGGAACTCCTCAATTATATTAGGCACGCGTGTAGTGATTTTGGTATTTTCTATTATAACTCGTGTATTTACATCCGGAAATCATAAATTGGTGGAGTGGAATTGATGATGAAGACCACAGATGACTTATGGAATTCCTCAATTATGTACTTAAAAGTACAAAAGTATATCACAGATTCTGATAAGATTCCGTTGAAATATCAACTAATGAAGTGCCAAGGGTGATCCTTGTGGAATTGACGGAAGTCCTCAAATATTATCGGGTCACATACAGCGATTGGGTTTTTTTCTATAATAATCCACGCATTTGCTCTCGGAAATCAGTTCATGAGGTAAATTGGAAAATAAATGTTCTCGTGGCTTGGCGGAGTACTAAATTGAAGTCGGTTAAAACTTTGTTTTTAACGTAAATTATTTTAAAACTACGTGTTGGAGTGTAACGAAACTTTGCATGTAGAATGACATGAGGTATATCTATGTCTGTAATTAGTTTATGAAGCTTCAGATAAAAAAAATACAGCGAATTTAAGTTTTTCATACAAAACTTGGTTTTGCTGTATTTCGTTTGTATTATAAACTGGAACCATATAAACTAATTACAGACATAGATATACCTCATGTCATTGTATATGCAAAATTTCGTCACAATCCAACACGTAGTTTTAAAATGAGAGCGTAACTACGTTTGTATGGGAAGGTGAAATTCGGCCGAGCTTACTGCGGACTCTTAAGTAAATATGTGTCTACCTGCATTCAAGACTAATGAAAACTGATCCAGCAAAGTAGGTGGCTCTTTCATGACCAACAGTCGCAAACTTATTGTGGTTTAATCTCAGTGATGAGGAGTTTTTTGTTACGCTTACGTCTCTGTGTAGGCATAGCTTTTTCCCATGAGATCTAAAATCTTGCAATTATCGAGAATGTAACACAATATAGATCTCCACGCGGATCGAGTGTGGCAAAGGCACCGCGGCGGCACCTTTGTAGTCCAGGATAACGCGGACAGTGTATACTAATAATATTTATTACTTATCAGCGATAAGCCTGTTCAGAAATTGTAAAAGTCAACTTATTCGTTTTTAAATGCTGTTCGATGTAAACTGGGTTATGTTGTTGGCTGGGTCTAATCCTAATAAGATCTAGAATTTCTAATTTGGGAGGTGAGGTGGAAGCGGTTTCCTAAAACTAGCGTCTACTCCAGTATATGGGAAAAACAGGCCAAGTGCGAGTCGGACTCGCGCACGAAGTGTTCCGTGCCGTAATCTATAAAAACGGCAAAAAAATCATGTCTGTTCTATGGAAGCCCCACTGCGGCTCGCACTTGGCCGGTTTTTTAGTATTTGTTGTTATAGCGGCAACAGAAATACATCATCTGTGATCATTTCAACTGTCTAACTATCACGATTCATGGGATACCGTCTGGTGACAGACGGACAGACAGACAGATATACAGACAGACAGACAGCGGAGCCTTAGTTATAGGGTCCCGATTTTACCCTTTCGGTACGGTACCCTAAAAAACGAAAAACTGAGTCGACAAAAATAATCTACTTATATATTTATTTAACCTACATACATATATACATTCACGCCTTTATTCCCAAAACGGGTAGGCAGAGCACATGAAACTTGTGTTCCAGCGCCACTTTTATTTATTTATTTATTTATACTTAAGGAATACCAACAGCTGCAAAAGCATGATATAAGTCAACATATAACATGAGTAAATTTTTGCATAACTGTCATTTTCTGTCATTTTTACATTTTTGTAACTGGTGGGTATAAAAGATCGACAAAATGTAATATTGCTGTGAGACGTTGCTAGCCCGTCGCCCTCAACACACTTCAACCCTGCTCCCTTAGTCGACTTTTACTAGACCCACGGGAAGAAAGGGGGTGGTGAAATTCTAACCCGACACCAAACGGGCAACCAAACCTATTTGACCTGCTAACAAAATTTAACGAGAATCAGTTGAGAAATGCGACCTGTAGATGAGAACAGCCGGACAGCAGGATATGGACATCCGGACATACGAAAGAATTTCGTTCGCTTCGCTCGCTCGTTCAAAGTCATCACGACAATAGCTCAAGTTAGGTGTTAAATCAGCAGTCTTCGCCCGTAGCATGAATTAGAATTCACAGTTTTAAGTTACAATACCTGTCGTAGGTAGTACTGCATATTAACTAGTACTACGTATTAAGGGACAAGAAAATCACTGTAACACCTGTGCTTATACCATATGTTTAATGTGAATAAACGACATTTCATTCACTGGGCACTCTTCGGTCTCTGCCTACCCAAATAAGATACGAGCGTTATGTATATGTAAGTTAGAGTAGTCCACAAAATGACAGACAGTGTGACTGACAAATAGTTATTTGTGCAACAAGAGAGCAAAGTTTGTTTTTGCTGCGAGTGCTGATTTTGAGTCCTGAGGAAGCGAAAGATTCTAAAATTGAATCACGAGCGTAGCGAGTGATTCAACGTTTGAATCTTGAGAGCAGCGAAGGACTCAAAAGCACGAGATGCAAATACTTTGCTCTCGAGTAACACATACAACTTTTCACCTCAGCAGTGAGAACATATTCACATTAAAAATATATCATAGTATCACGTACCTATTCGTCTCAAGATTATTCAGGAAGAAAACTTAATTAGACGTTCATTACTGCTAGTTTTAACTCCTCAGAGCCAGCCGCTCCGTTATTCAATACTAGAAAGGCGAGACAAGGCATGAGACACCAAAGGATATTTCAGTATCTATACGAGTGTCGCGTTACACTTGTAACACATCATCACTAAAAACTTACCCGTTTTTTGTTAAAATTCACTGATTTTACTAATATCTTCGAGATATTTATGAAATATATTATCATTATCACAAGGGCACACATTAGCATATTACGTGTATCTCGCGTGCACATCAAAAACTAGCCGTAGGTACTGTTGTTAAAATACTGCCCTCGTCACGTCATTGACTTCACTATATTTCCTAGTTAGATAAAGAATTGATTTATCCTAGTAGTTTTTTTTATTTAAAACTAATATCAATAACGCAAGAATGATGAATAATATACTTATACCTAAAAAAATCTGAAACAAATAACAGCGCGCAATTTTTTAAAAGGGGCGGGGCGCCGCGCTTGCGTTCGGAAACTGCATCTGTATACATTCATAAAATTTAAGATTGTTTGAAATAGAATTATTAATTAGCTAGCGTAAAAAAATCATGTTTACCTATTTACTATGAAAAATGGAGTTTATTCTGAGATCTTTTATTTAAATATTCTTCAATTGAAAATTCTTTTGTATAATTATTTTGGTAATTTAAACTTGTTAATTTGATAGTTTTCGAACGTGTACTCTTTTGGGGGTCTACTTTGAAATTTGATGGTCGAACTATGGATCGACCTACGTCTGCCCTTTTCTTTTTTCGTAATGGAATGAAAGGGACAGTGCTAATAAAGTTCTAATATTCTGAACTTGTAATAGACCCCATACATCGAAATGTCAGTGCTCCGCATCAAAATTAAAAAGCTCAAAGTAGCTCACGGAGTGAGCAAAATCGCATTTTGCACACTGTTTTCACGCAGCAAAATGTGCTTGTTCGAGCTGCTGAGGTGAAAAATCATTTGGGTAACCCCATCTGTGGTTTATAGTACCTATCATTTAGATTCGCTGCTGGTAATAATATCATAGATTTTTTTTACGCATTCTAAAGAAAAGCTTGCGAACAAAGCGAAATGTTTAACGAAAAGTCATGATTTCATCACCTCAGGGTGTTAGTAAACCAATTATAGGTATTACATGAGATACAACGCGTCTTACGCGTTTAACATCCATACTAATCCATACTAATATTATAAATGCGAGTGTGCCTGTCTGCCTGTCTGTTACCTCTTCACGCTTAAACTGCTGAACCGATTGAGATGAAATTTGGTATGGAGATAGTTTGAATCCCGGGGAAGGACATAGGATAGTTTTTATCCCGGAAGTCTTCCCCTGAGGGGGTGAAATGGGGGATGAAAGTTTGTATCGTACTACGATATAAACAAGTTCCACGCGGACGGAGTCGCGGGCAGAAGCAAGTATTATAAATGCGAAAGTGTGTCTGTCTGTCTGTTACCTCTTCACGCTTAAACCGCTGAACCGATTTGGATGAAATTTGGTATAGAGATAGTTTGGGTCCTGGGGCCTTCCCCCACTTCATCCCCTTGGGGGACGATTTCCGGGATAAAAACTATCCCATGTCCTTACATGGGATGAAGTGGGGGGGGGGTGAAAGTTTGTATGGAGCTCCGATATAAACGAGTTCCACGCGGACGGAGTCGCGGGCAGAAGCTAGTAGTTATTATCTCTCTCCTTCACGTGAGTTCTCTCATTACTATTTCTCTCCAAGTGATTTATAATTTTGATTCTGCGAATGATTTACGATGTTTACAGAAACATTAACGAGTATAATCGAATATCTTTCTAATACTCGAACATTATGATCATTTCAATCACTTGCTTCCTCGAAAATTAGTAAATGACAAGTCAACAGATTAGAAGTGCGGCAGGTGAAATGATTAGTCAACTACGTAATAATGGATGGGTTATTTTTAACCTCTGACTTCTCAACTAGATATTCATCGCAACAACAGCTTGAATAAAACAGAAAGTAAGCGGTTTTTACACGAACCATTTCCAGTCAACCCGAGACAAACAATTACGTATTACTTGTCACAATAAATATTATAATAGAACCCAAGAGTTCTAACAAGTCACGGACTAAGCAATACACAATTTCATTAAATGTCACAATGATTATGGAATCAACTTGTGCCGACACCACTATCAGTTTATCGCGAGGTCGGTTATTAGCTAAGATTGAGTGTCCATCGGAAAACACGTCTTCAGACGACAGGTTTTTTAGATAAAACGCTTAGTGCCGCGCATATACAAATTTACTGAAATTGATGTCGAATTATGTGTCCTATTTCAAATCTGACAAACTGCAAATGGGTAAAATAACTGAAGTGGCCAAAATAATTGTTATTGAAAGTATTTCATGCATAAATTCTCCTCGTATAATTGAAACGTTAACAATAAGTACGTAGGTGTACGTAGGATAAACGCTTGTTATAACCTTATGTCAATTTTAGTTTAAATAATTTCGCAAATGAATTTTCAACCTCATTCGTCGTGTCGATTTGTAACTTTGCAAGTATGTATAATATAGATGTCAATGCAATAAGTTGGCACCATTAGGTTGATCTGAGGATGGATCCAGAAGGTGGCTCTCTAATGGCTGGTAGTTAACCCTCGAATGCGCACCGATTGACCACAATGTACAGACTCTTAAAGCGTTTTAAGAGATGTACCTACTAAATTTTATCTGTAACTAAAGGTGAATTTTACATTCACTATGAGGTCCCGGGTACGAATCCCGGCAAGGGATTCTTTGTGTGGAGTACGAATATTTGTTTTTGAGATCTTTATATGTATATCGTCGTCTAGTACCCATAGTACCTAAGAGCTTTGCTTAGTTTGGAACTAGGTCGATTTCTGTAAGGTTGTCTCCAAATATTTACTTTGATTTAATTAACAAACTTTTGAAAACACATCAAAATCTCCACGGAATCAACGAAGCCGTATCACTCCGTGACAGAGTTGCCATAACAAATCTCGAGATTTGACGCAACTCCTCAATCTCGCCATTACCGCTTTTCGTGTCTCCGCTCTAAAGATAATGTACTTTAACGATAGCATTAAGTACATAATGGTTTTCTCAAGAGCACTGTATCTGATAGGAGATATATCGTTGCGAGATATGATGGAACTGATGGCTCAATCTGAGATGAAGATACGGTGTTACGACAAACTAGTTTACGGTTGGCAGGTTTGATTTGTGTTTTTCTATGATCGTCTGGTTTCTCTCGTTGTTTGTTGGTTTAGTTAGAGCGACTAGAACCTATAATGGGCGTATGTCTGATTTTTTGACGAAATCCCTGCAGATTTTCGTTGCATTTCTGGTTATTTGATAGTGGTTCCCGACCCCTACCGCATAACCAATAATTTACTAAAAAAACAAAGTTTTAACCGACTTCAATTTAGTACTCCGCCAAGCCATGAGAACATTTCCACATTTCTTTTCCAATTTACCACATAAACTGATTTCCGAGAGCAAGTGCGTTGATTATTAAAGAAAAAAACCCAATCGCTGTATGTGACCCGATAATATTTGAGGACTTCCGTCGATTCCACAAGAATCACTTTTGGCACTAGCTTTTGGTATTAGTTGCTATTTCAACGGAATCTTATCAGAATCTATGATATACTGTTATACTTTTAAGTACATAATTGAGGAATTCCATAAGTCATCTTTAGTCGTCATCATCAATGCCACTACACCAAATTTATGATTTCCGGGTGTAAATACACGAGTTATAATAGAAAATACCAAAATCACTACACGCGTGCCTAATATAATTGAGAAGTTCCCTCAATTCCTCATGGATCCAATAATACAATTGAATTTTAGAAAAAAATGGGACCCACCTGGAAGCATATACTTACAAACAAAAAAAAAATACGAATCGGCTCATCAATGACGGAGTTCTGAGGTAATAAACATTGAAAAAAAAAACAAAAATGGTAAAAAAATACAACCTAATTGAGAACCTCCTCCTTTTTTTAAGTCGGTTAAAAATGCATGCATATGATACTAAAACTTAACTTATTATATGTTGATTGCATCGAAAGGATGACTTGGATGGTTTGAACAAAAAGTTTTGTTCAATCCCGCACAATATACATAAACATACAATTTTGCGTGTCAAAATGCTTACATCCTAAATGAATGAAGTAAATACAATGAGCATTAAACTGTTCTGTTTTATCAGATGTTTACAAAGATCTCGCAACTTGTGCTACAGCATATACACAACGTTCTGTACTCTCGAGCAACTCTGTAATTTGATCCCCAGGTACATATCAACTTGGACTGTATCGGGGGTCAGACAAATGCTGGTCAGTTCGGCAATGGCAACTCGCAGCCGGATATCGGTAAACAAGCAAGAACACAATCAGCATTGAAAATACTCCATTTCCCGTATTGGTTGTTGGCGATTTCTTTGTGATCAATACGACATCGCTGGACCGACGCCCCTTAAGAGGTACCCACTTGTGTAACCTTACTGGTGCCTTAATACCTATTTATTTTGTCTTTTTCGAAGCTGCTGCTAAGCGGCCAGCACGTCTAGCACGCGACGGCCGCGACATACTCTCGATTTTTATCGCTCTATATCTCTTGTTCTAAGTGTTCTAATAAGAAAGAGACGGATAGTGCGAGAAAAATCGAGAAAGCTCGCGCGCCGTCGCATGCTAGCCGTGCTGTACTGAAAAGGTTGAGTAAGTTATAGAAGTATAGTATAGTATAGTATAGAACGGGGCATGGTTTAAAATCTCCATTCCAATTCTTATAAGAAGGAACTACCTATATATGCTTTGGAACATTCAGCACCAGCATGATATTTTTTCCCGCCGTCGCTAAAATCAAATAAAGTAAACTGAAGCTTTTTTTAGTAGAAAGGGATTTGTCGTTCCTTGCCCACTAAGAGAAAATTGTTTGGCGTTTTTATTCTTTTCTTGAAATGCTGTAAATTTTGAAATTTAGCATTCATATTTCGAGAACGAATTCTACAAGGAATTTTATAACAATGTCAATAGGTACATTACAAAATTGCTGTATTTTTTTCTTATTGGATTTCATGTTTTATTATCACGGTGGCTTAGGACGTTTCGTATAGTAAAAGATACTTCTTAATTGTTATTCAACCCTTCATTTATCTTCTGGTGAAATTTTGCAATGGGCATCATTCCAACCACCCTTTTGACGTTGTTGTAGAATATACCTGTCCTCTAAATAATTTATTTGTTTTAAAGAGACATCTTAAATTTCAGGTTTAAAAATTTTTAGACAAAAGAAAAAGAAGTTTTTTCCAACCATTCAATAAAAGTTACTGATAATATTCCAGCTTTTTCCCTGCATTTGAAACTAAGAACCACAGGTACGTTATTGAGCAAAAACATTTTTTTCATCATGTGATTTTCGTGAAATAATAAGCAAGTACCTAGGTAGGCACTATTCAATCTTTTATATTAGGATTCATGGATACATAAACTTAATTTCCGATTATTAAAATATTTGTGTAGACAGTGAATGGGCTAAAGCAAGTGGTGTTATCTTTATCAATTACAACATTTTTACTCATTTAATGTAAGTACTTACGTAATGCAAAATTGGAAATTAACAAGAACAATTTGTTAAGAATTTTTCTTATCTCCTATTAATTTTAGGCCTGCATGCGTTATAGTTAAGTAATGAATGAGATTGCGCATACTTAAATGAGGTTTAAATATTAATTAATGAACATCTTTGCTTATCAGGTAATTAACCACAGGTGTTGTTCTTTGAAACAAATCAGTATACCTAGGTAATTAATTTATTTGAAAGCTAAATTACGGGATTAAGATTATAAATTTTACCTCACAAACAGGATCCTCCTTTTTCTTTTCGGGTACAATTGTTTAAGTATTAAATAAGCCAATTAATTTACTTATTAGGCAGAACCTATATTTAAATAATATGAAATAAAACGGCGTTTTTATTTATTTATTTTTTACCTTTAAAATAAGTAACCATACTTACAGTCAGTACTTAAAAACGTTGAATCCATTTCAAATAAGATTCCTGACGGTTATCGGTTAGGTGTTCGATTTTCAAACGGATTTTGCGCGTTCCCGGTGACCTGGGGTCAGGACTTGTATTTTGTCAGCCGAGCGGCCACGCGCGGCCTACTGGTTCTTCCACAAAGAACAGGGCGACGGCCCAATGATAATTTGCATCGTAATCTAATCGAAATAGCAGCACTCACCCAATCGTGGATAATTTCGCGGTATCAGTACACGCCGAAATTCAATAAAGTCCAATTTCACCAACGCCTCAGTCCACAAAAACACATTAAACTTATTATTTGAGCACAGATTTACAGTCTTAAAATTAAAACACTATGAAATTGTTAAAAGGCACTTATTGGAATTTAATATTGTTACGTTTTGCGTCCGGAGCGCATCTTGCGCGAGCGACAACCTCACCCAGTGAGATGTCGTCTCCTTGTGATGACTTGATGAGAGTACGCACTGTCGCTCTGCTCTCGGGGGAGCAGAAGATGGCCGCCGATTGGTCGAGAGCGGCGGCCGGGCGCAAGGGGGAAACGAGAGGGCACATCTCGCGCGCGCCGCGAGTGAGCAAGACAGCTAGCGTCGTTCGTTGCGTCGCTTGGCTACGGAGATTGTCTACGGGCGCGTCGGTGGATCATTTTGTTCGAGAGCGCGATATCATAGGATGGAGATCCCGAAACGGGTGTCGTACATTATTTATCGGACTAGGTATTTTGTTTATCTAACTGAAGTTACAATAACGTACGCAAGTGTGATAAGTAGATTAATTTATATTTGTGCACAATAATTTTCGCGATCTGAAGGATTTCATCAATTTTCGTAAATAAAGTCAGGAGAACATAGGATACCTACTCGTTATACATGTTTCATGATGCAATGTATGACAAATTACTAGTTAATAATTTCACTAGTAATATATCATACATTTTGGTGTTTACCACATCTTTCTCGTATTTGTAGGACTTACGTAACATCTTGCTCTAGAAAAAAGTTAATATTAACTATTTAGTAACAAAAACAATAACCCCTTGTCTGCATAGGGTCGAATCTGGACAGAACATTTGAATGTGGGTATTATTTGAGAAACCTCATTACATTATCATATTTAACTTTTGATATAGGTACGAGAAACTTAGCACGCGTGGGGTATTGGTTAACTAATTATTCGTAATTGATGTCGTACTCGTGTATCACCCTACGCAACAAAACAAAACTACGCAAAAATTATAAGTTTAATCAATTAAATAACTGAACGATGTAAAATACGAGTAACTACCTGTTTAATTGTAATTACGAGATTAAATATAGGTATTTAAATATGATAACCATGAAAGGATATTCGATATATACATTTAATTTAAATTATGTAGAATGCGTTTAGGTGGTACTGTAGGTATTGTAGGTAGGTTTCGTGTCGTGTTCGTCTAGTGAATCGTGGTGCCATCAAAAACGGTTGAGTAGTTATTGCTAGAATTTGCCACCAAAATTATACTGGATGTCATCGCCGCCACGCGCCACATCTTTTGTTGTCAAGTGACAACAAAAGATGGCGCTGTTGCGTATATACGACTTTATCCAATCGGTTAGTCTCAAATTTGGTCTGCGGGTCAACTGAACTCCATCAAACTTTTTTATACGTTTCATATGGTTTGACGGAGTTTAGACGCCAACAAAAAACTGGAGAATGACCTACTAATGGCTAGAAGAATATGCGTGAAAATTGGTGATGTTCTCCATCGCGCAAAGTTTTTAATTTATGTTGTATAAATACAGTTTCCTTCAGGTTCTCCTTATTATGTCTCTGACAACATCAACGAATTTCTACATTCATAATATCAGTGTGATGTAATTTGCATTTGGTACGTTTCCTTGTAAACAAACCTACCTACCTACGTCACCTGCCAATTACGGATTTTTCAGAGCGCGCGTAAGTGTACGTCCATAAACGATTGCAGGGAAAATTCAGAGTAACTTACCTATAAAATACTGATGTTGTCGTCGATATTCAAACTCCCGGGGGTACTTCCACACCGATCTTACATTTAGCTTAAATCTAACTTTAGTAGGGTCAGGTTGCCCCAAAAATGTTTACTGGAAGTTTACCGAGGCTCCCGGCAAAGGAGTTACTAAGCTTTTTGTGCCTAAGTTAACGAGCGAGCGAAGCGAACGAAGTTCTCCGTGTCAGCTTGGGCCAAAATTCTTTCATATGTCCGTTTGTCCAGCTGTTCTCCTCTACAGGTTCTCAACCGATTCTCGTGTTTTTTTTGAGCAGGTTTTATAATTATAAAGCAGGTTTTAAAAACTACCTATATAATTAGTTTTTCGTAAAAACATAAATCCCATAAAAAAAAATCCATGTAAAAAAGAGGCCAAGTCTCGAAACTCTTCCACCGCAAAAAGTTGTGAGATATTTGGTAGTACCAAGTCTCAGGCATTCTTATTATTCTTTATTTGCTAGCTAAATAAAATTTTGCAACTTGGCAATCACACAACTTTACTGCATTTATGAATTTTTGCATACCTAAAACTATGTAGTAACTATTGTGTGATTGCCAAAAATTTCATTTAGCTTGCAAATAAAGAATAATAAGAATGCCTGAGACGTGGTACTACCAAATATCTCACAACTTTTTGCGGTGGAAGAGTTTCGAGATTTGGCCTCTTTTTTACATGGAATGTTTTAATGGGATCTCACTTCTTTTTGTAGGTTATTAACCCATTCTTGATTTTTTGCCCAATTTACTGCAAATATAACTTTGTAATCCTATATGTTTATATGGGATTACAATTTATGCAGTCGGTGTACATCTAGAAAAATGGACTTAAATTGCAATTTTTTTTAGCGTCCCCTTGATTTATTCACTAAACACTAATTGTATTCTATATTTGAAGATTCTATGTCTGCTAAAAGTGCCTTAGACTTTTGATGATCGGTGAGTCAGTCAGTGAGTGACAAAATTAAGAAATTAGTTATAAATCTTAAACCGCTGGTTCAAATTGAATGAAATTTGAAATATATCGTGTTTATACAATGCGTGCTTGGTTAATGAAAATGCAGGCTTCTAGTTTTATCCACAACGAAGTTATAGGGGGGTCGAAAATGGCCTGAACTGCTTCGAGAAAAGGATGGTACGGCCGTGCCGCTGTTTTGCTCGACTTGGCGGGGGCACTGCCGTGCCCCCAGATAAGTAATTATGTCAGGATCGCGAGTTTTAAGGAGAGCCACTAGAACAACTAGTGAAATAAAACTTGGGTAGGTATTTTCGTATTTAAATTGAAACTCATAGATGGGCATAGTGTTAACAATGCTATTGTGCTGAACGAGTATTGTCTATACGGTACAAAAACGGATTTGAAATGATTCACAGTTTTCGGAATTATTCCTTTTAAAGGTTTATCTACAATTGACGTCACAGGAAGGATAAAAGGTAAAACGCGTTCATTGGCCTGTTTCACCCGTTTGCTAACTTATCTCGGAAATAATATTGTCCAGTTTCCGCCATTATTACCTACTCATTACATAATTGAACGAGGCCGCTCAGCTCGGAAGAAGTTCTCCGTTTCAGCCAAAATTCCTTGGTATGTCCGGATGTCCTCTTCAGGTTGCGTCAGACGATTCTCGTGAAATCTAAGTATGGGGAACAAAATTTATTGTTTTTTTTTTCTATTTTTGTTTGAAAATCTTAATGCGGTTCACAGAATACATCTACTTACCAAGTTTCAACAGTGTTCTTATATTTTCGGTAGTTATCAGTCTTAGCAAGCGGGGCTAAAGTAGTACATTTAGCCTCTAGGGAATAGTAGATTGTATGACAAGGGGCTAAAATGAGCCATATTACCACGAGATGGCTATTTTCCCGAGCGAAGTGAGGGAAAATTGTTCGAGTGGTAATATGGCTTTTAGACCAGTTATACACTACTTTTCACTTCTACTGCGAGAAAAAGTAGACATATTTATGATTTTTAAAACATTTAATTTGACCAATCAAAACACTTCACCGTATTAAATCCACTAATCACAACTCAAAAAACATCTGTATTTGCTATCAACTAACTAGAACAGCTACATATTCAAATCGACCAATCAGAAAACAGAATTCATGTCAAACATTAGGTGTTTTTAATCTCCAAATCACAAGCATTAAAAAAAACGCCTCTGAACGTCAATAGCCGCGTCCAAATGTTCAAGCGTGATTCACTACATACTTGGCATAAGCTTTGAGATTGAGCGGGATAGACTGCTGTCTATCTCGCTTTAGCTTATGCCTCGTATGCTGTCCCCCGCGCTCAGCCGTTTGGACGCAGCTAGACGGTGAGAGGCGTTTATTCGTGGTGTCGATATTTTGTATCTGTGTCAATGCAGTTTATTAAAAAAAATATGCCGCCAAATTGAACCACCTTTTCGCCGTGATTTTATTATTGATTATGGGTGGATAATCTTCGTTTTTACTATTTTCTCGCAGTCGAAGTGAAAAGTAGAGTGTATATATCTGGTCTAAATAAAAGTCATATTACCTACTCCTCGAACAATTTTCCCTCACTTCGCTCGGGAAAATAACAATTTCGTGGTAATATGGCTCATTTTAGCACCTTGTACTATTTATTTCATTTGAAAGAAGGTGCTCCCAGAATAATATAATAGGCATTTTAAAATAAATAAATATGTACAAATGGGATTAAATTTCAAACGTAGTCCAGAAATTATGTTTGATGATTTAATCTGAGTGTAGATATGCACGTAAAACTGTGCGATACGCTGATCCTGTCTAAACTTAACTGTGCGGATACGGTATATGGCAACTGCTTACTTTCGCGAACTAAGAAAGTTACAACGGCTACAAAATGCATGCTCACGCTTTTGCTTCCCGACACGATCCCATATTACCCCGTATCTCATCACTAATAAACTTTTAAATATCTATGAGTGGTCGACGTACACTTCACTTTGCCACGCTATTATTTGGTATTTTCCACAGTAAGGAACCCGCGTATTTGCATAGTAAGTTGATATTCTACCGGTGGCGAGCGAGGCGTATTCCACGACTGGTTTGCCCAAGGCACGATACCGCTGCATTTCGTGGCAGCTTTCGTTATGCCGCCACGAAATGCTGGAATAACCTTCCACCACCTATCAACTGTTAGTACGTAGTACCTATCAAGTGTTAGTGGGTTCAAGTCCAAACTGAAAAAAAAACACTTAATAGCTCAACAAGGTATTGCTGTCTAAGGGTAGGATATCCAAAACACCATTATTAGCTAGCATTACTAAAAACCATTAGCCGCAATTTAGTTAACCACTAATTAATAAAATTATATGTATAATATAGGTACTTTTACTGTTGTAACATTATAATGATATTTACTTGTATCATCTGACACAAGTCTCGCACAGTACGCTGTCCCGCACAGCCCGCTGGCTCCACAGAAAACCAGCGCCGTTGATCACGCTAGCCGTCCGTGCCAACTGCATTGCTGAGTGGAGGCCATTTCAGGCCAACATCCCGATCTACTTCTTCGATATTTCGAAGACTGATACCTACCCCACTAGATTATTATACCTATATAATTAGGAATTATTATACTGAAACGTTGCCCCCCCCTCATATCGTCATTTTTAGGGTTCCGTAGTCAACAAGGAAAGGAATTCATATTCATTTATTCGTAATTGTCAATATTACATGTCAGAATGTTTAGTTATTAAAAGAAGAATAAGTTTCTGTCAAAAATTTCATTTTTAGTACAAGCTTTTATTGCCGACTGTACTTTTCTTTATACCGTCCAACTACTCATTGAGACGCTTCTAACGAGCCTAAACTCGATGGGGGTTATGTGGTTTTATTACCGAGTTCCTATGGCCAACTTCCAGCTCCATCATCAGATCAGCTCCACGTCATCATTATATTGCATTGTCACGCGATTTGCATATTCGTGCAAAATTTCAGCTCAATAGGAAACCGGGAAGAGGATCAAATTTAACTTGCAAGATTTGATTATAGACAGACAGACAACGGGACAGGTGATAGTAAATAAAAGCTTGTAATATAATAATATTAGCATTACACAAAAAGTGTCTATAACAAGTTAATAAATAATATAATAGTTAATAATTATTATTTTAAGTCATCAACAGAACAGTATTTAAATTAAAACATTCACACAATATTCATAAATTCGTCGTAGCTATAGAATGTGTGCTCGAGGAGCCATTTTTTTAGTTTTCTTTTGAAAATCATTAGGGACGGGGCCGACGTGATTGTCTCTGGCAACTTGTTGTACACGGCTGGCCCCATCACGTTTGTCACCTTTCCGGATTTGGCCAGTCGTCGTTTCACTGGGAGAATTTTATTAGGGTATCGCAGCAACCGAGATGAATCCGCGCGCTTTTTGTACTCGCTTAAGTGGGCGTAGGTTTAGCATGCAATCTGTAAAATCACGATTGATGGTAGTGTCAGTATGCCAAGTTCTTTGAAAATAGGCCTCGCAGAGGCTTCCTGTCTTGCCCGCACACAGATCACACGGCCCTTTTTTGGAGTCTGAAAATACGCTGACAGTCGGCGGCGCGCCCCCACATCTCCGCACCGTTTCGCCATGTCCTTCTGGCCGTCCGTTCATCCATCTTTGGCTTAGCTCAGTAACCCTTACTACTAGAAAACGGTGATTCGTACTACATAAATCAATCACGCCGACGAAACAGTACAATCAAATCTAGAAAAAAAAAATATTTGGGGTGCCTCCCCTACCCTAAAGTGGGGATGTATTTTTTTTTCGATAAACCCACATATCGCTATCGCTAGATAGCTTGTTCAAAAATATTATGGGTTTCTAAAATCTATTTTTTAATTTAATTATTCGTTTGCGAGATATTGTACTTTAAAGCCCAAATTTTGGTTCGATGTGAAAAAAATCATGGCAGTAGTACATATCCTATACTATTAAACGAGCAATATTTGTATATATTTGAAATCGCGTTCTCGAAAACGGCTCTGATAACGATTTCAATGAAACTTGGTATATAAGGTTTTACGAGGGCGAGAAATCGATCTCTGGGTCTCATGTCTGGGCAAAATTCATTTTCTCCGTATTTTCACCCGAGCAGAGATCGGTGGCTCAGGTAATAATTAATTTAAAAGGAAAACTATCACGGACAAGTAGGCATAAGTATTTAGTTAGCGAGTAATAGTCGACCAACTTAATGTGTACTTGTTATGGCAATTTTCGTACAAATTCAGCCGACGCAACCGCACCGCACCGCACGTCGATGTAACTAAGACAGACAAACCTAACCTACCTTTTTGTTACGGAATCCTAAAAATACATATTTTCCAGTTAGATTCTTGTAAAATGCTAATAAGATTTTTTACCCTGATTACCAATACCATCACACATTGCCCACATTGGGTTAAAACCTTGTGTCCGACCACGTTCGATGCTTGGCGCACAAAGGGTTAAAACTCGAACAGACGTAGACGGTACGTACTGTCAATTGTGGACAAGGGGTTTGAAACGTAACCATGAACCTCCTCCGGAAGATACGCTGTATTGATGTGTGACTTGTATTGATCCAGTATTTAAGCCATGTATAATCAAATAATCATCATTTTCTCGGTAACGCAATCTAGCAAGATCGATTTTTCAAAACAGTAAGCCATTTTTAACCGACTTCAAAAAAAAGGAGGTTCTCAATTCGGTTGTTTTTTTTTTTTTTTCAATGTTTGTTATCTCAGAACTCCGTCATTGATGAGCCGATTCGTAAAATATTTTTTTTGTTTGTAAGTATATGCTTCCAGGTGGGTCCCATTTTTTTGGAAATTCAATTGGATGATGGGATCCATGAGGAATTGAGGGAACTCCTCAATTATATTAGGCACGCGTGTAGTGATTTTGGTATTTTCTATTATAACTCGTGTATTTACATCCGGAAATCATAAATTGGTGGAGTGGAATTGATGATGAAGACCACAGATGACTTATGGAATTCCTCAATTATGTACTTAAAAGTACAAAAGTACCTATATCACAGATTCTGATACGATTCCGTTGAAATAGCAACTAATGAAGTGCCAAGGGTGATCCTTGTGGAATTGACGGAAGTCCTCAAATATTATCGGGTCACATACAGCGATTGGGTTTTTTTCTATAATAATCAACGCATTTGCTCTCGGAAATCAGTTCATGAGGTAAATTGGAAAAGAAATGTAGAAATGTTCTCGTGGCTTGGCGGAGTACTAAATTGAAGTCGGTTAAAACTTTGTTTTTAAAGTAAATTATCTATAACCTATATACCTACAGGCGTACGAAATAAAATAACAGTAGGTATAGGATATGTTTAGGGTCTTCAAGATAGAAAGGTAATTAAGGTAAACGTCCTAGTCTCCGAGGCTGCACTATTATGCCACGGGCACTTTATTTATGCCAAAGCAATATGGGTTAAATTAGAACTAAGAGGATTTTTCTTCATTCGAATTTAAGCTTTGTCACTTTGACATAAAGTGCCAATTTCATACACTAGGGCAACGGAACGTCGAGGGCTTAGGACGTTAACCTTATCACATGAAGATACATACAAACACCCAAATATTCAAAAAATCAATACATTATCGTCCTCACATCTCCGATCACCTCTAGTATCGGTCAAATTTCGAGCTCCCGTAACAAGATCATCGCAAATACTACGGAGTGTAAACGCGCTTGTGACTTTTAGTTCCGAGCGGGACTTGCCCGTGCGCATCTGTCAACACGTGGCGTGGTCAGCCTACCACAAATCGTTTCCACTATCGTGACTTAGCCAATATAATTTGACCTCGAGATTCGTGATAAATAATTACAGTATGGGGTTCTTCAAAAAAGGGGTGTATATATTCTTAAAGGGTCGGCAACGCGCATGTAACACCCATGGAGTTGCAAGCGTCCGTAGGCTACGGTAACCACTTACCATCAGGACGGCCGTTAGCTTGTTTGCCACCGAAGTAGTATAAAAAAAACTACACAGTTAAGAAGAGGTCAGGCACTCGTATATTATCAGTTGGCCCGATTGTGAATAGCACCGTTGGCCGTTCGTTTCCTTGTCAATTGAGGCGATAAGCAGTGTTTGCTTCGGTTTCGGCTTTGAATTTAGATAGAGATAAGCGAATGATTGAATTAAGGGTTTTTGTGGTTTACAGCTATGATTTTATTCAGTGGATTTCGGTCTTGAATCTACTCTAATTGCTTAGGTATAGCTAGTAAGTAGTTATATATTTATCTAAGTATACCTAACTTAACTCGGATTCTACCACAAGGCCGTAGTCAGAGCGGCTACTATGAGACGCCAACTTCGTTCGTTTGTTCTTCTCTGTTCGTTCGTCTATCTCCATCTCTGTCGCACTTGCTTATCCAAGCGACAAAGAGAGGGATATTGCGAACTACGACTTTCTATTTTCGAATTTTTCGACGAAGTTAGCATTTCATAGTAGCTGCCCTGAGAGATGAGGGAGCTGGTTCGTGCTGAGCCACTCTGACGCTATACAACCTCGACTGCGTACCGGGTGAGCGCTAATACAACCACGACCTTCATCAGTATCAACCATAGCACACGCGCTGTTGCACGTAGGCCTCTTCCCCCGTCCAGAACGAGGGGTGATATAAGATTTATAAGAGTTTATTTATTTATTTATTGAAAAAACAGGTTACATAACATTACAGTGTAAGCACCAATGCGTCATGAACCGAACAATGTTTATTTAGACGGCGAAACGGCGTGGCCCCGTTGCGTCGACATCTCGGGTGTTGGATTTGGTAGGTTGCCCCGGAACCGACGAAACACGACACCTTTCGGCCAGAAATCAGCACACGCGATGGTCTCCTGGAGCGGCCGCGGCACGCGCACTACAAAAGAGCTGAAGTGCACGTAGTGCCGGGCCCGCAGCTGGTGCACCCTCAGCGAGTAGCCGGTTTTCTGGCGAACATACTGCGTCACTTCTTCAGCGGTGGCAGTGTGAGTTATAAGTTTAGCATGTGTATCTGTAGGTGTCTATGGCATCATAGGTAGCTCCTGAAGCTGGTTGAACCAATTGATTTGAGCGCGGTTTTTCAAATCGATATTTGGTCCGTCGAGATGGTTTTTAGCCATGTTTGTTGAGTTTATTGTGCCATAATTTTGAATCCTGTGGTTCCCCCGTGCAGCCACTGCCAGCATTCCTCGAATTGTAGGTACATAGCCATATTAGGTACTTGGATGTTTTCAATAAAGAATAATATCTCACCATGACATTAATTGATATTCGATATCACGTAAACAGATAAGATATGAACCTTTGTCTGCGGGGTAGAAATATTTTCTTATGAAAAATCGGAAAGTATGACGTCAATGAAGATTTAGAACGATAGCAGTGAGTTCCAAGCGAGATACCAACTTAGCTTGGATCTTACATTCGATTGTAAATGGTAAGACTTAATCATTTTCATCACGCTGAAATTACTATACTCAGAACGCATATTAAATTGAAATATCGATCAAATACTCACATCTGCAGTCCATTAGGCTGTGAAAAAAACAAACTTCTATGTGAACGCGACCAAAAGATCCTTCACATCCACGGTGATTGGGACAAGGTGGTCGGTTGAGTGGTTGGGACACAGTGTTGTTGTTGGGACCGTAGGTTCTCCAGCACGTCTATATCGTCAGAGAGATGGATAGTAAAAAGTGAACTTTGTAGGTATCTCCTGCAGGTCGATCACGTAACGCATTGTACGTACGTGAGGCATATCTAAATGTCAATATGTATATGCAACAATTACAGTTAAATTGTCGTAACGCGCGTTCGAAACTTTACGTGATCACCCCCTGACGTACGGACAATCGTTTCATTCAGACCGACCTGCTGAGATATATCAGGTTGGATTTTCGGTCTCTGCCACCTATCGCTTTATTATTTATTCGCGTGTTTCCTTGTCCTTTGATGGAACTAAATGAAGGATTCGAAATTGATTTGAATGTTTAATATCTAACTCCTCTTTCCCCTTTTCAAGATTTATCGTTTAAATAAGAAATCTTAGATTTACGTTATTGGACAAACAAGACTAAATCTTATATCTCGGCGTTGTCGCTTCTATAGTCCCGTATCTTATTGTATTGTAGGTACTTATTTAGTAGTTAATCTTGTTATTGATACTGATTAAGGCTGGCACGTACTGAAATTTGGATTTCTTATCGGCTATCATTCCAATGGCTATCATTTTAATGGAATACTGATACTTAGGAAGATTTTCGATACAAATAAGTAATAATGAAAAACAAAAATGCTACAAGCTTTAAAACCAAAGTATTTCCTTGACTTTCTGGCTCCATCATCAGATCAATTTGATGGCAGGGACCATATTAGTCCTACGTACTTATAGTATATGTGGTAATAGTAGATTGTATGACAAGGTTCTAAAATAAGCCGTACTACCACGAGATGGTTAATATATATTAAACTCTTCGTTACTAATCTATTGACAGACAGCGCACAGCCTAAACCGCTAGCGATATAAGCATGGAATTTGGAACATGTTCTTTACAGTACGTGGACGTGTACTAAGAAAGGATTTTTCGAAATTCAACCCTTAAGGAGGTGAAATAGGGGTCGAACCGTTGTATGGAAATCGTTCATTTTGAAAGTTATAGACTTGAATCTTTGTATGAAAGTTTCTTACTAAAAAGCCAAACAAATAATTTAACTTTGCTATAAAAAATCATCCCCTAAGGGGGTTAAAAAAGAGTTGAAAGTTTGTATGGGAAACATGTCGTTTTTAAAGTTAGCCATTTAAAACTTCGGTCACAAGCTCCTAATCTACAGTCAAAAACATTGATAAGGGATATTTTTATAATTCATCCCTTGAAGGGGTTAAGATAGGGGTTGAAAACTTGGAAGTTAACATAAGTAATGTGTGATTTTTAATGATAAACTGTGGATAGAAACAAGAAAGCAGGACAGCAGGTTTTTAATACGTAGCTCCTGAATATATATTTTTAAACTTGCCCCCTAAAAGGGTGAAATAGGAGTTGTATCGAGAAGAAGTTCTTTTAAAAACCTAGAAATATGAAAGTTCGTATACGTTCTTTATTTATAAACCACTAGCTTCCGCCCGCGACTTCGTCCGCGTGGACCCGGGATAAAAACTATCCTATATTTTAATCCAGGCTATAAACTATCTTCGTGCAAAATTTCATTCAATCGGTTCAGCCGTTTAAGCGTGATTGAGTAACAAACATCCAAACATCTAAACTTTCGCATTTATAATATTAGTAGGATATAATTGACATAGTGTTTTCATCAAAATTGATTCCCTAGGGGGTAGAAAGGCCATATATGAAAACATAATATGAGAGTTGAAACTCTGCGCATAGGGTCCTTGTTAACCCCCGACGCAAAGAGGGGGGTGTTATAATTATAAGTTTAACGTGTCTGTGTATCTGTGTATCTGTGTCTGTGGTATCGTAGCTCCCAAACGGATGGACCGATTTGAATGCGGTTTTTTTTGTGTCATAGATAATTGTAACCTGAGTGTTCTTAGCCATGTTTCATGAAAATCTGTTCAGCCATTTGAAGATCATCAGCTCTTATCTACTTGATGAGGGGATCTGACTATTAACTTCCTTATGTCCGATCGATTCGAAATTTGGTACCGAGTAACTTTAATGACATTGAAATTATATGGTAAGGTAACCATGACCTGATCAGCCGTTTGAAGATCATCAGCTCTTTAATAGTTGATGAGGGGATCTGACTACCTTCCGTATGTCCGATCGATTCGAAATTTGGTACAGTGTTACTTAAGTGATATTGAAATGATATGGTAATGTAACCATGACCTGATCAGCCTCACCTAACTGTATGTACTCATTACTACACATACATGTAATTGATGAACGATGTTTGCGTACGAACCGCGTTCCCGCCGAATTGCGGAAACCGTTCGAAATTCATTCACGAACGCGACCGTTTACAAACATGGCCGCCGACGGAAAAAATAGTTCGACGGGACGTTGGGGCAAGTTTACTAAATATAGACTTGCCAAATCCTTTACTACAATAGTCTATCTTCGATGTTGAGGCGCGCCGCGCGGGCATAACAATGTGAAGCATCCTGGGTCCGACGAGGAAGTGACGAGATGTGCATATCTGTAGTTTCACTTGTCTACTGAATCAGACATCGTACAATATTTAGCCACTCATGAACCCATTTCATTGACGGTCGACCTTAGCCTCGAGTATTTTCCGATGTCACGTAACGCTCCAAACGCGCGTTATACTCCAGGCAAAATATACGGTTTTGAAAAACATTAATTTATAATAGCGTTTTTTTTGTTAATTTCATTTTAAAATGTTATTCTAAGATGATTTATTCAAGAGTCCGACAAACTTTCCACCCGGAAGTAATTATGTAGATTTAAATGAAGCATGCATTGTCTTTTTTTGTACGATTTATCTAGAATATTATGTAAATGAACCAAAATAAAGACAAAAATATTTATTAATATTTATTCTGACTTTTTACAAGCTAGTTTTTTTGATATCTGAAATTTTGTCGGATTTTGTCGCTGGGTACCTAACTATTTAATTGTTATTTATCCGTTACACATAAAAAATAAGCTATTATATTTATAAATTATATCCGAAATTGTCATTTTTTTTATTCAAGTTGTCAGTTCATTGACTGGACTATTGGGACAATTCAGCTGTATTTTTTCCATATAAAAAGTGACATTTAGATCTACCTGACGCGCGTAGGTACAGTCGACTACAAAGAGATCGATACGACCACAGTTACAAAAATATGTGTACACGACTCTATTGCCTTAACATTAAGGTCGTGTATACATATTTTTGTAACTTTTGCCGCATCTATCTCTCTGTAGTCGACTGTACAATGCGTTAGCAAACGCTGAGCCCCGAACTTATTGTGGCACCTAACCTAAGTACCTACATTTATTTCTAGTTTTTAATTTTCTCGAACGATTTAGTGTTTTTTTTGCGACAGTAAGTAAATCTTTTTATTTTTTTATTTTATCTAAATGTCAAATTGTATATTAGTAAATGACAGTTGGACTGTCCTAACGAGCGTTCGGAAAGTTACATAATTACGCCTCTGGTCCACTTTCGCGGATCCATTTTCTTGTTCCTTCCTTTAAATTGCTAGCAAATAGTACTGACATTTCATGAACGCAACCAAATGCCATCAAATAAAGTTCTGGAATCAAATACCTACCTAAGAAAACCACAAACCTTTTCGGTTCAAACACTACCTAGCTCCACAGCAGCAGCAATTATCGTACAGTTAGTCACGGTAACCACTTAAATAAAAACAAACCGGGAACAGTAAAATGAAAACGATTTATTCTCTACGGAAAGTGAAAGAAAGCCGCCTTGGTCGATACATCATTTTCATCACGCGAGGGCGCGGAAGCGCGCGAAATAGAATCTTAACTTTTTTCTTAGCGAGCGTGATTGCTCGTTAGAAATTCCTACCGGCCAGTGTCAGTTACCGTTGGCTGGGGTTTTTCTGCACTAATAGTATTAGTGAAGCTGTTTGTTTTTGTTGCTAGCTTAAATTTAACATGCTTGTAGTTAAAATTGTCCGTTGAATTTGTGATCTATTAGATTAAGTACCTACCGCTAGCAGGAGTCCGTTTGAGTCGTAATTTAATATGAGCACTAGGAAGGTACTGCTTAAAAATCGGCTCAAACAACGACAAAACTCATAGAGCCCAACGTCATAGCAACTATTTAAAACATCTATGCAAGTCCGTGCAATTCCGTTCACACGAATTGTGTCTCTGACGAGCAGTGATCGTAACTTTTGTAGTAATTTTGGTGCAGCGTAGTGTTATTCGGAATTGGTATGAAGAATGCTTAATTAGCGTTAATAACGTTAATATTAACCTTAATTAACAATTTTGATTGATATTGTCTATACCAATTCCGTTAACAACACTACGCTGCATCACTGCTGATGAGTTTGTTTCAAAAGTGGAATTTGTCATTGACGATAGGTATCTGTGACACTGGTAATCCCTCTTCAAAGTACTACCTGTTAATGTGATTACAATTTTCTGTCAATTTTTAATGCAGCCTTTTTTTAAGTCGTCGGAGGATGACCCTGAAGAACTGCCATACACATTTACAAATTTAGCCTAATGTAGCTGCAGCCAGGTAGTTAGTTCTAATTCTCCTTGATATAATAATGTACCTAGATAGAAACAGCTTTATTTTTTTTTCAAACTCACCCTCAAAGTCAAATGGACTGATCGCCCAACAGTAGGTCAAATGTACCGACGAGAAATTTCCAAAGTCGCGAAACTTTCCGTGGAGAGTTCTCAGTCATTTTATATCATTATCCTTACAAAATTAAATGCTGCCTTCAGAGAACTTCCTAAACGGACACTTGCCTTAAGTTCTCGTGAAATTTTCCAGAAATTTCTCAGTATTTTAGTACAAGAAAAACAAACGGGCAAATCTGCGAGTTTGACAGCTAGCTACACCTACAATTACGCCGGTGAGCACTAACATGAGAGATTGTTCTGGCGTGTGCCGGCCTTCTATTGTGCAATAATTGTACTAGTGCAGTAATGAGCAGATTGCAGCTGATGATGAGATTATTCGCTTTTTCTGAGTGTTATGCTTCTAAACGTAATTGAACGTACCATATAGTTTAATATAGTAATATAGTACCTAATGACAGGTCTTATTTTGCATTTTAGGTCACGGAAATATTGGAATCAGCATGCAAGTAATGCCATGCCACCCCATCGAGTACTTCCTTCTGACTACAACATTAGATCAAAGTAGTGTCGTATTTTGGGCGTTCAGCGTCTTAGATAAATTCTTTATTTTTAACCTTAAGGTTAAAAATAAACTTTAGGGCTTTAGGATTTGATCTTGAAAATCTGCAATCGGGGTTAACCCCGATTGATGATTTTCAAGATCAAATCCTATGTCCCTCGTATGTTCTCCTAGTCCGTTGTTTACCCCCATTTGACCATCTAAACTATCCTATTTCCTGTCCCAGATCGAAAAGTATCTTAATTATCGACACTATAAACAGACAGACAGAGTTTCGACCGCACTTCTAATATATGTATATGAATATTATAATTGCGTATTAAATCAAATAAACGTATTAAGTCGTTAATCGTAGCTGTATTAAATTCTTACACTCTATAAAAGTGATCTGTACAAACAAATCTAGCAAGTACTTCTAAGATCAAACACTTGGAGGTCACCCATCCCGCTACATTCTATCATTTGGGCACATATTTGTTTGCGATATCGCTGCTCTTGTCGGGTCAATATTGTCATTTCGTATTGTCTGAAGCGGTCAATGACCCGGGTGCATCGCGCGAGAATAATATATAGAAAACTGTCATATGAATAATGCGATCTAGGAAAATCCAGTATGTGTGACTAACAGCTCAATCCGACTTGATTTTAAACGGTGATATGCCGAGTGCAGTGCCACGATTCCATTTGTCTTCATTGATAAAGGATATCCCTAGTAGGTGTATCGGTTGGTTTCGTGTTTTGTTATTCTTATTTTGAAAAGCAGTGTCATTTTTAAAAGACTAAGCTTTAAGTAGTTTCTTATACTTAACACGTACATACAATCTGGATCGTGACGCGTTACTGAGTACTCGTATTTGGGCTTGATACATACTCAAATCAGAAAAATAATACCCTTAATGGATTAAAGGATCATCATTTAATTATACAATTTAAATTATCGTCATAATACACGTACGACTCTAAATATTAGTAATACACAAAATGTTGGTCTTCTGCAATTTGTGCAGGTTCAACATCAGGACATTCCAAGTTCATTTTCATTTGTCATACTCTGAAAGCAGGTTATGTTTTATTGAAAAAAAAAACCCGGCCAAGTGCGTGTCGAGCCACGTGCAGTGAAGGGTTCCGTAGTTGCCTGTCTGTCTTAGTTACATCGACGTACGGTGCGGTGCGTCGGCCGAATTTGTACGAAAATTGGCCTTTTCAATTACACATTAAGGTGGTCGACTATTACTCGGTAACTACTTATGCCTACTTGTTCGTGATAGTTTTCCTTTTAAATTCATTATATGTACTACTACCACGAATTTTTTCACATCCCCAGTTGTAGCCAGACTCGAACTAAAATTAGGGCTTTAAAGCCCAATATCTCGCAAACGAATTACTGATTTGATGGTTTTAGAAAACCCATAATATTTTTGAACGAGCTATCCAACGATACCCCACACCATGGGCTTGACGAGAAAAAAAAATACATCCCCGCTTTAGGTGCAGGGGAGGTACCCTAAAAAAAATCTTTTTCAAATTGTATTGTACTGTTTTGTCGGCGTGATTGGTTTATATACCCACGCCGAATTGCAGTTTTCTAGTTGTAAGGGTTACTGAGATAAGCCGAAGACGGACAGACAGATGGACGGACATGGCGAAACTATAAGGGTTCCTCGTTGACTACGGAACCCTAACGAGTCGTGTCATCATCATCATATCATTAAATCAGCCGAAAGATGTCCACTGCTGGACATAGGCATACAGTCGTATATTTCCCTTATATCCGAAAAGGTCTCGGGTGAAAAGTACCCAATTTTACCTTTGAACTATTAACGTTCTAAAATCAGTTCAATTTCAGTTTGACGACCTCAGTAGCCTAGTTGGTAGTGACCCTGCCTACGAAGCTGGAGGTCCCGGGTTCGAATCCCGGTAAGGGCATTTATTTGTGTGATGACCACGAATACTTGTTCCTGAGTCATGGATGTTTCCTATCTATTTAAGTATCTATATAAGTATGTATATCGTGGTCTAGTTCCCATAGTACAAGCTTTGCTTAGTTTGGGACCAAGTCGATTTGTGTAAGATTGTCCCCAAAATATTTATTTATTTTATTATTTAATTGGTTCTTGTTAATAAATCCTTTTAGGGACATCTGTTCCACGTCAACATGTAACGCTAGATTTTCTGTTTCTTATGTATTTACATGCAACTTTTCACTTAAAATATTTATTTAGGAACCCACTTGTTCTGCAGGAAATGTTGCGTTGTGTTCCTGGTAAAGTTAGGGGCACCAGAGCTCCCGAAGATGTACTGTGTCCATGGATAGTGAAAGATTGATGAACCGCAATCGCGGTTTCTGCTTACCACCAGGCACGCTTGATTGCAACAATCGTGATATTAAAAACAATATCGCGCTTGCCTCAAGTGCTCTGTAAACATATCTCCTCAGATGAGCCTCGCAACACAGCTGTGCACACATAGACAAACATGTTTTGATTCTGCCACACGTCATTAACCTTACTAGCACATAGTCAACACTTTGCCTATTATTGCAGTGAAAATACAATGTACTTACACTGTTGCAACCGGAGCAAATAGATAGGATTTAAAAGCAGATTCAGTTACGATTCTTGGAAGTAAAGAAATTATGACGAACGAGTTTGTGTAAATCGTTATATAAATGAACTTGAACTGTTTAATTAGTTTACGCTTCATTAATTTTGTGAAGAATATTTACATCATCATTTATTTACGCCATGGTTTTTGTTTTCTTGTGGCGATTGTGGATAAAGTATCATGGCATCTATATGTTGCGATTGTGGATAAAGTATCATGGCATCTATATGTTGCGATTGTGGATAAAGTATCATGGCATCTATATGTTGCGATTGTGGATAAAGTATCATGGCATCTATATGTTGCGATTGTGGATAAAGTATCATGGCATCTATATGTTGCGATTGTGGATAAAGTATCATGGCATCTATATGTTGCGATTGTGGATAAAGTATCATGGCATCTATATGTTGCGATTGTGGATAAAGTATCATGGCATCTATATGTTACGATTGTGGATAAAGTATCATGGCGTCTATATGCATGCAACTTGCCACGTACAAACCTACTCCTAACTCTTCTTATAAGTAATTCAATATTATATTCTTAAATAAAATTAATGTAGGTATATACTGGATATGTAAACGTTGATTCATCATTTTAATCCCTAAATGTAGGTTTTAGTAGCACGTTTTCCACTTTTTGCTGTTCAGAACTACCTTACAGCCCTGGGCTCCACGGAAGACCAGCGCTGTGGCATTGTTTAATGTCAGAGCATATGCTGAGTGGTGTCCACTTGCGGCCACTATAGCAGCACCACCAGACTTCTTTACGTACACGTTATTTTTAGTTTAAGCTGGTATTTATTAAGTTTCTTTTTATATATTGTGTTTTCTAATTAAGAACGAAATTATGATGTGGTGTTATTTTGGCTGGCAATAAACTCATTTCATTCATTCATTCATTCATATATGTTGTTGGGACTAGTTCCCTGCTCGATCAAAATTGGTTTAATGAATTAACCTTTGTAAAGAATTTCCGATAGATGATGCGATCCTTCAAGCAATGGCCTCGGTCGGTCTATCAGGCGACCGTCGATCACATGGCTTTTATTGTGAATCGATCGATGATCGATCGACGTTGAACGATCTACGACCATTTACTTAGTTGGTCTGGTAACAATCTTTTAGTGACTGATAGGCTCTATTCCACTAATTAGAGTATTCAACTAATCTAGGGGCACGGCAGTGCCCCCGCCAAGCCGAGCAAAACAGCGGCACGGCCGTACCATTCTTTTCTCGAAGCAGTTATAGCCATTTTCGACCTCCCTATAACTGCGTTGTGGATAAAACTAGAAGCCTAAATTTTCAGTACCCAAGCAGGCATACGGTTAAGGGCTGGCGTATGACAGAGAGAAATGGAAAATACTCCACCGACAAGAGGATAACTAAGAAAGCAAGCATTGTATAAACATATTTCAAATTTCATTCATTTGAACCAGTAGTTTAAGAATGATAACTACTTAGTCAGTTTCTTAATTTTGTCACCCACTGACTGACTGGCTGACTGACTGACTGACTGACCGATCAACAAAACTCTAAGGAACTTCTAGCCGACATAGAAGCTTCAAATTTAAAATACAATTAGTGTATAAATCAAGGGAAAACTAAAATATTTTGCAATTTCGGTGCAGTTTTCTAGATACACCGACCGACTGCATAATACTACATAGTTTTAGGTATGCAAAAATGCATAAATGCAGTAAAGTTGTGTATTGCCAAGTTGCAGAATTTTATATAGTTAGTAAATAAAGGTTAAAATAAGAATGCCTGAGACTTGGTACTACGAAATATCTCACAACTTTTTACAGTGGAAGAGTTTCGAGATTTGGCCTTTTTTTTACATGGAAAGTTTTAAGGCCATCCAGAGAGACGCAGGGAACCATACACCCCACACTATGCTAAATATCTCATCGTGCCGATTTTCAATCAAATGTCATACTTACTTCTATACCCAGAAATATCAGCATTTACAGTGCTCTACTTTTGGTAAGGATTGGATACGCGTCAGTCGACCTTACAATATTAGTCGGTTCATTCATATGCATGCGTATACGCATATAGTAATACGATGCGCCCTCATTACTATATGTTTACCCGCGAAGCGTAAAGTAATAGCAAGGTCTGACTGCAACATTTAATTATAATAAGCAGCGTTTCATCTCAGGCGCGTTTTGTAATTATTTTAATTTTTATGTCAAGCGTTTCAACATGTTAACTTGTTAACTAGAATTGGTTACGCTTGCTTATTATTACGCTGTTTTGTGAAGTTTGTCACACACGGCACTAATTATAATTGGAGCCAATAGGTAATATTTATGATTGTGTCTCTCAATAAACTTTCGATGGTCAATGGTACGCACTTATCAGATTAATCGATAGATTGTCGGTCGATCGAAGCTCCGTTAACAATTGTTGCCCGACTACGGCGGAGTTGAAAGGAAGGGACATACTTTGACAATAAATGATTAAAAGATTACAGAATCCAACAGTGTACTACATAATATCTTCCCCCAGTCGCAAGTCACAGCGCCATCTCTTGATACAAAGGTACAATGATACCTGATTAGTAATTTCGCTCGCGAAAGCGACCGGATGGCAGCGCGTGCGGCCCTCCGTCGCATGCGCAATGACCTGTCAAACTTTTCTTTAGAGGAATTCGCGATCAGTCATGTTTGGGAGGCAAGTGAGTAAGCCGTGATACGAACTCAGGCTTACTATAGAGTGTCATAAAGTGACAGTAGGGTCAGTAGGTATTTCTTTACCGCACACCGGGAAGTGGTTAAAATATAAGGAATAGGTCTTTCAAAATTTAATTTCTCCGATTATGTTATTTGCTAAAGTTTCGTTCGTTTGCTTTTTTTTTTCGTCAGCTATCTACTTATAACTAAAGGCTCTATGAGCTGTAGACCACACGAGTTTATCTTTAAAATAACACAAAAACTGAATTTACATAAATGTCGCATCGAACCTGCTCAAAAATGTTCACGACAAACTGTTGAGAATGCGACCTGTATGTAACCTGTAGAACAGCCGGACATATGGACAGACATACCAAAGAATTTTTGCCCAAGCTGAAACGGAGAATTTCGTTCGCTTCGCTCGCTCGTTCTATAAAGGCATGTAAAGAAAACAACCAACACAGACATTCCCAATTACCTATCCGCACTTTTTACAAGCTTTATATTAACTTGACTTGTTCGTATGTAAGTACCTATGCATTTAAGTAAGTTGTCCGTCAAAATTTGCAATCCATTTTTCAGTCACTTGCCGTTATCCGATTGAGTTGAAATTTTGGGTATTACATTAGTATAGTTTGGATGACAATTCAATATTATGGTACCATGGAGCTGATCTGATGGTGGAGACAGAAGGTGGCCATGGGAATTCAGTATTTAACCGAAGTAACCCCACCCCGTTGAGTTAGGGCTCGTTTGAATCGTGTCAATGAGTAGTTTGATGATGGTATACAGAAAAGTACAGTCGGCAATAAAAGCTTGTACCAAAAATGAAATTTTGGACAGAAACTTATTACAATGCATCATGCGAAGGAAAAATATATACATAAAAGGTGAAATTTGAATTGTCATGAAATCTCATCCTCTCACGTGTATCGCACGACGCCGCCCCGCCCCGCCCCGCCGTGCGGGCATAGATGGACTGCCCTTTGTAAGTTGAGCCATATAAAGGCGCACTTTTAGAGCAAGTGCAGTGTAAATAAATATCTGCTTTAGTGTCATCTTAGTTTCCTTCCCTTAAACGAACTTTACTTTAAATGGTTGTTTGTTAGCTTTGTCTGTTACATCATTAATTCATTATTACCTCATTAAGTAGTACCTTCAAATTTAACTAGAATAACAACAACATTTCATTACATTATTAAGGAAAACCCTTTACTTACATCGTTTCGGCCCGATTACCTCAATGGGTAAAGCTCAATGAAAGACCAGAGGGGAGTAAACACGTCGTTTTGAACGCGCGTTAGGTAGATCAAACTGTCATTTTAAGGGTTCCGTGGTCAACAAGTAACCCTTATAGTTTCGCCATGTCCGTCTGTCCGTCTGTCCGTCCGTCTTCGGCTTAGCTCAATAACCATTACTACCAGAAAACTGTAATTTGGCATGGGTGTTTAAATCAATCACGCCGACAAAACAGAATAAAATCTTGAAAAAAGACCAGGTTGCACTCCGGGAGTGCCGGCAGAAGTGAAAACATGAATAATTTTAATTTTCCAAAAAAAACAATACGCTAATAGATACAGAAAAAGTTATACTTTTCCAGTAATATTTACGTTTATCTTAATTACAAATAATAATTTCAAATTTTTCGCTTGGTTAACTTCGGAGATAGGGGGGAGGAATGGTATTTTTTTGACATTTTCCTTCATAGATCGAAATTTTACCAATGTAGAAAAAATAACTGCTTTAAAAAGTGCAACTCAAGCCCTTTCATATGATAGCCCACTTGATCTTGATAGTTGAAATTTTTTTGCCTCCTCCTCATATTCGTAATATTTCATACAAAATTAAAATGTAAGTATATTTAAATTTCTCATTTTCCACGTCGATAACTCTCGTTTAAAACCATTCCAAATTTCAAATTGATAGCTTAAGTAGTTCGTGAGATATTTCATTTTGTGACAGACAGACAGACAGACGGGCGGAGTCGCACCATAAGAATAAGAATAAGAATAAGAAATATTTATTCACTTAAACAACCCTTGCTTTACAGTATTTTCTTCTGCCAAACTGCAGGACAGTTTGTTGGCAGAGAGACTCCCTTACAAAAAATTGATGTGTAGGCTTCCTTTTCCTTCTTCCTTCCTTCCTTCCTTACCTAGGGTCCTTACTTAGGGTTCCTTTTTTACCGTTTTTGGTATGGAACCCTAAAAAGTCGCAAAGCTACCAACTAGTTAATTCATAACTACCACTCGTATTGCGCCGTCCGCTGCCGAATTCACCTAAGGTCTTAAAGCTGGCCCTAATTGCTGGTAACTGTATTCCCCGCAGTCCCAACAGAACATTAATGACCTAATAGAACATTAGTACATATAGGTACTCCTCTAGCCCGTCGGAAGCTTGGCCATCTGCTCAATTAATTCTTGCGCAAGCTCATTAGCATTCCTCCCCGTCTCCAGATCATTAAGTAATGGGCTTTCTCTTCACTTGCACCTAATCTCTATTACCTAATGACTGCCCTAATGTAGCGTCCAGTGTACGTACACTGGAGATCAGAAACATGCTTGGATTATAGATGAGCTCACTTACGCCGTTTGGCGGCCGCATGCCTGAACCACTAGGCTACCGCAGCCTTTTTAGGGTTCCGTAGTCAACAAGGAACCCTTTCGCCATGTCCGTCCGTCTGTCCGTCTTCGGCTTTTCTCAGTAACCCGTATAACTAGAAAACTGTAATTCGGCATGGGAATATAAATAAATCCCACCGACAAAACAGAAGCTTAAAATTTTGAAATTTTTTTTTTAGGGTGCGTCCACTTCACGTGAAGTGGGGATGTAATTTTTTTTTTGTTGAACCCAAAGTATGGGTTATCGTTGGATAACTTGTTCAAAAATATTATTGGTTTTTAAAAACCATTTTTCAACTTAGTGTTCCATTTGTATGATATTGGGCTTTAAAGCCCAAATTTTTGTTAGAGTAAATGGCCGACTAAATGGCTGCTACTTGGAATATGAAAGAAATCGTGACAGTAGTACACATAATGAATTTCAAAGTAAAACTGTCACGACTAACGGCCATTCCCAATAATCAATCCACGGATAGTTTTCCTTACCAGCAGTTACATTTTGACACATTTTCTACGGGTAATCTACACACATACATACACACACATTACTAGTTACCGAGTAACAGTCGACCAACTTAAAATGTACTTGAAAAGCCCAACTTTCGAAAAAAATCGGCCGACGCAACCGCACCACAGGCAACTACGGAACCCTTAACTGCGCGTGGCCCGACACGCACTTGGCCGGATTATTTAATTCAGAGATTATTGCAAGTGTAGATGTTTGACAAATTCGTTTGCACCGAATTTACATAACAATGCCAAGTTTCAGTTTAATCGGGTACCTATCTACCTATTGGCAAGTATCTAACTGAAAGTTTGTTAACCGACTTCAAAAAAAAAGGAGGTTCTCAATTCGGTTGTATTTTTTTTTTTCAATGTTTGTTACCTCAGAAGTCCGTCATTGATGAGCAGATTCATAAAATTTTTTTTTTGTCTGTAAGTATAGGTATGCTTCCAGGTGGGTCCCATTTTATTGAAAATTCAATTGGATGATGGGATCTATGAGGAATTGAGGGAACTCCTCAATTATATTAGGCACGCGTGTAGTGATTTTGGTATTTTCTATTATAACTCGTGTATTTACATCCTGAAATCATAAATTGGTGGAGTGGAATTGATGACGAAGACCACAGATGACTTATGGAATTCCTCAATTATGTAATTAAAAGTACAAAAGTATATCACAGATTCTGATAAGATTCCGTTGAAATAGCAACTAATGAAGTGCCAAGGCTGATCCTTGTGGAATTGACGGAAGTCCTCAAATACTATCGGGTCACATACAGCGATTGGGTTTTTTTCTATAATAATCAACGCATTTGCTCTCGGAAATCAGTTCATGAGGTAAATTGGAAAAAAATGTTCTCGTGGCTTGGCGGAGTACTAAATTGAAGTCGGTTAAACCATTGTTTTTAAAGTAAATTATTTACACATTTATATCGACAGGGCAAGAGCGGGCAAGATTCGGATTCGGAGCATAATCCGAAACTACCTAGGAATCAGGTAATTCCCACAATCAGCTCCTAATCTAATCATTCGTTCAATAACTTGATTAATCATCCGATTCTATATTCAAATCGATAAACATCTGAACGGCGACAGACGTAATCGGTTTGCATATTCATACGGACCTGGACCGACGGACCCTTGACACCGCGTCCGCTGAATGTGAGACAGTGAGTATGATGGCCTTTCTGCCTTAATGCGGGAAGCCTCTCTGAGACTAGTCCCCATTGCTTTTATTTAACTTTACAAGTATGTTTGTAGGTATTTTTATTCAATATTTCAAGTCAGATGCGATCACCTTGGAGTTGACCACCTTATGTATTTTTTGAAAGAGGGGAACGAAGCTCTATGCTTCAGCTTGAGCCGAAAATAGTTTGTATGTCCAGATGTCCCGCTTTCCCGCTGTTCTCCTCTACGGGTCGCATGTTTCGACCGATGTAGATTTCGTGAAATATTGTAAGCAAGTTTGTTAATAGGCATGGTGAGTAATTTTTTTTATGATGTCATTCGAACCAGTTTTTGGAGAGGAACAAATGTTTGTATGGGAGCAACTACAATTAAAGAACATAAATACCCAAAAAAATGAGACAAAGATGGACCTCTCTGGCGGCATGGCAGCGCAAAATGCTTCATACTGATTGACAGATAGGTATGACGTCAGAACGACATTTGTTAGTACAAAGTACATGTATCGTTGTATGGAAAATCAGGTAAATTGTTGTTTAGGTCGCGAATACTGCGTTTAAGTACATAAATGTGATACAATTTTATTTCTATAAAAGCGTAAGGATTCTATTGGTAACTTTAGATTTACTCTTGGACAATAAAAAAATGCATATTTTTTCTAGGATTTCAAGGTTCATATCTTTTCACGATTTTAATTATATTTTATAATTTATACTTTATTACGATAATTTGATGGTTTACTATCCAATTAGCAACACTACGTTTCAATTTGAACATGAGGCACCATGCCTATTAAATGTTTTTTTTTTTCAAATTCAAAAAACACATTTTTTTCGCGATCTTTACAGCTCACAGCCACTATTTTAATGTAACCGACTTTTTATAAATATATTGGCCAGTAGAGTTGCTGTTTGATGCAATTCGGCCAACGTAAACAATGCCAAGTATAATTCAGATGATGAGGCCAAAAGGTGGCCAAAGGATCCCGTCCATAGGATGCACGGATGCCGCGGATGCGATTTTTTTGATATCCGCGCGGATACATGGGGGCACACATCCGCGGATCCGGATGCGGATGCGAATTTTGGGGTCAAACACTAAAAAACGTAAATAAACAACGTCCATTTAAATATCACGCGATCATCAAACACGTTAAGACTAAATTACAATAGTAGCGAACAAATCAAAGCAAAAACGTTCACAGAAACGAAAAGTAGTTTTTTTCTACTAATGGCGAAAATGTCTAAAACGCGTAGGTACGGTAACCGCCGCGTGGGCTCCTTTCTTGTCGTGAATTGCCCTACATCCGCATCCGCAAAAACTCCGCATCGATTTTTGCGGATGCGGATGCTGATGTTAAAATTTTTGCGGAACATCCGCGGTTGCGGATGCGGTCTGCAACATCCCTGATAGGATGAATGCGTCGTTTTAGGACTCGTTTGAAACGTCTCGATGACTGACCAAAATACAGTCGGCAAATAAGGTAAACGCAGGTATCAAGGTCAACGGGAGCTGCTCTATAGGTTTATAACAATACAGTTTATATGTAACCAAACTAATGGGACACCCAGATATGCGAGAACTGTAAGATCCTCGCACTTGGCCGGTTATTTAAAGTCAGTTCCAAAATAGACTTAGGATGACCTATTGTTTACTTGAAAACTGATTGTAGTGATTCAGTGGGGGTTTCCTAAAAGCTTGTCTAATATATTTGTCTTTAATAAACATGTAAAAGGAGGTGAGCAAGGTCGCCAGAGCTCCCGAGGATGCGTTGTGTTGAGAGCGAGGGAATTTGTTCCTTCAGCTGTCAACACGGCGAATTCTCAAACATATGAAGGGTCGGCAATGCCCATGTTACTCCTTTGGAGTTGCATGTGTCTATAGGCTGCGGTGTCCGCTTACAATCACGTGGACCGTACGTTTGTTTGCCACCGTCGTTGTATAAAAAAGACCGGGTTGCCGGCAGAAGTGAAAACTCAATGACATTGTACATAACAGTTTTTCGATTTTGTTTTGACATCTTACGGTCACGTGACCTATGGCGAGTTTAACAATTTTTCACCATCACAAAAAGTGCACAGCGCCGCTAAAGAAGTTTTCACTTCAAAAAAAAAGGAAAGTTCTCATACCTGTTTGATACATTTTGCACATATGAGTAAGCCTAATACACGTACCTAAGTAATATGAGGAAGACAGAAACTAGGAAGGAAACATAAATAAACAATTTCATTCAACAATATTCAGTGAATATATTTTGTAACTAATATTTAAGTACTTGGTATTATATCATTTACTTGTCGATTAACGTAATATGTGAATTGCAAATCCATTAACAAAAGGAAGGACAAAGTTCTATGTTTCGTACAATCGATATTCGCATTATCCTTATGTAATACTAATATGTAATGGTTCACAGTCTGCCCTTAGTCATGAACGTCCATCAAACCTATTTTAGTTAACATGCCGTTAACATTAGTTGGTTTGACGAGAAAGGTACAGATTAACATTTTATTTAACATATGCTTATTAAGGTTTGTGAATAACGGGGTACATTATATGAATAACAGGTATTTCTTATGGCATTTTTTATTTCATGGTAGACGACCTGTGTAGTCTGGTTGTTAGTGACCCTGCCTACGACGAAGCCGGAAGCCCCGGGTTTGAATCCCGGTAAGGGCATTTATTTGTGTGAGGAGCACGAATATTTGTTCCCGAGTCATGGATGTTTTCTATATACGTATTTAAGTAAGTAATTTATGGCAGAGCATATGATGTTCAATTGTGTGAAAGTTAAAACTGTCGGGATGTACATAATCGGACACCAGCAGGCTAATTGCGTAACTTTTCAAACGTACGTTGGGAAGTCTCAAAAATTAGAGACCCATTTTATTGCTACATGCTACAATTTTACAAGCATAAATTAGCAACACTGAGCCGCCTTTGGATATCAGAGGGGTGATCACCTCTAACTTTTCGAACTCACGTTAGGACGACTCAACTGTCATTTTCCCATTCAAAAAGTGACATATAGATTGTAGGTAAACTAACGTTACGTGATCAACCTGCAGTTGATGTGCCTAGTCTATTGAAATACCCTAATCTTTGACATCTTCTGTTTATTGAATCCCGAGTTTTCCTGTAGGTACGGTCTTTGTGTGCGAGTACTTTGCATACAGAGCGATCGAGCATCAAACTGCACTTTGACTCCAGATTTACATCTTGGAAAAAACATTCCATTTAATTGTAACAGACTCGTATGGTAATGGTTGCCTACTAATTGTATTATTAAAAGAAGCTTTTTCTAGATGTTTTATTTTTAACCCCGCCGACGCAAAAAGGGGGGTGTTATAAGTGTGACGTGTCTGTCTATCTGTGTGTCTCTGGCATCGTAGCTCCTAAACCAATGGACCGATTTTAATGCGGGGGTATTTCAACATTTCCGAGTTATCAATTAACTTCTTATTACAAGCTAAAGCTTATTAACTTGACCTGTTCGTATATGTAAGTATATGTATATAAGTTGTCCGTCAAAATTTGCAATCCATTTTTCAGTCACTTGCCGTTATCCGATTGAGCTGAAATATTGGGTATTAGTATAGTTTGGATGACAATTCAATATTATCGTACAATCGAGCTGATCTGATGATGATGGCGACAGAAGGTGGCCATGGGAATTCAGTATTTAACCGACGTGACCCCGTTGAGTTTGGGCTCGTTAGAATCGTCTCAATAAGTAGTTGATGATGATATACAGAAAAGTACAGTCGGCAATAAAAGCTTGTACCAAAAATGATTTTTTTGACAGAAACTATTTTTTTTAATTTCGTATAACAGAATGTAAATATATAATTACTGAACTTGCTCACTAAATTTCACGAGTGTCTGTTGAGAAATGCGATACATGCGCTGTAGTGTAGAGGAGAACAGCCGGACAGACGCTGGACATACGAAATCATTTTTGGCCGAACTGAAACGGTTAACGTTGTTCGCTTCGCTCGCTCGTTCAATTAAATTAACTCAATATTTTCACAAGATTTAGATCCAGATTTCTATATTTCGTAAAATAATAGTACATTACGTACCTAGGGCGGTGAATTCGTGAATGCCCCAGATCGCAGGTGTTTGTGGGGTACGAATTACCGCCCGTGGTGCGTACACAATTTTACGTCTTCTCCTGGGTGTGAAGTGAGATTTGCCGCTCTCTCGCAATCTCACTTACCGCCCAAAGTGATGTAAAATAAATTATACTTATACATATAATAAAATATCACCCAGATTCTATTGATAACCTCCCAGTTTTCTTACCGGGTTAGATAATATTACGCTGACTCTTCACCAGTGTCCTGGTGGTCGCCGTGAGAACCCACACGTGACGCATCCTGCATGCAAATCTGTACAAATGCATCTCATATATGCAAGTGTCCAAGTCCGTATTCCGTGGTCTTAAAGTTTCATTTCAGATAACTAGAGTGAGTTTACGATATGTAAGATGAATTGATAACTTTAGCTAAGTCTTACGAATGTTCAAGGTTAATGTAATTGTGAACTTTAACTCTTTGGAATATAATTGGTTAGAGGTTGCATAGTTATTGTCCGTTTGCAAAGGGATTCTCTCACGATTGAAGAGACATCCAGAGATTCTTAAGTTAATCTCTTGGAATTGAAGGACCAATGTTTTCAGTTTAGAACAATCACACAAATGACTGTTTTATATCGGGGAGACGACGGGTTTATTGATAATTGAACGAGCGAGCGAAGCGAACGAATTTCTATGCAGCCTGGGCCAAAATTCGGTCATAAGTCCGGATGTCCCCCTGTCCGGCTTGTCTCCTCTAGGTACAGGTTGCATTTCTGAACCGATTTAGTTTTTGGAAACTTAAAAGGAACTTATAAGGCCCAGGCTGAAAACCAGCACTGGACTCTTGTTGTTCAGCACATGCTGAGTCTGGGAGCTATTGCCCCAAAATAATTGAACTGTACTTTTAATTTTTTAGCATTTTCCTATTCTGTATTTGTCTCTGCTTTTATATGTCTGTACTAGTTTTTGGCAATTAAAAAAAAAAGAGCGTGTTCTACAGCTCACAGAAACACTAACGGCCGTATTCATAGACGTTCTACAAGCCTGTTTTAACTAAAATGGCGTTAAAATTCGTTTGTCCTTATCTGTCACTGACATTTGCGTTCGTAACATAGGGACAGAGCACATTTTATTTAACAGAGACATTTTAAGTTTTATGAATAAGGGGGTAAATATCTAAAGGTTGCTTGAACATGCAAAAATACAAAAAGGTTGATAGAACATTGTCATTCATCATCATGCCGCATGTGGTAAAATTCCTGAGCATTCCACTCAGAGACCCTAGCAGTTATGCTTACCTCCTCTCCTCTCCTCAGAGAGAGGAGGACAGATTTTGTCGTGTGACGTCGCGTCGCGGCATCAGTTGCACTATTCTGTCCTAGGCGAGTAGCTAATGGCGGTAGATATTTCTCAGGGATGTTTACTTAACGGGGCTCAGGTGCGCTTTGCCGCGAACCGCGTGTTGATTCTGCACTATGCTAGGGCTGCCAACTCTGATTAACACACTAAAATCTCGTTCTGTGTCCTCACTGGACGGACCCAACGCAACACCAGCGCTGGCTGCATAGCCAGCATCACGCTGAGTTGGGCCCATTTCGTGACACGTCACAGATTCACTTTTTAGTTTGTCTTTGTCTTGTAATACTGTGTGTTGTGCTGTGTCACGAATAAATGACTGATTCTTGCTTCTAAAATACTCTTGGCTCTGTGAGCAGCAGAATTTGCGAGCTTGACTTTTTGTAATATGTCTTTTTTATTTCGAGAATCTCAATCGGCAATAGATTTCCAAAAATTTGAACATCCTCTCTAAATTTCACGAGAATCTGTTGAGCAATAGCAATGCGCCTAGGGTTGCCAACCGTACTATATTTGGGTCATTGTCAGATTTAGGTTCGCGTCTTTTCGGTGGACATTGCCAAAGTTAAGGGCTTTAAAGCCTAATTTTTGGTTGAACTCTGAACCGCATAAACGGCGCCGTTTCTTCTATAATTCTATGCGATAAAAACATATTATATATAAACATAAGCCCTTAACTATTGTCCACTGAAAAGACGATTTTTGTTTTACTGACTGACAATGACCCATTTACGTTACGTGTATTAACGTTGTTTTTATTGTACTATATTTTGACTCTTTGTACTATATACTGTTGAAGAAATATATAGTACGCAAAAATAGAATATATTGGGAGGGCCTTAACTAAGTGCTTCAAATTGCCCTGCACGGCTATCACAAGAGGGCGCGCGAGCTTTCTCGCTTTTTCTCGCACTATACGTCTCTTTCTAAGTTTTCTAATAAGAGAGAGACGGATAGTGACCAGTCCTGCGTCACCCGGTCCTGGTCCTGTGCAAGTTACATAAACTATAGTAATTAGCACGATTTTTGGAGTGTCAACCCTATTAGAGATCATCTCTTGTATTCCAGTAAACTACGCCGTGGGAAGCGCGCTGCACACGTGGTCTGCACGTCCATGTACTAAGTATCACACCTTCTAATATTAGGTACTCGACGGCTCAAAATGTGTATTAGCTACAATTATAGACAGGCATATTTTCTTGTTTTACATAACACGTTGGTGACAAACTAGTCTACGATCCGCTTAATAGTAAGTGGTTATGTTTACCTATAGGTAGACACAACTCCACGGGTGACACGTGGGCTTTGTCGAATCTGTCGAGGTATATGTGGGTTCACTGTTCATGTGATTGAAATGAATAGTTATTTGTTATACAAGGGTGCAAAGTTGTATTTTACCCGCGAGTGTGGAATTGGAAGACGAGCAAGCGAAAGGATTCTAACATAGTTGAACCACGAGCGAAGCGAGTTGTTCTAAAATAGAATCCTGAGCGTAGCGAGTGTTTCAACACACGAGAAGTAAAATACATTTGCACCCGTGTGTAACACAAAACTTTTCACCTCGCCGTAGCGAGGAAAGTGCAACATGCAAAAATACAGCTCATAAAAAATAAGTGATTATTTGTACAGATTATAATCATTATAAGGTTAATTATAATAATCATCATAATAGTATAACGTTATTTAAAAAAACAAATGTTTCTTAAGGAATTTAAGGTTTATGACTTAAATGATTAAATAAAGCTAAATTTGGTATTGTTTATTAAATTCTCAAACGATTTATTTAATGATAATGAATATCGAACGAACCATTATTATACATTACGATTTACGTTTTGTTATCTGTCAAAAGCTACTAAAACACGCTCCAAGGTCAAATTACTTTCCCCAGTAGTGGATAAAATGCGTTTTTACCCGATTGTTTTAAAGGATGAAAGACGGCTTTCCGAGGTAGTGAGGGGAAAATGATTTTTTTATGCATGTGGGAAATGCCGCGACTACATGTTGAGTGAGGCTCCCATTTAGCACAGTGTACGGTTACCTTTTTGATTGTATTTTCTTTTTTCAGTGTTTTGTGTGCTAAATAAATACATTCTTATTCTATTCTTATTCTAAATGGGTTACAATTTGCAGTTATAGTTACAGTAAATCTGCTGCAGTAACTCACCACGCCCTACCTTTTCAGGTTATTACAATAATTACACTAATGCATTTCTATGTAAGTAAACTAAACAAAAATAAATTAAATGTCAAGAAAGAGTGGACATATACAATTAAGTAATTCAAGAAGTCATTGATATTATAATAACATTTGTGTATGAGAAATTTTTTAACTAGATTCTTAAATAAGTTTATCTTCTGTGACTTAAAACTATCCGGTATCTTATTATAAATTGTGATGCACATGGTATAGCAGTTTTTGGATGTAAGTGCTAATTTAGCATCATGCTTAATTGTGCTCGAACATAGACTATTTCTTTTACTGTAGAAATCAACGCTTAATGAAGTGAAATGGAGAGTACCGCTTTTTATGAGAGAGCAACGTGCGATGTAAAACCTAGTATTTTATACGTGAAATATTATTGGGGCGTGGCACTGATTTATCTACTGAAAGCGAACCTCGTTATCTACAAACAACAGCGCCAATTGGACAGCGACAACTTGACAGTTCAATTTCATACCAATATCGAACGTAACTAGATGGCCAAGTGAAAGTTCGGTCATTGGTCGCCAGCTGCATGCGTGCGCGCCGATACACGGCAGCCAACATAACCATGCGGTCACTAACGTCCTTACTTCATTGAGACTAAGGTTTAATTTACCGTGAATTATTGTTAAAGTTGAAGTGGTTAAACACTACCGCAATACGCGTGCGTTAAGATAATTGTCCTTTTGTTTACGTCTCTGGTAATTACTGTTGTTTGATTTAATTTAATATCTTAGGGTTGTTTTCAGCTATCTATTAATACTGTGTAGTGTAGCTTTATGAATCTCCTTCACTTAGGCTTAACCATGTGAAAGAGATTTAATACTTGATTTCGTGTAGGTACATAATTACGTACACCTACTGTATTCTTAAGCCCATTAAAGCAAATATAGACACATATTCATGAACTCACAATGAGTATAATCCTGTTATCTCATTCATTAAACCCGAAATCATAACACATGAAGAAAACATCGCAACAACGCTTCGCTAAACCGTGGCGGAAAAACGCGCTCTCATTTACAACTAATGTAATAAACAATTACCCGTTTTCGATCTCGACACCGCCGCCATGACCGGCCAGTTAGAGCAGATCATAAATTATTAAGCGGTGTGGCAACACTGAACACGAAATGCAGAGAAAAAAACATTTTCGTAACAGCCGTCCGGGCAATCGGTATCGATTCTTGTGATTCGGGGTTGCCAGGTTCGGGTGGCTTGGTTTAACTATTTACAAGACACAAAAGTATTTGATAAGGTGCGATGCGATGCGACAAAATGCATCGTCCTCTTCTTAACTAGCTCAGTGCGATAGAGACGGAAGGTGGTGAGTCGTGCGATTGTGTTAACTCCACTTCTGTTAGGACAATGAGCTTTTCTGTCAGTCGTTCAGTGCATGATTAACGAATTGAGTTCAATAGAGATTCTGCTGAAGGTATGACCCATGACATATGTGAAAATATACTAACAAAATTAATTAATAAACCCATCAACTTCGTCCACTAGAGGGACATTTCACAATATACATGTCCACTGTATTCAGGCGATATTCATCGTTATCTCGTTAAACATAAGGAGTGTAATGCCATGTACAAATAAGTATGGTGTAGAGGTTTGAACCGGTCACTATTGACGACACCTGAGGTCCCCAGGGTGCGCGGGTGTGCCGTGCAAAATGTCTGCCACTAATTGTCTCGTGTTTAGTTTGGTCTGTACGCAGACGTAGATAGATGCCAACTAGCATAGCAGTGTGTGGTGTTGACTGCTTGTGACAGTCACCGGTTACTATTACTATCACATGTCCATACATGTCAAGCACCTGTCTTTTAAAAAATCGGCCAAGTGTAGGGTTCCGCAGTTGCCTGTCTGTCTTAGATACATCGACACGCGCGCGCCAACTAAACGGTGCGGTTGCGTCGGCTGAATTTGTACGAAAGTTGGCCTTTGTAAGTAGATTTTAAGTTGGTCGACTATTATTTGGTAACTAGTATGCTTAATACTTTACCGTGATAGTTTTCATTTTAAATGCCACGAATGTTTTCACATCCCTAGCAGAGGGGCTAGCACAACTGACGCCGTGCCGCGACGCGAGTCGAGTAAGGTCCTCCTCTTTCTAATTTGCAAGGTGCGAGTAAGACAGAAGACGCTCAGTCGCGCGCAGTGACTAAGCAGCAAGTTGTGCTAGACGTACAGTAGCCATTTAGCCAGCAGGGGGGACACATGACTCGAACAAAAACGAATAACTGAGTTGAAAAATGGCATTAAGAAACCCATAATATTTTGAGCAAGCTATCCAACGATACCTCACACTGTATGTTTATCGAGAAAAAAAGTTTACATGCCCACTTTGCGTGTAGGGGAGGTACCTAGACTAAAACAAAAAAAAGACCGGGTTGCTCTCCGGGAGTGCAGAAGTTTAAACTCAATGACATTGTAACAGTTTTTCGATCAGGTCACGTGTCCGTCTTACGAATTTTCAATCTGTCGAATCTTACGGTCATGTGACCTGTGGCGAGTTAAAAAAAAAACCCCATCACAAAAAGTGCACAGCGCCGCTAAAAGAAGTATTCACTTCAAAAAACAAAATTTTATTCTTCTGTTTTGTTGGCGTGATTTATTTATATTCCCATGCCGAATTCCCGTTTTCTAGTTGTAACGGTTACTCAGCAAAGCCGAAGACGGACAGACAAACAGACAGACGGACGGACATGGCAAAAAAAAATACTCAAGTATGTACTTAAAAGTATATCACAGATTCTGATAAGATTCCGTTGAAATAGCAGCTAATGAAGTGCCAAAGGTGATCCTTGTGGAATCGACGGAAGTCCTCAAATATTATCGGTCCACATACAGTGATTCGGTTTTTTTAGAGAAAACCCCACCAACCCAACCATTACCTGGAGAGCTGTAATAATCAACGCATTTGCTCTCGGAAATCAGTTCATGTGGTAAATTGAAAAACAAATGTGGAAATGTTCTCGTGGCTTGGTGGAGTACTAAATTGAAGTCGGTTAAAACTTTGTTTTTAAAGTAAATTATTAGTTTAAAACAAACGCTTTCGAAACTATTCTGAATATCGCTATATCACCAACTAACCGTAGGTTAGTAGCAAGCAGTAGCAGTAGAACATTTTTGAAACAAAGGGGACTTCGTATCGTAAAAGTATAATTTTACGCTCGACCGCTAACCGCCACTGCAGAAAGCAGTTTTATAACTATATCAGGTCAGGCATACTTTCTTGTACTAGACCGCCTTACCACCTTAGTAACGTACTTAAGTACTTAAGGTGGTTCGCTTTCCATTCGAAACGTTATTTGACAGTCGCAGGCTAACGGCGTGATATTTTAAGAAACTTATGTAACAAACTACGAAGCAAGGGGTCCTGGGTTTGAATCCCGGTAAGGGCATTTATTTGGCTGATGAGCACGAATATTTGTTCCTGAGTCATGGATGGTTTCTATGTATTTAAGTATGTATTGATCTATATACTATATACGTATGTTTATTGTCGTCTAGTACCCAAAGTACCAGCTTTGCTTAGTTTGGGACTAAGTCGATTTGCGCGAGATTCCCCCTTTCCTAGAATAAACTTGTATAGGTAATCTAGAATTATTTGAGATGCATAGTTTTCCCAAAATATGACGTCCCAATATAATTTCTAAAGTTTCTTAATATATCATATCACCCCGTTAGCCTGCGAATGTCAAATAACGTTTTCAAATCAATTCAAATCAAAACATTTATTCGTGACAAACACAACACAGATAATATATGTTTTGTATGGAAAGCGAACCACTTTAATTTGACTGGATATGTGCTTCTATGCACAAGATAATAAATTGCATATTTGGAACAAAGGCCTAATATTAGTAGCCAATAAAGACTTCCTCTGGATTGGTTCCATCAGATTACATGATTGAAACCAATTAATAATGTAGGTACTGTCGTCTACATATTCTTAAGTTTCAAATCGATTCGACATACTGTGTGTGTAAACATTTATTCAGCTACTTGGAAAATTTTAAAATTACATTGATACATACAAACATGTACAAAGTACTTAGTTTTATGCAGTTAGGTTTAGTCTCATAAAAAGCTTTTCAAGTCTCAAAACCATCTCTATACTTTAAAAATATCCCTTCATCATCATTACCATATCAGCCGAAAGACGTCCACTGCGGGACGTAGGCCTCCCCCAAAGAGTGCTACAATGACCGAACCTGGGCCACCCGCATCCAGCAGACTCCCGCGACCTTTAACAGTTCATCAGCTCCCTTAAACTTAAAAAAAAACCCCCAAACTTTTACACAAATCCTCCACACTTTTACAAATATCCACCGAAATCTGTGCTTTATGCGTAGCACGGCAACACTGTCGCGCACCACTGAAGATGTGGCGCGTGCACAGTCAGGATGCGCGCGATCTCACGCAACCGGCGCACGCACGTTGTTGCCACATGGCACCAGTTCATTGGCGTCAATCACGCTGAAAAATGTTGCAATTCTCTGACCAGTGGTAGAAAAGTGGCCAATTAACAAATCTTAATCTAGAATTTTGCATTCCAGACGTTATTAGACCCTTTTGGCGGGCTTGAAGCTCAAGCTCTGTGTGTGAGCTGTAGGCTCCGAGTCTACAGCTCACAGAGTTTCAGTTGCACAATGTTAAATTATCTCTAATGAAGCGAAATCATCTCGAGCCTTAGTTAGAACGTTTAGAAAGTGACGGATAGTCTATGTCGCCGCGACACAGATCGTCCTGTTTTCCTCTACAGGTCCCATTTCTCAACCGATTTTCGTGAAATTTTATGAGCTGATTTGTTACTTATTATCAGCTCATATCTTTCACGTTTTTTGGTATTTATTGATTTAAAAAAACTGACTCACGACTTCTACAGCTCACAGAACCACTAGTGGAACACCGGAACACATTCATTGAACAAGCGAGCGAAGCGAAATAATTATTGAATCTGCTCACAAAATTCACGAGAATCGGTTGCAAAATGGAACCTATTGAGGAGATCCACTGGACATCCGGACATATGAAAGAATTTTGACTCAAGCGGAAACGGAGAACTTCGTTCGCTTTGCTCACTAGTGCAATTAGTAAAAGAGTACGATCTAATTAACAACTTTATAAAATCACCACACGCGCCCTCTTAGTTCTCACCGATAATTACTAACGATAATTGATTAACAGATAATTACGCTAAAAAAGCAAACATAACCGAGTAAGCCGTCTATGTAATTGCTAAACCGGCCATTTTCCACAAGCTGACTTTGCGCATAACACTACCAAATTACGAAGACCCCAGCTACAGTTCCGATAATAAACAATTGAGAGCTCATCGAAAACTGGTCGTTAGTAAAGTCCATTGTAAGTTGAGTTTGGTTGTGTATGGAAATTGTTTTAGGAGAGGATTCTAGTTATACTGGTGTGTTTTGTATGTAAATGCGAGAGCCGGTGATGGCAGTCACACTTTGCTGGGCAGCACCTGCAAAAGTGATCCCATTAGGCATAGAGGACCTATTGTGGATTTGAGCAGATTATGAAGTTGATTAACGTAGGTATATATATAAATGTGAAAAGCGCTTGTAATACTTTCACTGACGCAGGAACCCACCTAGCGGGCGCCTACGCCGTAGTCGCTTTCGCTACATACGATGAAAACCACGGGACCGGCTACGAGCGTAGCGCGTAGCGATTCTTCACAGTGAATCACTACTTGGTTTTTGCCCGACTACGGTAGAGCCCAAAGGAAGAGATATGTTTTTAGTAGTCTGTGTTTGTATTTGTGTTCCACCGTAGGGTTTAAGATACTGAACCGAGTTACTTTCAGTTAGTTATCCGTAGTCGGGATACAGGTTTTTGAACTATTTTTGGTACAGTGCGTTAGCCGCGCGGTGGAAAATACCTGCGAGCTAGGAGTTTATTGGTATCGACGTAATCATATGATATTCGCATGACATTTGTTGTGCTCACTTATATTAATTTAATTCGTTTTTAGTGCTCCGTACCAAAATGGGTCCAACGGAACACTTATGCGATCACTCGGAGGCTGTCCGTCTGTCACACCCAGTTTTCTCGAAGACCGTTTGACATAGGAAGCTGAAATTTGGTATAGATATAGAAATGTATGGCCTAATTACATAAATAAAGTCAAAAGGGTTTAAAACCCAATAAAGGGGGCAGTTTGAGGGGTAATAAGGGGTTTCGCAATTTTTTTTTTGCATTGTGAGGAACGTCTGGGGTATCATCCGACAGCTCGGAAAATTTTAAGACGGTATTTTGAGTTCTTTTTACGATAGCTCTTACTAGTGTAAAGTATGACCAAAGCAACTTTTTTTCATACATACAGTGCTGTCCCCAGCTCTATTTCAAAAACTATAGCCAACTAAGACTTGGAAATACACATTCATAACGGAAATTGTGTGTAGATGGCGGGAAAATTATCAACATGACGCTAGCTTTAATAGTTTAAATTATATCCCATAAAAAACATTCCATGTAAAAAAGAGGCTAAGTCTCGAAACTCTCACCGTAAAAAGTTGTGAGATATTTCATAGTACCAAGTCTCAGGCATTCTTATTCTTCTTTATTTGCTAGCTAAATAAAATTCTGCAACTTGGCAATCGCACAACTTTACTGCATTTATGGATTTTTGCATACCTAAAACTATGTAGTAACTATTGTGTGATTGCCAAGTCACAAAATTTTATTTAGCTAGCAAATAAAGAAAAATAAGAATGCCTGAGACTTGGTACTACGAAATATCTCACAACTTTTTACGGTGGAAGAGTTTCGAGACTTGGCCTCTTTTTTACATGGAATGTTTTTTTATGGGATCTCACTTCTTTTTGTAGGTTATGTGTTGTCAATATCCCATTCTTAATTTTTAATTTTTTGTCCCATTCACTGCAAATATAACTTTGTAATCATATATGTTTATATATCAAATTACAAAGTTATTTACGCAGTTGGTGTATCTAGAAAACTGGAGTGAAATTGCAATTTTTTTTGTCGATTTATTTCTACACTAAACACTAATTGTATTCTAAATTTGAAGCTTCTATATCTGCTAGAAGTGCCTTAGACTTTTGATGATCGGTGAGTCAGTGAGTGACAAAATGAAGAAATTTTGACTAGTTATAATTTTTAAACCACTGGTTCAAATCAGATGAAATTTGAAATATATTGTGGTTATACAATGCGTGCTTGGTTAGTGAAAATTCAGGCTTCTAGTTTTATCCACAACGAAGTTATAGGGGGGTCGAAAATGGCCTGAACTGCTTCGAGAAAAGGATGGTACGGCCGTGCCGCTCGCTGTTTTGCTCGACTTGGCAGGGACACTGCCGTGCCCCCAGATTTACAAATTAAAGTAAATAAAATCGGTATAGCGTCTCATTTTACGCTGGTTATTCAGTATAGCCGTGCCTGGTGACGTACATTTCACTTCGCAGTCTGATAAATGAATATTGATATAATGAAAACACAGCATTGTATTTCGTGTTGTTTCCTGTTTCCGATTTGTTCCGACCGAAACCGAAAAATACCAGATGTCAGTAATTAAACAACGCAGGTCTGGTGTTTTCAGCAATTACCCACGATCCAGTTAAAGTCTGACCTTCGATTCGGTGTAGTTGTTGCGGATCTGGGAGTCAATATTTACTATAGGTGTGTGGTAGTTTAGAGATAGATTGTGAATAGTTTATATTTCCGTATTTCCGAATATGAATCCGACGAACAATTTGCATCTTGCATAATCTATAGAAATTCAAATAAAGTACTCCGTACTTTATGAATGTTTGTTTATAGTGTTCCATATTTAAACCTGATACATAGACCAAAGATTAATAAACCGAACAGAGGCGTCATAGTTATCACATTATTTAGTGTTCCCATATTCAGTTTTGTGCATTTTTTTGTTTGTATAAGTGCGCGTGAGCGTGTGCTAAACTAATTTGGCTTGGTTGAAAACCGGCTTCACTAGGTTTTTCGTAATGCTCTGTCTATCTTTTCTTGGTCTGAGGCTATCGCTCGCGGATTCGACAAATTTAAAGTTATTAACACAACGCATTAAAGTAAAGTAAGAAACTAGCCCTTACACAACACACAACAATAAGTGGCAGTGGGCGGGGCACATTGCACGTAGAACCGGTGATGGCCATTGGGGCGGAAAGGTTCTCGAGTGGCGACCACGTACCGGAAGGCGCATCGTGGGTAGAACCCCTACAAGGTGGACCGATGACCTGGCCCCGTATCATAGTCGGGCTTATCACGCAATAAGTGACAAGATAAGAGCGTCGACTCGTTCTATCGAACGGTGTCAGCCAGTAACGGATGCTCTATCTTGTCATTTATCGCGTGATAAGGCAGACCATGATACGGGGCCTGGTAAAGGTCGCGGGAGTCCGCTGGATGCGGGTGGCGCAGAACTGGTCATTGTGGCACTCTTTGGGGGAGGCCTATGTCCTGCTGTGGACGTCTTTCGGCTGATATAATGATGACGTATCAATATCGATGAATATTTTGGATTTTGTAATTAAACTATTCAGTTGAGAACTAAAAGAAACTCCTATTGAATCTTCTTATATGCGGTTTTGTTTGGGTTACTAAAACACACAAATAATACTATGCTTAATAATGGCTTCAGGTTTCAACAAGCTGCTTTTGGTGTTCTATATTTTAACAGTTCTAAGTACATATTGTTGACTCTATTTGGTTAAAATCTAGAAACAAAATAGCATCAAAGTACGAGATTCTTTATTTGATTTAAAATTGGAATACCGAGCTGTAGTGGTGAATCGTATTGTTGCCTTATACCAGTCAAGTTTGAGAGCTTGCTGCGAAAATTTTGATTGACAACGTTTTTAGCAATTTCCCAAATTCTTTAGTTATACACGTCGTAGATTTTTATTTTGCCATGACAAACAAATTTGTATGAGAATCGAAGATATAGAAATTTTTTTTTTGTTGAACTCTGTTAGTAGTAGTTAGCTTCAAAATCAGGAGATAAAGTATGAATCATTTAAAATAACTGAATGTACGGAACACTAATTGCTGTGTTCCGACTCGCACTTGGCCGATTTTTTAATTTGTCATTGTTTTTATATTCATTGATATAAATAAAATCTTCCCAGTGACATGAGAGAAATGTCTCACATCAACTACATCGACACATCAAGTCAGATAGATCTCATTCAACCTACATATATTAAGAAGGTAGGTCACGACAACCACACGGTATATACCATAAATATACCTACTAGGCCTATTAAATACCCCCAAACAGCAGACCAACGTGTCGAGTTTTTACTTCGATAGAAATTTCTACGAATAATATTTTTTTCCCCTCACTGCCTCGGAAAGCCGTCTTTTATCCTTTAAAACCAGTGGGCAAAAACACATTTTATCCCCTAGTGGGGAAAGTAATTTGACCTTGGAGCGTGTTTAAGTAGCTTTTGAGAGACATCAAAACGTAAAACGCTCATAATACAAAAAAAAACACAGATGATGTATTTCTGTCGCCGCTATAACAACAAATACTAAAAACAGAATAAAATAAATATTTAAGAACTTTTTAAAGATTACTTGTTGCCTTCATCAGGCGCTGGGTCTCAAAATTTATGGGAAAACTAAAATCCGACTCGCACTTGACCAAAATTCTACTTGATATTACTTAACGTTATTATTACTGTTAAAAAAATAAAGTAAATATTATTATTTAAATTAATTAAAGTTGTTTTGCATGTTGCACTTTCCTCGCTACAGTGAGGTGAAAAGTTTTGTGTTATACACGGGTGCAAATGTATTTTACTTCTCATGTGTTGAAACACTCGCGGGTAAAATACAACTTTGCACCCTTGTATAACAAATAACTATTACTAGTTTCATTACAGTGCGCGGGCGTAACTCGGCGTAGAGCGTAGCGTCCTTATGTCTTAGCGGGTTGACGCACATGCTTGTCATATGCATTGAAAGGGTTAACTCACTTGCTTTAAGTATAGTTGGAACTATACTTAAAGCAAGAGAGTTCTTTTGCATTTAGTATACACAGCACCCTCCCAAGATTCTGAAAAAAAATTAAAACGGGATTGCATTTGACTTTCGTCTAACCTGATGGAAAGTTTAATGTGCTATTAAGATTTGGTACTTATGCATAATGTACTAGATCGAAAATACATCTATATATTTTATATATTTGTAAAGCAGACGAATATCTCCCATAAGAACCAGTGCCACCACCAACCAATTTTATTGTACAAGCGACAATATTGCTAATTAATAAACGTTTTAAACCTAAAATGGCGTAAACATTAGATAGACCTACATCATTCTGAGAGTCAGCATTCTTAATGCTCCATCCCGCGCGACAAGGACATAAGATCGTTGCGAGATGAGAAGGCAGTTAGCAGCGGGAGCTCCCCATCCCACTGCCGCGCCCCGCCCGGAAAACCGGGTCGCCATCTTGGATTTTCGGAGTAGGGATGAAAATTGTCTTCTAAATGGGTAGGTTTTCAAAGGCAAACTAAATATATGATTATGTAGTTGTGACGGTGTTGATTTGCGTACATTGCGTAGGGCGATTTTTCTTACCCATTTTGATTCCCAGCGACAACACAACCCCACTTAGGAGCATTCACCTATTACTGTAGTGACTCTGTGAGATAGAACTCGCGAGCCTATCACTGAAAAAATAATAATCGAAGAGCTGATTTGACACAAAAAAACCTGTAAGTACCTGCTCGAAAATCGGTTTAAAAATGCGACTAGGTATTCGTCATGCGATAATTCCGTCCGTTTGTTTTAAAAGCTCAATACAGTGTACATGACTAGGACACAATTTATTCCGAGAATCGTCCCGTAAAAATCTATGTCCCCTAAATCCTAATATAAAAAAGTGTGGTAGAACCTTGTATGGGGAAAGCCTTGTAGAGTGTAATGAATCATTTTTTGATACGAACGAGGCCGCGGGTAAACGCAAGTAAGTGATAAAATTCATGAAAAAAAACTAAACTGACATCACGAGGTCCAAAAACATAGTATCTGAATATATAGATCGGAAACCCTTTAAATCATTTAAAATCAATCATTTATTCGTGACAGCTAATACACACTAATACACTTTACTAGCATATGTAACTGTAACAGTAAATATAACGACATAAAGTCTCAAGAAGTGAATATTTTAAGCAAATTTTGAATTGGTGTAAAAGTAACACGTAATGCTCCATAATATGATCCATTCTGCGGCGGTGCGGCGGCGGGCGGTATTGATCGCGGGGAGACCAGAGAAGCCATTTCGTTAATCTCGTGCTTTGTGTAGCGATATCTACGTGGTCTGATCTTCAGGTGCTGTATTGTTATATGATAGTAAATGAATAGTAGGTACTTGTTTGACGTTTGGTTTTGGCTAGTGGGAATACAATTCTCACCTTTTGAGAACAGAGTATAAGATGAAAATGTGTAATATTACATTATTACAAAGGCAGGGAAGGAAGCCTCGTTTTACTATCGTCTCTATCACACTTGGCTGGTAATCCCTAGTTCCGGCCAGGAGTGCTTTTTCTTGCATTTTTTTTGCAATTTCTTATACAAATCCCATTTTCTCAAACATGTAATGAAATATTGACGTTTTGTTCTTCATAATGGGCTTCAAAGTGTCATTTTTCGGGCGCAGCGAGACGAGAGATCCGTATGGCATTTTTAGGGTTCCGTAGTCAACAAGGAACCCTTGTAGTTTCGCCATGTCCGTCTGTCTGTCTGTCTGTCCGTCTTCGGCTTAGCTCAGTAACCATTACTACTAGAAAACTGTAATTCGGCATGGGTATAAAAATCAATCACGCCGACAAAACAGTACAATAAAATCATGAAAAAAATTTGTTTAGGGTACCTCCCCTACACCTAAAGCTTTTCTCGGTTTTCTCGTAAAGCCCATGGTGTTGGGTATCGTTGGCCCGACGGGGCTGCACGTCGATGTAACTAAGACAGACAGGCAATACAGAACCCAACACTGCCCGTGGCCCGATACGCACTTGGCCGGTTTTTTTATTAATATTCATTCCACAACTTGTGGCACAGCATCACTGCGTTCAGCCATGAAACTTAAAGTTTGATTTCTTGGAGTTTTATTTATTTATTTCATTGCATGTTTAAGAAAAGGACTATACGTAACTCGGCGTGAAAAGGGATTGCCAGCCTCAACTATCCGGCCTCGCTACGCTCGGCGGTTTATATGTACTCGGCCGGCAACCCCTTACTTCCCGGCCTCTGTAGTAATGTACTATAGTGACCTGTAAATTCGTGACACATGTAACGCTTTGTTTCGCAGTCCATTTTTGTGAACAGAGGAGGATAAGGTCTACATTTCCGAGCACGTTTGAGAAAACATATCTTTGACATCAACTGTACATACATAGTTCCTTTAAAAAAATACGAATTTGATGGTATACAGTACCTACTCGTCATATGTTCAGTTTTTGTTCAAGGATCTCCGCACATTGCGTTGGCTTACTCAATGAAATAAAAACGAGTATCATCACGAAATGTACTGACCAACGCAAAAACGCAGTTATGCGTTGCGTTACGTCCTGCGCTTGCCACGATCTAATAAGCATTGATTGACTGAATATAATTATTAACTGGCTGTTGGGACTCGTTCGTGATCACCTGTGAAGTACTTCTCTTCTGTCCTGAATTAATGCTTCAAAGTTCATGTTTACAGTACTGGTAAAAACTCTTTGAATAAACTATCTGTTATACGTGATTTTAGACGCCGTCTTTATCTGTTAGACGCCGTCTTGGGATTTCTTTGTATCAAAAGAAAATTTCAAATGTTCGTCATTGTTTTGATTCTAGAGTTCCGATACTGAAACATTCTTGGTTAGGCAACATTTTATAGTAGCTACAACATACTGTATCTTCAAGTAGGTGCACGTTGGTTTTTATCAGCTGATTTTTACACTATGGCAAAGCCAAAAGAAATCGTACAATAAGTACGATTAGTGATAGTAGTTTTATTTACGCAGGATTCGACAATACACAAGCTCCCAAGAAAACATTTTTTTTTTTTTTTACCACACTTACAACTATTTATTACAGGTACTACGCCTAAGACAATAGTGTAACTTAATATTGTACATCCCTATTTGTAACTTACCTTATAACATATTACGTACATGGCCATATTTGTGAATTCACTATATATAAAGAGAAACGTTCAATAAAAGCAACATTTTCAAGTACTTTCCAAAGCTGTTGACTCAAACGAGTGACGTTGCTAGTTCTTTGTGCGGGCCACAAAGCAACCCAGGAAGCGACGTAAAAGCTGTTCGAATATTAATTATGGTATCCCTGGGGTGGAGGGTGGAGGCAGCGCCTGGTACCGAAATCCTGGCGTAGCCCTAGAGTTGCAGTTACAATTTTCAACCCCTGACGCTAAAAGGGGTGTTATAGTAAGTTTGACGTGTCTGTGTGTGTCTGTGGCATCGTAGGTCCTAAACGAATGGATCGAATTTAATGCGATTTTGAAGTGAAAACTGGGGTGTTTTTCATTTTATTTTATTTATAATATTAAAATTATTCAAGTTTTCACTTCTGCCGGCACTCCCGGAGTGCAACCCGGTCTTTTTTGTCCAATAGCTGACGTGATCGACGTGGTTCTTAAAGCTTCGTTGCAACAAAATCAGATGAGCCGGTTTTGAGATATTGAGTTGGGGCGGAAAGTTTCTCGAGTGGCGACCACGTACCGCAAGGCGCAGCCTGGATAGACCCTCCACAATGCGGGCTGATGACCTGGCAAAGGTCGCGGGAGTCCGCTGGACGCGGGTGGCGCAGCACCGGTCATTGCGGCTGTCTTTGGCCCATGTCCAGCGGTGGTGATATTGACTAACATTTTTACTGCCAACGATTTCGAAGGGCCATGCTCGTAGCCGATATCATGGGAAAACTGTATGTAGATGAAAGCGCGTGTTAGCAGAGCCCACCCAGTAGGTTCCTGACGCTGAAAGTGTTAACTTACAATGTTAGTATGTAGCCAACCATCCTTCAACCTTTTGCCTGATTAAACTGAGATTATGAGTTTCATCGTGAGTTTCCGGTGGGTGACGATAATACACTGAGATTATGAGTTTCATCGTAAGTTTCCGGTGGGTGACGATATTAAACTGAAATTATGAGTTTCATCGCAAGTTTTCGGTGGGTGACGATATTAAACTGAGATTATGAGTTTCATCGTAAGTTTCGGGCGGGTCACGATATTAAACTGAGATTATGAGTTTCATCGTGAGTTCCCGGTGGGTGACGATAATAAACTGAAATTATGAGATGACTGTGTGTCGAGTCCTTCGCGGCGAGTCGGATTGTCCTGAGCTAGTATGCCGCCTAGTGCGACTGTTTGTGCCAGACGTCCCCAAAATAGCTCTTAGGCCTCGGCGACGCGTTCTTCTTGCTGTCCCGGCAGCTCGGACTGTGTCGCGTAGGAACTCCCCACTGCCCCGCGCTCTCTCACTACTAAATGCGCTCTTGGCGTCAGCACCGGAGTGCGATCTGTCTGCATGGGGATGGGCAAGTGTGAGGAAAGAATATTTGAAGTTCTGTGAGGTGATGGATGCCAGGCCCTCGAGGGTAATGTAATATTGTGTCTTTTATGTGTGTTAACATGTTTAATCTCAGTTGTGTGACGCATTAGATGTCTGTAATGTCATGTCACATATATTAAATTAATAAAGAAATAAATAAATAATGACTTTCATCGTAAGTTTCCGGTGGGTGACGATATTAAACTCAGATTATCAGTTTCATCGTAAGTTTCCGGTGGGTGACGATATTAAACTGAGATTATGAGTTTCATCGTAAGTTTTCTGTGGGTGACGATATTAAACTGAGATTATGAGTTTCATCTTAAGTTTCTTGTGGGTCACGATATTAAACTGAGATTATGAGTTTCATCGTAAGTTTTCGGTGGGTAACGATATTAAACTGAGATTATGAGTTTAATCGTGTTTCCGGTGGGTGATGGGTGACGATATTTTCCTTAACCAAAAAGCCGGTGAAGGATAATAATTTTCAACGGTTCCTCACAGCTGAAGATCGTGACCACGTTAAGTCTGTTCCTTATGCCTGGTTCCTTTGCTTTGTCATATGGTAGTTTACCTCGTTGGAAAGCTAACTTTATAATTTACATTAAAAACAAAGTTTTAACCGATTTCAATTTAGTACTCCGCCAAGCCACGAGAACAACATTTCTTTTCCAATTTACCACATGAACTGATTTCCAAGAGAAAATGTGAAATTAGAATTAGAGAAAAAAACCCAATCGCTGTATGTGGCCCGATAATATTTGAGGACTTCCGTCGATTCCACAAGGATCACCTTTGGCACTTCATTAGTTGCTATTTCAACTGAATCTTATCAGAATCTGTGACGTACTTTTGTACTTTTAAGTACCTAATTGAGGAATTTCATAAGTCATCTGTGGTCTTCATCATCAATTCCACTCCACCAAATTATGGTTTCCGGGTGTAAATACACGAGTTATAAAATAGAAAATACCAAAATCACTACACGCGTGCCTAATATAATTGAGGAGTTCCCTCAATTCCTCATCCAACTGAATTTTTGAAAAAAATGGGATCCAGCTGGATGCATATACTTACAAACAAAAAAGAAATTTTACGAATCGGCTCATCAATAATGGAGTTCTGAGGTAACAAACATTGAAAAAAAAAGAAAAATATAAAAAAAAACTACCGAATTGTGAACCTCCTCCTTTTTTTTTTCAAACGGGTAAAAATTAATCAGACCAGGCGCGAGTACCCAAGCGCACAGATGTGTTCCTTTACCGAAGAAAGTTTCAGAAATTCATGTTAGGTACCTACTGTATTTTTTGTTTGTGGACGGTAGGTTTTCGTCGGCATCCAAAAGTCTTTACCCGTTTAGGATCGAAGTTTTCGTACCTATATTTATTCAATTTGGCTATGGAACCCTGAAATAGTGGTCAAATGCGTACCTATACGTAATAAATAAATAAAAAACAGCTAAATATCAAATTTTTATCACCGTAGTAAACATATCATTTCAAACTATCTGATAGGTTCTTCTTTTAATTAACCGACTTCAAAAAAAAGGAGGAGGTTCTCAATTCGGTTGTATTTTTTTTTTTTTTTTCAATGTTTGTTACCTCAGAACTCCGTCATTGACGAGCCGATTCGTATTTTTTTTATTTATTTGTATGTATATGCTTCCAGGTGGGTCCCATTTTTTCAAAAATTCAATTGGATGATGGGATCCATGAGGAATTGAGGGAACTCCTCAATTATATTAGGCACGCGTGTAGTGATTTTGGTATTTTCTATTATAACTCGTGTATACACCCGGAAATCATAAATTTGGTGGAGTGGAATTGATGATGAAGACCACAGATGACATATGGAATTCCTCAATTATGTACATATAATTTACTTTAAAAACAAAGTTTTAACCGACTTCAATTTAGTACTCCGCCAAGCCACGAGAACATTTCTTTTCCAATTTACCTCATGAACTGATTTCCGAGAGCAAATGCGTTGATTATTATAGAAAAAAACCCAATCGCTGTATGTAACCCGATAATATTTGAGGACTTCCGTCAATTCCACAAGGATCACCCTTGGCACTTCATTAGTTGCTATTTCAACGGAATCTGTGATATACTTTTGTACTTTTAAGTACATAATTGAGGAATTCCATAAGTCATCTGTGGTCTTTATCATCAATTCCACTCCACCAATTTATGATTTCCGGATGTAAATACACGAGTTATAATAGAAAATACCAAAATCACTACACGCGTGCCTAATATAATTGAGGAGTTCCCTCAATTCCTCATGGATCCCATCATCCAATTGAATTTTCAAAAAAATGGGACCCATATACTTACAAACAAAAAAAAATATTTTATGAATCGGCTCATCAATGACGGAGTTCTGAGGTAACAAACATTGAAAAAAAAAAAAAAAATACAACCGAATTGAGAACCTCCTTTTTTTTGAAGTCGGTTAAAAATTGAAAAAGTATATCACAGATTCTGATAAGATTCCGTTGAAATAGCAACTAATGAAGTGCCAAAGGTGATCCTTGTTGAATCGTCGGAAGTCCTCAAATATTATCGGCCCACATACAGCGATTGGGTTTTTTTCTCTAATAATTAACGCATTTGCTCTCGGAAATCAGTTCATGTGGTAAATTGGAAAAGAAATGTGGAAATGTTCTCGTGGCTTGGCAGAGTACTAAATTGAAGTCGGTTAAAACTTTGTTTTTAAAGTAAATTATCTGGAATCAGTAAAGATAAGACATGATTACGTATTATTAGTTATTGCAAAGCAGTGACTAAGAAATGTTCAAAGTACAATACAATACAAATACTTACTTTTTATTGCACACTTCACACAAACAAAGCAGTCAGAAAGAGAAACAATACAATAACATGTAGGTAGAGGTAATAAAAACAACAGGCGAAAGTAATTATGTGCCTAAAATAGTTATTTGTTATACGTAAGGGTGCAAAGTTGTATTTTACCCGCGAGTGTGGGATTGAAACACGAGCAAGCGAAAGGATGATATAGTTGAACCGCGAGCGAAGCGAGTGGTTCTAAAATAGAATCCTGAGCGTAGCGAGTGTTTCAACACAATAGAAGTAAAATACATTTTCACCCGTGTGTAACACAAAACTTTTCACCTCACTGTAGCGAGGAAAGGGCAATATGCAAAACAACTTTATTTAATTTAAATTGATAATATTTTTTAATTTTTTTAACAGTAATAATAACGTTAAGTAATATCAAGTAGAATTTTGGTCAAGTGCGAGTCGGATTTTCTCATACATTTTAAGACCCATCGCCTGATGAAGGCAACAAGCAATTTTTAAAAAGGTCTTAAATATTTATTTTATTCAGATTTTTTATATTAGTTGTTATAGCGGCAACAGAAATACATCATCTGTGAAAATTTTGTATTACGAGCGTTTTACTTTTTGTTATCTGTCAAAAGCTACTTAAACACGCTCCAAGGTCAAATTACTTTCCCCACTAAGTAGAAAGGGAAAGTAATTTGACCTTGGAGCGTTTAAAGCAGTGGGCAAAAACGCATTTTATCCACTGATAAAATGCGTTTTTGCCCACTGGTTTAAAGGATAAGACGGCTTTCCGAGGCAGTGAGTAGAAAAATATTTTAACCGACTTAAAAAAAGAGAGGGTTTTCAATTCGTCGGAATCTTTTGGTAAGTGGAAGTGGTTCCATGGTCATCAGGTCAGGATCTAATAATGGGATGGAATCCGAAAGCCTTTAGGAACATTTCTCTGCTATGTGTCTTAAACCGTCCCTATAGTTATCAAAAATAAGGTCCATTCAGAGCTTTTGATTCAACACTTTGTATTACAATTAGATTTCAATAGGTTTAGTGTATATCACATTAGTACACCGTCTGTGAACCGAGTGCTCCAAACAATTTAAACCACATTTCGATGCGAGTTCACCAACTAAAATTGACCTCCTCACTAGAAAGCTGCCAATACCGTGTGATTTAGATACTTGTCTGTTACAAACATTGTCGGATGGCCATTGTATGCAGCGAAACAGGGTTAAACAAGATTACTGAGATAACGAAATCGATGCGTGCATCGGTATCGTAACTGCATCGCCAGTCAAGCAGGGTTAATAGTTCCAGTTTTGTCTGACGCCAGAATTCAGGACGGTTGCGACGAGCCTGTTTTACAGATACGAGGGCAATGTGCAAGTGATTACTGTTAATTACTAACCTCTTCCTGCTATACTAGCCACCCGCGCGGCTCCGCCCGCGTAATAAGCTTCTTTTGGCAACAAAATGACCTCGTGTTGAGTTTGTTTCGGCGTTCCTTGTTAACAGTGCTATTCTTTTTCAGAAACGCTGGTAGAATTTTGACGTAAGTGCCATTACGGCCTACTTGCCGAATAAAATTCATTTATATCGTTTTTTAATTTATTTCATTTATTGTAAAGAACGCAGGCGCGGAATAATATTAGCCTAGTATGTCCGTCCTGAAAGCCCATTCTATACAAAGACGAAATATTTTTGAAACCGGGTGTTCGGATGATTTAGATAACTCCTTACATACTAACTTACAAAGCTACAATATCGCCATCTATTCCTCTTAATTGAACGAGCGAGCGAAGCGAACGAAGTTCTTCGTTTCAGCATGGGTCAAAATTCTTTCGTGTGTCGGGATGTCCGGATGAAAAACAGGCTTGCGGGTTCTACAGTTCACAGGGACACTAGTTCATACTGGTGGCTCTGTGAGATACAAGACTTAGTGAGCGTCGTTAAAAAAAACACAGTCTGAATTGACTAAAAAATATCTGTGTAATTATCGAACCTGCTCACAAAATTTCACGAGAATCGATTGAAAAACAGCCGGACATCTGTACATCCGAACATACGAAAGAATTTTAGAATGTTAGAAGCGAATGTACTCCGTTTTTTAAGTCGCTAACTCTTTGACTACGATCAAGATTTTCCACAAAGGATCCAACTAAGGTTTTCAGCGGCGTCGGATACAACGCCGCTCTTCCTCCACAAGGGCTTAAGTCCGCAAGAAGTTCTAGTCTAGGTATATGTCTTTCGGGATCGGCGGGTAGAGCGGGGGCGTGGAGGGGTTAGAGGGGAAAGAGGCCCCAGGAGATGGCGGACTGTGGGAGGTAAGACGCTTTTAAATGCTTGAGCGGATACCTGCACGAAAATAAGACTCCAAACATATAGATGTATATACTATGTAATATTACGAGTTAAATTTAGCTTTTACATAATATAATGCGTAGGAGTAACGGAAATCTCTTGATGGAACCTAAAATATCACAGCAACACAATCACACCACCGACTTCGAAATATAAGCCTGGACAAAACAGAAATCACTCAACAACGAGTCGTCGTCATGAAAATTATTTTCTTGACAGAAATGTATGTGTATATTTATCTAACTAATAAGCAATTTGGTTTTAAAACATTTGACGTCTGTTTATCTGTTTTATAACTTTCTCCCATTAATTTAACAAGTAAAGTAATTTCGAATTATTTATTGGTGTCTATATTTCCTCGCTTATTTGATTAGATAGGTTGACGAAAGTATGCTAAACAATAAGAAAATAATATAAATTTTATACTGAACTGAAGAGAACAGTGTGTACATACACATAATGTAGTAGGTACCACGCTCTCATCTAAGCCCTCCATGCAATCTCGACCAATCCCTCTCAACAGAATACACGGTCTTAAAATAAATTCTCTTGGAAAGATACTTCGTTACTCCCTGTTCAAACGACTTCAAGCAAAAAGCTTACTTAAACCTAGCAGTACAGGGCTCAATTTTTTATGACAACACTGGACGTCACTATCAACGTTCTTCGCCCTAGCACAAAACGAGATCGATTCTCTCAATAGGGATGCTTCACAGCTAATAGAGACTCTATAACAGGACGATAGAGTTCAATTTTATTCGAATGCCCAGGAAGGATAGACCAATTTAAATATGGAACATTGCAAGATGGTTCTCTAGGGAAAACTCGGCGAGCGCGCAAGCTGTTTTCGTCCCTATTTTCAGCGTTCCGTGGGGATTTCATTGGAAACTGGCTTGGGGGGTTGGGAAATAGGTCCTTGTGGCACGGAGCGGGCCGGGTGAGATCGATTTGCTCTGGGGAGAACAGGGGCCGCGGCAGATATTGCGCTTGTAATATAACGAATGTGAAAAATGCGTCATGCAGTAGCTTTGCCGTATTTTTATGCAGATTTTCAGGCTTCTATTGTTTTGTAACAAATTAGTGTACAAGTGGGCTTAGCGTTAAACAAATTTAAACAATTAAGTGCAAATATGAATGTGTGTTTTTTACCACACCTAACAAAGGAATATGAACAACCAAAACTAAAGATAGGAGCATGAAATTCGCAGAACTTATTATTAAAATGTTGAATAAAGGCCTGAGAGGCAATAAAGGCTGGACTAACAAATGATTTCTTTCGATCGAGAACGCATCATTATACCTAGGTAATTTGAGCATCATTTCACCGAGTATAATATGCCTATGGTCTTCCTTCACTTGTGTCGATAAAAAAAAGATTTCAAGGACACATTTACTGACATTGTACGTCTACTGAGGCTACATGTTGTCCATTCAATGTATCAAGCTAAATTGTATAACACCACGTCCCCTAGCAACACACATAGGCTTCCTTGAGCGCGCTATGGCGCCGCCCGCCCCTCATCTGCTCTCGGGTGAGTCGGGCGGGCCTTCCGCCTACACGTACACTGCGGCACACGTGTACCTACGTAGTGAACGTGTACATTTATAATGGAGGGAAATGGCAGTTTGTGGATGGTGGTTTTGTTGGGTTTTTAACACGTAGTTAGTTAGACAGATAAGGAAGACATAGAATATAACTATATGAGTGTAACGTTAGTTGTAGCTGGAGGTTGAACATGCTTTTTAACCGACTTCAAAAAAAAGGAGGTCCTCAATTCGGTTGTATTTTTTTTTTCAATGTTTGTTACCTCAGAACTCCGTCATTGATGAGCCGATTCATAATTTTTTTTTTGTTGGTAAGTATATGCTTCCAGGTGGGTCCCATTTTTTTGAAAATTCAATTGGATGTTGGGATCCATGAGGAATTGAGGGAACTCCTCAATTATATTAGGCACGCGTGTAGTGATTTTGGTATTTTCTATTATAACTCGTGTATTTACATTCAGTAATCATAAATTGGTGGAGTGGAATTGATGATGAAGACCACAGATGACCAGTGATCGGAATTAGGTGAGCCAAAATACCTATTATTCGCAACAGGACATAATGTAGAGTGGATACAACCGGGTAGAACAATATTTTTTTTCTTTAACACCGGGTAATCGTTATTTTTCCGGGTACTATAAGTAGTCTCTAATGTTAAACATACATATTTTTACTAATAGTACGGGATTGTTTATGTTAGTTTGTAGTAAAAAGGGAAGGAAAAAGTATGAAATGGTTATAACTTTTAGATTAACATTAAACATCCCGTTCTATAAGTAAAAACATATATGTTGAACATTACGACTGGTACCCGGAAAAATAACGAATACCCGGTATTTAAGAGAAAATTCTGTTTTCCTACCCGGTTGCAACCACTTTATATTATGTCCTCTTGCGAAGAATAGGTATTTTGGCTCACCTAATTCCGATCACTGCAGATGACTTATGGAATTCCTCAATTATGTACTTAAAAGTACAAAAGTATATCACAGATTCTGATAAGATTCCGTTGAAATAGCAACTAATGAAGTGCCAAGGATGATCCTTGTGGAATTGACGGAAGTCCTCAAATATTATCGGGTCACATACAGCGATTGGGTTTTTTTCCATAATAATCAACGCATTTGCTCTCGGAAATCAGTTCATGAGGTAAATTGGAAAAGAAATGTTTTCGTGGCTTGGCGGAGTACTAAATTAAAGTCGGTTAAAACTTTGTTTTTAAAGTAAATTATGATAATTAGCATTAACTAACTTGGCATTACTTAGACGATTAAGTTTTGAGTCGGAAAATTCTTGATTGATGTCCGTCTCAATGACTATAGGTTGCAAAATAGCTCTCCTAGTGCATAACACAGTGGAAGTACCTTATTACTTCAAGAGAGAATATCGGCCTCAAGATATAATTTAATATTACAAGTTTTAATTAATTAATTTAAACTTTATTGCCCGTTATCCCGTTGAGCTCACACACAACGCTCTTATTCATACGTGTCAACAAATTGTTCACAATCAGTTCAATATAGTAATCTCTTATTCTAGGTAAAGTACCTAGGCGCGTTTCCGGCTATCCTAGTCAGTCATTATTGACTAAACTGGGTGCGGTTCGCGATCTCTTCGTACTAACTAAGCTATCGATAACGATGGCGTCACTTATGCATCTTTTGACCAATATACTATTTCTTCTTTTCGGCGTAATGTGTTTCGCCAAACTTAACTTCGCACTTTTCTTATTTGGCAACATTTTTATAATGCCAAATTTCAGTTCAACAAACTATATAAATATATGCTGAGCGCAGTGCGTGCGGGGTTCAAGGATATATAAAACCTACTTATACGAAATAAACATATTTAGGTCAAACATATATTGAATTATACGATCATCATACGCGTAAAAAACATAGATTGGTTTTTATTTGGTTTTGTATATCACCACATTTTGAAGACAAAATCCTGGCCACTTCTGCCGGTTAGATCGCCAATTACTCCGAAACTACTCAACCGATTTTAATGCGGTTTTTATTAGCGTTTAATATTAACTCTCATAATAATTGTGTTATATACTTTTATTGTAAGTACATATATAATATTTTTTTCTATTTTATTTCAAGATGAGCAGGTAGCTTGTAAAACATATATAATAAATTTGTTTAATTTAGCGGTATATATTTTATATTTAGATCATCTTATTTAATATATTTCTTACATAAAATACTTTTTTTTCGTAAGAGCTAAGTTACACACTAACAACCGATTCGCCCCGTCGTAGACACGATTGCGGTACATAAACTTCATATATATACATAAATGATATATTTAACCAATCTTTAACATTAAAACTAGATGTGAATGAAAATTGTATCAAAATTGGATTAGTAGTTTTCGAGTTTTATGCAAATACCTAGACAGACGCGGCCAGCGACTGTGCTTATAGGTAGTAATTTGTTATACAAGGTTGCAAATGTTGTATTTTACCCGCGAGTGTGGAAACACGAGCAAGCGAACGGATTCTATAGTTGAACCACAAGCGAAGCGAGTGTTTCTAAATTAGAATCCTGAGCGTAGCGAGTGTACACACGAGAAGTAAAATACATTTGCACCCGTGTGTAACACAAAACCTTTTCCAGGTTTTGTGTTACACACACACCACCTGACCTAATCTTTGAGTTTTTAATTAACCTTAATAACCAAGTTCTTAAATTAATCTAAGTGTACCTAAGTAATTTTGAGTCGACGCCAAACAAGCATATTAATTAATTACTTAAAGCGTGATCGCCGGGGAATGCCGAGCGTTCACGAAGTTATGGTTAATGGCGAAGTTATGGTTAATGTCAGCGACGGACAATAGGGTTTTGCTGGCTTAACCTGGGTGTTTCCAGGTTAGGTTTTGAAAGGTTTTTTGAAGTGAAAACTTCTTTAGTGGCGCTGTGCACTTTGTGTGATGGGGAAAAATTGTTAAACTCGCCACAGATGTCACGTGACCGTGAGATGTGTTTTTATTTAATACTGATAATTCAATTCGTGAAAATTATTCCCTAACCATGTCAAAATATCAAAAATGCACAACGTTAATATTCAAGTTTTCACTTCTGCCGGCACTCGCGGAGTGTAACCCGGTCTTTTTTTTTTTTACAGTAATAATAACGTGGTTTTTCCAGCTCAGAGTCCAATTCAGAGATTTGATCAAATCATCTATAGCTACCATGTTGCTGTAGACTTATCATTTCACTAAACGTGACTAGTGAAATGATGAAACGAGTTGACTTTGCGTTCGTTTCGTCAACTCACTGATGTGTTTCAGGGATTTTATCAAATTACTAAACAAACCCGTGTGGTGTCGGGTTAGAATTTCACCACCCCCTTTCTTCCCGTGGGTGTCGTAAAAGTCGACTAAGGGACCAGGGTTGAAGTGTGTTGTGGGCGATGGGCTAGCAACATATCACTGCAATAACACATTTTGTCGATCTTTTATGCCCACATTTACGCTAAAAGTGGCGCTGGAATATACGTTTCATGTGCTCTGCCTACCCCTTTTGGGAATAAAGGTGTGAATGTATGTATATGTATGTACTAAACAAATCCGGTAAAATGAAAAAACGAGTTGCCTTTTTTGCCTGATCAGGGATTTGATCAAATGACTGAATTTTTATAGGCAAATGATAAAATGGATTCGCCATTTTAACATCCTGCGTGATTTGGTAAAATCCCTTAGATATTTGTTCAAATCTCTGTTTTGGCCAATTTCTATACCTATGCCGAATTAAAGTTTTGGTAATGGTTACTGAGCTAAGCCGAAGACGGAAGGACAGACGGACGGACGGACGGCCAGACGGACATGGCGAAACTATAAGGGTTCCTTGTTTACTACGGAACCCTAAAAAGCGCCCCTACTCAAATTCTGCCTCCACTATGGACAGTATGGTCTTATGGAGGAGGCAATGCGAAGATCTGTAGGCGGTGTTGGCTAAGGGACCTTAAATGGACTTTCTAGATGGACAATAGGCTATATTTTATTCCGCGGGTTTGCCCGCGTTCTTTGCATTACGCGGGCGGGGTACAGCTACGAGAGTGGTTAGATATACCTAAAGGGTAAATGGACGTGCGACATACGTGTGGACTTGAATGGTAAGGTGTCGGAAATGAATGCAGAATGCAGGTCTATTCACAGACTTTTTTTCATAGACAACATATTGTCTTTGTAGACAGCTAATTTGTAAAAAGTTTCAGGAACAGAAGAAACGCATATTTCCTGTAATCATGGCGGTAGGTACAGCGGCGCGCGCGCATATGACGTTAAACTGATACATCGTCGCCGATAACGATGCACGATGGGGACAGTCTCATCATTTTGCGATGTATCATTATCATTTGTTTTATGTACCATTGTTAACAAGCATACAAAGTTCAAAATACTATTTCCCGACTACGGAAAACTAACTCAAAAAAACTTGTTTTTCATACAAACGGTGCGCTATGTCGGAAAGAAGATTTGTAGATAGCCCAGGCACGAAGACATCTTTTACTTGAATGGTTCTTACAGTTACATTTTTCTGTACTGCCTAAATGTCCACTTAGCCACAGCACAAAACTTGCAGTTCCTTGTCACACAACAACTTTTCTTGCGACACGGATAGTTTTGATAGGAGATGGTGATCTATCATAAACCCAGTCCTTGTGCATTGTCAGAGGCACCTGAATCGACCAGTCATAGCTGGTTGCGGCAGAAAACATTGCTAAATATTGAGCTATCTTTATTTTTCTTCACATTACAGTTCTTGCTTACATGTCCATATTTCTTGCATTTGTAACTTCTTGGACCTTTGTTGTATTGTTTGACAGGTGGTTTAAATTTGGACTTGTTCACATAAAACACGCTAGACTCTTCTTGACTTACGGTATCAGTTTCGTCGCAACGAAATCGGCTGATATAGCAACACCGGAGCTTCCAACTGCCGCTATCATTGGTTTGTAGGTTTCTTGGAGACCGGCAATTAACAAGTCCCCAACCCTTCGTCATCGACACTGACACCAATGTTCCGGAGCTTGTGTGCTGTTGTCAACAATTTAGTCATAATATATAATTCGACGTACTGACAGTTATCGAGTGTTATTGATATTAAATCGCAGAGCAACCTGATACGTCGAGTAAGGCCGGAAGTCATAGAAGGCTTTGCACAAATTTGTTAGTTTGCACCAGAAGCACTATCGACTTTGCCTGTCCGGGTCAGCCGGCGTCGTCGTGGTCAGTTGGTCACACATTCCCATAAATTGAATGTTCATGTTGTAAGTATGTTTCTACGGCACTTCCAGAACGCGAAGTTTTCTGTGCCCTGCAGTCTTTCGATCATAGCCATGTTGTTCATTAAAGACATTTTTTCTGCATAGGTTTTTTATGCTTTTTGAAATAAATTACGAGATGCAGTTGTTTTACTTTTTTTTTACTGAATTTACGAAAATGACTGTTTTTATGCAACTTTATTATTCAAGCGTGCGAGGGCCATAACCTGTTGCGATTTAAACAAGTTGCACGATAGAGGAATCCTTTATTATTGACCGAAACACATATATTAGAATACGGAGCGTTGTTCCCGGTGTGAACGTTATACCGAAGTGACAACAAAAGAGCGAGACAAACATACGTCATAGACTCTAAGTTCTATTTTCAAAACCATTTCAACAACCCGGAGCACAATTTATAATCGATTGATACCTTATTAATCAAAATCGGTTAAAAGTCTTAAACGCTACGGTGGAACACAGCATGTAATACCAACATAGACTGTTAATATCGATTTACTGTCATTCAGCATAAATGGAAAATTGACAACGGCTCTGGCGTATGCGCATGACAGATAAACACATATATCTCATTAAAATTGATTTCGCCTTTAGCAGTACGAGAATTACCTCTTGCTCTGCGGCAGAGTCACCCAACTGATAAGGATGCTCAGGGCCGCGCCTGCGCGATGCGGGTTCCGGTGTTCCCTCCTTCACTAACATACACAAGAAAGAACGCATGAACGTACTCACTGCCCTATGTTATGCAGCGTTTTTCGATTGAGCGAAAAAACAGTTGTTTACCTTTCATTACGCTTATACTGTTATGAGTAAAATTGCTCTGGCGTGTTTATAGTTTGTCCGGGTGGAATCTTTCAACTGCATTTTGAAGCAGATACCTTCAACCGATTGAGCTGAAATGTTGAGTAAAGGTATGTTTTGGATGACAATTCAATATTAATGTAGAGAGATACGGTAGCCTAGTGGTTCGGGCATGCGGCTGTCAAGCGGCGGTCGTGGGTTCGAATCCCGGCTCGTACCAATGAGTTTTTCGGAACTTATGTACGGAATATTTACCCTTAGCTATTCGGTGAAGGAAAACATCGTGAGGAAACCGGTCTAATCCCAATAAGGGCTAGTTTTCCCTCTGGGTTGGAAGGTCAGATGGCAGTCGCTTTCGTAAAAATAGTGCCTATGACAAATCTTGAGGATCTCAAAGCGAACCCCGGGCTACTTTAGGGCACAGCCAGGTATAACGCTAAAAACGGGCCAAGTGCGAGTCGGACTCGCGCATGAGGAACCCTTCGTGCGCGAGTCCGACCATTATCTATAAAAACAGCAAAAAAAAACGTTTGTTGTATGGGAGCCCCCCTTAAATATTTATATTATATTGTTTTTAGTATTTGCTGTTATAACGGCAACAGAAATACATAATTTGTGAAAATTTCAACTGTCTAGCGCGGTTTTTAAAGTACAGCCTGAAAAAAAAAATGATTGTTGTATGGGAGCCCTCCTTAAATATTTATTTATTTATTTTTTGATTTTTTGTTTACGGGACAATCTTACACAAATCGACCTAGTCCCAAACTAAGCAAAGCTTGTACTATGGGTACTAGACGACGATAAACATACTTAATTTTAAATACATAGAAAACATCCATGACTCAAGAACAAATATTCGTGCTCATCACACAAATAAATGCCCTTACCGGGATTAGAACCCGGGACCTCTTGTTTCGTAGGCAGGGTGACTACCAACTAGGCTAAAGCGGTCGCGAAATTTGTTGTTGTTATAGCGGCAACAGAAATACATACATCACCTGTGCAAAATACATACATCACCTATGCAAAATTTCAAGCGTCTAAGCTATCGCGGTTCTTGAGATACAGGTTCTGGTGACAGACAGACGGACGGACAGCGAAGTCTTAGTAATAGGGTCCCGTTTTTACCCTATGGGTACGGAACCCTAAAAAGATGAAAGATGATAAATGAACTTACATGAAATAGCAGCAAGTGGCTGATAATTGGTTTGCAAAGTTTACTTGCGGTCAGTGCAAGTTAAATAGAAGCTTGTAATAAAGGGATACGACTTTCAAAACCTGCTACTTGAAGATAGAGAATTTTCGTAATATTAGATCATCTTTATCGGTATCTATCTACTAAAGGCAGGTTAGCGATTAGGAGCAAACACAGTTATCGCTGCGTGATCACGGCCTGCGCCGATTACCGACTTCAGTAGAAACACTTGACAAATTTAAAGTTCTCTGAACGAAGATAAAACTTTTCATACATTAATTATACGGTTTCTTTTTTTTATATGACTGCGGTGGCAATCCAGCATAGGGCCTGCCTGATGCTAAGCATCGCCTAGGGACGCTTGCGAGTCCAGAGGAATCACGAATGCGCTGCCGAACGTTTTGAGGATTCAATGTGTAGCCAGCTAGAGTCAAGATCTGTCAATTGCAGGGACCTCACTCTCAACACTGCCCATCCTCGGGAGCTCTGAGGGGTAAACACGTAACAATTCGAACGGACGTTAAGACAATTCCACTGTCATTTTCCCATATAAAAAGTGGCATTTAGATATACGCACGTACAAAGCGGTACGTAATAGATATACGCACGCATTTAGATATACGCACGCACAAAGCGATACGTAATAGATATACGCACGCATTTAGATATACGCACGTACAAAGCGCTACGTAATAGATATACGCACGCATTTAGATATACGCACGTACAAAGCGCTACGTAATAGATATACGCACGCATTTAGATATACGCACGTACAAAGCGCTACGTAATAGATATACGCACGCATTTATATATACGCACGTACAAAGCGCTACGTAATAGATATACGCACGCATTTAGATATACGCACGTACAAAGCGCTACGTAATAGATATACGCACGCATTTAGATATACGCAAGTACAAAGCGCTACGTAATAGATATACGCACGCATTTGGATATACGCACGTACAAAGCGCTACGTAATAGATATACGCACGCATTTAGATATACGCACGTACAAAGCGCTACGTAATAGATATACGCACGCATTTAGATATACGCACGTACAAAGCGCTACGTAATAGATATACGCACGCATTTAGATATTCGCACGTACAAAGCACTACGTAATATATATACGCACGTTTTTAGATATACGCACGTACAAAGCGCTACGTAATAGATATACGCACGCATTTAGATATACGCACATACAAAGCGCTACGTAATAGATATACGCACGCATTTAGATATACGCACGTACAAAGTGCTACGTAATAGATATACGCACGCATTTAGATATACGCACGTACAAAGCGCTACGTAATAGATATACGCACGCATTTAGATATTCGCACGTACAAAGCGCTACGTAATAGATATACGCACGTTTTTAGATATACGCACGTACAAAGCGCTACGTAATAGATATACGCACGCATTTAGATATACGCACATACAAAGCGCTACGTAATAGATATACGCACGCATTTAGATATACGCACGTACAAAGCGCTACGTAATAGATATACGCACGCATTTAGATATACGCACGTACAAAGCGCTACGTAATAGATATACGCACGCATTTATATATACGCACGTACAAAGCGCTACGTAATAGATATACGCACGCATTTAGATATACGCACGTACAAAGCGCTACGTAATAGATATACGCACGCATTTAGATATACGCAAGTACAAAGCGCTACGTAATAGATAAACGCACGCATTTGGATATACGCACGTACAAAGCGCTACGTAATAGATATACGCACGCATTTAGATATACGCACGTACAAAGCGCTACGTAATAGATATACGCACGCATTTAGATATTCGCACGTACAAAGCGCTACGTAATATATATACGCACGTTTTTAGATATACGCACGTACAAAGCGCTACGTAATAGATATACGCACGCATTTAGATATACGCACGTACAAAGCGCTACGTAATAGACCAACTGATGATGATTACAAGAGTATCTACTATATTCGATCATCAAGGCCAAGTATTCCATTAGCAATATTTGATAGAAGGAAAGATTTCCCCCTAAATGTCTCTCTCATTACATCAACTAATATAATAAAGCTGAAAGCTAAAAGCTTGGGTGTTATACATTAAGATGTTTTTTTTTATCAATCATGCAAAAATTGCTACACGGATTTAGATGAAATTTGGCACAGAGTCGTGTGTGCTCAGGATTCAAACTCACTACCTTCTAAGTATTCCAGAAGTCATTGCCCAAGGATAGATAGGATAATCGGGGGTAGTTTACGAATTCGCTGGCCAAAGCCGGATCTAATTAAATCTAACTGTATTCATGTGCGATCGTCAAATACTGCTGATTAACGTATATAATAGTATGTATGTATTTAAGCACTTTATTGTACACATAACAGGTTAAAGAATATACATGTCATACAATAGGTCAAAGTACAAAGCAGTAATAGTGCACGTTCGCGGATGTGTGTCATTTAATCGCGATATCCGCGAAGACGGCCGCCACTCGAGATATCCTATCTGCGATCGCTACCTGAAATAGCCTGAAAATGGACTGTTATTACCAAATCATCGAGATAGTGAGAATTCCAATCTCGTTGCTGTAATGTACTTTGTAAATTAGATAAATGTGGATATGAGGTGAATAAATGATGAGTATGTTTGGAGAATTATTTTTTCCCCTCACTGCCTCGGAAAGCCGTCTGTTATCCTTTAAAACCAGTGGGCAAAAACGCATTTTATCCACAAGTGGGGAAAGTAATTTGACCTTGGAGCATGTTTAAGTAGCGTTTGACAGACAACAAAACGTAAAACGCTCGTAGTACAAAAGTTTCACAGATGATGTATTTCTGTCGCCGCTATAACAACAAATACTAAAAAACAAAATAAAATAATTATTTTATACTCGTCGACTACAATCTTTAAATTAGAACCTCGCAAATCATAACGCAATGGAATACTTTTATTCTGATGCAAAAGTTTATGCTCTATGGACAATCGACATAATTATTATTCAATTGTACGCAGAACTAAAATGAATTTTGACCAATCGCGCGGCTCGATTTACAGAAAGACATCAACGCGTTTTAAAAAAAGCAGTTGGCTGCACTTCGTTTCAGCAGGGCGATTTTCAAACCAAATTTGTTTAGTAAATTATTATTTCCGTTGACTCGTAGAAAAAGTATAGTATACAATAGTTATATAATTAGCTTTTTAAGTCTCGTTCCTTAATTAAGCCACTCAGCAGCTTAAAATACTATGTATTTAAGAACTTTTAAAAATTGCTTGTTGTCTTCATCAGGCGCTGGGTCACACAATGTATGGGAAAACTAAAATCCGACTCACACTTGACCAAAATTATACTTGATATATTAGGTACTTAACGTTATTATTACTGTTAAATAAAATTAATTAAATTAAATAAATTGGTTTTGCATGTTGCACTTTCCTCGCTACAGTGAGGTGAAAAGTTTTGTGTTACACACGGGTGCAAATGCGTTTTACTTCTCGCGTGTGTTGAAACACTCGCTACGCTCAGAATTCTATTTTAGAACCTATAGCATCCTTTCGCTTGCTCGTGTTTCAATTCAACACTCACGGGTAAAATACAACTTTGCACCCTTGTATAACAAATAAATTAGCTTGGAAGTGCCCCTGCCAAGACGATCCACGCGAAGCGCAAGGGCACTACCTACCTTTTCTCGAAGTGGTTCGTCGTTTTTTTAACCCTTATAACATTGGATTATACCAGATAAACAACATTCTCGGGATATGATGTCAATAGTGGACTTCTTAAACATAGAAAGTTTCAGTCACATAACTCTTATACTTAAGATTTTATTGATATCTAAAAAAACGCCGATTTCATAATTGACTCACTGACTCACTCACTCACGTTGATCATCAAAACCTTTAGGGTACTTCCTGAAGTCCTAGATAGCTGAAATTTGGTATGTAAGCTATTATTAAGTACATAATCAACAAGAAAATCCAAAAAATGGAACTTCTACCCCCCAACCTCTTAAACTAGGGGATGGAGTTTTGTATGAGACTTCCGCAAATTTTGATGCTAGGGGTCTGAAAACTTATATAAGGACTTCTTGTTATAAATAATAAAATACTTATTTCAGGATTCTTAGTAAATCACCCCCTACCTTTTAAATTAGGTTCCATCCCCACCAGCGTGGCTGGTAGAGTTAAGCCGTGTGGAGTAGGAACTTAGGAAGCTTGGGGCTAATTACGATCTGATATCCTTTTCACGCTGAAAGCCATACAATATGAGCTACGGAGTCTTGGCAATCACTTTACATGTCATGTTTTTAGTGGGATAACCGTTACTGCTAAGTTATTTGGGGGCACGGCAGTGCCCCCGCCAATGCGGGCAAAACAGCGGCACGACCGTACCATCCTTTTCTCGAAGCAGTTCTGGCCATTTTCGACCCCCCTATAACTTCGTTGTGGATAAAACTAGAAGCCTGAATTTTAAATAATCAAGCAGGCATTGTATAAACACTGTATATTTCAAATTTAATTCAATTTAGCAATAGAGCCAAGTCTCGGGCATTCTTACTAATCTTTATTTGCTAGCTCAATAAAATTTTGTCACTTGGCAATCACTAAATACTACATAGTTTTAGGTAACTACCTATGCAAAATCCATAAATACAGTAAAGTTGTGTGATTGCCAAGTTGCAGAATTTAATTTAGCTAGCAAATAAAGATTAATAAGAATGCCTGAGATTTGGCTCTACTAAATATCTCACAACTATTTACGGTGGAAGAGTTTCGAGACTTGGCCTCTTTTTTACATGGAACGTTGTTTATGGGATACTTCTTATTGCCTGCCACTTGTTTTTGTCCACGTTAATAATTTGAACCCAACATGTAAAACCAACATCGAATTTAACAATATGCGCTTAATATTCGAGCAGCATATGGTGCACACAAAAAAATAGGTATCAGGAATAGGAATAACCAACTACCTAAATAACTACGAAAAAAAAACTACTTATACAAATTTTGCACCCACCAGCTGCGGAATGGGCTGCAATTTGGCATGTAATTTACTTATAAGAAAGTTAGTTCGGTGACTGCAATGTTATGGTACCTTCGAGATAGTAAGATCATGGCGGCGGAAGGTCGACTGCCGTGTCACCAACAGTAACATTTTGACAGAAATGTACATATGTCGGACTAGCAGGTTCCAGCCAGTCGTATGCAGCGATAAGGAACTGCATTCCAGAACTTGTTCATGATGCTTTTCTTTTAAGAGTCCGCAGTAAGCTCGGCCGAATTTCACCTTCCCATACAAACGTAGTTACGCTCTCATTTTAAAACTATGTGTTGGATTGTGACGAAACTTTGCATGTACATTGACATGAGAAATATCTATGTCAGTAATTAGTTTATATGGTTTAAGTGGATAAAACAATCGAAATACAGCAAAAACAAGTTTTGTATGAAAAACTTAAATTCGCTGTATTTTTTTTACTTTGGTATCTGAAGCTACATAATTTGATTACAGACGTAGATATAACCTCATGTCATTGTATATGCAAAGTTTTGTTACAATCCAACACGTAGTTTTAAAATGAGAGCGTAACTACGTTTGTATGGAGAATCGAGCTTAAAGCGGACTCTTAATACAGCCACGCCACATGACTTATGCCACACCTATTACTGATCTAAGCATGCGCATGCTTCGGCCTCTCCAATACAAATTAGATACTAACGTTTTATTGGGAGATAAGATTACAAGGAACTTGTATTCGACTCGCGTAGAGTGCAGCACAAACAGACGAAACGAATTATTGAGACATTATCGCGATAACGGACTAACCTAGTTCCGAGATAGCCATGTTTGGACGGCTGAGATGATTTGGTACTCGATGATGACTGTTTTGGAAGGATTACGTTTGGTTGCTATCAGCTCTGAACTAAAGTAGGTACTTGGTGTGACGGATCTGGCGTAGCTACTCAAGCCGCGAATGCGGAAAATGTAAGTAGTTTGAGGGCGGGTTGCACGAACTTACGATTACAGACCGATCAACGTAAAATAGTGCGCCAGCTCCTGTCATTCCATACAAACTTGCCACACTTTCCATACATTCCGATTTTAACGAACACCGCGACGGCACTTCCCTGGGCGACTGAGCACCGCTCGGTTGAAAAAGAGATAATATGGAGAAAAATATTTTTCACCTCAGCAGCTCGAACAAGCACATTTTGCTGCGTGAAAACAGTGTGCAAAATGCGATTTTGCTCACTCCGTGAGACAAAGTAGCTTTTTAATTTTGATGCGGAGCACTGACATTTCGATGTATCTATTACAAGTTCAGAATATTAGAACTTTATTAGCACTGTCCCTTTCATTCCATTACGAAAAAAGAAAATGGCAGACGTAGGTCGATCCATAGTTCGACCATCAAATTTCAAAGTAGACCCCCAAAAGAGTACACGTTCGAAAACTATCAAATTAACAAGTTTAAATTACCAAAATAATTATACAAAAGAATTTTCAATTGAAGAATATTTAAATAAAAGATCTCAGAATAAACTCCATTTTTCATAGTAAATAGGTAAACATGATTTTTTTACGCTAGCTAATTAATAATTCTATTTCAAACAATCTTAAATTTTATGAATGTATACCACAGATGCAGTTTCCGAACGCAAGCGCGGCGCCCCGCCCCTTTTAAAAAATTGCGCGCTGTTATTTGTTTCAGATTTTATTAGGTATAAGAATATTATTCATCATTCTTGCGTTATTGATATTAGTTTTAAATAAAAAAAACTACTAGGATAAATCAATTCTCTATCTAAATAGGAAATATAGTGAAGTCAATGACGTGACGAGGGCAGTATTTTAACAACAGTACCTACGGCTAGTTTTTGATGTGCACGCGAGATACACGTAATATGCTAATGTGTGCCCTTGTGATAATGATAATATATTTCATAAATATCTCGAAGATATTAGTAAAATCAGTGAATTTTAACAAAAAACGGGTAAGTTTTTAGTGATGTGTTACAAGTGTAACGCGACACTCGTATAGATACTGAAATATCCTTTGGTGTCTCATGCCTTGTCTCGCCTTTCTAGTATTGAATAACGGAGCGGCTGGCTCTGAGGAGTTAAAACTAGCAGTAATGAACGTCTAATTAAGTTTTCTTCCTGAATAATCTTGAGACGAATAGGTACGTGATACTATGATATATTTTTAATGTGAATATGTTCTCACTGCTGAGGTGAAAAGTTGTATGTGTTACTCGAAAGCAAAGTATTTGCATCTCGTGCTTTTGAGTCCTTCGCTGCACTCAAGATTCAAACGTTGAATCACTCGCTACGCTCGTGATTCAATTTTAGAATCTTTCGCTTCCTCAGGACTCAAAATCAGCACTCGCAGCAAAAACAAACTTTGCTCTCTTGTTGCACAAATAACTATTTCACCTCAGCAGCTCGAACAAGCACATTTTGCTGCGTGAAAACAGTGTGCAAAATGCGATTTTGCTCACTCCGTGAGACAAAGTAGCTTTTTAATTTTCATGCGGAGCACTGACATTTCGTTGTATTGGGTCTATTACAAGTTCAGAATATTTGAACATTATTAGCGGTCCCTTTCATTCCATTACGAAAAAAGAAAATCGCAGGCGTAGGTCGATCCATAGTTCGACCATCAAATTTCAAAGTAGACCCCCAAAAGAGTACACGTTCGAAAACTATCAAATTAACAAACTTAAATTACTAAAATAATTATACAAAGGAATTTTCAATAGAAGAATATTTTAATAAAAGATCTCAGAATAAAATCCGTTTTTCGTAATAAATAGATAAACATGTTTTTTTTACGCTAGCTAATTAATAATTCTAGTTCAAACAATCTTAAATTTTATGAACGTATACCACAGATGCAGTTTCCGAAAGCAAGCGCGGCGCCCCGCCCCTTTTAAAAAATTGCGCGCTGTTAATTTGTTTCAGATTTTATTAGGTATAAGTAGGTATATTATTCTTCAGTCTTGCGTTATTGATATTGGTTTTAAATAAAAAAACTACTAGGATAAATCAATTCTCTATCTAACTAGGAAATATAGTGAAGTCAATGACGTAGAATAGAAGGCAGTATTTTAACAACAGTACCTACGGCTAGTTTTTGGTGTGCACGCGAGATACACGTAATATGCTAATGTGTGCCTTTGTGATAATGATAATATATTTCAAAAATATCTTGAAGATATTAGTAAAATCAGTGAATTTTAACAATACTACGGTTACTTTTTAGTGATGTGTTTAGTGTAACGCGACACTCGTATAGATATACTGAAATATCCTTTGGTGTCTCGTGCCTTGTCTCGCCTTTCTTTTCTAGTATTGACTAACGGAGCGGCCGGCGATGAGGAGTTAAAAGCTAGCAGTAACGAACGTCTAATTAAGTTTTCTTCCTGAATAATCTTGAGACAAATAGGTACTTGATACTATGATATATTTTTAATGTGAATATGTTCTCACTGCTGAGGTGAAAAGTTGTATGTGTTACTCGAGAGCAAAGTATTTGCATCTCGTGCTTTTGAGTCCTTCACTGCGCTCAAGATTCAAACTTTGAATCACTCGCTACGCTCGTGATTCAATTTTAGAATCTTTCGCTTCCTCAGGACTAAAAATCAGCACTCGCAGCAAAAACAAACTTTGCTCTCTTGTTGCACAAATAACTATTTCCTAGACATGACACCGAGCTAGCTCGATTTTTCAACCCTATTCCACAATTTCATTGAAATTATTAAAGCCGTTTTCGAGAACGTGATTATAAATACATATATAGGTCAGTACAAATATTGCTTATAATAATACTTAGTAGGTATAACTCCCTGGGCGACCGAGCTCAGCTCGGGTGAAAATGCGGAGAAAACGATTTTTCCCAGACATGAGACCTAGCTTGATCGATTTCTCGCCCCCGTAAACCCCGACATTCCAAATTTCATCGAAATCGTTAGAGCCGTTACCGAGAACGAGATTGCAAATGTGTATATATACATAAATATGCTCATTTAATAGTAGTTAATAGGATATAGGATATATAGGATAGGGTAGGATTTATTTGCCACAATGGTGGTAATTCTGTTGTGCCCTTGGCTATATTAATACCGCTCTTTTACCTTTCTAATTATTTACTTGTCTTGATTTCTGCATAGCCAAATCCGTAGTAAACTGTAGGCGCAGTGTACCTACACTTTTTTGTTTTCATTAGTAATTCCTATTTGTCATCAGTGTCATCAATCGCTCACCTATATAAGAAAACATTGCGAAACCATTATAGACTCCGAACACACTCGCCTCCCCGTACCTATACATGACATGACTTCGCGGAAGACGACAACCGAGATTTGAATGCAACACATCCTCTCAACCGACCAGCCCGCGCTGAACCCCCTTGCCCCTCTTTACCGTATCAGTGATAGCACAACCGTTGGTTAGTTGGAACTTGGAGGAGCTCAAGGTTTACTGGTTGGTGTTTTGATAGTCCCGCGGTCACCGTTATACCTGATCGAATGCGATGAATGAACGCTCCAGCCATTCACTGGTTCGGAGAAAATGGATTGGCATCGTGTAGATTCCATTGATTCATTAAGTAGCTGTGATGTCATAGTTTTTCCTCTGTTTTCCCTAAACTTGGCAAAAATTAAAAAAAACGTGCGTCCAAGCCTCTGTTGTATTGTATAGAGCGCGAAAAATGCACCAAAAAATGCAAAAATGTGTGCATTTAAAGATACACTGTAAAGTTTAGGGTTAAGACACATGCCTTCAAATATCTGTAGGTATGTTATTATATGTGTATTTTCTATACCTGTGTATAATTGTGGCGTTATCTATGAAAAGGTTCCTTATTGTCGTAGGCGATTATGCCATTAGTAACGACGCGGTAATACAAATGCGATTATTCACGTCGTAATAATGCCATTAGCGACAACGAATCCCTTTACTCTGAGAACGACACTGATTTAGATGAATGCATAAATTAGTGTCAAAAAAGTGTGCAATCTGTACCTATAACAGATATTTAGTTGGTGCACTAGTTTGAGAGTATCTTTTACAATAACATTATACAGTCCCAATCTAGAGAATACTACTTAGTAGAGGACGTATAGTTCATCCCAACAATAGGCTTACAATTACAAGTGAGCATGCAAATGCGGATCTTCGTCGAAAGGAAGAAAAAACCAAAAGTGCGGAAGCGGCGTGCGTTGCCCCGAGATGCGGCGCCCATACTGATGCCAGGACGCCGGAGATGCTAATGCCAGCTTTGGCTATTTTAGGATTAGAAACGTTGTATTGCTGTATAATTGAACAAGCGAGCGAAGCGAACGAAATTCTATGATTCAGCTTGGGCCGAAAATCGTTCGTATGTCCGATGTTCCGCTGTCCGGCTGTTCTCCTCTACAGGTCGCATTTCTCAACCGATTCTCGTGAAAACTGGGGGTTTTTTTTGCAAAATTAATATTATTCAAGTTTTCATTTCAGCCGGCACTCCCGGAGTGCGACCTGGTCTTTTTTTAAATAAAAGACTGGCTTACCAGCAGGTCGATCACGTAAAGCATTGTACGAACGCTAGGTAGATCTAAAAGTCAATTTTTATATGGAAATCTGACAGTTGGACTCTCCTAACGCGCGTTCAAAACGTTACGTGAATACTCCTCAGTTCTCCAGCTCGCAGAGCCACTATTTTAACCGAAATGGGTTTCAACGAATTTAACTGTTTACGCTAAACAGGGCTGTCAGATAATGCCAGCCTTGATATTGACTGCTCTTAAACATGATAACGACGGATAACAGATGTATCACACGTTATGTAGAATCAATATTGGCTGGAGACTTGCGTTCCCAAGATCAACGGTTAGACTGTATGAAGCTATCGCAGAGCTGACGGAAGTTACTATTGAAACATACTTATTCTGAGACCGTATGTGGTCGTATCGTGATAGTTCTCCAGGTATGGTTCAGGTGTTCATCATCTTAATTATGCTGTTATCAGTTAAATTTTCCAGGCAATGAGTAATCTCCCGAACTATCTATCTAAGTAGGTACTCATTAGATTTCAAGTATTTTCTCACCTGCGAGCTGCTTGGAGACTTTCTGGATGGTTATAGGCCATTTACAAGCTTTTATTTAGTATCACATCATCAAATCTTGCAAGTTAAATTTGACTTCCCGGAGAACGATTGAGCTGAAATTTTGGGTAGATAAGTAGAATAGAATTTAGGGTAGATACTTAGCTATTTTAGCAAGTTCTATCCTCAACACAGCAAATATTTTGAAATGCTCTTGTAGTAAGTATTAGAGAGTGTGGTCAAAAATGTGTGGCACGATTAGGTAAGAGCGCAATACGTGCCAAAGGCAAATCTATGCGACACCGAACATACGAAAAAAAAGACCGTTGCACTCCGTTAGTGCCGGCAGAAGTCAAACTCAATGACATTGTAACAGTTTTTCGATCAGGTCACGTGTCCGTCTTACCTCTATCAATCTGTCGAATCTTACGGTCACGTGACCTGTTGCGAGTTTAACATTTTTTCCCCATCACAAAAAGTACACAGCGCCGCTAAATAAGTTTTCACTTCAAAAATTGCCCTAGCTGAAACGGAGAACTTCGTTCGCTTCGCTCGCTCGTTCAACTGGTGCTGTATTCTAAATTGTCGAAGATCTCCCTCGATATTAGTCGTAAGTGGAAGGATAACGGCAGCGCATTCCTGGTGTCATGTGACAGCCATCCATTGTGCCTCGCGATTTATCAATGAAATACTCGCATACTGTATCAATACGTTCTTCTTTGCAACCATGTCCACGTTTATTGCTGGCTTAATTGTCACGTGTACATTTATGCCGTCAAACCGATTTTAGTTTAGCTACTTATCAAATATTTTTTTTACCGACTTCTAATCAGTATTCAAATCGCTTAAAGTGTGCTTATAAAATTTATCCAGGTTCCAACCATCTTCGTGGGTCACCCTGAGCTGATCAGCATGGGACCATTTGGAAAGGATACCCTTACAAACAAAAATAAAATTTTCAAAATCGGCCCAGTTTTCTTCGAGTAATCGGGGAAGATACATAAAAAATCGCCAAGTGCGTGTCGGGCCACGAACAGTGTAGGGTTCCGTAGTTGCCTGTCTGTATTTGTTACATGCACACAAAACGCGCCAATTAAATGGCGCGGTTGCGTCGGCCGAATTTTTACGAAATATGGCCTTTTCAAGTACTTACATTTAAAGTTGGTCGACTATTACTCGGTAACTATCATTGTTTCTTTACATTTTTTTCGTTTTCAACTGGTGCTTACTTTAGTTATGCCTACTTAGTTTTTCTAGTTAGTTTTCCTTTTAAATTAATTATATGTATGTACTACTGCCACGATTTTTTTCACATCCCCAGTAGTAGCCATTTAGCCGGCAGAGGGGGACACATGACCCGAACAAAAATTAAGGCTTTAAAGCCCAATATCTCGCAGAATCACTGAGTTGAAAAGTAGTTTTTAAAACCCATCATATTTTTGACCAAGCTATCCAACTATACCCCACACTACGGGTTTAATGAGAAAAAAATACATCCCCACTTTAGGTGTAGGGCATGTACCCTTGAAATATTTTTTTAAAGATTTTATTTTACTGTTTTGTCGGCGTGATTGATTTATGTAGCCATGCCGAATTTCAGTTTTTTAGTAGTAAGGGTTGCTGAGCTAAGCCGAAGACGGACGGACAGACGGATACCCTAAAAAAAAAGATTCCGACGTATTGAGAACCTCCTCCTTTTACGAAGTCATTAAAATAGTATTTTATGCAATTGTTATATAATGTATGCTTTTTCTGTCGAGTACCACGTTTATACACGCCTAATTAAAGTACCTACGAGACTTAATAAGTTTCTGACAAAAAAAAAACATTTTTGGTACAAACTTTTATTGCAGACTGTACTTTTCTGTATACCGTTATCAACTACTCATTGAGACGATTCTAACGAGTCTAAACTCGATGGGGTTATGTCGTTTTATTACGGAGTTCCTATGGCCACCTTCCAGCTCCATCATCAGATCAGCTCCACGTCATCATAATATTGCATTATCACGCGATTTGCATATTCGTGCAAAATTTCAACTCAATCGGAAACCGGGAAGTGGATCAAATTTAACTTGCAAGATATGATTACAGACAGACAGACAGACAACGGGACGGGTGAAAGTGAATAAAAGCTTGTAAAAAGCAAATTATATAACTATTTTATACAATACTTTTTCTACGAGTCAATGGAAATAATCATTTATTAAAGTAACTTGGTATCTATTGTAAATCATCCTGCTGAAACGAAGTGCAGCCAACCGCTTTTTTTTAAACGCGTTGATGTCTTTCTGTAAATCGAGCCTCGTGATTGGTCAAAATTTATTTTAGTTTTGTGTACAATTGTATAATTATTATTTCGATTGTCCATAGAGCATAAACTTTTGCATCAGAATAAAAGTATTCAATTACGTTATGGTTTGCGAGGTCCTAATTTAAAGATTATAGTCGACGAGTATAAAACCGCCTTTGAAATAGTTGGTCCTTATCTGTTGCTGTTACGTGAAATTTACAAAACACGATTTTGTTAAATACCAGAGGCTTGTTACCTTCCAACCCAGGAGTAGTTGTAAGAAGGTAGAAATTGTTCGTGAGTCCTAAATTAGTGCTTCTTTCAGCCAATTTCTGAGGCATGCATCCAGAGCGTCCCGCCTTTGTCTGCGTCACCCAGTTGACAGCAAAAATATGTTGCTCTTAAGTATATTTATTTTATTTATTTTAGATACAATTGAAATTCAGGACAGTCGAGTTATCTCGTCAGAAAACCACTAAACGCAAAAACAAACTCCCAATCACAACGATTGAATTAAGTAGGTATGGCGATATGCACTTGACTGATGATACTAGAATTACAAATTTTAATACCTTCAAACATTTATTTAATTTCAATTTGATATATGAACGAGCGAGCGAATCGAACGTAATGCTCCGTTTCAGTTTGGGGGAAAATTCAGGAATTGCGATATTGCATAGATAAATCGCTGGTGCAGCATCAAATACAACCCACTTCAACCCTATTTCCACAGTCAAATAATGTTAAGACACGACTGTGCCTGTGCGTGAGTCATTGCGCATTCTAAGTGCGCCTGGGCAATGATCTTACGAGGCCCGTGGCTTCATATTCGTTCGGCCGCTGATATACGATTAAGTATGCGTATTTACATCTGCACGAGCGGCGATACTCAGTTCTTAAGACGACTGTAGCCCCCAAAATTGTTTCTCACTCGTTCTCTAATATTAGCCCGATATACTCTATGCTCTTCTCTCACGGAGGACTTACGAAATTTGAATAAAAACTCACATTGCCAAAACGAATGATTGTTCGGGATATCAAACGTTCAACTTTTGATTTAGCAGATCAATTACGGAACCTATATTTTTTCGAAAGAACCGTGAAAGTTCAACCTACTCATTTAAGAACCTTAGCGTTTAAAAAACAATCAACTAAGCTTCGGGATTGAAAAACAATTGCGACGGACGTTTGTCATTTTCAAGTCTAAGGCCTGATAATGCATGTATCATAAGGAAAACCAATCATACAGTATGACGGGTGTTACTTATTTGTCTAGCTAGAATATCCAGTAGGTATTTTGGCCGCGCCGGGGCGCCAAGAATTAGAAACTGGTGGTAAAAGGCGCAGTAGAAGGCAAAAGACCAAGAGGCCGAAGCTCGAAACGATGGCTCAAACTGCGATCGGAGCTTCTTATTCCAGGCCACATATGAGGCATGACAATACGAGCGAGTTCCGCTACACCAAGCGTTGTTGCAGCCGACTAAGCCCCTGGAGAAAAACAGTTGTGTTGCTACGACGGCAGAGTCAGAGAAGAAACGACAGAGGATAGATTTCCTACCAAAATAGGCATGATCCGAAAAGGGAACTTCTTCTGTAAGTTCAAATGTTTAGATTTTTTTGAAAAGCGGCTACTATGCTGTTCTAGCAGGATACCCTATAAAGAGACATTTTATAATCCGGCCTTATTTCACAGCTGAGCTGATGCTGCCAAGGTTGGTATATCGAAATCTCTTTGCGTTGAGTCTAGTGTTGTGAATTTAAGCATCGAGGCATAAACTACAAGACTCGAGTCGCGACTGCTGAGTCTAGAAGCCTCGAGCGTATAAGCCTGAAATTAAAAGGTTCATGTTACTGCTTACGAGCACAGAAACCTCGAGTCTTTAAGCCTCAAGCTTTAAAGCCTCCGGAGCTTTGAAGGTTTAAGTTTATAAGGTTTAGAGCGTGTAAAAGTTTTAAAAGCTTGTAACGAATCAGATAAATTTGAGATATATAGATACATTACTTCTCTTATTAATAATATTAATAAATAATAAATCAAATCGTGTCATATATTCAATATGTTTTTTTTTTAATGTATAACGTGTAATTTTAAGTACAGTCAACTGTAAAAATATAATTGCATACAACTTACTCAGAATATGATTATAATTACTTAAAATTCACGAATATGTTAATATAGTTGGACCAAATTTAAGTCAACCGGGACGGGAAAGAACTGGTCAAGTAGTTGTATTTTATATCAAACATCACATCTACTTGAGATAAAATCGTACTGTCATGGTCCATAATGTCACTTTTTCATTCATGTCGGTTAATTTTTTCTGCCTAGAGCGCTCAGTGTTTGAGCTAATAACACTTGACTGAGGCCTTCGAGGTTCGGGAGGCTTGAGCGTTTAATAAATGAGTTTTTAAAGCTTGAGCTCTGTATGAAGGCTGTCTTAAAGACTTACTCTTAAGAGATCATAAAAAGCTTAAGTCGGTTCTGAACCGTTTTTGAGCTCAAACCTTCAACGCTCAAGTCTTCAAAGCTTGAACCTTCAAGGTTTGCGAGTCTTTAAGGTTCGAAAGTCTTCAATGATAATTTAATAAGTTTCTGTCAAAAATTTCATTTTTGGTACAAGCTTTTATTGCCGACTGTACTTTTCTGTATACCATCATCAACTGCTCATTGAGACGATTTTATCGAGCCCAAACTCGATGGGGTTATGTGTTTTTATTACGGAGTTCCTATGGCCACCTTCTGTCTCCATCATCAGATCAGCTTGATGGTACCATAATATTGAATTGTCATCCAAACTATACTTATAACCAAAAATTTCAGCTCAATCGGTCACCGGGAAGTGGGTCAAATTTAACTTGCAAGATTTGACGGACAACTTACTTTTATACTTACTTATACATACGAACAAGTCAAGTTAATATAAAGCTTGTAAAAAGGCTAGTATTTAAAGGCACATAAAAAACCTAACCACCTAAAAGTACTGATTTTCACAGCTACTAGTTTAAAATCTAAACGCCATTCATGAATTTTATTTGGCAACTAGTGTTTTTTTTAAAAAAAATACTAATTGTGCGTCAGAATTCGAGTTTGATGTGAATTTGTTAAATTTTGATGAGCAAGTCAGTATTTTTTTTTGTGTGCTGTCAGCATTGTTAACCGACTTGAAAAAAAAGGAGGAGGTTCTCAATTCGGTTGTATTTTTTTTTTCAATGTTTGTTACCTCAGAATTCCCTCATTGATGAGACGATTCGTAAAAAAATTTTTTGTTTGTTATTATATGCTTCCAGGTAGCTCCCATTTTTTTTTTAAATTTATTTGGATGATGGGATCCATGAGGAAATGAGGGAAGTCCTCAATTATATTAGGCACGCGTGTAGTGCTTTTGGTATTTTCTATTATATCTCGTGTATTTACACCCGGAAATCATAAATTTGGTAGAGTGGAATTGATGATTAAGACCACAGATGACTTATGGTAGTCCTCAATTATGTACTTAAAGTACATAAGTACGTCACAGATTCTGATAAGATTCCGTTGAAATAGCAACTAATGAAGTGCCAAAGGTGATCCTTGTGGAATCGACGGAAGTCCTCAAATATTATCGGGTCACATACAGCGATTGGGTTTTTTTCTCTAATAATCAAAGCATTTGCTCTCGGAAATTATGAACCTAGAATACTCTGGACAGGCTATGGTAATAATAATAACACGTGCGAGCGTGCTGGTAGCATACAAATCTCGATAAGTGTGACAGAAAGGGAAATATCATTCATTGTCCTTGTCATAGTTCCACTTTTTTTATTTGCCACTACTGATTTAGTATGAAGTTGTGGCACATAAACCATTACCCATCAAAATTAAGTAGGTTGTTTATGGCAAGTCATCAGCCATTTTAAGACCATTTCTTAATTTAGCTGCATAGGAGCCTTTCCGTCCCTCACTGTGGCATCACGTACAGCCTGTCCAGAGTATTCTAGGTTCATGTCGGAAATCAGTTCATATGGTAAATTGGAAAATAAATGTGGAAATGTTCTCGTGGCTTGGCGGAGTACTAAATTGAAGTCGGTTAAAACATTTTTTTTAAGTAAATTATTATGTTAAGCGATAAAAAAAAACAAATTAAAAATATAGGTAACACATAACAATAGTTATTTTTTATACAAGGGTGCAAAGTTGTATTTTACCCGCGAGTGTTTCAACACACGAGAAGTAAAACTCATTTGCACCCGTGTGTAACAAAACTTTTCACCTCACTGTAGCGAGGAAACTCACACGGTAGTAACATGCAAAACAACTTTAGTTAATTAAAAAAATAATATTTATTATTTTTAACAGTAATAATAAAATAACGTAACCTCAAGAGACTCTCGCTAGATGGCTGGATCAAGGGACAGATACAGAAGGCGGTACTCCTGGATACTGCGCGGATAGTCAGGAGGTTCCTGTCTCTGGCGCCCTGACCACCGGCAGCTTAGGCCCCGCCTCGCTGCCGGCGGTACCCTAGCTTAAGTTTTTATAATGATTTTATGTTTTGTATGTATAGTTTTATATTTTACTTTTTATATAGTTCTTGTAAAAACCTAGCCTAAGACGGAAAATGAATAAAGAAAATAAAGTAAGTAATATCAAGTAGAATTTCTAATTTATTCTGTTTTTTAGTATTTGTTGTTATAGCGGCAATAGAAATACATAATCTGTGAAAATTTTGTATTATGAACGCTTTACGTTTTGTTATCTGTCAAAAGCTACTTAAACACGCTCCAAGGTCAAATTACTTTCCCCACTAATGGATAAAATGCGTTTTTGCCCACTGGTTTTAAAGGATAAAAGACGACTTTCCGAGGCAGCGAGGGGAAAATAACGGTTCACTAATGTTTGACCAAAAAATGATTGACAAATGGTAATTTGACAAACAACGTTTCACCAAATGATCATTTGGCAAACGAGACATTTGACAAAAGTATCATCTTACAAAAACTCACTTAGCAAATGATCAATTAGCAAACACTACACTTGGTAAATGGGTTAAATAATAAAATGTCAATTGACCTTTTTTCATTTCAGCAAATAATATGATTCGCAAATTAAGCATTTGTCCAAATGTCATTTGACAAAATGTTATTTCATAAAAATAACTTCTTTAAAAATAGTCGGTTCTGGCGCTTCGCCGTCCGCTGCCGCGGCATGCTCGCTTCGCTCGCTCGGCTCATGCGCTGTAAGTTCGCAGTTCAACCTAACACTCCTCCTCGCTTCGCTCGTCGTCGTACCTAACGGAGACCTAGGTAGACAGACATTCCGCAATATTTTGAAAAACACTTTGTATCCCTGACTGACGAAGATAGCAAAACAATTGCGTATTGGTTTAAAGAAACCAAATTTTCCAAATAATGTGTATTAATTTGACCCAGACCCAGACCATATCTATTATGAGATTTATTAATAAACGAACCACTTGTCAAACACATTATACCAAACGTTACGAATACATTGTACCAAACGTTTTTAGACCAATAGTAGTTTGGTCTGATAACTCAATTGCTAAATGTTCATTTAGTCAAATAATTATTTATAAAATGTAAATTTAACTGTTGATCATTTGGAAAAGTGAGTCATTTGTAAAATGACTAGTAGTAAAATGATCAATTGGCGAAACATTTTTTTGCAAAACGTTGTTTGTCAAGAGTAATTTTGCCAAACGACTTTTGTTCAAACGGCAGGACACCGAAAATAACATTGACTATACATTATCCTTGTACTGGTACTTACATACGCTTTAAGTAGCCCACAAGCATTGCGATTTCACTGCGGCGTGCGGATTCTGCGTATCAAGAGATCAGGCGTCGAAGGAATACTAATGCGATGAGAGATGGACCTAAATACTTGTGAGGCGCTCAGGTATTTGAATACGTAGTTATCGACCCATCAATTGGGTACTCACTAACCTTGCGCACCTTGTGATATCGTCGGGGATAGTGAAAGAAAGAAAGAAAGAAAGAAAACATTTATTCGTGGACAAAACAATGGGTATACAAAACAAAACACAGTAAAGTAGAAGTAGCAGGGTCCACGAAAAGGCCCCGACTCAGCATGGTGCTAACCTAGGAGGCCAGCGCTGGTCTTCCGTCGGAACCTTTACATGAGTTACCTCCTGGAAGGCAACACAAAACAAATACCTACGCTAAAACATATATATATAGTGCAATACCGCGTAACTAGCACTGGTAAATAGTGCGTATCTACACAACACCCGTAGTGCGAAACCGCGTAAATACAGCGTATCTACACAATACCAAACTTTACAGGAGAAGCTTGGTATAATTCTAATCAGGATTTTACGTTCGTTGGCGGGAAAAATGTAGTTTGGCTATTTTTGTTAGATACGCGGTATTTACCAGTGCTAGATACGCGGTTTCGCTCTATGGGTGTTGTGTAGATACGCAGTATTTACTAATGCTAGTTACGCGGCATTGCACTATCCTCGACGATATGTAACTTCTCCATACAAACGCTAGTTTGGTCCTCATTTGAAAACGACATGCTAGAATATCGTGAAACTTTGTATGCAATATGGGATACGCAATATCCAGGTCGGAAACTATTTTCTGTTACTTAGAAATTAAATGTTATTCCAGTTAGTATGCCGTTTTAAAACGAGAACCAAACCGTTTGTAAGAAGAGTCGATTTGAATCGACCGAGTCTCAATCGAATCACTCTTAATGTGTGTTGTTAAGTAGTTCGTTGGTTAGGATGTTCTTGTTCGGGTCAAACCCTGCCACTGAATTTTGAAGCAGTTCTCATCACCGATCGGAACCCTCCCAACGAGTAGTTGATGACTGTGCCAAAAAGTGCAGTCGGTAACAAAAGCTTGTAGCAAAATTGTGTTTTTGAAAGAAATATCGGTTCATCAATAGTCTTGTTTAATTCTCCAAATAACTACCTAACTTAACGATGGCCTCTAAGGCCTGCAAATACGTAGAAGTTTATACATGAGCCGACCTATATATAAACAGACCTTTGTGTAGGTGACTGATGAGTCAGGTCTCACCAAAGGTCCTCAGTTACTGCAAACTAAACCATCTGCAATATACTTAAAATCTACTCTTATTAACCGCAACATTGTACACTGGAAGAATTAGATACATTATTGGATATTGAGATTAAGCTCCGTGTGTTTAAAGTTTAATTTCGTAGTGGGTGAGCGGTCTTAGGGGTAGGATTCGCCGAAGCATGAAGCAGCTGAGACGCATCTCGCCTGAGGGGGGGGTGCTAAAGGTTCGTCATGACTGGGCTGGTTGACACTGCGAGGTTTTACTTTCCCAAGTTCTTTTTAGAAATAAAGTTACTTATTGGAGGGAAGCATTACTCTGATTTTAAGGTTCAAAAGGAAAAACGGAACTTTTGCTGGTCCAGATATGGGATCACTTCGACGTTCGTCTGTCTGTCAAGATATGGGATCACTTCGATGTTCGTCTGTCTGTCAAGATATGGGATCACTTCGATGTTCGTCTGTCTGTCAAGATATGGGATCACTTCGATGTTCGTCTGTCTGTCAAGATATGGGATCACTTCGATGTTCGTCTGTCTGTCAAGATTTTCTCGAGAACGAATGGATAAAATCCCTCAGTAGTCGTTCCCCAGAAAGCTGTGAAAAAACGCAATGATAAAGTTGAACTTTCTGATTCTGATTAGATAATATATGAATCAAAAGTTTCAGTACTGCAATGTTCTGTACTTATACGAACAAGTGAAATTAAAAGATTTTTCAAAAACCCAACCGCTTTTTTAGAATTTGATGGCTTCACTCCCATGATTAAGAGGAATCCAACGACACCTCATTTGACGAAATCCGTCAAACGGTTTAGGGTGTGCCAAAGAATAAGCCACATACATACATACATACGCTCGAAAAACATAACCCTTCTCTCCTTCGAGCAGTCGGGTAAAAAAGGTTTGAATAGGTTGAATTTTCAAGCGGAAATACTCCTCTATTTTTTTTCTTTACATGTACGAGGCGACCCGTTTACTACTTATAATCAATACTGTTATGTCTAACAGCAAATTGTAGCTTACAATGACATGAAATCGTGGTAATTAAGGGACTGCAAGGTTTAAAAGAAATAGAGATAAATTAAGTGCATAGGCAAATAAACCAAGGTTTTCTCCTACAGATACTTACTGTTAATTATGCAAAAGAAACGTAATCGAGGCCAGCCTTATATAACCTAAGGACACCGTATAGTGTCGCGACGTAATTTATTCCACCGGAAACTGCTAAAACAAAAGATAAAACCGACCAGTTTCTTCCATCGAGTTAAATGGTTCGCGAGTTCGCATAAATATAAAGATGGGGTCATTATGTGTTTTTTCTCGTCTGGACATGCTTCGACCAGCCGGTCACTCTTGCGTGAAGACTCCGAGGGACATGTATCCTGCCTTCTCCTAATGAAATAAATTACTTACCGAACCCTCTTAAAGCGGCTTAACATCCCTCCGAATGGGACTAGAAAATGAACTGTGCTTCGATCGGTATACAGTCTATAATTGATTGTTTGGAAACCTCCGGAGAGGATAACTTCATAACCTTTACCGCACATGCACGAGACGCACACATGGAAGGAGCGTATGGATGCGTGAGAAACCTGCGCGGAGGCAGCTCAGATGGTTGAATTGAATATATTATTAGATGAGTGAGAGGCTTTGGATACATAGTTTGTCGCTCCAATGCGTTTGATTCATTAAGATAAGGTTGTGGCGATACGCGTAATAAACATGTTTGGAGTGCATTCGGATAGATGGGAGATGTATGTGCCTACGTAGCAGTTTCGTTGAGAGTGGAGTATGAATATACACTCTCGGGTTTATATTTAAGCCGATTACTTATGACTATAAAGGTCATTACCGCATTTTCAATTAACCCGGAAGATAATAGCAAGCTAATTTTTCATTGACTGTAAGGCGTAAGAGAATGTAAATCTTAAATATAGGGCAGTTATCGGATCCCTGAGGCCTCGCAAAAAAATTTTGATACGGTGGAATGATACTTTGATTCGGGGGCAACTTTGATCAAATAGGTTTTTCTCCGAAATAATTGTGTTCATACTTGTAGGTGAACTGTGGCAGTGAATAAAATATTAGTATTCTATCTTGCTGTTTACTCGATTAAATCGTCTTTAAATAGTTGTGCTTTTATACTACACTCTAAATGATCATAATCAAAGTAGCCCCATATTTTCCTAAAGTAACCCCGGTTTACGAACGTTTGTTTTTCATATTATTTTAATGGGTTTGAGAGGAATTAAGGAACTACGAAGCCACCGGCTAATTCGTTATAAATTATAAGAACCCTTGGACAAAAATGTATTTATTACCTATAAGAACACACGCACGTAGGTATACGAGTTCTTATCTCCGTTTCAATAGTTGCGCAATTTCACTGAAAGTTAGGTCAGTTAGCACATATTCCCGAATGCGGTTTGTATACTTTGTATGTTGCAAAACAGGAAAACACCATAACGTTTCTGACAACTTTTCAGCAAGTGTGTATGTAAGTATATTGTATATGCGATGCGCAGTTGCGGTTTTACTGTGGTGACTGGTGAAGCCCGTTGTGTTAAGTAATGAAGTACATTGAATTTATTGATTGCCTGATTTTCCCAAGCTGTTTCGGATTGTTTACTGCTAAAAAAGTAATCCCATAAAAAACATTCCATGTAAAAAAGAGGCCAAGTCTCGAAACTCTTCCACCGTAAAAAATTTAGAGATATTTCGTAGAGCCAAGTCTCAGGCATTCTAATTAATCTTATAAAATTCTGCAACTTGGCAATAATGCAATAATTATTTATGCAGTTGTACATTGGTCGTTACAATTATTGCTTGATGACAGCTCCCTAGTAAGAACACATTATGCATTACAATTTATTTCATGAACGCTTGAGCTCTCAAAATTTTATTTCCGTGTACTTATAACACAAGTGTCATGTATGCGGACGGCAATACGTGGCAATACTGCCTCACATCCAAAAGGTACTATGTCCATACAAAACCTACGGCGTGTAAGTCTCTCTAGAGTGGGTTCTACGCGGTAATGAACGCCATACGTTAACGCGGCATGGATAAATTTTGTCTACTTTCATATTCCTCGGTATTGTCACGCAATATTTTTAGGGTCCCGCAAACGAGGTTCGCAATGGGGCAGGACACGCACGCAACGGCTTACGCTACTTTTCTTCTATGACATAGTAAAGAGACCGGATCGGCGAAGGCCACCGTAGTGTAAGACGTCCTAGGCCCACTATTAGGCGGTGACGACAGGTTGGGTTACCGTGAGCTTCATCTTAGGCTCCGTCGTTACTTACTATCAGATGAGACTAAGGTCAATCACAGGACAGTCCTTAATTAAAACAAGTTTCTGTCAAAAATTCCATTTTTGGTACAAGCTTTTATTGCCGACTGTACTTTTCTATATACCATCATCAACTACTCATTGAGACGATTCTAACGAGCCCAAACTCAACGGATTTACGTCGGTGAAGTACTGAATTCCCATGGTCCCCTTCCGTCTCCATCATCAGATCAGCTCGATGGTATCATAATATTGAATTGTCATCCATACTATATATATACCCAAAATTTCAGCTCAATCGGCACCGGGAACTAGGTCAAATTTAACCTGCAAGATTTGATTACAGACAGACAGACAGACAGACAGACAGACAACGGGACAGGTGAAACTAAATAAAAGCTTGTAAAAAAGACCGGGTTGCTCTCCGGGAGTGCCGGCAGAAGTGAAAACTCAATGACATTGTAACAGTTTTTCGATCAGGTCACGTGTCCGTCTTACGAATTTTCAATCTGTCGAATCTTACGGTCACTTGACCTGTGTCGAATCTTACGGTCACGTAACCTGTGGCGAGTTTAAATTTTTTTCCCCATCACAAAAAGTTAAAGAAGTTTTCACTTCAAAAAGTCCGGGTTGCACTCCGGGAGTGCCGGCATGAAAACTCAATGAAATTGTAACAGTTTTTCGATCAGGTCACGTGTCCGTCTAACGAATTTTCAATCTGTAGAATCTTACGGTCACGTGACCTGTGGCGAGTTTAAAACAGATGAAGACGTAAAATTGTGTACTCTTCACGGGCGGTAATTCGTAATGCCCCAGATCGCATATGTGTTTATGGCCCTCACCTTCGGTTCGGGCCACAAACACCTGCAATCTGGCCCATTTACGAATTCACCGCCCTAGGTACGTAATGTACTATTAGGTTCAAATGCTGCGAAACGAAAATAAATGATTTTTCTATTTAACATTTTTCCCCATCCCTAAAAGTGCACAGCGCCGCTAAAGAAGGCTGATGGCAACAGCTGGATGAGATCAGCCGTAAATCTCTCAGTAGCGTGTAATTGAAAAGGCCTATTTCAATCAATGGACTAAAATAGAGTGATGATAATAATAATAAAGAAATGAACAGATCAGCTGGGCGAATGATCTTACATTAAAGCTTACCTTAGTAATTACTATATGGTACATTACTATAAATCTAAAGACCGGGATGGCAAGAGGCTTGGTAAGCGCAAGTGAGATTGAGGCAGAGTTGTGGTCAAATAAAGCTTAAATATTATTCCATGTAAAAATTGGTATCATCCATCAACAATGTCCCAAATTATCTACAGGATTTTTTATTAAATGGTACGGAACCAGAGCCCGATTTAGAGTTCTGACCGCCCTATAGGCTAACTATAGCTCACTACTATAGCTTGCTTGGTCCTTGCGCTCTAGGCCCTAACTTACGCCCTACGCTCTTAGCCTTATCAGCCTGTGGGTAAATAGGCCCTGTACGGAACCCTCCTGCCCCAGTACAGCACACACAGAGAGAGCTACTTCGTCGCTATATTTTCACGAACGAAATGTTCTGCTCTTATCGTTTCCTGAACGAATTCCTTCGTTGTTTTTGTTTTGACTGAATAATTGTAATCGCTATAATAATGACGAAGCGACTGAAATTCCCGGGTATTCGTTTATCATTTCACAGGATCGTTCGTGCAGAGTAATTAGAAAATAATTGATCAAAGCTTCAATGACAAGATTTGTGATAATGTTTAGATGATTGTTAGAGGTACATTTTCGTACAAGTTTATCGAAATTAATTTATAGAAGCTTTCATGTAGTAAGCTATAATTTATACGCGTTTAAGGTCGTGGGGAGAGGCTAGATAATAAGTCAATATTTATTATAAGTTATTTCAGGAAATTATTTACAAGTAGACAACTGATTTCCATTGATTGAATCCAAGATTCATCTCGTTAGTAGGTAAACTAAGTATAATCGCTCCACAACCAAATTACTAACAAAGAAAATGCTTAGAGGCTATCCACTAGTTTCCAAACGCAACACAAAAGGAAAACAAAACAAAAATTTCGAAAAAGCATAAAGAGTAGCTACCACCGATTGGTGAACGCGACGTTGCCGTTTAGTCTCCGTTGAGATGCGCATCGCACGTCCCGTTCCTTCTCGCGCGTTTCCACCATTGCCCCTCCGATGTTCGCAGGATCGTCTCGCTTGAAGACGCAACTGAGATAATTTATCTGAAAGCTTTGAACTTCGAACGTGACTTTTTTTTAAACGCAAGGGCCAATGGAATTAAAGTGCTGTGTACACTAACATGGTATTGATATACGTAGGAGCTGATTAATACAAATTATTAGGTTTGTGGTCGCTTTTCTTTTTATATTATAGTAGCTGCCTGCTTATTGCAAAGAAAGCAGGCAAACCTGCGGGATAAAATATAGCCTGTAACCATCCAGAAAGTCCATTCTACACACAGGTGATATAATTTTCTAAATCGGATATGGAGTTCCAGAGATTACCCATTAGGTACATAGGTACAAACTTACAAATGTATACAATTACAAAGCTACATATATATACGTAGAGATTAGCATATAAGCACAGATAGCAGTTGTCTTAGTAAATGGTTCAAAGGGTAGGTTAGTCCAATATAACTAGTGGTCACTTTGCAATCAGTTGTAGGTCATTTCATCATGATTTGCGAGTAACCATAATCGTAATTAAAGCTTGCAAAGAGATTTCCGCTCACTTCGCCATTAACATTAATTCTTCACCAAGGAAAAATTTTGGCCGAATAGAAGGGAGTCAAGTTCCGATTCCGACGTTTTCGCGGTCGGTTACCTGACACGACACCACGAGATGGCGCAACACGCCGCAGTAACTGTGTGTGTTTTGTAGTTATTAATAAGTTTATATTGATATGATATGTATGTATGAGCCTTGTTGCCGGATTTAAATTAATAAATTAATAAATTAAATTAAATTACCTAAATTAAGAAGTACCAACCTAGCTATAGTGCTTTGCAACTATACATGTTTTAGATATAAATGAAAATACAATAATTTGGTACCTTCAAGTGTTCATATATTTTATACTGGTCGATTTTAATGTTTGAGTTAAGACTTCGCACATCAAACTAAAATCACATACTTTTTACTATGGAGGTCCCAACTCAACATTTTACAACTGTTTGACCCCTAAAATAAATTCGACCAATCACGTGGCGCCTTTACTAATTTGACCAATAGGACGCCGTCTTGAATACAGAAGAAAAGTAAAAGACATCAACGACCAAAAACGAAAAAGCCTATGGCCGCACTACGTTTCAGCAGGGCTTAGATCTTCCATAGATACCAAGTTAGTTTAATTAGTTCAGTTGACTCGTAGAAAATGTTTTTTTATAAGTAGACATAAAACAATATTGATGACATAAACTACAAAACGTATAGATTTTCCGGTTCAATATTCTTGACCTGCGTAGATCTGCGGATAATCTGTGGTGGCCCAAGGTCGGCCATTGTGCATTGTTCTTTCTCGAAACTGGGAACTTGTGGACCGCAGCCTGACTCATACAGCCACCGATTTCTTTGAGTATGTCATCTTAGCCACTTTAATGTAAACAATGTATGTGGGGCACTTTACGGATTTGATGTTATTTCGCTTGAGTAGCAAATTATTGCTATCATAATACTTTACTTACTTTACTTTAATACTAGCTATCATAACAACTCAGAAAAGTTGAAACACCCCCGACATATTTTAAAGTTTAAAACCTTATTTTTTTTAAACCTTCGTCTAATCGTTTAATCAACTTGGGAGCTACGATGCCACAGACAGACATACAGACAGATACACGGGTCATACCCCTCGTTTGCGATGTAGTAAGATCGCTAGTCATAATTAGCTTTAATCCGGACCGGCTGCGCGAGAGTAGGTACTACAACCAATTCCCTCTCATCTATGAGAAGAGGCCTGCGCCCAGTGGGCCGTTTCGCGAAGCTAGGTACAATTTAACAAGTCTTTACCGGCGACACATTGTAAGTAAAAATTACCCGGCGATTGGACAAGCGTCTCACCCCTCGTATGCGGATGTCAAAAATGGCTAATCAAAATATGACCTTGAGATTGAAAACTATAGGTTTAATTACTTGGCACGGATCCGTGTCTAAGCATACGCGGGGTTTAACCCCTATTATGCGGATGTCAAAAATTGCTAATCAAAATATGACCTTGAGCTTGAAAACTGTAGGTTCAAATGCTTGGCACGGATCCGTGTCTAAGCATACGAGGGGTTTAACCCCTATTATGCGGATGTCAAAAATTGCTAATCAAAATATGACCTTCAGATTGAAAACTACGTCAAATGCTTGGTATGGATCTGTGTCTAAGCATACGAAGGGAGCGTTGCCAATTTAGACTTGTGAAATTGTATTTTTTGTATACTAAGACGGTGGCAAACAAGCATATGGTCGTAATAAGTACCTAGACTCCGTAGCCTGTGGACGCTAGTGACTCCAGATAACCGCAAGCGTATTGCTGACCCTTTTTGCAAGCTTTTATTTAGTTTCATCTGTCCCGTTGTCTGTCTGTCTGTCTGTCTGTGATCAAATCTTGCAAGTTAAATTTGAACCACTTCCCGGTTTTCGATTGGGTTTAAATTTTGCACGAATATGCAAATCGCGTGACAATGCAATATTATGATGATGTGGAGCTGATCTGATGATGGAGCTGGAAGGTGGCCATAGGAACTCCGCAATAAAACCACATAGCCCCATCGAGTTTGGGCTTGTTAGAATCCTCAATGAGTAGTTGATGACGGTATACAGAAAAGTACAATCGGCAATAAAAGCTTGTACCAAAAATGAAATTTTTGACAGAAACTTTCTGATTTGATTCGTTGTGAAGATAGCTGGAGACGAACGCAGGTCCCAGACTCAACACCACATCCTCGGGAGCTCTGTTCTCTCCAGCTCCATGAAATAGGCCACAGGAGTGGGACATTATGTAAGCGGATGGTGAATAATGAACTGATATATTATTACTTGCCCACAGTGGCTGTCGTGCGAGCTGCGACAGGTGTGAAGCGCACGCGCCGAGTAGGGTTCGATGAAGACAAGAGGTTATAGGACATGCTTTTTGTGTACGTTTAAAAGTACTTATTACCTATACTTTTCTTTTGATCGAATGGTTAAATTCATTTGGGGGTCAATCCTACTAATATTATAAATGCGAAAGTTTAGGTGTTTGGATGTTTGGATGTTTGTTACTCAATCACGCTTAAACGGCTGAACCGATTTGAATGAAATTTTGCACGAAGATAGTTTATAGCCTGGATTAAAATATAGAATAGTTTTTATCCCGGGTCCACGCGAACGAAGTCGCGGGCGGAAGCTAGTTTTTACATAAGTATGATCGTAGAAACATACGTATTCGATTTATTATGCTTTGTAACAGAGTATTATAATCACAACCGCTTTAAGTCACTGAACTTTATTTCATTTAATCCGCCCGTCCCAAGATATGATGAAGCTATTGTTATTGTTAATTTGTGGGCCTTTATATGCCGCTTCGACCAGCAAGTGATCCATTGTGGCAGCCCTACTTTTTTTAGATTTCACCGTTAAGGCCCGTTGCCTCCAGGAAATTCCAGTTTCTTTGGGCGGTGATATGTTGTACGTCTTCTGGTAACACGATGTGCCGCCCTAGGTAGGTACTTCTTTTGTGCGTGAGTGTTCCGCAGGAGCAGAGAATGTGCTAGCGCTGTGTGCCTCAGATGAAATAATGGACTGCAAATTGAACTTACACAAAATATTTTTTCGAATTCTTAATACCTTTGAAACTACTGAGAGTAAGCAATAGGTATAATTCGATATGCCACTTGAGGCCAAACGGGAATGTTTATTGTTATATAAATCAAACATAGATTATGTTCTTTTAAAATTACGAATTATAAAACCGTTGCACGACTTGCACACGCAATAAATTCGTTATTTTACGCATTCAAAGAGCAGGTGCGTTTACGCATGTTGGCCGCTATCAGGTTAATGTGGGGTGTGCCATCGATTGACACGTCACGGTGTAAGTGATAGCCTGCACAAAGCCTAGAGAAGCCATTACTCATTGCTTTTACGTATCCTTGGTAATAGCTAAGTACTATTGAAGTAAGCGGCATTTTACTGCATCAGACAGCCGGAAGAAAATGACATAAGCTATCCCCTACCTATTATTATGCGCTATTGGATCAAAAAAGAATGGAAGAATGGAAAAAGTTATAGTGAGGCAAGAATATTATAACTACAACTTAGAAAAGTTGAAAAACCCCCGAAATTTTCATTTCAAAGTCCAATATCTCAAGAACGGCTAAACAGATTTTCATGAAAAATAGCTAAGAACATTTGGGATCACATCAGCTTTCGAATAAAAAAAAACCGCATTCAAATCGGTCCATCCGTTTGGGAGCTACGATACCACAGACAGATACACAGATAGACACACACAGACACGTTAAACTTATAACACTCCTCTATTTGCGTCGGGGGTTAATAATTGGCAGCACTGAAGTGTGGACATATAGGTAACTTCAATCAACAATAATAAAGTTACGATTCTCTTTATTTTTATTTAAATCGTGTTAATAGCCGACTTTATGACAAGGGTCTAAAATAAGCCATATTCCACGAGATGGCATATTTTCCCGAACGATGTGAGGGGAAATACTTAGTTCGAGTCCAGCTGGGCTGGGCTTTTAGACCAGAGTTATACACTCTACTTTTCACTTCGACTGCGAGAAAATAGTAAAAAACAAATATTATCCATCCACAATCAATAAAATTCCACGTCAAAAAGATTGTTCAATTTGCGGCCTTTTTTTTAAAACTGCTTTGACACTATTGTGGACTTTATTGATTAAAAATCAATTAGTGAAAAATTTAAATATAAAAAAAATTGCCGGCTCGATTTTGCTCGACAACAATATTGCATATAAATTGCCATATTTGTCGAGGTAGGTACCTTAGTCACAATATTTTAAAAAGTTAACACGGCCATATAAAATAACCGGTCAAGTACGAGTCTGTCTCGCGCACCGAGGGTTCCGTACAAACTTTCATACCCCAAAATATTTCATAAATAAAGCCGGGGTTATATTAGAGCCACGCCGCGTGTCGCAACGCGTACTTTGTATTGAACGTGGCGACACGCGGGACTGAGCTAATGTAACCACGTTCATACAAAATGTATGTAACCGATTGCGTTGCGACCCGCGGCGTGGCTCTAATATAAACCCGGCTATAAGGAAAAAAACCGGCCAAGAGCGTGTCGGGCCACGCTCAGTGTGGGGTTCCGTAGTTTTTCGTCCGTCACAGTAAGTGTATTACCCGCCACTTAAGCGTTAAAAAAATGGGCTATTTGTTACATTGAGTTGACATATTAAGTACAAAACCCTAAAACCCGACATACAGCGACATCTAGGTATCGCCAAATTAAGTAAACTATTGCACGCGAGCTTAAAGTATGGAAGATGATTTTTATGGGATAATTCTTTATTGCGTGAACCGAATTTCACCGTTTTTTTACTTTATTTGAAAGCACGTCATTTCATTGTGATTTTGTAGATATTACAGGTACAATAAACACCTGCTTATATGGTTAAATTACAAACTTAGTTCAGAAATTATTTTGTAATTTTTTCAAAAACTATTCAACCTATCAAGTTCAAAATAATTTTCCTAGAAAGTTTTTATAGTTCTACTTGTGAGATTTTTTCATATTTTTAAAACTTATGGTTCAAAAGTTAGAGGGGGGAGGATACATTTTTTTTACTTCTGGAGTGTTTATGTCCGAAAATATTAACATTATCAAAAAAATATTTTAGCAAACCCCTATTCATTTTTAAATACCTATCCAACAATATATCACACGTTAGGGTTGAAATGAAAAAAAAAAACACTCCCCACGTTACGTATAGGGGAGGTACCTTATAAAAAAAAAACACTTTTTATTTTACCACTTTGTTCGGCGTGATTGATATACATATTAGTACGAAATTGCAGCTTTCTAGTGCTAACGGTTACTGATATTATCCGCGGACGGACGGACAGACAAAGCGAAACTATAAGGGTTCCTAGTCGACTGCGAAAATCTAAAAATGAACGCAGAATTATCAATTGAGGTCTCGTTATAAGCTCAGTTATTGATAATTTCTTCCCTGCAAAGCCAAAAGACAAATATCTAAAGGCGTACGACAATGTCATGAAGTGGCGAGAAAGTATATTTTTGTTTCTTGGATTTTTTTTGAGAAAAGCACTATATTTGTCTCAGCCGGAAGTGCAATTGCTGGCTTCGTAATAAATTAAGCACTCCCAAGGTCGTCCGTTTAAAATTAATACTCAGCCAGCAATTGCCTACTTCCCATGCTTCGACAATAATGTACTATTAACGCCTTAATAATAAAGGTCGAATATTCAAATCTTTGGGGGAGGCCTATGTCCAGCAGTGGACGTCTTTCGGCTGATATGATGATGATGATAGAAATCTTTGTGCGCAGCTTGCTTGTGTGAATGTACTTAAACAATGCTAAGTTTATTAATCGAATTTATACTCTACTGCCGCCAAAGAGAGGGTAATGTTTTTGGCCGCTCTTAGGAAAGTGGGTAAAAATCCTACACCGCAACAGCAGTTCACCTACACCTAGGTATGCTGCAGTGGCGCACCTGTGCCCAGCACGCTCGAGACAAGTCGACGGCCCATACAAACGTAGCAACCAGCACGTCTATCATGAGACGGCCACGACATACTCTCGATTTTTCTATCTTCTAGATTATTCTCGATTGTGCTATCTCGCACTATCCGTCATTCTCTTATTAGAACATTTAGAACAAGAGGTATAGTGCGAGAAAAATCGAGAGTATGTCGCGGCCGTCTCATGATAGACAAGCAGCATGCCGTTTTAAAATGACCTGGGGACTCTTAACTTGAAAAATTTACCGCCTTTCATTTCGTCCTATAAGTAGGAGAATGCACCATTACGTTCACCCGAAGATGACACACACGAGGAATATAAATAGTTTTTTCTGTCGTATTAATAAGTTATTTGTCGTGACTGGTGGCATGCAAGACTCGCATCGATCATCGTGGCTTAAAGAAGAAGTTAATTGATGAAATCCATCATCGATATTATAAAGTACAGCATATTACTTATATACTTACTTCATATGCAATCGACGTTACACTAGTGATTGCACTTTCTGTAATTCGAGAGCCTATTCAACCAGATTTAATGGCAGAAGGACCGCGTCTTTATTGTTTTCCTGTCACGTCTATACTTGAAACCATAATTAGATATCCACAAAAATAACCTTAAAATTGCCATTAAAATGAAAATATAACCGACACTGGCAAACTTACACTCTTCCAAATGATATAGACGTAGCTAGTTTTTACCTAAAGGTTATTTTTGTGGAATCTAATCATGGTTTCAAGTATAGCTATCATTTTGATCTTGAAAGATACGTCAAGAAAGTATGCAACGGAGGTCACATTATACATTTTGATTCGGACCCCTGTAGAAAGGTACTCGTATATCAATCACTTTTCGAAACTCATTTTTTTAAAGACGTGCTCGCCGTTTCTAGAGCCACTAGAATAATAATAATAACTGTAATATTTTGACAAGTTTATTGGGAAGGTCGGACTATTTAAGACAATTTATTGAATGAACGAGCGAAGCGATTGCAGTTCTCTGCTTCGGCTTGGGTAATCCTTTCGTATATCCGTTTGTCCAGTTGGTCTTCTCTACTGGTGGTATTTCTCAACCGATTCTCGTGAAACTTGCACAATAAACAGAGACTTTTTATCATATACATTTCCAGAAAAAAAAAGGTAGAAGAGTTCTATAGCTCACAGAGCCACTAGTTTTATTAGCGTGGGTTCCACGCTACCACACTTCCATACAAAAACCACGTTATGATTATGACATATAATATTTTTACTTGCATGGACCGTTTCCAGTCAGATAAAAGAACAATCCCCCGTTGTTTAAACCAGGCACGAGCCACTGTCAAAACAGCTCGTGCCCGAGTCATAATATTTGGTCTCCCAATAGTTCAATATTTTTAATTACGTAAAGTTATCTTTGGTATGTACATCGTCCCCTTGCACTAAAACTGGCTTTACGGGTATTCAACAACGGCCTCTAACTCATTGTGGTAAGGTGCAAGTGATATCGTCGTCAATGCTTGCGCGACCAAGGTAATAGATAGTACTCGACAGTTTACAGGAGTAAACTGTGTGGTACAGAGTAAATAATGGCTCTGTGGACTGTTGAAATGGCGAGTCTTTCTCTGTAACAAAAATTATATAGGTATTTATCGAACCTATTCAGAAAATTTCACGAGAATCGGTTGAGAAAAGCGACCAGCCCCCATATTCTGTAACTTGTTTTAAGCTCACCTCAACGCTCACCCACAAATATATCTTGACACCGCGATGCGTAGTAACCAAGCGTAGGCAGAGGTCTAGTTTCGTGACGGGTGAACGGCGGGGTGAGCCGCATTAACGCTTAGCGAATAACAGCCCTGTAGAGGTGGACAGCCGGTCAGCCGGACAGCCGAACAGCGGGACAGCGAGACAGAGGGACATCCGAACATACGAAAGAATGTTGGCCCAAGCTAAAAAGAAGAACTTTATTCGCTTCGTTCGCGCGTTCAATTAGCCATTGAAGACTCATCATCTGGCTCCATCATCAGATCAACTAGATGGTACCAAATGATTGTATTGTAATCTATACACCGTGGGCTGTTTAAGCCCGACCGATTTTAACCATAGGTTCCTTAGCTAAAATAGAGTAAAAAAAGTCGTACAACATGTAGTCCGAAAATGCATAGTTTTTTAGAAAATCGCAATTTTAAGTATTTAACAAATTGAATAATCTCAAGTATAACGCACCCTAAGAATGTGACGTAATTATTTGCACTTAATTTTTTCTACGCAGAATCACAAAAATCATTATTGGCCAGTATCTTGTTCCTAAGTTTGGTGTTCAATTACAGAAAGGTTTTATTACGGAATGTAATTTTACGTATAACGAACACGCCATTTACCGCTGAGTGCCAGTGTAGTTAGTACTCGTATTATGTATCAAATTATTATCTTTTCTTTATCACATACACGTTTATCGCTAAACTAGACTTATGTTTAGATTCTGCATTTTATCAATTATCACTAGAGTGCAACCTATTATACCTACATAGTACATTACGATAATAGAACTGGCCGGTAAATTGAACTTAAATAATGTCAATAACGTCAATGTCTAAAATTATTTTTGTGACCAAAGTAAAGATTCGTTCACAGTGAACTGCGATGCCTAATTGATTTACTTTGTTTCAAAAATTAAAAAAATATAAACTCGTAATTGGACATATGTTCATATAACATTTTTTACTTGAAATCTCGTCAGGAATATGTGGTTGAAATCGGTCGGGTTTAAACAGCCCACGGTGTATACATACTCGCAAAGTTTCCAATCGATACGAATAAAGTAATTACGTGATAATCGACACATTACATACTTGAAGGTAAAGTGCAGGCCTATCCTTCTAAAAATACACACTATTGAGTTTGCATAGCCAAAACAGCATATAAAACAGTTGTTTATATAATTAAAAACAAACCCGAGCCTACGACCATACACATCTGCCCCCCTGTTCTGTAACTTGTTTTAAGCTCACCTCAACGCTCACCCACAAATATATGTTGACACCGCGATGCGTAGTAACCAAGCGTAGGTAGAAGTGTGTGTGTGTGTGTTCGTGACGGGTGACTGGCGGGGTGAGCCGCTTTAGCGCGTAGCGAATAACAGCCCTGCACCCCAAGACATGCGTCGCTTCCGGGAGGGCCGGGGTTCATATCCGGAGTGGGGAAGAGTTGCCATGGCGATTACCGGCACAGGTGATTGTGCAACTTTGCATGAAAGATAGCTGGGACAGCAGTGGGTATTTTATCCGCAAAACGGAGATGGAAATCAGCGCTGCAGGTGTCTGACACCTCAGCATAATGCTGAGCCAGTGTCCGGTTCACTGCCGCAGAGACACAATTGTTTCATGTTTTATGTGCTTTTCTTGTTTATTTTATTATTTAATAACCATGTGTGTCCTGTGTGTTTGTGAATAAATGTATCTTTCTTTCTTTCTTTCTTTCTTTAGATGGTGATGGCTGAGGTGATAATATTGTCTATGACACCATGGTTACGATGTGCCTCATCTTTTTTGATGCCAGACATCAGTTAGGTTGGCAGGCAATCCAGAAGAACACACTCAAGGCTTTATAAAATTACAAATTTTCTCAGCAGTCTTCAACAGGACCCGATTGCTGTGGCAGACTGTCTACAAATTTAACGCCAGATAGAAGAAAGTATCAACAACACGCATTCACGAATTTCACGATACAGCATAGTGTAGTCAGGAAGGCTAGAATTTCACAAACGTGTAGTCATATAATTTCAGACACATAAATCAAATTATTAATTAAGTAACACAGGTGTAAAAAAAAAACAAGAAAAACATAATATACCTTAAATTAAAAAACTAAACACTAAATTAGAAACTAGGATTTAAAAAAAAAATTACACAAAAAAATTGGCCCAAAACACCTTCTGAGGGCAGCGTGCCCAGAAGGCTGGCAGCATTAATTTAAATTATAATTAGAAAAGCTGAAAAACTTGCGATATTTTCATTTCAAAGTTCAATATCTCTAAACCGGGTCAACTGATTTTGTTGTAACGTAGCTAAGAACTATCTCGATCACGTCAGCTTTCGTACAAAAAATGCATTAAAATCGGTCCATTCGTTAAGGAGCTACGAGGCCACAGACAGACACAGACACGTCAAACTTATAACACCCCTCTCTTTGCGGTGGTTAAAATACACTCGCTTCATATACTTAGGGCCAGTTGTTTCAAACCGTAAGACACATACGCCAGTTAAAATCTGCTTTTAACAGAAGTTTGACGGTCTCTCTAGTAGCCGGCGTCATATTTAACGTTGATGCAGTGAATGCTACCCGCCCTTAGTAAATCAAAATCGTACCAATTAGTTAAAGGCCACAAACACCCCCGCCTGTGTTGGCAACCACACATCATGCCAGCGCGCGCAACGAACAACAGGAAACATGATGCAAGTGAAATCATTTGCGGTTATACTATACATGGTATCAGGGGAAAAAAGCCTCCGTCATAAATCGATTTATGCTTCCAAGACTTGACAATATGATAACTTGTTACCTACCTACGTTATCTATATTGATTTTTCTCCTTAGAAAGTACATGGATGACTGCAATGCTGGTATTTATAAAACCTACAGATAACTGAAGCGGACCAGTGTAAGTCTGACCTCTGATCATTCAAAGTTGCTACAAATCTTGTTAAGTTATACTGGGAGTGTGTAAGGTGAGTCGAGACAGGTAGTGAATAGCATAGCATCAGCACCCGTGCCTATCGAGGGGTGGGTTTGGCCGGAAGTGGGACTCAATGGGGAGATCGGCAGGCGATTTTTATTTAAATCAGCTTGGAAGCAATCCGGTGTGTAGAAGTATAGCGAGTAGAAGCCTATCTTGTACCTGTAAAGCTGATTTTTCCACCGGAGGGGCGAGACGAGACGAGGCGAGGCGAGAATTGAAATTCGTATGGTAAATTTTCAATTCTCTCCTCGCGCGCGCTCGGTGGAAATAGTAAGTGCCATACACATTTCAATTCTCGCCTCGTCCCGTCACGTCCCGCCCCTCCGGTGGAAAATCAGCTTTAGTCTGTCCACCTAGACTCTTTAACGCGTGTTGTTGGAAGATACGCCAACGATTGCACGATTTAATTCATAGGACGCCTCGTCTGGCGTAAATGGACGAGGTTAGGCATTATTGGTTTTAGGGTTCCGTAGTCAACAAGGAACCTTTATAGTTTCACCATGTCCGTCTGCCGTCTGTCCGTCTGTCCGTCTGCGGCATAGCTCAGTAACCATTGCTACTAGAAAACGGTAATTCGGTATGGGGCTGTGAAAAAAATCGTGGCAGTTGTACATATAATTAAATTCAAAGGAAAACTATCACGGCTAGGCTAGGCATAGCTAGTTACCGAGTAATATAAATAGTGTATTTGTATTTGAATCTTAACGTATTTTGATAAGTTTGATCTAAAGTGTTTATAACATGCCAATTGACCTGTAATTTATGTTATAAATAAATAATTGTATTGTATTGTATTGTAACAGTCGATCAACTTAGTGTACCTAAAAAGCCTAACTTTTGTACAAATTCGGCCGACGCAACCGCACCATTTTGTCGATGTAAACTAAGACAAACAGACAACTATGGAACCCTACACTGCGCGTGGCCCGACACGCAGTTGGCCGATTTTTTGTAGCTATAGTCGTTTCAACCAGAAATTGATTATACTGAAGCAGCCCTTTATTGAACGAGCGAGCGAAGCGAACGAAGATCTCCGTTTCAGCTTAGGCAAAAACTCATGTCCGGCTGTTCTCCTCTAGGGGTCGCATTTATCAACCGATTCTCGTGAAATTTTGTATGCAGATTAAATAACTATATCTATTTTTTTTGTAGTTTCAGTTTTTGTAGAAGTTTTTTTTAAAGGCAGTCTCGAGAGTTCTACAACACAGAGCCAGTAATTAGTTCGTTGCTGATACCCGTTACATGTAGAAATTTCCAGACTTTTGGGCAGCAAGGAGATGCATTTCCTCTGCATGTCTAACCACTAATGATTTGCGGTTTTAATACGTGAAGATCATCACATTTCTGTCAAGGCTTAAATGGGTCAAAAGTGAGCACGAAAGGAAACGACTAATCAACCCTCCTCCATTCGTCATGGCACAAGTCGACACCCTTATGGTAATTCATAATTTAATTATTCTACATACATTATGGCGTTTACTGGCATATTAAGTACCTAAACTATTTGTTTTTGTTGAATGAACAACCTTTTCCTGCTAGCAAAGAGCTACGAAAATCTTCTTAATGAAAATTCACTAAGGAAATTCACTTCCAATATTTTTATTGCTTCTTACTTCGCACAAAAAAGGTCTGAAATCTTATCACATTACTGTGATGAAACGGTTCAGCCCCCCTTCATCTGCTTGCTTTTGTTGATGTTGTTTCTAAGGCTGCGTTGAAATCCGCATCTCGTCTCTGCTTCGATTGAATGGATTAATTTAATTGGTCAATTTGCACGCCTGTCTCAGTGGAAACGCACTTTAACTGTCGAGGGCAGTTACATGTATAATATACTGTACAAAAATTATATACCATTAGCGCTATCTGATTATGAAGAAGTTATAAAAGTATGTAAGTTGTCCGTCAAAATTTGCAATCCATTTTTCAGTCACTTGCCGTTATCCGATTGAGTTGAAATTTTGGTTATTAGTATAGTTTGGATGACAATTCAATATTATGGTACCAACGAGCTGATCTGATGATGGAGACAGAAGGTGGCCATGGGAATTCAGTGTTTAACCGACGTAACCCCGTTGAGTTTGGGCTCGTTAGAATCGTGTCAATGAGTAGTTGATCTGGTATACAGAAAAGTACAGTCGGCAACAAAAGCTTGTACCAAAAATTAAATTTTTAACAGAAACTTATTTATTAAAACTCATTCCTCAGAGAACTCATTTTACTGCCAAGATACGAATTCATCGAACACCAAAGTGACATCTGCCGAAGACCTCCAACGGCCAAATCCAATAAGATGGCGGCATGATGAGAAACCTATCAAATTACAAAGCTATTTTACAGCCAATCTTCGCTGAGCCGCCCGCTTGCGTGATTTGGTTTGTACTTACTTACGTGGTCCTTATTTAGTTGACATGATCGTATTAGCATAATAACCTAAACATCTTTCAGTATATAATGAAGCGGCCCACTCCATATAGACGCATGAACAAAACGCAAACTAGTACAGCAGAAGAATTAGCTACGCGGGCTTAGTGCTCAAATTCTACGCACGGACTCTAATGTTAAGGGAATAAGGATCTGTGTTGATCATTTTGAGTGTGCTATTCTGCTTCGCCACTTCTGCCGCAGAATGCACCTACACAAGAAGGAGTGCGCGCCCTAATGATCTATGTATATTACAAACATCAGTACCAAAACAAGACCGCTATAATGGAGCATTTGCCATCATTCTGTATACGTCCCTACTACTAGGCCTCCTCATAAATTAATGGCAATACAGTCCCTAATACTCTGTACGGGGTCTTCACATAATATTCGCCATTGAATATTTAATCTCAAAGATTTTTCACAAGATTATATCTACCCTTTATCGTATTGCCTGTGGTGAAATTCACATCATATTCCCATGGCCGTAGGCCGTAGCCTGGTATAATTTCTATGTGAGACATCTGGCTTAGCTTTTGCTAACCCCCATTGGTATGTTCCTGTAACCAAGAATTTATTTCCAGGGGCCATCCCTCGCTGAACATATGTCATTCTCGCTACGGCCTTGTGTGTGCCGTTCTTAAGTTACAAGTAATTCATTGGTAAAAGCTAGAATCCTTACCTGACAACGATAAGAAAAGCACCACATTATTGAATAATCTTAGGTAAAATATTCATTTCAATATTGAAAGTGAATATAGCAAGAAAGTTTTATCAAGATCGTAGTAGTGGAAATCCGTGATCTCTGCCTACCCCTGGGAAACGGGCGTGCATATATGTAGATATGTTAAGTGTGTACCTACTCGTAAATAAGTATAAAAAGGCCGGCCGCAACTCCCTTGCGTCTTAAGATCCGTCTAAAGATCCGCATCGTACGGCCACTGTAGATATTGATCCACCCTATTCGTAGATACGTGCAGTACTTACTCCGAGTCTTAAAATATTTACGAAAACAATGTTAGTATCTACTCAAAACAATTGAAATAGATACATCGTTCATGTCGCTTCAAAGCTATACTTATCTAAAAGACTCATGGAGGCAAACAAAAATGCGAGAACTAAAATAGGTACCTAAGTTACCTACATATCCTCCTATTCAACGGCGGTTAAAACTGGCGGATTATGTGAACATGTATATATATAGATCTACACATTACTTAACTACCTATGTAAATATGCGAGTGCGACAATGAGTATCAATGTTTGAAGAATCGTGAATCGCGAGGTTATTAGGTTATTACTCTGTAATGAATTGGCTGCAATCTAACTGGTAGCCAGCGCCATCTATCGCGATGAGTGGAATATATTTACTACCAGTGTTGTTGTTTTTTTAACCGACTTCAAAAAAAGGAGGAGGTTCTCAATTCGGTTGTATTATTATTAATATCTTTTATTATTATTTTTATTATGTTTAATGTTTGTTACGTCAGAACTCCGTCATTGATGAGCCGATTCGTATTTTTTTTTGGTTTGTAAGTATATACTTCCAGGTGGGTCCCATTTTTTTCAATTGGATGATGGGATCCATGAGGAATTGAGGGAACTCTTCAATTATATTAGGCTAAATTATTTTATGTGAAAAGGGGTCGAGGGGGAGGGGCAGGTTATTTTTTTGCAAAAATAAAATTATTCAAGTTTTCACTTCTGCCGGCACTCCCGGAGTGCTACCCGGTCTTTTTTTATTTTTTTCTACTTTAATGAGCTACATTCGATAACAAGGAATAAACAATCCAGAAAATACTAAATTCATTCACTAAATGTTCGACACTTATTTTAAATCAAAAAAGTCGCCAAATCAGCGCCAGAGTGCGTTTTTACCCGAGTGCCGAAGGTTATGTTTTTAGCATATTAGCACAATAATATTCATTTTTGAATTGACTGAAAATTAGTGATTTATTTTAATGTATTCAAGATTATTCATTTCCTATCATCAAATGTAGCTCAACCTACTATTGAGAAATGCAAACCTTATAAGTTAAAAAATTCAGTGGCGACCCCTAAATCTTATCCAAAAATAAAAATTAAAAACAATCGTTATTTTTTCACGTATTAAAACAATATAAGAGGGTGCCTCATTGAAATTTTAAATTTTCGGGTTTTTAAGGACCACCCTAATAAATAGTGATAGATACATCTACACTTCTACAATAATATAATAATAATATTACAAGGAGGAAAGATTTGATAGTTTTTTTTTGTATTGAATAGGCTCCGAAACTACTGGACCGATTTGAAAAATCCTTTTACCATTAGAAGCCGACATTATTCCTGATGAACATAGGCTACTTTTTACCGCGGGAAAATGCTTCATTCAAAATGGCGCAGCCAGTTTCGTACTACGGCATCGCAATTTGCCTCATCTGAAGACTTCGTTGTTCACTTCCCTCGGTCATTCATAAGCCTTTTCTTTAAAAATCAGATACTTTTCTTGAAAATAATTCTTCAACTTCGTGACATCACGATATTTGCTTTATAGAACAGGCTAACATAGACGTTATAATCAGCTAGTACCTATGTTTAAAACCTGCCGTCTCATATTCCAGAGCACGTTGTTCTTCTGGGAACGCGGGCCGTTGCTATGGCGACGCGCCGCATCAACACGCCGCGTGTGAATGTACAGGTGACCTGTAAGGCTGGGGCGCAGCGGGAGGAGCGGATGTCTTCTCGATGACAGTACAAACGATAACACTGTTAACTGACCATCCTATGTTTATATAGAACCTTATTACAATGCACTTAAGGTGCGCCGATGGTCAGTTAGCTGTGTTGTCGATAGTACATCCTACTGGTACGAACATGTGGTCCAAATGGTGATCGTGGGTTCTGGTTTGGTTCGTACCAACGAGTTACACGAAACAGCATTTGATATTTACCATAAGCTTTTCAAACCTATTGATGACGACCACTTTTGCCAAGTTGGTAGTGATCCTGCCTACAAAGCAAGAGGTCCTGTTTTCGAATCCCGGCAAGGGCATTTATTTATGTGATGAGCACGAATACTTACACACTTACACTAATTTAAAGGCAGTATGTATATTAAATAATATTTTTTCACATCCATCTTTCACACATCTCACAATAAGCGAGGCATCGAGACATAAGTCTAGGCCAGTCAGGCCATCTATATAAGTAGGTATCTTTATCGAACGAAGGAGCGAAGCGAGCGAAGTTCCATCCTTCAGCTGGGGCTTAAAATCGTTTGTATGTCCAGATGTCCCGCTTTCCCGCTGTTCTCCTCTACTGGTCTAATTTCTCGCAGGTTCGTTAATCCGAACATCTGGACATACCTATAGCTGAAGCATAAAACTTCGTTCGCTTCGTTCCCTCGTTCGATTAGGTACATACAAACAGTGCGAGTTAAATAAATGTTTATTTTATCCTATTCAATATTGATTTAATTTTGATTTAATTGTATTATATTCTTATGGGTCTAAGATATCCGAATTAAATGATTTTTATTTTATTTTTTAAATAGCTTGTAATTGGTCCAACCAGTCAGTTCGATTTCAGGAGATGAAACAAACATAACCGAAAATGCCCTCCAACTACACCCCCAGCCTGCCTGTGTGAATGTGTGTCGTGTTTATCTGTGGCCACGTCATCACCCACACGTGCAAACCGCGCTAGATAGTGCGGAGAAAACTGGGGGGTGGGGGTTGTGGGGTGGGAGTGCCGTTTAGTCGCGATAGCGTAGTATGAAAGAGAATACGAATTTGTACCTGACAGATGTATAGTTGTACGTAGACTGCTATAGTCAGCAAATAAAGTTGCTATTATTACAAGCTTGTACATAACTAGTGGCTCTGTGAGCTGTACAAATGGCGAGCATGTTGTTTAAAAAAAACCGGCCAAGTACGTGTCGGGCCCCGCGCAATTTCAATTACACATTAAGTTGGTCGACTATTACTCGGTAACTACTTATGCCTACTTGTTCGTGATATTTTTCCTTTTAAATTCATATGTACTACTACCACGAATTTTTTCACATCCCCAGCCAGCCAGCCATCCATAGCCATTTAGCCGGCAGGGGGGTGGGACACATGACTCGAACTAAAATTAGGGCTTTAAAGCCCTATTACTGATTTGAAAAATGGTTTTAGAAAACCCATAATATTTTTGAACGAGCTATCCAACGATACCCCACACCATGTTTTGACGAGAAAAAAAATTACATCCCCGCTTTAGGTGTAGTAGGGGAGGTACCCTAAAAAAAAACATTTTTCAAAATTGTATTGTCGGCGTGATTGATTCATATACCCATGCCGAATCACAGTTTTCTAGTAGTAATGGTTACTGAGCTAAGCCGAAGACGGACAGACATACAGAACAAACATGGCGAAACTATAAGGGTTCCTTGTTGACTACGGAACCCTAAAAAACGAAAAACTAAATTGACAAAAAAATCAACATTTCAAGAATCGGTTGAGAATGCGACATGTTGCCATGCCGGTATCCGGTATTGAGCTGTTTGGCAAACTTATGTGAATTGTATGTCACCACTGAGCTGATCTGACGATGGCGACAGAAAGTTGCCACAGCAACGCCTAAACTACACATGATATTGCCCATGTTTGGGGTCACTGGTACCCTGTCAATGAGTCGTCGTTTGTTTTTTTGAGCAAAAATAAGTACAGGTGGCGAAAAAGCTTGTACGAAGAATTTCATTATCTATTTACAATTACCGACTACGGCAGAGCTGAAAGGAAGGATATGATTGTAGCAGTGTATGTTTGTATCAATGTGCGTTCCACTTTAGCGTTAAAGATACTAAACCGATGTTGATACATGAGGTGTCGATCGGTTCGAGAATATGCTCCGGGTGACATACGCAACCTTTTGTATGTAAAATGTACCTATAGTTTCTTTTCGGTTTCCGTAGTCTGGTTACAGTTTGCCCAACTTTTTATGCTTGTTGAAGTAATTTTAGGGAAGTTAAACCTGAATATAACATGAAATACACAAAAGCCAACTCAACTAACCTCCCTTTTCAAACCCCGCCAACAATCTGTCACGGTCCCGACTTCCCGGCACCTGGCAATCAGAGTCGAACAATACCCGAATTTCCGACCGAATAAAAAATGATCTGTCAAACTGCTTTCCCGCCAATTTGCCGCCCCCAGCCCAGCGCGCAATTAAAATGGGGTGATGAAGCGATGTGTTACTTATGTCTACCTCTACGTACAATGCGGAGTGATGTGCAGTTGCCAATATACCTGGGCAGTTAGTCAATTTACAATTCTGTCAAATATTATCAGCCCACATATAGCGACTTGTGTTTTTTTTAGGGTTCCTTAGCCAAAATGGCATAAACGGAACCCTTATATACGCCATGTCAGTCTGCGGCTTAGCTCTGTAACTCTTACTACTAGAAAACTGTAATTCGGCATGTGTGTATTCGGCATCAATCACGCTGACCAAACAGTAGAATACAATCTCGTTTTTTTTTCTTGTTAAACTAATAGTGTGGGTATCGTTGGATAGGTTGTTCAAAAATATTATTTCTTTAAAAAAAATTTAACTGGAGAGGGAGGTTAAAAAGGCATAAGTAACTAGTTACCGAGTGATAGTCGACCAACTTAAAATATACTTAGAAAGCCTACCTTTTTCGTACAAATTCGGCCGACGCAACCGCACCGAACCCTACACTGCGCGTGGCCCGACACGAACTTGGTCGATTTATTTCCGCAATAATCAACGCATTTGCTCTCGGATAGCAGTTCATGTCGTAAATTAGCAAGGAAATGTGGAGATTTTCATGTCCCTGTGGCTTGGTGAAGTAAGGTCTAAACTTTGTTTTTAAAGTAAATGACCTACTTATTGAACGAAGCGAACGAAGACCTCCATTTCAGCTTGGGCGAAACTTATTTCGCATGTTCGGCTGTTCTCCTCTACGGGTCGCATTTCTCAACGGATTGGGATAATGTTCGGTGTGCTTTCTCCTCTACGGGTTGCATTTCTCAATGGATTGGGATAATGGTTGGTGTGCTCTCTCGTCTACGGGTCGCATTTCTCAACGGATTGAGATAATGGTTGGTGTGCTCTCTCCTCTACGGGTCGCATTTCCCAACGGATTGGGAAAATGGTTGATGTGCTCTCTCCTCTACGGGTCGCATTTCTCAACGGAATGGGATAATGGTTGGTGTGCTCTCTCCTCTACGGATCGCATTTCTCAACGGAATGGGATAATGGTTGGTGTGCATTCTCCTCTACGGGTCGCATTTCTCAACGGAATGGGATAATGGTTGGTGTGCTCTCTCCTCTACGGGTCGCATTTCTTAACGGAATGGGATAATGGTTGGTGTGCTCTCTCCTCTGCGGGTCGCATTTCTCAACGGAATGGGATAATGGTTGGTGTGCTTGCTCCTCTACGGGTCGCATTTCCCAACGGATTGGGATAATGGCTAACCAATGCTCTCTTTTCAATAATTTGACTATACGAGCTAATAGAACCGACGGAAGAGCCAACTAACACGTTTATAATGTATCTCATACGTCATTACCACGTTCTAAAATAGCACGTCAGCTCATCTCCTAAACCTATTACTCTAAACAAGCCGATTATCATTTAATACAATTTCAAACCGTGCAAAAAAACCTTATTAAAACGATTGACCTTTTTCCATGATTGCTATTAAATAGCCTGACCTTTAGCATCTTGTCAGATAGCCCCCCGAGATGTGCCCTTTAGGGAGCCATGGCTACGGGGCGCAAACACAGCGGCATCTGTGGGGGAGGGCGAAATAACAAGAGGGAAAAGAATTACTTTCTGCCCTGCTGTGTAAGTCCCGGAAATAATACAGTATGTTGTGAATTTTGTAAAGTATGGAAGTAAGATTGTAGAGAAGTTTTTCATTATTTTCTCATTAAAAATATTTATGTCATGTGAATTAAGTTTCTGAATCTCATTCATTACACAAATTATCCCTCTCACACGTGCATGCCGCACGGATTTGCTAACTGTACTAATGAATCAAGGTAATATAGTGTTTTAAGGTAGAGTTAGAGTTTGCATAGTTAAAGCTTTACGCTTGAACTCTACAAACCCTACATCTAAGTCTCTAACCTATCTTACCTCTCTGTATTCCGAAAGCTTAAGATGTGCCATTATTTGGGATATTGTGTTGAACAATTGTATATTCAATTCAACATTTCATTGCATTGTATCATCTTAATCATCTATGAACCGTTCATATGAGTTCCCCATATAATCTAATAACAAAATCGGCAACAAGCAAAATAGATACACAATTAATTAACCACTTATCTCAATAATCTCGTCAACACGCTAGCTTTCCAAACGCAATCAGCCAAAAAGTCCAGTTGCTAAATAACAACCACACTAACCCCAACCTTAATGTAACCCTACTAAGATCCAAATCACTTCAAACTATCTTAAAAATTTGAATTACGATAAAAGAAACCTATAACCAAACAAAAGTAAACCTTAAATTGAAAATATTAGAGTTGTAATAACATCGCAGGCTATTCATATTTTAGTTATGGTATAATAAAAGGGGAGGTTGGGGTTTAATTCCCGTAAAACGCAACGTATCTCGGGGGAGAGCGGGCAAACATCATTACGCGTAGTGTGACGGAGGCGTGTTGATATTTGCTGTATCAATAGGAATGAGTGTATTGTTTTTCACTTCTTTTCTTGGTTTTCCCACCCTTTATGGTGCATATACAATTTTTGTTATCCTGCACCCTTCCATACAAAACATTTTTGAAGTGAAAACTTCTTTAGCGGCGCTGAGCACTTTTTGGGATGGGGAAAAGATGTTAAACTCGCCACAGGTCACGTGACCGTAAGATCCGACAGATTGAAAATTCGTAAGACGGACACGTGACCTGATCGAAAAACTGTTACAATGTCATTGAGTTTTCACTTCTGCCGGCACTCCCGGGGTGCAACCCGGTCTCTTTAGGGTTCCGTAGCCAAATGATGGATTCGTCATGTCTGTCTGTCTGTCCGTCCGTATGTCACAGCCACTTATTTCCGAAACTATAAGAACTATACTGTTGAAACTTGGTAAGTAAGATGTATTCTGTGAACCGCATTAAGATTTTCACACAAACTAATACTAAAATTAAGCTAAGTCTTACTAACAATAATGATCCATGTTGGTCTCTGAATAAAAATGAATTGAATTGAATTGAATTGAAAAATAGAAAAGCAAGTGCGAGTCGGACTCACGCACAAAGGGTTCCGTACCATTCGCACTTGACCGGTTTTTTACATTTTTTGGTAAGGAACCCTAAAAATGCCGAACACCGAATAACATCGAATCGACTTCTCCTCAAGTTCCAAAACCTTGAAACACATGCGGAATTCCGGATCAACGATAAGTGTTCATAAGACCATGGCAACCGGGGGTCAATCTTCCGATTACGATTCGCATTCAAATTTATTATCAACCTGTTTCGCCCGCTCATTCTGTTCTGACACGGGGTCCTGTCTCTTGACCAAACAACTTTTAGCCAAATGTATCATTTGACAAATGTTTCATTTGACCTAATGCATTTTTCGCCAAAACAGTGGTATTTTCGGGTATTCTTTGAATATCATCAAATAGAAGTCATTAGGTTAGGTTAGGTTTGTTTTATAATAATCCTATAAAGCTTTATATTTAAGAAAAAAATGCATTAGGTCAAATGAAACTTTTGTCAAATGAAACATTTGGCCAAAAGTTGTTTGGTCTAACATTAGTGAACCGTTCTGACACATTACCTGGGTGCTAGCTCTGCTACATATATAAACGGTCCGTATGCTTGTTTGCCTACTAATACAATAACAACATTGTTTTGCGTACTTTCGTGCGCGTGTCTGTATGTTTAGACGCCCTAACTTCATGATTCACAGCGGAGTACGAATTTAAAAGCTCAGGCAGTGAGTCATTCTAATTCTAATCGGATGATATTTAAGGCTAGCCGCACACACGCAATATTATTGTCAATAATGGGGTATTGTCAATTATATTGCGCGCGTTCGGGTCGTATAGTCATATTGTTTAATATTATTGCAGACTTCCGGAAATTTTGAATTTTATATTCAATTTCAGGGAGCGGGGGGGTATTGCCAATATTATTGCGTGTTTGCGAGAGGGGTATTGCAATATTTTGAGCCTGTTTTGTATGTCAATTTTACAGTATGCGGGGCCTTATATTGATCAATAATATTGTCAATTTTAGTTTGCCAATAATATTGTGTGTATGCGGTTAGCCTAACAAAGCGCCTACATTTATTAACATACATAGTCACTCAAAATACATGCTTCTAGCTTACCTTTACAACTTAGCTTTGTCGACTTGGCCCCAAATATGGATATGAAACCGAGTTTAATTTTATGTCTTTACCATCCGCATCCCTATCCATCCATCATAATTTATCACCAATTATCGCAACTTCGTCTGAGTGGTGGCTGGCCTCTGTTTACATAATAAATATCGTCTACCTACCTCTCCCGTTTCCCACCAATTTGCGCGCAATCAGTAGACTTGTCTGCGCGGGCACACTGTCTTGGCAATCATATCTATTTATGACCTTAAGACTAGGGAAAAAGACTGAAAAATATTTATTTTTTTGGGTTCGCCGTGCCGACGAAAAGGGCACATCCGACTTGGTTTTGCTATAGGAATACTTTAATTTATAAGTAGTATTTATTGAAGGGAACTTGGTGTGCTACTAAGGGACAGTGAGCTAATTCGAGTCGAGATTTGATTGACGGCATTCTGCAATAGTGTGATGTTCGCTGGTGTAGAACCGGCGTCTACTCCCCCGACAAGAGTTAAGCTTTTAAGTAGTGGTGATTTGTTAAATTGTGCATATCAATTGTCACCCCCGACGCAAAGAGAAACTTATAACACCCCTTTGCGTCGGAGGTTAAAAATTACCGTTGATATGTTATACCGCGCGTTCGAGCAAATGCTCGATTCATTCGCAGACTTGGCTAAGGGCAGCTTGTTAAGGGTCTAAATCATACCCCTAACCATCATGCGCTTAGTCAAGTATTCATTCGAGCGTTTGCTCGAAGACCGATCAACGTTAAATATGAGAAAAGCACGGGATCGACTATGAGCGTAACGAGTAGCGATTCTTGGCGGTGTACACATACACAGTTTATGATTGCAAAAGATTGGGTGCCACCCGAAGTAATTACTCTGCTGATCTTGCTTGTTCTAGGTAAAACAGAATTTCCACCACGTCATTCGACAACCCCTGGTAGCTCCCATGCTACGCAAACTGCGGCCGAACACGCGAACGGCGCGCGAGATTGTATCGCAGGACCAACCTCGGAGCAGATGACGTCATGGGAAGGAGCCAGAGAATATACATCCCATCAAAACATTTCATGTAACAAATTGTACACAAAGAAAAAAATCTCCGGCATAATTAGCGCGCGGTGGCGGAGAGCTAGTGAACCGGAAATCTAGAGGCAGAATTAGATTCTCGGTTTGTGACATACTATGCGTGGTATTTTTATCCTTGGACCTTTATATGAATAAATTTCGTTTAAAGTTGAACGCCCGACATTTTCATTTCAAAGTTCAACATCTCGGCTAAACCGATTCGGTTGAAACGTAGCTAAGAGCCATCTCGATCAGATCAGCTTTCGGAAAAAAACACCGCTTTATAGTCGGTCAATTCGTTTAGCAGTTACGATGCCACAGAAAGGCACAGCACAGACACATCAAACTCATAACACCCCTCTTTTAGTATCGGGGGTTGAAAAATTATCAGATCGCAGGTAATGCCAGGGAAGGCGACAACATCTCTTGGCCCTAGGACGAGCCAAATGTGGTGAGGCGCGAGGGGGGCTCCAGTGCGTTCAGCATGAGATCCGGGAGTCCCCTGCATGAGAGCGCAGATGCAGGGCACCGTGGAGTTTTTAGTGGATAGAAACACCACATAACTCAGTCATCCCCCGGTGATTGGGTAGCCGGTTCGCAGGTTTTCTCCACGAAAAAAAAGTTAATGCCAAAGTAGCCTGCTCTTCACGGCCATTACCAGCCCCACTATAAAGGCTACATCTTGACTATTTAAAGCTAAAAGCCCTTCGATGAAACTAATGAAGATGACTGAAATATATATTTTAGGGTTTACACGTATCTTTGTTGGCATTTATGCTATGAGTTTCTAGCGCTAAACTCTCTTAAAACTCTCTCTCTTTAAACAATGATATTTAATAAATTAATCATACGCTGATTGATAACCACTGACAAGCGAAAAAAGACTAGGCTACATAAAAACGCAAATAAATTCGATTAAATGAGCATAGGGTGGAACCAACCACCGTCCCGTCATCTCGTGTGCACCCTCTTTAATCTGCACGATTGCATGATGCTATTATAATTATAACATTTCCGATGTTTTACTGATCATCAAACTACTCAGGACTCAGGACCAACAGATCTTAACTCCAACCCAGTAGATAAAATATTCGGCCTTTACGGATGGAAGCGCAACCCCTGATCAGAGAAACAAGCGTGGTAAAGCGACCATCCCCTCTATGAGAATTATAAACCCGTCTCGATTCAACTCACCACTAATTTCCAGCATAATTTGAACCTGAAAACCTTAACAACTATGCATAATCGGAGGTGAGACTTATACTGGGTTACCCTTGGCGAAGTGTCAGTAAGGTGTGAAGCCAGTCTGTTGATGGAGTCGATTTATCGCTTCCATCCGACTCGTGCGCCGGGCAATTAAGGACCGGTAATAAATGGTATTTGGGACTCGATTCGATTTGGTTAAGTTAAATGAAAAGTAGAGTAAAAAATGCAATCTATTGTGACGTTTAATCTCAGCTTGGTGGTTTAATCGAGCTTAAGGAAGGAAGTCTTGATGGTATAGTAGTTTGCTTGTTCTCAAAGTATCACATTACATTAAATAAATTAAATAAATCTACTATTAATGTTAAATAGTAGATTGTATAACAAGGGGCTAAAATGAGCCATACTACCACGAGATGGTTATTTTCCCGAGCGAAGTGAGGGAAAATTGTTCGAGGGGTAATATGACTTTTAGACCAGAGTTATACACTCTACTTTTCACTTCGACAGCGAGAAAATAGTAAAAACGAAGATTTATCCATCCATAATCACTACTAAATTTCACGGCGAAAAGATGGTTCAAAACTGCTTTGACACAGATACAAAATATTGGCACCACGAATAAACGCCTCTCACCGTCTATAGCCGCGTCCAAACGTCAGAACGCGGCGGACAGCAAACGGGGCATAAGATAAAGCGAGACAGAGAGCATCTATCCCGCTCAATCTCAAAGCTTATTTCAAGTATGTAGTTAATGACGCTTGAACGTTTGGACGCGGCTATTGACGTTCAGAGGCGTTTTATTTTTTTAATGATTGTGATTTAGGGATTAAAAACACCTAATGTTTGACATGAATTCTGTTTTCTGATTGGTCGATTAGAATATGTAGCTGTATTCTGGTTAGTTGATAGCAAATACAAATACTCGTTTGAAAGAGTTGTGATTGGTGGATTTAATACGGTGTTGTTTTGATTGGTCAAATTAAATGTTTTAAAAATCATAAATATGTCTACATATTTTCCCTAGAGGCTAAATGTACTACTTTAGCCCCGCTTGCTAAGCCTGATATGACACACTTTTCGAGCATGAGATGTGAAAAATTATTTTAGATAGCCTCCCATTCTTTTAATTGTCATGTTCTTTTCAGAGATTTCTGAATATAGCATCCAGAAGTAGTGACGGAAATTCTCAAAATTAGGCAAGTTTACTTAGTGATATAGCGTTCTTCCAAGTCGATGTCTATCTCGAAAAGTATATATTATTAGCATAATACTTCGATACTTTTATTTCATAGGGGCGGGTTATTGACAATTTGAAGTCTCTCGCTTCCAAAAAATACTTATTTTGTTCACACTTTCATCTTCCTACAACAACAAGTTTCTGTCAAAAATTCCATTTTTGGTACAAGCTTTTACTTCCGACTGTACTTTTCTGTATACCATCATCAACTACTCATTGAGACAATTCTAACGAGCCCAAACTCAACGGGGTTACGTCGGTTAAGTACTGAATTCCCATGGCCACCTTCCGTCTCCGTCATCAGATCAATAATAGTGAATTGTCATCCAAACTATACTTTAAATACCCAAAATTTCAGCTCAATCGGTCACCGGCAAGTGGGTCAAATTTAACTTGCAAGATTTGATTACAGACAGACACAACGGGACAGGTGAAAGTAAATAAAAGCTTGTAATAAGTTTACTTGTCCTAACATATCTTATTATGTGTTCATGAAGTTTTAATTTCGTAGTCAAATACTTGTTTATACTATTGTACCGAGGAACCCCAATAACACAAAACAGCTCAATGCACACAATCTGCCCCCCGTATGATCTGGCGTCATCTCGCTAATGAAAATCGTTGTGACCACACCTTTATTTGTGGGGTCGTCCGCCATAATAGCCTCTAATGAGATTGCGTTGGGGAGTTTTGACTTCACATTTCATTTGAAAGTGTTACAGTAATGCGTAGTGATTAACAGAGTGGTAAGTATAGTTCATTTTTCTGGTTTCCTTTGTTTCGGTTCTAATCTTTCTAGCTGCTTTTTGATCGACGGCAGAGCAGCCAGTGATATGTTTAAGATATTGAACCGATTTTGATAAATGAGGTATCCGGAGAACTCCGGGTGACATAGATAGGTTGGCTTTTGTATGATAAAGGACACGCGCACGAAGGGTTCCGAACCATTAGGTATCTATAAAATCGGCAAAAAAATCACGTTTGTTGTATGGGAGCCCCGTTTAAATATTTATTTTATTCTGTTTTTTAGTATTTGTTGTTATAGCGGCAACGGAAATATATCATCTGTGAAAATTCCAACTGTCTAACTATCACGGTTCATGAGATACAGCCTGGTGACAGACGGACAGACAGACAGACTGAGACTGACAGACGGACGGACAGCGGAGTCTTAGTAATAGGGTCCCGTCCCGTTTTTTGCTGGGTATCGAACCCTAAAAACAATTATAATAATTATAATTTGATTGCATGAAATCATATAAAAGGAGACGCCGTTTTTGCGGATCAAGTCCAACAAAAAAAAAAATCTTTGCAGTCCTTAACTCTCACAATATCCACAGAAGAAACGCGAACGTAAATCTCTGTATGCAACGGAATATTATAAAGACAAAATATGTATCGGAGATTTTATATCTGCACCCAAACATTTAAGTGCAAGCACTGCTATTAGATTCAGCGGCTCCTGTCTCACTCGCACTGTGCACATTAGAAAGATGCGGGTAGATTTGTTATCTCTCTCGCGTCGCGTTGCGTCGCGGCCCGAGTTATTATAGCCCCGCCCCGAAGGTCTATATTTGCTTATCGATTTAACGCGTGAAACATATTGAAATGTGATTGGAATACGAAAGAGACGAAACATTTGCCCTTATTATAATTTCTAATGACACATGTGCTACAGGATAAAGCTTATAAAAAGTCAAAGTCGGCTAATTAACTCCATATAATAACGCATAGTCTGCTGCAGTTGTAACCGGCGCGTGCGGCGCATCACGCCAGTGCGTCACGACACGGTGTCGTGACCCGCGGATGTGACGGGAATACCCTCACGACTTCCACTAGAGAGCACTGTATTCACAAATACCTCGGCCATGAGTTCTTTTTAGCTTTAGTCAGAGAATTGTGAAAACTGTGCGCGATCGCGGGTATGACTTAATACGGGCATGTTAATGAAGATTCGAACGGGAAAGGATTGTGAATAGGCCCAGGTGCCTCCTATTGAACGTAGTATCTCTATATGAGACTTATAGAGACCTACAGCACTTTTGAGAATGATTTAAGCACGTATGATCAATTAGCTTATTGGAAATGGCATGTCACGATAACACCACCACTAACTGGCCAAGATGTCTATCATACAAAATTTTTAGACTGTAGGATGTCTAGCGAGGATGATGAGACTATGGGACACTAATTGTGGGAATGTCATGCCCTTGCCAGACAAAGAATACATTAGGTACCTACTTTGGTAACGGCTATCAGCAATAAAAGGATTTCAAGGTGCTCCCGGTGAACTGCATCACCTGGTTCGTGAAAATGGAGCGCGAGCTGAAGAGTTGGCATAAAGCACGGGGTCCGAAAGGGTCCTCATCTAGATAAGATAAGATAACCTAAACCTAACATCATATAAAAATATATATAGTGTTTTCCCAGTTGTTAGTTTGGCACCTAACCCCAAGATTTGGCGTACGTATTCTTGTACATTGTTGCTGCTTTGAAATGGGTTTACTGTAAACATTGTTGTAGATTTATTTGTTTAGGTTTGCATAAATTAAATTTAAAAGCACATGCCAAACGCGAAGGCTGTTCGGATTATAATATTTTAATGAGGTTCACTGTGGCAATCGTCGCTGTCCCTGCGAATTGACCTACATGCTTAAGATGCCTCTAAGTATGTATATAATTTTGCCTAATTGTTTATTAGTTGCTAATGTTGCAATGGCTTCAGTGACTCAGCGGCGATAGAAACAGCAGGCGAACTGGGAAAATTGTTACCAAAACCAAATTACCGAAACCGGGAACAGAGAAGTTTTCTTTGATTGATTGATTTTTTTATTCCTTACGCTAACACTTATTCTATACAAATCCGTTCAGCCGTTTTTGCTTGATTGAGTAACAAACATCTAACTCATTACGTTTACTAAACGGGATATAATCGCGTATAATTAACTTGCCTAACTATTTACCTCTCTGAGGTCTCCCGGCATTTCGCATGTGTCGCAACTTGTGTCAATGTGTCAGTCACGGGACAATTCAAGTAAGTATGTGTAAATTAATTAATTATACGCAATTAAGTCCCGTTTTGTAAAAATAATGTGTGAGAATCGTGAAAGTTTAAATCAATATAAACATCGAACCATCCAAACTTTGACATTGTTAAGTAGGATTGTACAGCTACTCTACATGGGAAACATGGATTTCGACGAAATTTTATTAAAGTGATTTCGTTATGATCATCAAGCCGCATATTGTGTAGCGTAACTGAAGATCTAGAATACCATCAGCATGGGATTTTTGGGTAAACGGCGGGACTCAAATATTGCTGACACACAAATAGTGATTTGGGCTTTTTCGCCAGTCGTCACGTACCTACAACGTAAGTACATATACTATTGTGAGGTCTGCAAGTGCTCTAAAGTTGCAGGCGTCCATAGACTATAGTAACTGCTTACTACCAGGCCGGTCGTGATCTTGTTTACCACTGACGTGGTATTTAAAAAAATTAGATATATAATACTCGCCTGCTGTTAGCTTGTCCGGTGCGCCGGCGCGTGCGAGCGTGGCGACGCTATCCGCGCAAACTCGCATTAACGCATGCTTATTATCTCGTTATGAACTTAATGTAATTCGTGATCATTATGTTTACTCGCTATCACGATACTGTCAGTTCACTATTCTGTTGTTTATTGATTGAACGAGGGAGCGAAGCGAATGAAATTCTCTGCTCTACTCTTTCGTATAGTCTTACAGCTCACAGAGCCACAAGTTAATACTGTTCCTAGAGTTCTGACCTCCCGAGGGGCACTGTGTTGAGGGGCGAGGAACCCATTTGTATCTATTTTCGCCGAAAGTAAATTTACTATTGATGGAAAGTTGCACTTTAATAGCATCACAGTATGAGTAGGTTTCATGGAATTTAATTATGATTCTGGGTATAACTGTCAACTGTAACTGTGCCGCGGATCGATCAATCAATCGATCTATAGATGGTTGATCTGGATATAGAACCAGAAGGTGCAACGCAATGGCTAATAGTCAAATTGGAGTAAAACCTAGTAGAATGCGCACGGACTGCCAAGAATGTTGCGCAGTCTAACAGCGTTCGTTAGGAATGTACAATAGTTATTTTCATACGATGAAATGTCGGTGCTCGGCATCAAAATCAAAAAGTCACTTTTTATACTCATCGACTACAATCTTTAAATTAGAACCTCGCAAACCATAACGCAATTGAATACTTTTATTCTGATGCAAAAGTTTATGCTCTATGGACAATCGAAATAATTATTATGCAATTGTACACAGGACTGAAATGAATTTTGACCAATCGCGAGGCTCGATTCACAGAAAGACATCAACGCGTTTTAAAAAAAGCATTTGGCTGCACTTCGTTTCAGCAGGGCGATTTTCAAACCAAATTTGTTTAATAAATTATTATTTTCAACACAATTGCTCGTAACGTACCTCTTATTGTGTCGCTTTTAGGCTCATAATCCTGGATATTAAACACGCGTGTTTAATAACATTACGATACTTGTGTGTTATGGTTATATCCCGATTAAGTCACGTTGGCACCTTGCAGCAAGATGTATGCATGCACACGGTGCATTCTTAAACTAACCGGGTTGTACAGAATGTACAGCTTTATTTTAATTCTCTGCAAATGGATTCTTAACCGACTAAACAAATTAAATCCTTTTTGTTAATTAATTGACTATTTCTTTTTGGATATTATATAGGTATAGAAACGGTTAATTATCCACCTAATGTGTAATGGGAATTAAGCGGGGTGGTTTCAATAGATACCAAGTTTGTTTAATAAATTATTATTTCCGTTGACTCGTAGAAAAAGTATTGTATACAATAGTTATATAATTAGCTTTTTAAGTCTCGTACCTTACTAAGGCCACCCAGCAACCTTCGTGGCCTAAACGAGGTACTCGCTGAAAAAGCATAAATTATATAAAGGTTTTTTTTTGTGAAAACTTCTTTAGCGGCGCTGTGCACTTTTTGGGATGGGGAAAAATTGTTAAACTCGCCACAGGTGTAGGAGATGACCGTAAGATTTAGTGTTGCCAGAATACAAAAAGCGGAAGTGGCGCTTTCAAAACGCGGATTTTTAAAGGGTTTTTTTTTCATAATTAAAATTAATCAAGTTTTCACTTCTGCCAGCACTCCCGGAGTGTAACCCGGTCTTTTTTAGGGTTCCGTAGTCAACAAGGAACCCTTATAGTTTCGCCATTTCCGTCTGTCTGTCTGTCTGTCCGTCTTCGGCTTAGGTCAGTAACCATTTATACAAGAAAACTGTGATTCGGCATGGATATATAAAACAATGTGTACTTGGAAAGGCCAATTTTCGTACAAATTCGGCCGACGCAACCGCACCGCACGTAGATGTAACTAAGACAGACAGGCAACTACGGAACCCTACACTGCGCGTGGCCCGACACGCACTTGACCGGTTTTTTTTTATATAAAATGTATTTCCTTAACTATTGGTCTTCATACATATATATTATACAAACAAAATGAATTCTATATAAGTCCTGATAGTGAATAAACATAGGACGATGCATAATTATCATACCAATCGAGCTACCCAACTATTTATGCTTCTGCTTATGGCCTAGATTCTTCTTCAGCGTACAACGACACCTATTTCATTAACTTTTAGAACAATGTAATGTGCCACTAACCAATATAATTAATCAGCAACCAAACCGAATCCTCACTCATAAGACCTACGCCATTAGGTATAGTTTACCATAGACATCAGTTGTGCAAGTGCATGTTTGGTTTGAATTAATGCGTTAATAAAAAAATAGAACAAAGACGGTCGCCATTTTTGACAATCGATATTTAGTCATAGAATAAATATGCGCGATGACACGATAAGAGCTGACCAAGAGTAGATTTATTGAGCGGCGCCTTTAGATGGACGAATGGAACATTATAGCGCGGGAGCTGGGACTATATTGTTTTGACATTTGGATTAACGCGTAGTGATTTTCTGCAGTGAATGTGCTAAGTAAAAGTACTTAGCACTTAGAACTTCGAAAAAGTTCTACTGTCGCATTTGCATAGAACGACAGGGTTCAGTACCGCTGTTTAAAAAAGTACAAATATAAAATTCGGCAGCATACGTGAGTGTAGCGGTGGCGGAGGGTATACGCTATGGACCGGTATTCCAGATACACCCGGTTTGATCAGATCTTGGTACCTACAATAAAATTGTGGTGTATTTTCCACATTAAATTACGAAACAACAATATTTCAAGAATGGTTATAATTTCGTTCTGTCAAAACTCCGAGATAGAGGGAAACGGGAGAAAAATGACATAGAAGCGGGCCCTGTCTACAAATAGGATAAACGTAAGTAAGGCATTGTCACTTGACTGAAGGAAATAAATGATTGTAATTTTTCTGGTTTCACTCCCAGCCTAAGATCCTTAGTATTCAGGTCACACCACCTAACTAAGCGAACCTCCACGAACTCACCAGCAGCTCCAAAATCACTGTAACACAAACAACTTTATCTCAAAGGGAAAAGACTTAAAATCCAACGAGCACTTATATTAGAACAGTTTAGTCCGGAAAGTAGTAAATGCCAAGACGATTTTATTCGATTAATATCTTTATTTCAAGATGTTTGAGTTGATAATAGCATACACTTTATGAGGATCTAGTGCCTTTTTGGATAAATAAAGTCCAAATAATGCAGAGATGCGCGTCACTGCATTGGTGTTCGAATTAACATTTCTTTTAGGGCAGGAGCAACGCACTTTCATACGATCGATGTCAATAGATATCATCGATTAATGAGCTATTATCAAGTATCACAAGTGTCAATCAACCTTAATGTTGTGTTTACGAATATGTATAGCACTTTACTTCTGCCGCTGGGGATAGTGTCATCATCCATATACAATTTTTAACACTCAAACAACTGCATTCTGCAATTTCTGCATATCTGCCGGTTTGTCGGTCTCTCCCTGAGCGGGTGAAATTAGGGGTGAAAGTTAAATAAAATAAAAAATATATTAAATAATTTTTTCACTTCTCATGCTCGAAAAGTGTGTCATATTAGGCTTAGATAGCGGGGCTAAAGTAGTACATTTAGCCCCTAGGGAAAATATGTAAACATATTTATGATTTTAAAACATTTTAATTTCATCAATCAAAGCACTTCAACGTATTAAATACACCAATCACAACTGTTTGAAAACCATTTGTATTTGCTATCAACTAATCAGAATACAGCTATATATTAAAATCAGCCAATCAGGCAACAGAAAAAAAATCAAATATTAGGCGTTTTTTATTCCCGAATTCACTATCATTAAAAAAAAACTCCTTTGGCCGTCTATAGCATCGTCCAAACGTTCAAGTGGGGAGGCCTGCAAACATGACATAAACTATTAGATTGAGCGGGATACTGCTGTTTATCTCGCTTTATCTTATGCAGCGTATGCTGTCCGCCGCGCTCGGCCGTTTGGACCCGGCTATGAACGGTAAGTAGCGTTTATTCGTGGTGTCACTATTTTGTATCTGTGTCAATCAGTTTATTAAAAAAATCATGCCGCCAAATTGAACAATTTTTCCGCTGTGGAATTTATTATTGATTGTGGGTGGATAATCTTTGTTTTCACTATTTTCTCGCAGTCTAAGTGAAAAGTAGGGTGTATAACTTTGGTCTAAAAGCCATATTACCACTCGAACAATTTTCCCTCACTTCGCTCGGGAAAATAACCATCTCGTGGTAATATGGCTTATTTTAGCCCCTTGTCATACATTCTACTATTAATATATGACACCTACCTATCTTGTGGCTCTATGAGCTGTACAAACGACAAAAGTGTTAACTGACCATCCTGTGTTTATATAGAACCTTATTACAATGCACTTAAGGTGCACCGATGGTTAGTTAGCTGTGTTGTCGATAGTACCTTCTGTTTTTACTTTAAAATTTCCATAAACAGAATCTACAAACAAAAACCAATTTAATTATTGAACTCGCTAACAAAAATTTCACGAGAATCGGTTGAATAATGCGACCTGAGAGGTAATCAACTGATCACGTTTCCGCCGCGCATTGGAACAGTCCGTCATTTTTCCGTATAAAATTGACATTTAGATCTACCTAACGTACGTACAATGCGTTACGCGATCGACCTCCTGTAGAGGAGTACAGCCGGACAGCCGGACGTACGAAATAATATTTGCCCAAGCTGAACCGGAGAGCTTCGTTCGCTGCGCTCGCTCGGTCAACTACTGTAAAGTTACATGAAATTCGTTTGGTAAACTTAGCGTGAAAGAATAACAAACGTAACATCTTCACATTAGTTATGTCCTTGCAAGATTTATTCAGTTCGCTTGCGTTCAATTTGCATGTCGACCACATGCATGTCAGTCAATAAAATTAAAATGAATAATATCGTATTTCATCACCGCCGTAGCTATATACGAACATGCTTTTGTAAGTCCCCGCTCTGAGTCAGTTTTGCATGAATTTGATTAAGTAAACGCATCCATATAGAGAATATAATACGAACCCATAAACATTAGTTATTACCGATTATTAATGGTCATGTAAACAGAAAACAATGTGATTGATATGTAAGAAATGCTGTCATTGTGGTTTAGTGCCTTTCACCGATTCGATAATACATGGAACATAATATGTAAGCTTCAGCAACGCAGTCAATAATCTAACTGACGAATGTGAACCTTATTTGAACCAGTTAATAAGGTCCGCTGGAGGTCAGTGTGGCCTGTTGATGTCGCCTAACCGCATTTCAGCCATCCTAGCTGCCTGCGTGGCTCCGGCCGCATATATTGTAAAGGTGAAGGATGTTTTTACAGAATCTTGATAAGTTATTGTAAGCCAACCTAATCAGCATCCGTTTTTAAGATCCGTTAGATCTAAAACCTAAGTCATCATCCTCCTAGCGTGTTTTCCTGGTAGTGCCCTAAACGAGCGAGGGGTCCGCTTTGACACCTAACCCTAAGATTGGGCGCAGGCACTAACGTTACGAACCTCAAGTACTTTATGTTTTTGTGATCGTGGGTGAACCGGGGTCCAGATTGAAAGTCGCATGTCTTACCGCTGGGCAACAGTGGCTTCCTTTGACCTTTGTTGGTAAGTAATGTCAAAATATGTCCTTTTGCTTCAGGTATACTCGGGTATTTACTTTTAAAGACAGGCTATATCATAAAGTCTGCCGTCAAACCAAACGAGTGACCACGACAGCTATGAAAAGAGATTAAAGCCTTTTGAAGGGTAGGTACTACAAGTCAAGTGCTCTATTTGAACGAGTGAGCAGAGCGGATGAAGTTCTCGGTTTCAGTTTGGGCAAAAAATCTTTCGTATTTCCGGATGTCTCGCTGTCCGCCTGTCTGACTGTCCGACTGACCTCCTCTACAGGGCGCATTTCTCAACCGATTATCGTGAAAATTTTGTTAGCGAGTTCAATAATTAAATTGGTTTTTACAAGCTTTTATTTACTTTCACCTGTCCCGTTGTCTGTCTGTCTGTCTGTAATCAAATCTTGCAAGTTAAATTTGACCCACTTCCCGGTGACCGATTGAGCTGAAATTATGGGTATAAGACCGGGTGCGACTTGCGAATTACTTTAATTATCAGTATAAAAAACCCTCCCCCCTTCCCCCCCCCCCCCCCCCCTCCCCCACACACGTTTAACAATTTTTCCCCATCACAAAAAGCACAGCGCCGCTAAAGAAGCTTTCACTTCAAAAAAATTTAGTCAGACTAGCCAGTTTCACAGGTCACAGAGCCACTGGTACCTATGAGCTGCGGCTTAGGGCTGCAGTCTTCTGGAGAGCGGAGACTTTCTCTGCTCGGCTGCTCCAGACACAAGCGAGATTTGTCTCTGACGTCACGTCTCCCTTTCCTTTTTACGCATCGGCTGTGAATGCGGAATAAACATCTGAAGCGTCAGTAAGATTTATCTGTGGCGACGAGTGTCGGTTATCGTCCCTGCGAGAATGCTTCTTATCGTGGCACGCGACACGTATAGACACAATAGCGAATAGACCTCGCGCTTTTAACTTACTTGTCTAGTTGACATTAAGCAGTCATTGGAAATAATTTACTTTAAAAACAAAGTTTTAACCAACTTCAATTTAGTACTCCGCCAAGCCACGAGAACATTTCTTTTCCAATTTACCGCATGAACTGATTTCCGAGAGCAAATGCGTTGATTATTATAGAAAAAAACCCAATCGCTGTATGTGACCCGATAATATTTGAGGACTTCCGTCAATTTCACAAGGATCACCCTTGGCACTTCATTAGTTGCTATTTCAACGGAATCTTATCAGAATCTGTGATATACTTTTGTACTTTTAAGTACATAATTGAGGTTTATTCCATAAGTCATCTGTGGTCTTCATCATCAATTCCACTCCACCAATTTATGATTTCCAGATGTAAATACACGAGTTATAATAGAATATACCAAAATCACTACACGCGTGGCTAATATAATTGAGGAGTTCCCTCAATTCCTCATGGATCCCATCATCCAATTGAATTTTCAAAAAAAATGGGACCCACCTGGAAGCATATACTTACAAACAAAAAATTTTTTTTATGAATCGGCTCATCAATGACGGAGTTCTGAGGTAACAAACATTGAAAAATAATAATAATAATACAACCGAATTGAGAACCTCCTCCTTTTTTTGAAGTTAGTTAATTATAGTTTGTAAGCACAATTCAAATATGTATTCTGCAAGTAGGCTTCAAGGCCTCACTTATTGAACGAGCGAGCGACGCGAACGAAATTCTCCATTTCTGCTATGGCAAAAAAAAATCGTATGTCCGGCTGTCCGGCTGTTCTCCTCTACAAGTCGCATTTCTCAACCGATTTTCGTAAAAGTTTATGTGTGGGTTCGATAATTATACAGTTTGTTTTTGTCGATTACATTTTTGGGAAAAAGAAAACATACAGATCCGCTATTTCAACAGCTCCAAAGCCCCTAGTTTATTGAACGAGCGAGCGAAGCTAACGAAGTTCTCCGCTTCAGCTTACTTCCGTATGTCTAGATGTCCGGTTGTTCCTCTCTACAGGTCGCATTCATCAAACAATTCTCCTGAAACTTTGTGAGCGGGTTTGATATTTACACGGATTTCTTTATAAATAACAAATCGAAAATAAGAGACTCGCAAATTCCACAGCTCGCCGAGCCAGTAGCATGAAGAAGGTTTTTCTAAATATTTCAAACTCTACAGGGATGTTGAATTCATCTCTCGTCAACTTATCTCAACCTAAGCGACTGTCGAACAGAGGCACTTAGATTGTGTAACCATCCTTGGTAAGAAAAAGACCCATCCTACTATGGGTACTATAGACACATACACCTTTGTCACATTAAGGGCACGATTACGTCTTAAATTTAACCATATCGACGCAGTACGTACTAAGTGCTTTTATCTAGTGCGGTTAAATTGGTCGAGTTTTTGCTGCCTACTGAATTTGTTTGGATTCCTTTGTTTGACTCAAATGGGTTAATGAGTATGGATGTGGTTTCTAAACTAAGTTCTAGTTCAAAGATATGCTTGAAATGTTTTAGCCTTTGTTTAACGGCACAATATGATTATTGAGATATCTTAGAGAATTTTCTCAAATGATATGAGAATACCAGTTGATAGTTCGACACCTAAAATTGAGCAAAATAAGTTTTTGACAAAATTTTCATTTATATCATGTAGTACCTACATTTCGCTAAGCACGAGCGAGCGAACCGAACGAAGTTCTCCGCAGCTCAGGTTAAAATTCTGTCGTACGCCCGTCCGTCCCGTTGTTCTTCTGTACAGGTCGCATTTCAACTGGTTCTCGTGAAATTTTATGAGCAGGTTCGGCAATTGTCATTGATGTTTTTAACCCCCGACGCAAAGGGTGTTATAAGTTTAACATGTCTGTGTATCTGTGTATCTGTCTGTGGTATCGTAGCTCCCAAACGGATGGACCGATTTGAATGCGGTTTTTTTTATTCGAAAGCTGATGTGATCCCGAGTGTTCTTAGTCATGTTTCAAGAAAATATGTTCAGCCGTTTTTGAGATATTGGACTTTGAAATGAAAATGTCCGGGGTTTTTCAACTTTTCTAAGTTGTTCATATTATTAATTTATAACATTTTTGTTTTTTTTTCAATCTGTTTTGTTTTTAGGGCTTCCTTACCTCAAAAGAAATATTCATTCAATATAGATAATTAGATGGCCGTTGGGGCGGAAAAGTTCTCGAGTGGCGACCACATACCGGAATGCGGTGGCGCGGCAAGGTGGACTTGATTACCTGTTAAAGGTCGCGGGAGTCCGCTGGATGCGAGTGGCGCAGGACCGGTCATTGTGGCACTCGGTGGGGAGGCCTATGACCAGCAGTGGACGTCTTTCAGCTGATATGATGATGATACATAATTAGTGACAGTGCAATTATATATACACTCTGCGTTCCACACGTGACTAAGGGCGATTAAGGGGAGGCAAGGAGACGTTCATAGAAATTCACTGTTATTTCATGTGTTTGCAATTCAGATTGAGACATAGAAATGAAAAATAGCCTATGAATGCCGGAGAGCTGCCTTGAAGGGAACTGCTCCAAAAAAGTTACAGTACGCTGCATATTAAATTAAAGTAGGTAACGTACGTAGCAGCCGGTTCGGGTTATCGTGCTTATCTGTGCGACGCTCCCCCGAGAGGCGCGTGTGTATGAAATATTAAGACAGACAACGCATAGCCGGCTAGGGACGCAATGGTTACGATAGGGGTGGGTTAGGCGAGTTTGTTATATTTTAGAAGTCAAACTCGAGCTCTTTAAAAATTATGACGACACAGCCTAAAGCTAGTTGGGACTTTGGTACTTGTTTCAAAACCCAGTAAAACCAACTGTTCTCGTAATATCTGTTCTTTCACTTTCATAACTTCGGGCTGTGACTGCAACTGGGACTTACGTTAAGATAAGATACTAGACTGAAACTGAGATATTTTTCTGTGTTGGCTTAGAGTCAGATAAGAGAAGTAACACAAGTTGGAGCTACTTACAGTCCCTACCCTCGTAGAGACCTATGAAAACGGTGTGTTGCATATTATGCACAAAATTACAATGAAAACGGGTACATTTTGTTTGATACAATTTATCTACAATTTGACTCGATTTCATTGCTTTTGAGTAGGTACTCGCAGCCAGTAACCAGTTTAGCCCGCTTTAGAAGGTAGTGGTTTAGCTGGCCTCTCAAAAACCACCCGCAAATGGTTACGCTGAGAGTTGTCTACCAACAACATATTATCAAAATTATAAAAGCAGTGACCATTTCGCGGCCCCGCCGCGCCATCGAGTCTGGCACGCACACACTCGCACCGCACACAGACGTGACTCACCTCGCCTCACCTGAGGGTGTGTGGGGGCCCCATGCGCCGCGAGGGTGGCGGGACAGTCCTAACTCACATAACGTTTCATCTTAACACATCAATACTAATTCGTAGCGCTACGCTCGTAGCCGATGGCATGATTTTCTCGCTGAGTAGCGGAAACGCCAACAAACAGAGCGCCCATGAGGCATCATTTCTATTAACTTAATTAGGTTAACTCGTCTACAGGGTCCGCTTTGATACCTAATCCTAAGATTTGGCATAGGCACTAGTGTTACGAAAGCGACTGCCATTTAACCCTCCAACCCATAGGGAAAACTAGACCTTATTGGGATTAGACCAGTTTCCTCACGATGTTTTCCTTAACCGAAAAGCTAACGGTAAATACGGACTGAGGAGCAGATATTATTTTAGTTCATTGCCAAAACGAAAGGGTTAATGTACCCACAAGAATAACTTGCAGTATTTTGGAGACTATCCGCGCTGTCTCCCGTTTGTTGGTGCGCGGAGCCGCTTGCATATCGATTGGCGGGGAGGCAGGGGCTGCTCTTTTTACGTGCACCTAAAACACCGGATAAACGCGGTCGCCCGTACCGAGAAAGGGGCGTTCGTTCTGAGCCACCCTGACTTTCCGACAGATATGCAGTTTGTTCCCAGCGTTTTAAAAGGCATTTCTTTTCTGACGACTTTGTCCGCGTCCACCTACTTACGCGTTATAGTCACCTTAAGGGTTTAATAATACGCATATACCAAATATGCTATTGGACTTCCCACAACGTCAGAATCTTTTATCGCGCTCTAATAGAAACTTCCACTCACTTTACAACCCTTTCAGATATGATTTCCGGGATAAAAACTATCCTATGTCCTTCCATACCAAATTTCATCTAAATCGGTTCAGCGGCTAATAAGCGTGAAAAGGTAACACATTAAAATACAGGGATACTTACGCTCACATGCATCTAGTAATGAAAAAGTTATGGTAGGCTAGTAGTTTCTTCTTCGTGCGGCTGTCAAATGGTGGCAATGAGTTCCATTACTTGGCTAGTACCAATGAGGTTTTCCTAATTAAAAAACTCGCCAGATAGATTTAAAAAAAAAGACCGGGTTGCACTCCGGCAGAAGTAATAACTCAATGACATTGTAACAGTTTTCCGATCAGGTCTCGTGTCCGTCTTACGAATTTTCAATCTCTCGAATCTCACGTGACGTGACCGTAAGATGTCAAAAAGTGCACAGCGCCGCTAAAGAAGTTTTCACTTCACAAACAATAGATTGATTCATACTTAATTAACAAACTTGCTCACAAAACTTCACGAGAATCGGTTCAGAAATACGAGCTGTAGTGGAGAACAGCGGCACAGACACCGGACACCGGACACCGGATAGGTACTGCAAGCCGGACAGACAAACGATTTTCGGCCCGAGCCGAAGCATAACTGGTGAAGGAAAGATCATGAATATGAAAAGAAATTCAAAAGAGTGTGGGGACCGGACCAATTCCTTTTTATCAATGAGAAGAGACCTCTGCTCAGCAGTCCGACGGCGATGTGGACTGATTGCGATGGCATCTGGTAAATACCCTTAGTTAAACTCTCCCGTGTAGTAACGTGTATCCGACGCTATAAGATACTCAATTAGGAAAATTACTATCGTGGAATGCCTATGGTATTTTACCGGGTGTCTTGCTATAATTGTCAATTACGTTAAGGCACAATTACAACACCTACAACGGTGTCATCTCATAAGGTAAGTTAAATCAAGCAGATGGATTATGACGTGAAATGTCAACCATACTTCGCAAAAAGTAATTCCAAGAATTCTTCGTAGTTGTTTTCGTTTAAAGCAACTTAAATGCTGTCAACTAGAGATTAATTTTACATTCGATTCTATAAACGTACTATAATTGCTGTATGCAATACCCATATCGATGAATCGAAATGAATATGCTATAGTCACTAGCTGGCACAGTCGCGCGGGCCCAAGCTGGGGATTTCACGTCCATCTTTGAAATCTTTGCTGACATATTAAATATTAAGTTTCGTCATGCACGATGTTTAAATTTACAGGAAATCTAGTGGCAATCATAATAATCATAATCATAACCATATTTTATTCATAATAATTTAGTATTACATGTCAAAATTGTTAATAATTATAATTAGTCCATATCATATTACAATAAAATAAAATAATTACAATTACACAGAGAAAAATAAAAATACAAAACGGTACTTATCGTGTACTTAAGTCGCACTTAGACTCAGCAAATTCAGTAAAACTGTAGAAGGTATGCTCGATAAGCCATCGTTTTAGCCTCGATTTAATGGTGACCAGTGACGGTGCTTCTGTGACATGGGCCGGCAGTCGGTTGTACACCTTTGGCCCCATGACGTGGGTAAGTTTGGCGGATTTCACCAGACGATGCCTGACGCCGACTAGCTTTTGAGAGTTGCGCAGGTTTCGACCATGGATCTCTGCTCCACTCGAATATTCTTCCAGGTGACTGTGTACATAAGTGGCCACCTGGAATATAACTACGGACGGCAGGGTAAGTATCCCAAGGGACTTAATCCTACTATAATTAAACGAGCGAGCGAAGCTAACGAAGTTCTCCGTTTCAGCTTTTGCGAAAATGGTTTCGTATGTCCGACTGTTGTCCTGGTACAGGCGACGCAGTTTTTCGTTTTTTTTCTAAAGTCAGGTTTGCGCGTTCTACAGCTCACAGTCACTAGTAAGTATGTATGTCGTATCCAGGGCAAAGCTACGTGGACTAAGTAGAGTCCGCAGTACAGTTGACATCACGTGGGATCGCCTCTCGTCTCCTATACCCCTAATTCTATTATCCGACATTCTAGGATTTCACTGCGAACAGATAATGTTTGCGGCTTTCCACTGGTGCCGGTTTAACCAGAGAGCCAGCGCGTGCAGTTGGTTTTTTGTGGGTTCTAAGTGGTTCGAGTTCAGGTGAAATAGCTTCTTTTGGCATAGGAGCAAGCGAAAGAGAAATTGAAAAAATCAGCCTAGTGTGTGTCGGCCCACGCGCTGTGTAGGGTTCCGTAGTTGCCTGTCTGTCTATGTTACATCGACACGCGCGCGCCAACTAAATGGTGCAGTTGCGTCGGGTGAATTTGTACGACTGTTAGCCTTTCCAAGTACACATTAAGTTGGTCGGCTATTACTCGGTTCTCACACTATGGGTTTATCGAGAAAAAAAATGCCTTCCCCACTTTAGGTGTAAGGGATGTTTTTTCAGGTTCTTATTGTACTGTTTTGTTGTGATTGATTTAAGTATATATCCATGCTAAATTACAGTTTTCTAGTAGTAAGGGTTACTGAGCTAAGCCGCAGACGGAAAGGCGGACAGACGGACATGGTGAAACTATAAGGGTTCCTTCTTGTTCCCTCTTCTACGGAACTCTAAATACACTCGCGGGCAAAAAATACGAGTCACCCTAAATTAAATAACTGCAATAGGTTTTTTAAAATATTCAATACTTGTTTTATTTACATAATATGCTATTATTTACAAAACCAAATTAACAATTTCCTGGATCCTATCATAAAAATCGTGATTTTTGGATATCGATATATCCAAAAATCACGATTTTTGCGATATCTCGCTCCGTTAACGTTTGATTTTTTTCATGGGTTTTTACGAGTCCGATTTAAACCTGGTAACGTTATATTTTTTACTGTTATTAGCAGTTTATATGTAAAATTAAATAAAAATCATGACAGGATTAACTGTACAACCTCTTACACACTAGTTTAGGAAATATGACGGGATTTTACCGACCCGTATTCATTGCCCGCGAGTGTAGTAAACTTGTCAGGATTGTTATAAAAAAACCTAACCTAATCTAATGGGTTCTACACATTAACATTTTAGCTTTACCTAAAAAGTTAACGGTTTCTGAGACAAAAAGTTCGATGTACCTAATGAAAATTGGATGAAACGTTTGTCGGTAAAATGAGGGGATCCCTTTTATACATATAATGTTTTTTTAAGTGGTCACGGATTGGATTTGTAGTTGTGTAAAACATAAAAACCCCCTACACAAAAAAAAAACTCTACAAAGTAACAAATAATATTTTTAAACTATTATAATTATTGTCGTCACATAATATTATGAGAGTTCAATTATTTTTATTTTCCAATCGTCGTCCCGTCGGGGGACCGTCGCGACGGGCGACTGAAGCGGTCCCAGTTTATTTTTTGTGTCGGGGGGTTTTTTAATTTTTTAATTTTCTTTTATTTTGGTCTTTTTAAAATGATGATCTTCAAACGGCTGATCAGGTCATGGTTACCTTACCATATAGTTTTAATAACATTGAAGTAACACGGTACCAGATTTCGAATCGATAGGACATATGGAAGGTAGTCAGATCCCCTCATCAACTATTAAAGAGCTGATGATCTTCAGACGGCTGATCAGATAATGGTGCCCTTACCATATACTTTCATTATCATTAAAGTAGCACGGTACCAAATTTCAAATCGATCGGATATAAGGAAGTTAGTCAGATCCCCTCATCAACTAGATCAAAGTGCAATATCTCAAAAACGGCTGAACAGATTTTCATGAAACATGGCTTCTTAGCCATGTTCTAGTGTTCTTAGGTACACTCGGGATAAAATTATCTATGACACAAAAAAACTAAACAAAAACCGGTTCATCCGTTTGGGATCTACGATACCACAAACAGATACACAGACACGTTAAAGTTATAACACCCGACGCAAAGAGAGGGGCTCTTTGCGTCGGGGGTTAAAAACAGAGCACTTAAAGAATTTCAAGGTGGCTCAAAAATGGGTTGCATGATATGAAGAACATGTCCTTCATATCATGTAACCCATTTTTGAGTCACTTACGAAATCGGATCGAGCTGAAATTAGATGACAGAGGCAGAAGGTGTCCATAGCTCCGTCGTGTTTGGGTTAATTGGCGCCCTCTTAACGATTAGTTTATGACTGTGCTAAGAAAAGTACAGTCGGCAGGAAAAGCTTGTATCTTTTAACAGAAACTTACAAGCGTCTAAAGTCTCAGAATAGAACATAGTTTCAAACGTCGACACACTCGTCTCTAGTGGAAAACGCCGGCCGCTAGCGGTCGCTTTGCGTAAATCTACTGTGTCACTGCGCACTGTCATTCTTTTGTGAGTGTCAGCCATGAGAACAGCGAGATGGTGGTTCATTGGCCACTCTAATAGGTCACTTGACATAACTGTTGTAAGTACTTGAGAAAACCTGGATTGTGAACGATAAAATTTGACAGAAATCGAGAAAAAAATCTCCCACTTATTCTTGAAAGTTAGCTAGTTAAGCACAACAGAGCCTAATTTTTAATCTTTTTCAAAAAGGAAGCAGGTTCTGAATTCGTCGGAATCTGTCATTTTCTATGTTTGTTCCCCGATTTCCAAAGACGCCTGGCCCGATCCGGATTTTTTTTTATGTTTGAAAGGGTCATCAGGTCAGGATCTGATGATGGGATCCTGAAGAAATCGAGGAATCCTTCAAATTTCCTCAAGCGATTCATATTTTTTCTGTAATATTTCTTTTTGTATACAACGACGGTGGCAAACAAGCGTACGGCCCCGCCTGATGGTAAGCGGACACCGCAGCCTATAGACGCATGCAACTCCAAATGAGTAACATGGGCGTTGCCGACCCTTGATATGTTTGAGGATTCGCCGTGTTGACAGCTGAAGGAACAAATTCCCTCGCTCTCAACACAACGCATCCTCGGGAGCTCTGACGACCTTGCTCACCTCCAGGAACACAACACTACTACAGAGCAAGTAGTAGTGTTGTTATGGCTGTGGTTTTCTGCAAGGAGGTACTTCCCCAGTTGGGCTGCTCCAAATTCGAGCGGGATGACATTTCGCTGCGCCCTACCTCACCAAGAAATATACTCTCGAAAAGTAGTTTATACGTAATTGAAGAGAAAATTTTCATCTATGCTGTACTGAATTGAAGTTGGTTATAAAATTGTTTTTTATAATTAAATAAGTTTCTGTCAAAAATTTAATTTTTGGTACAAGCTTTTATTGCCGACTGTACTTTTCTTTATACCGTCATCAACAACTCATTGAGACGATTCTAACGAGCCCAAACTCGATGGGGTTATGTGGTTTTATTACAGAGTTCCTATCGCCACCTTCCAGCTCCATCATCAGATCAGCTCCACGTCATCATAATATTGCATTGTCACGCGATTTGCATAGTCGGGCAAAATTTCAGCTCAATCGGACACCGGGAAGTGGATCAAATTTAACTTGCAAGATTTGATTACAGACAGACAGACAACGGGACAGGTGAAAGTAAATAAAAGCTTGTAATTATGACTACGACGGTTGCCTACGCTCGCGGGTCTAGAAGAATCACATTCTTTTTGCCAATCCTCTATCGCTTAGAGGTTTCGTTGTGTTGACAGCTGAAGGTCCCTCAGTCTTCATACACTCACAGCACATCTTCGGGAGCTCTGGCGATCATTTGTTCCCGAATTCAATTCTCCACACTCCAACAGGTATGATAAATGCTGATTCGAAACATCACATAGACGGACATAGAACTTCCACAGTTTTTAAGTCGGTTAAAAACATTAATGTCTGCCTACATAGTAAGTTGCTTTATCGGATTGAACTGTCCACAATTCATGTGTCACCGAACAATAGCGTAAAGCGCGACAGCGTCTAGACGATCTACACAGGCAATAGAAATATAATAAAGTAGGTACCTAACCCACAACATACTACTTTCTTACTAGAACGCGAACTCGTGCTAGTGGCACTAAACTCGTACTTTAGAACAAGAAAACTCGTACGTACCAGAGTACTCGTTAATCATCCTATTGATTATGATTACTATGATTACTCACAAGAATGATGCATAAACGATCTCATTACGGGCGAGAAAGGGATTGAAGCATGCGAACGCTTCCCACCCAAGATGTCGCTTCTTGCGCGGATACCTGCGAGGCTGCGCTGCCAATACACTCACAAGCATGGAGTAAGCATTATAGTACATTGTGATACAAGTGAGGTATGTTGATAATTACATCAGAGGCGTAATTATCACGCGAACCGCAGGTGAGGTGAGCCGAGGATTGTAATTATCAAAGCTCACGCGTTTCATACGACGTTTTTCAACATATTTTGCGAGGAAAAAATCCTTTTCATAAAATGAAAATTTGATAGGCCTGTCAAGTTATTTTCTTTACTTATTGATGTCAACAGGTTTTTACTCACATGTTGTATTCATCGTCAAGAATTTCTAGTGGCGTCCATTCTTTTTATCACTTTTCTAGTCACCACGAATCAACATTTTTCTTAATAACCCAACATTAACAATGTTTACAAATATCTGTGAAATAACCTATAATGGCGCGCATCAATTTTTTTTGTAAAGTTTGCACAGTGCGCGCGCATTAGATGAAATCTCTAAACAGCCAATACAAAATAAAATAAATAATTTCGTTTTAAAATGTTATCTTTATTAATTGCATGTAAAATGTTATCAAAAGTGAATAGTTTTACTAAATTAACCGTTTCTATATCATATCCAAAAAGAAATAGTCAATTAATTAACAAAAAGGATTTAATTTGTTTAGTCGGGTAAGAATCCATTTGCCGAGAATTAAAAAAAAGCTGTACATTCTGTACAACCCGGTTAGTTTAAGAATGCACCGTGTGCATGCATACATCTTGCTGCAAGGTGCCAACGTGACTTAATCGGGATATAACCATAACACACAAGTATCGTAATGTTATTAAACACGCGTGTTTAATATCCAGGATTATGAGCCTAAAAGCGACACAATAAGAGGTACGTTACGAGCAATTGTGTTGAAAAAGTTATTTTTAACTTTTACGTTGTCAGCCAGCCTGTGTGCTCACTTAACCACCGTAGCCAACCACAGGGGTAACGTCACATGTGCGTTGCCGACCCTTTAAAAATGTATAAACTTATTTCTTGAAGAATCCCATACTACAGTCCCTCGGGTGAATTTGGGCAGGGAGCTCCTTGTGTTTGAGGGAGGAAATTCCTCTGAAACCTTACCTTACCTACTCCGTTCTCAAATTGCACTCCTAATTACATTCCATTGAGGAGAAATAGTTTGCTTTATTTAGTTCAGGTTAGAAACTATCTGTATATAAAATTTCATCCAAATCCGTAAAAGTATTTTTTGCATAACTGAGTAAAAGTAGTTAAGACTCCGCAGTAAGCACAGCCGAATTTCACCATCCCATACAAACATAGTTACGCTCTCATTTTAAAACTACCTGTTGGATTGTAACGAAACTTTGCATATACAATGACATGAGGTATATTATTTATGTCTGTAATTAGTTTATATGGTTCCAGTTTTTAACCGACTTCAAAAAAAAGGAGGAGGTTCTCAATTCGGTTGTATTTTTTTTTTTTCAATGTTTGTTACCTCAGAACTCCGTCATTGATGAGCCGATTCATAAATATATTTTTTGTTTGTAAGTATATGCTTCCAGGTGGGTCCCATTTTTTTTAAAATTCAATTGGATGATGGGATCCATGAGGAATTGAGGGAACTCCTCAATTATATTAGGCACGCGTGTAGTGATTTCGGTATTTTCTATTATAACTCGTGTATTTACATCCGGAAATCATAAATTGGTGGAGTGGAATTGATGATGAAGACCACAGATGACTTATGGAATTCCTCAATTATGTACTTAAAAGTACAAAAGTATATCACAGATTCTGATAAGATTCCGTTGAAATAGCAACTAATGAAGTGCCAAGGGTGATCCTTGTGGAATTGACGGAAGTCCTCAAATATTATCGGGTCACATACAGCGATTGGGTTTTTTTCTATAATAATCAACGCATTTGCTCTCGGAAATCAGTTCATGAGGTAAATTGGAAAATAAATGTTCTCGTGGCTTGGCGGAGTACTAAATTGAAGTCGGTTAAAACTTTGTTTTTAAAGTAAATTATTATAAAACAAACGAAATACAGCAAAAACAAGTTTAGTATGAAAAACTTAAATTATTATATTAAACTAAATAAACTAATTACAGACATAGATATACCTCATGTCATTGTATATGCAAAGTTTCGTTACAATCCAACACGTAGTTTTAAAATGAGAGCGTAACTACGTTTGTATGGAGAATCGAGCTCACTGCGGACTCTTAACGTGCAAATATACGAACTTCAATGTTTTACAATACTAGTAGGATTTGAAATTTCCGAAAATTCGTTCACATAATAGCTTACTCTCCTACTTCGTTCATCAGCTAACAATTAGCATTGTGTCTACGAGAGACGTTAGGAACACCAACATACCTATGTATGCGCATTCATTGTTAATTTTATTGCGTTCCCTGAGAAGATGAGAGTTATGTAGATTTTACAAGTTACGTGCACTTAGTACATGCGTACAAATGTTGATGTATTACGACGGAATGTGGCAGATTGTATGTAAATTAGACTTGACATAATATTGGAATGTAAAGTGATTTGATCTTAGGATTTATTATTGGATTTGATAGAACAATGGCGATGCAATGAAATTGTGTAAAGTAGCTAATAAATGGGTAAAATCAGTAGGTACCTAAGTGTTGATAAATTGACGAAAACTGGTGCGAATTGAGCCGGATTCTTACTTATCTGACGTGTTCTCTGCCTACTCTAATCTAATGCGTTCACGTTGCGGATTCAAAAAGTGTGAATCTAACCGTACTAAATGTATGAAATAGATATCGTTCTGTCGAATGTCTTATGAATTTAATCAAATTCATGAAATATAATAATAACGCAAGGAGATTCAATTCAACATTTCCTTAATTTCCTAACCTAACCTACCTTGAAATAAATTTACGCTACAATTTATCATATTCATAAAAAATATCTCCAAACAAAATAAAGCTTATTGTAAACACCCATAAACCAACACCTTTTCATTCAACCCATTCACGACCGTTACACCTCTAATCTTAGCCCTAAAATGCTCACAGGGGTCGCGGCCTATTGTCCCCAATTCAAGGGTCACTCTTTATCAAAGGAGACCAATGGGATTTTTTAAGGTCCAGCTTTGTCCGGCTTGGTCCAGATGACCCCTGGTCAAATTTCCATGTCCGTAGGGTCAAGTAGATTTAAATGAGTGGTCAGAAGGGTTCGGCCAATGGGAGACATAGGATTGTTATTAGTTAGGGAGTCTGTTTCCGGTCTTAATCTTTGATGACTATTATTTAACTTAAGTCGTTGCAGCGAAAATCGCTCGTAGAGGTATGACTCATATGTAGAATAGAATAGAATAGAAACCTGTCTGCTTGCGTAGTAGACAAACGGGTCGTTAAAACGAAATTGTTATAGAATGAAAGAAAAGCTAACACGTTACGTCAACATTTTAATGGGGTTTAGTCCGCTACGATCTATGTCATACCACACTTCGCTAAGTAAGTATGAATTGACCAATGAATAACGTCGGTACTCTCTTCTACTCCCTATTTAGTCGCTGGTCCTTGCTGAATACTTTTAAATAATCTTGCCATTCCCGCTCTTACTAGCGACAGTCAGTACGTATGTATAGGAGCATCCCGTTTGCACACGAGTTACTACACGCGATCGGGTTCTGATGCGCCCACACCAGTATCATCCAAGTTCAATACGCTTTTTCGGTTGTTTCTCAAATCAAATGAATAACTCGCATCCACTTTTTTTACTACTTTAAACCTATTTTGTCCGAAAGTTTCAAACAGCGGATACTCAACTCCCGGGATATCCACAAAGTCTGCATCGTTTTCTTCAGACTGGTCCACGTTTTCAATCATTTTGATTCCCTCCGTCGTACTTCTGGCTGGTATTATGAATAGACACAGGACCGCAGAAAATATTGCAGACAATACTAGTAACTCGAGACATAACTTCATAACTGAAGATATCCTTAGCTGAATTGTCATCGATGTAATTTCACGTACAGAAATTGATTTCATGGTAGATCTTCTTGGGTAGCACAATACATGTGGATTGCATCATTAATTTTCTTGACTACTTACGTAGGACATTATAGATCTTATTAACTTCAATCAAAAAAAGAAACCATTTTTCTCCAAACTGCTCACAAAAATTCAGCATAATGTATTACGGACCTATCGTGTTAGCGTAAGAGGCACACCAATTTAATTAAAAGCAAGAAGGTTAGTGTAACTCTGAACATTTAATCAAGTGCTGTTTTTTTTTTTTTAAATTATTTATCAAAAGTACAAAACAATTAACAATGTTATGTTACTCGCCAAACTGCGATAACAGTTTGTTGGCGAGACCGCGCTCATTTTAACTAATGTTAAGTACCTATGTTAAAACTATGTTAGGTATGCTATATGAACTAGGCACATATGATCTTAAACACTAACTTACACACTAAACATGACAATGCCTGAACACTTCACCTCTTCTTGTGAAGTGAAACCAGTGTATTCGAACTGAAACTTTCTTTAATATACTTTCTCCCAATTGTATATATTTGTTTCATTTAGCGACCCTTCAGTACAAGGCGCCCTGAGGATTAAAATCTAAAGTTTCATGCCTCCGTTGAGTGACCCGGTGAGTGACGTAGAATCATAGGATTAAACGTTACAAAAGTGGCACTAATATCTAAGCAAAGCTTTTGCGAAATGTACGGTATACATACAGATGTATACCGTCCATTTAGCCTGACTGACTTTTTGACTAGGTCGATTTGTGTTAGATTGTCTACGAATTTTTTTTCATATCATTGAAGCAGCACTATCCAACGACCATTCCGTCCAGCTGCTGTCCAACAAAAGCTATCTAAAGAAAAGGATTCGCGACCCGTTACCTGCGAAATTTAATTGCTCGTATTTGCATAATAAGCGAGGGAATAGATAATAGAAACGAGAATAGACATGATTAATGGCCGCTGAGACCAGTAGAGGGTTAAAATCCAGAAGACGTCTTACGCGTAAATATATTTCTAAGAAAAATAATCTGTTGCGCGTTCAAGTATTTAGTTAAAATGTGCAAAATGTAGCAGCTTCCTTTTTTTAAAGCATTTACCACAAAAATGCAGTTAAATGTTCCTGATCCCGTATCATGGTCTGCCTTATCACGCGATAAGTGACAAGATAGAGCGTCCGCCTCTTTCTATTGAACGGGGTCAGCCAGTGACGGATGCTCTATCTTATCCATGCTACGGGGTCTAGTGGCTGAGTGATCAGAAAAATTCGCGAGCCTGTGTATCAAAAAACCCAACTGCTTTTTTCAAATTTGCCTATGTCACTCCCACGATCAAGAGGAATCCAACGACACCCCATATGTCGAAATCCGTCAAACTGTTTAGGCTGCAGGGCGTGCCAAAGAATAAGGTCACATACATACATACATACACTCGACAAAGGCAGTCGGGTAAAAAGAAAAATTGTTCAAATGTCTGAATCGACAAAAATAACTACATAATTATTGAACCTGCTCACAAAATTTCGCGAGAATCGGTTTAGAAATGTGACCAGTAGAGGAGAAGAGGTGGACAAACGGACATACGCACGTAGCTCCCTCGTTCAATAAATAAAAACAGATAAAGTGAGAAAAGGGTTGGTCCCTGTTAAAAGTTTTAAAAGATATCATTTCACCTGCGGATTTTTTTTCCCCAATTTACAACTGAGCGGCAATTTGTTTCGACGGAATTTTATCTACTAATTGTTTTTTGGGTAGTGAGACTAGAATTGATACCTCAGTTCATTTCTAATTCTTCATCGGAACCACTGACCAAGGAATCCCAGGTGCTATCAACAGTGGATTATGGATGTCAATTGCAATCAGCTTTAAAATTTAGGGAATATTCCACTTAAGGTTAAAGATAAAACTACCCCGGTTAGGTTAAGTATCTTCTCAGCACAGTAACATGGTGCTGGTTGGCTCCACCATCGTCTTGCGCTCCTGTAGATGTGGCGGGTCGTGTCACCGTGATGGCGGGAGTTGCTACCCCGGCTACCTACTCGGAAGCTATGTATCTATGGTTTGCATCTTTGATAGGTTTTTCTATCATCTGTACGGCCAAACTAAATACGGGGAATGACCGTAAATCGATTGGTTGTTAAATGGTAAATGGGTGGTTTTAAACCTACGAGTATTATTGTACGATACATTTCGATATTATTTTTTACACGATTCCTGATCCCATTTAAGATAACATTCCCTACTGCCAGTATCACGCGTAAGTTTATTTTATTAATAGTCTCAAAACACGACCACTAATCCCATTGCCAAGACAGCATCCCCCAATCGCAAAAAAAAAACAATAAGGGCCCAAATTACCATAAACAACGCATTATAAGACGGCGGTTACCGTAAACCGGTCCAAAACCGGTTGTATGCGGAAATATGCAGATCGCTGAAAACGTGCAAAGTTAAATTATGCAGTCAAGAATGCATAAAAACTCAAGCGGCAGGAGTTGCACGAGTTGTATAAATAAGTTGGTAATGTTATATAGCTTCCTGACACCATCAGACAATTGCTCTTTTGTCTCTTTAAGCGTTGGTCCTTTGGCCAGAGCGAGATTAGTGAGAACTATACAGATGGACTAACACGGATGGGTCTTAGTTAAACGCTTTTTGTTGCGTACTTGCGGAATTTTCGTCTGTTCCCATGGGCTGTCGGAAGTCTGTTATGGTTAAGGATGTTAGGGAAACTTCACTACGTTAAATGTAACAGTAACAGCATCAAAGTGATTCAGATGCAGATTATAGACAAATTAAATTTTAATAAAAAAAAAAAACAAGAATTGCTATTGAAGAGTTCCGTTCCACCTTTCATCAAGTTTTATTATACAAAAGCAGCTTCTTTCAACAGCAGCAGAATTTTAAAATTAAGCTTAATGTTTAATAGCGGAGTTTTCGGATATTGTGATATGTGAGTTTTCTGATATTTTGTGGTTCTTTCAGATACGTCACAGAGGAAAAACAACCATTGTCTTCCAACTGTGTGAGATAACCTTGTTCACTGTGTAAATGTCATGAACAGCCGATTCACTGCAAGATATATTTACCCTTTACAAGATACAAACTGAATAATTTAATTTAAAAACAAAGTTTTAACCGACTTCAATTTAGTAGTCCGCCAAGCCACGAAACCATTTCCACATTTCTTTTCCAATTTACCACATGAACTGATTTCCGAGAGCAAATGCGTTGATTATTAGAGAAATAATTTACTTTAAAAACAAAGTTTTAACCGACTTCAATTTAGTACTCCGCCAAGCCACGAAAACATTTCCACATTTATTTTCCAATTTACCACATGAACTGATTTCCGAGAGCAAATGCGTTGATTATTAGGGAGAAAAACCCAATCGCTGTATGTGGCCCGATAATATTTGAGGATTGCCGTCGATTCCACAAGGATCACACCTTTGGCACTTCATTAGTTGCTATTTCAACGGAATTTTATGAGAATCTGTGACGTACATTTGTACGTTTAAGTACATAATTGAGGAATTCCATAAGTCATCTGTGGTCTTCATCATCAATTCCACTCCACCAAATTTATGATTAGCGGGTGTAAATACACGAGTTAAAATAGAAAATACCAAAATCACTACACGCGTGCCTAATATAATTGAAGAGTTCCCTCAATTCCTCATGGATCCCATCATCCAATTGAATTTTTGAAAACAATGGGACTCACCTGAAACTACCTACATACAAACAGAAAAAAAAATTACGAATCGGCTCATCAATGACGGAGTTCTGAGGTAACAAACATTGAAAATAATAAAAATAATACTTATTAAAAAATAAAATAATTTACTATAAAAACAAAGTTTTAACCGACTTCAATTTTGTACTCCGCCAAGCCACGAGAACATTTCCGCGTTTCTTTTCCAATTTACCACATGAACTGATTTCCGAGTGCAAATGCGTTGATTATTAGAGAAAAAACCCAATCGCTGTGTGACCCGATAATATTTGAGGACTTCCGTCGATTCCACAAGGATCACCTTTGGCACTTCATTAGTTGCTATTTCAACGGAATCTTATCAGAATCTGTGATATACTTTTGTACTTTTAAGTACATAATTGAGGAATTCCATAAGTCATCTGTGGTCTTCATCATCAATTCCACTCCACCAAATTTATGATTTCCGGGTGTAAATACACGAGTTATAATAGAAAATACCAAAATAACTACACGCGTGCCTAATATAATTGAGTAGTTCCCTCAATTCCTCATGTATCGCATCATCTAATTGAACTTTTGAAAAAAATGGGACCCATCTGGAAGCATATACTTACAAACAAACAAAAAATTACGAATCGGCTCATCAATGACGGAGTTCTGATCTGAGGTAACAAACATTGAAAATAGTAAAAATAATACTTATTAAAAAATAAAATAATTTACTTTAAAAACAAAGTTTTAACCGACTTCAATTTTGTACTCCGCCAAGCCACGAGAACATTTCCGCGTTTCTTTTCCAATTTACCACATGAACTGATTTCCGAGTGCAAATGCGTTGATTATTAGAGAAAAAACCCAATCGCTGTATGTGACCCGATAATATTTGAGGACTTCCGTCGATTCCACAAGGATCACCTCTGGCACTTCATTAGTTGCTATTTCAACGGAATCTTATCAGAATCTGTGATATACTTTTGTACTTTTAAGTACATAATTGAGGAATTCCATAAGTCATCTGTGGTCTTCATCATCAATTCCACTCCACCAAATTTATGATTTCCGGGTGTAAATACACGAGTTATAATAGAAAATACCATAATAACTACACGCGTGCCTAATATAATTGAGTAGTTCCCTCAATTCCTCATGTATCGCATCATCTAATTGAACTTTTGAAAAAAATGGGACCCATCTGGAAGCATATACTTACAAACAAAAAAAAAATTACGAATCGGCTCATCAATGACGGAGTTCTGAGGTAACAAACATTGAAAAAAAAATGATAAAAAAAATACAACCGAATTGAGAACCTCCTCCTTATTTTTGAAGTCGGTTAAAAAACCGGATCGCTGTATGTGGCCTGATAATATTTGAGCACTTCCATCGATTCCACAAGGATCACCTTTGGCACTTCTAATAGTTGCTATTTCAACGGAATCTTATCAGAATCTGTGATATACTTTTTAACCGACTTTAAAAAAAAGGAGGAGGTTCTCAATTTGGTTGTATTTTTTTTATCATTTTCAATGTTTGTTACCTCAGAACTCCGTCATTGATGAGCCGATTCGTAAAATTTATTTTTTGTTTGTAAGTATATGCTTCCAGGTGGGTTCCATTTTTATCAAAAAACCAATTGGATGATGGGATCCATGAGGAATTGAGGGAATTCTTCAATTATATTAGGCACGCGTGTAGTGAATTTGATATTTTCTATTTTTAAGGTGGAGTGGAATTGATGATGAAGATCACAGATGACTTATGGAATTCCTCAATTATGTACTTAAAAGTACAAAAGTATATCACAGATTCTGATAAGATTCCGTTGAAATAGCAACTAATGAAGTGCCAAGGGTGATCCTTGTGGAATTGACGGAAGTCCTCAAATATTATCGGGTCACATACAGCAATTGGGTTTTTTTCTATAATAATCAACGCATTTGCTCTCGGAAATCAGTTCATGAGGTAAATTGGAAAAGAAATGTTCTCGTGGGTTGGCGGAGTACTAAATTGAAGTCGGTTAAAACTTTGTTTTTAAAGTTAATTATAACTAGTGTATTTACACCCGGAAATCATAAATTTGGTGGAGTGGAATTGATGATGAAGACCACAGATGACTTATGGAATTCCTCAATTATGTACTTGAAAGTACAAATGTACGTCACAGATTCTGATAAAATTCCGTTGAAATAGCAACTAATGAAGTGCCAAAGTTGATCCTTGTGGAATCGACGGAAGTCTTCAAATATTATAGAGTCACATACAGCGATTGGGTTTTTTTCTCTAATAATCAACGCATTTGCTCTCGGAAATCAGTTCATGTGGTAAATTGGAAAAGATTGTGGTTTCATCATCAATTCCACTCCACCAAATTTATGATTTCCGGGTGTCAATACACGAGTTATACTAGAAAATACCAAAATCACTACACGCGTGCCTAATATAATTGAGGACTTCCCTCAATTCCTCAAGGATCCCATCATCCAACTGAATTTTTGATAACTACAACTTAGAAAAGTTGAAAAACCCCCGACATTTTCATTTCAAAGTCCAATATCTCAAAAACGAGTGAACAGATTTTCATGTAAAATGGCTAAGAACACTTGGGATTACATCAGCTTTCGAATAAAAGAAACCGCATTCAAATTGGTCTATTCGTTTGGGAGCTACGATGCCACAGACAGATAGACAGATACACAGCCATGCTCTACAAATTCTATATCTTGGCTAAAAAGTATAGACACGCGTGAGAGTCTATGCGGCGACCGGGATGTGCTCAAAAAAGCTATACTTTTTAGCCAAGATGTAGAAATTGTAGAGCGTGGCTGGTAGAGTTAAGCCATGTGGAGTAGGAATGTTTATCGCTTTAAATTTATAAAAATCGTTCGCCGCATAGACTCTCACGCGTGCATGCAGTATGAATTCCAATAAGATATTAATAAACGACGGGTCTATAGTTTTTAGCTAAGATGTAGAATTTGTAGAGCGTGGCTGGTAGTGGTTGAGTAACGCTGTGTAGGATAGGAAGCTTGAGATCTGATATCTTTTTAACGCTGAAAGCTATATATGAGCTAGGGAGTCTTGCCAATCAATTTACATGTAATGTTTTTGGTGGGATTAATTTTACTATCCACCTATGTATACTCGTACCATATCTACTAAGCCAATAAATGATTTATGATTTATAAAAGTTAGCGGACAGTAAATATTTTGAACGAATTAATATACCTACTACGGGCTTAGGGAAAATGTAGTTATTGGCCATAAGTTGCTCGCTCATTTCTTTGTTTATTGCCATGGATTGTAAGTAAGCATTGAACTAAATGTATGCTTTTGACTTCGATCTGGTCCCGCTTCGACAATAATATTAGTGAACAAACAAAGTTACAAAACAAATAAAGGAGTTAACTGTCCATAAAGTAAAAATTCAAGTCAAAAATCGATTGTGATCCTGCATCTGCCAACTGAACCGAGCTGATAAGCAACGTTCTGATAAGGGACCGGTTCAAGCCTCAACCCCATCGACGAGCCAAAATGAACCTAGTATCTATGACATACAGTCCACAAAAACAAGAGAGAAATTTCAACGATAAAAACAAACGAATGTACACGTTAAGAAATTCAGCTAGGTAAGTACAACCAATTTCCAACTATATTTTCATCACTGTATGGTGTATTTTGATATGTGTTGGGTTTAGTATTTAGTTATTGAGGTCAACGTTTTGCACCTTTGAAGCTCGTTCTGTTATCGGTTGACAAGAAAATGTGGGGAGAAAATCGATTGCTCTTTGTTCGAGTTTTAAATAAAATACGTCCGTTAATTTGTATGCCTGTTAGGACTCGCCTTTTGCTTATAATGTGGATATACTCGGTATCAAAAGGCTTTCCTTTGCGGTCTGCTTAGGTACTGCAGTTCATGTTTGTGGTCGCCTATATGTATACAAACTTCCTATGTACAAGACTTAGTTGGTAACAACGGTTAATTAACCATAATAATTATCTTTTTCATGCGTAACATTAGATTCTTTCCAAGTGGAAAGTATTCAAGTATAATATAATGACATTTGAATAAGACTCCAGTTAGAAATTCTTAAACTATAACGTGCCTTTAGAACAATCGCTACATACATTATACCTGAGATGTTGCCTTTGTGGGATCATATTGATCTCTGTTACCGAATCATGGCAAGATGTGTAGTCATGAAAGTGGCAAAAAAACTGTATAGATGTCTTATCTCCTCTTTTATATTATACTAGCTTCCGCCCGCGACTTCGTCTGCGTGAACTCGGGATAAAAACTATCCTTTATTTTAATCCAGGCTATAAACTATCTTCGTGCAAAATTTCATTCAAATCGGTTCAGCCGTTGAAGCGTGATTGAGTAACAAACATCTAAACTTTCGCATTTATAATATTAGTAGGAAACGTTGCCGCTATGTGTGTATGCTCGAAATAGTTCAGCAAAGAAGTCAAGCAAATACAACTAGTGGCTCTGTGAGCGGTCGACCGCGCGACTTGCATTAAAAAAAAACGAAAAAGCCATTCGACAAAAAAAAACTAAGTATATAATTAGCGAACCTCCTCCCAGAAGTTGACGAGAATCGTTTGAGAAGTGCGACTCGTAGGGAGAACAGCCGGACATCCGGACATTCTAAAGAATGTTGGCCCAAGCCGAAGCAGAGCAAGCTGAACTCAGTTCGCTCGTTCCACAATTTTATAGTAATTTACCATCGAATTACTAAATTCTTATTAAGACGATATGTTGTTACTTAATTATCTGGTCGAACAAGGCGGAAACATGCGGTAGCCTTCTATACTGTTGTTACTTTGTTACATGCAAGGTTATATTTTATTTTATTCTCAGAATTTTGTATATACAATTTATTCTTCATTTTTTTTAATTTTTATAGGACTTCAAAGAGAAGTTCTCAAATAGCGGGTATCTTTTATTTTTATGCCATGGTCCCTGATTCCTCGAAAACGCCTGGAACCGATTTGGAAAGTTCTTTGTCGTTTGAAGGGTATTCTTCCCAGGTGGGGGTCCCATGGTAATGAGGTCTGAATCCGATGGGATAAATGTAGGGGGAGTTGTACAGCTCACAGAGCCCTAGTGGCCTACAACCAAGTACCTACAACTCCATGTTCAACGCATATGCAATTTTAAACTGAAGGCTGAAACAAAATCTCAGTCATAGCACGCAACTTAATTCCATAAAATTTTAAAAGACTCAGCTCTCAGCAAATTTGTTACGAAACTGGCCCCTCAACGTCAATAACGACATGGTCCCTTTTATGTTTCCGAAGTACCAAATCCCTATACACAGGTATATATATACTCGTAAGTAGCATCTTTGCACTTCCGTCGAAGCATTAGTCCACTGCATCTCACAAGCGTCCATTGTCAAGTAACCATCTAATTTGCATAACCGTGGCTGCACAAAGGCTAGTGTCTCGCCTCGACTGACCCATTTCATTCAGAGCCCTTTCTCTGCGAATTTTCCCACTGCCCAACAAAGACCATCCTATCTTCACCCTTTTCGCTACCATTTTTATGGGAAACAATTCTCTATGCTCTATTTTTTGCATTGTCCGAGTTCCTTGAATAGGCCAACGGATTCGCCGAAGGCGAAGGTTTGATTAATAATATTATATACACACTAATTGTTTAGCCTTTGTTGTTATGACCGTTACAGCACTATTATATCAAGTAAATATATAGAGCATACATATGGTGCATGCAACTGGTTCGTAAAATCTTTATTCGTCGTTAATTAAAGATGTGACAAAACAGTAATCAGTTTCTATGAAGAAGTAATAGAAGTACTTGGTGAAGTTTGATGTTTCCGTTAAATCCGTTAAAGAAAAGACAAATGAAACTCGCAAATGCGACAAGTAATTTAACGAATTGTATATTACTGACCTGACCAGAATTTCAAGAAACTTAAGTTATGGCTTACAAATAGGCCATAAAGGTATCTACTAAATCAAACGTGAAAGGGAGAGGTTATCGCGATTTTCCAGATTTACCGTTGCGTTCTCATTTTAATCGTATTCAGGGGATGGACAGTGGGCAGCAGGTAGCCAACCCGTGCCCGGGGGTCAGGACAACCCTTTACGCCAATTTAAACACCCCGAAATCGGTGCAGCGTGAGCGATGGGGTCAGCCAGTGACCCAACTGACCTTCCTTTACAATTCCACCCCTTTCTTACAAGGCATTATTTGTAATCCCTTTCGCGAATCTATTCCTTTGTACTCTATCTATTATAGCCCGATAGTTTTGGACATGTGCGTCTATCGCTGAAATTTTTGCGTTCGTGAGAACGTTCTAGTTTCTTTGCAAAATCGTAACGTCCGTTGTTGAGGAGTGGGAAAGTTTGGTTCCTTTGGGTCGGAGACAAAGAGTGGTCTCTTTTTAATGATTGCCATTGTGTGTTTGATACAGTTTTTGTTCGGCCATCGGTGACCGTTGGCCAACGGATTTGGCGATGCTATTTAAGTCACCGACGACCGTTAGCGGACGCAGAATGAGGTGGACATTGGCCCAGGCCACTCAGCCGAACTTCTAATCGAAACTGTTGATGAATGCATTTCTTGTCGTACTTACTGGACAGCCGGCCAATCCGGCCATTTCGTATACCCGCCCGATATTGTTCTTGCCGAGGAGTACGACTATGTAGAGCACTTACATAGCTGAACTTCTCGCTAATAAATGAAACACTGTCGTACATTAATTCATGAAGAGCAAATATTGTAGCTTTACCCTACATATGTAGTGTATGAGTTTTTTGGCATGATGGATTTTAAGATACGATGGATGAATAAGACTAAGCGTACCCACAAACATTAAAATCTGACCTCAATTAACTCTTGCACTTATGTCTCATTCTACCTTAAGTAAAGGTAATAGAAATAAGTAGATTTAGCGTTAACGCATTCGTTTCAATCGTCGGGGTGATATAACATAGGACAGGACTCTCGTACAAAATTCCGAATCGGTCCGTTCCAAGTCAGCTGTCGTATTTGAAGTTTGTTTTTTACTACCTACCCCTACCTATTATTTATTACCTACTAGTATGATAAATAAATTTTAGGGGACAATCTTATACACGGGTATACCTAATCGAAACGAACTAGCCTCATCGAATGAGCGAGCGAAGCGAACGAAGTTCTATACTTGAGCTTGGTTCAAAATTCGTTCGTGTGGCGGTTCTCCTCTGCTTGTTGCAGTTCTCAAACGATGGTCTTGAAATTTTGTGACCGTGTACGTTAACTATATAGTTTTTTTTTCGATTGACATTTTCGAAATTAAAAAAACAGACTGGCTCGCGATTTCTACAGCTCACAGAGCCACTAGTTTTAAACACTCAAACAATCCAATTGTACCTACCACCCGCACCCCAATATAAAACACAGCCTACTTTCTTTATAGGAGGACGTAAACGGTCAACGTCCACGTCCCCGGATGCAGCGGAAGTGGCGGGGGTGAGGCGGGAGAGGGGAGGGGACAGTTGGCACGTGCGCTAGCGCAGGTGCCTCTCGCGCGCGCACCGGTCGACAACCTTCGGACACATTTTATTGATGGAGATTAAAGAGTTGTAATTGAGTATAGGTACTGAAGTTCCACAGGACAGGGACAGTAGATCATCAAAACACTAATAACCCACCCCTTTATCACCCGTTGACTCTATTCCATAGAACTACATTCTGCCTTCAATATCCTTCAGCGTCACAAAGTTTATGTTTATAACCTACTTACGTACAATGCGTTCAGTCGGACATCTCAGTATAAAACTATCAAAGAAACACGATCGTATTTTGTACTTACCTTGATTATTTTATTACCGTCAGCAATGTCCGCGATTTCGTTTACTATAATGCTCCCGCTCTGTTGTAAACAGCAGGATATTTATTTATTTATTTATTATTCGGAGAACCGAGAGAGATTTGTTAGGAAACACTTAAATTTATATTCACCGCAAGCAACAACTCAAATTAAAAGAAATTATCGCAACCTCAACCAACTAATACGGCCATTTTCGAAATTAAAACTCGTCACCAGTAGCCCCCATCATATGACTATTAAAATTTGTAATCACCTTCCTAATGATATAAAAAATCTAGAAAATCCAAAACTGTTTAACAACCAATTGAAATTGTTTCTAATAAACAAATGTTTTTTATAGTTTAAAGGAATACTTTAATAATGTCGGCAAGTGAAAAATGTTACCGTGTGTTTTGTGTTAATAATATTTTATTAGCTTTGTATAATTACTTATAATAATTAGTTAGCCCTCTGCTCTGATATTGCTGTGCCCTTGCAGGGTGTCACATGTATACCTACTTATGTGTTAATTCCACCCAATCTTTGTAATGTGATATGCATTAAACGATTCTATTCTATTCTATTCTAACCAACAGCTATGAATACAACATGGTTAACTTAATTAGGTTACAAAAAGCCAATTACAGGTTCCCACCTTTTGGTGGTATATGATATATCCCTACTCATCCCGTGCCTCTAGGCTCTGTCCCTCGAAACTTACTTGCAAAATAAATATGTACCTACTGGTGGTTCTGTGACCTGTAACCTCGTGAGTGAGCCGGGGCTGCCTTTTTAGATTTTTTTCCAATAACTGTTCCGACAAAAAAACATAATTATCGAACCTGCTCACGAGAACCGGTTCAGAAATGCGAACTGCAGAGAACATTCGGACATGCGGACAGACATACGAAAGCATTATTGCACAGGCTGAAACGGGGAACATCCGCTTCGCTCGCTCGTTCTAAGTATTACATTTTTACAAGCTTTTATTTACTTTCACCTGTCCCGTTGTCTGTCTGTAATCAAATCTTGCAAGTTAAATTTGATCCACTTCCCGGTTTCCGATTGAAATCGCGTGACAATGTAATATTATGATGGCGTGGAGCTGATCTGATGATGGAGCTGGAAGGTGGCCATAGGTACTGCGTAATAAAACCACATAACCCCATCGAGTTTTGGCTCGTTAGAATCGTCTCAATGAGTAGTAAATGATGGTATACAGAAAAGTCGGCAATAAAATCTTGTACCAATTTTTTTGACAGAAACTTGTTCAGAGGCCAAGCGGTAAGTTGTGCTATCGTGATGGATGACACACAGTCAGTGAAGTACGTAATAAACAAAAAGTTGCGCACCCCTGCAGGTTCTTCTCAACCGTCGCCGGCGCATGTGTTGATCCGTTGTTTGTTTTTTATTATTTTTTATCAGATCAAAGACTACTGGAGCTTGTAGAAAATGCCCTTACGGAATACTAGGCTTTAATGTATCGCATTCCTAGCTATAGCCGGTGTCGGATGGTCTCGTGAGGATATGTGTCCTTTATACAGGCCGCCATACAATTAAAGGATCTAGGTAAAATAGTGTTTAAAAGGATTTTCAAATATAGGCTTCTCTTGTTAGTTCAGTCGTTTCATCCTTGGCGTGAAATGGATAATGGTTAAGGGGAAAAACTTGACACATTTCAGCTTGTTAGTGATAACGACCACTTAATAAGTAAATCTACTTATGCGACGCGGTAGCTGAGCGGACTGTTGCCAAGTGGTATTTTTTGTACCATGAAGGTAGCAAACAAGCGTACCTACTAAAAACTCACCAAATCACACCACACACACACACACACGCACACACACACACACACACGCACACATACACACACACACAATATTCTGTTTTCCAGTGACGCCGCGCGTGAAAATTAATGAAAATTACGCAAAGGGGGTCATGATTGTTTTCTTATGAGCAATAACGGTACGGCAGAGCAGAAAAGAAAAATATATGATGTTAGCTGTCTATGTTTGTATTTACCTGTTTTCAACCGTAGCGTTTAGGATCCCAAACGGATTTTGATTTTGTTGAAATGTAACGTCAGCTTTCGGACATAAAAATCGCATTATATCGGTCCATTCGTTTAAGAACTACGACACCACACACAGACAGACACACGCGTGAAACTTATAACACCCTCTTTTTGCGTCGGGGGTTAATGAGGTGTCAATCGATTCGAAATTATGCTCCGGGTGAGACAGGCTACATTTTTACGGTTTTTTTTTCAGCTAGTTTTCCGTAGTCGGCCTCCAGTTCTTTGAACTTTTATACTTATTAGTTACAAGCTATTATTTAACTTGAACTGAACAGTGTGTAAATATGTAAGATGTCCTTCAAAGTTTGAAAGTCACTCGCTAGTATCCGATAGAGCTGAAATTGGCATGCTTGAGTCAATTATTGGCAAACTTATGTAAGTAGTCCACAGTAATTCCTAATCTACACAAGATGGACCGTCGTTTTGGGGCTCATTGGAACCCTCTCAACGAATAGGGATGACTGCAAAAAAAAAACACGGAAAAAAACATTGGCAAAAACGAGATATAATTGAACTACATTAAATACATTTCATACATTTTAAACACGCGATTTCAAAATGTATTACCAGCAATCATTTAATAGAGCTGTACAATTATAGAGATAGTCCATTAGTCCGCTAAAATTGACCATTTTCATGGAAATTACCGGCAATTATGTCGTAGTTTTATCTGGTCGTATGTAAGCATAGCATGCATTGGCGTGACGTGCAGGGCAGGGGATGTATTAATGTCAGCCCTTTTGATGTGATAACATTTAAATGTGTTTCGCTCTCTCGCTTCCACCCGTAACGGGCAGACGAGTGTGAACGGGCGCGAGAATGAAACCAATGTGATTGCGACTCGAAAGAGATCTATCGAATGGAGTCGCAGGGTGCAAGTAACTGCTGTGGAGGTAGAGATGATTTATTTTATTATTTGTGCATATCTGCTAAAAACGTCATGGTCTATGAACCCACTTTTTAACCGACTTCAAAAAAGGAGGAGGTTCTCAATTCGGTTGTATTATTTTTTTTCAATGTTTGTCCGGTCAATTGTCAACTCCGCCATTGATGAGCCGATTCATAATTTTTTTTTGTTTGTAAGTATATACTTCCAGGTGGGTCCCATTTTTTTGAAAATTCAATTGGATGATGGGATCCATGAGGAATTGAGGGAACTCCTCAATTATATTAGGCACGCGTGTAGTGATTTTGGTATTTTCTATTATAACTCGTGTATTTACATCCGGAAATCATAAATTGGTGGAGTGGAATTGTTGATGAAGACCACAGATGACTTATGGAATTCCTTAATTATGTACTTAAAAGTACAAAAGTATATCACAGATTCTGATAAGATTTCGTTGAAATAGCAACTAATGAAGTGCCAAGGGTGATCCTTGTGGAATTGACGGAAGTCCTCAAATATTATCGGGTCACATACAGCGATTGGGTTTTTTTCTATAATAATCAACGCATTTGCTCTCGGAAATCAGTTCATGAGGTAAATTGGAAAAGAAATGTTCTCGTGGCTTGGCAGAGTACTAAATTGAAGTCGGTTAAAACTTTGTTTTTAAGGTAATCTGGTACCAAAATTATTACAAGTTTTAATTTTACTTGCACTGTTCGAGGATGTTTAAATTCATGTCGTTATTTAATGGGATCTGAGCACGAACTGAAAGTCTATTCGAAATATCGGTAAAATAACTACATGATTTAAAGTGTCCCCGACACAAGCTAAGAAGTAGAACCCCTAGATTAAAACATAGATAATGTTTATTCCGAAAATAATGTACAAAAGTCACGAGGTATGGAAGCTTATTTTGGACGATCTCGGAGGCAAATTCTGTTTTACGAGTATGATCCTAAAGTATCTATCTGCGCAACTTATTCTTTTGCCCGCGCCGGCGCTGCCGCGCGGGAACTAGCTTTGGACCAACACTTTATGTTAGCTGTAAGCTTTAACCCTCCCTAGTAAAAAAGTTCAAGTACTTATAGTAAATTACTAAGCAATAACGTCCGCTAACGAAATTCCGTATTTCGATCAGTGAAATATATAAAAAATATTTGCTATTTGTTTTCGAACAACAAGGATTTTTAAACATCCGTTTGGTCCGATGGTCGAACCACGGGGACCGGTGAATTCCACCTGGTTCGACCCTCGACCTACGGAGATTGTTATATTCAAGTTTGAACACAGAATTAAAAATAAAAACCAAATAATTATATACTTAATTCTTTATAAGTACACATTTAGGAGATCGCTTAAGCTTCTTATGGTCGAAGCAAGGGAAGTAGGCAATTGCCCTAATAATACGACAAGGTTACCGTTTGTAGTGACGGAATTCCCAAGTCTACCTAGGATCTACATTATCAGGGCAACTAGATGATACCAACAGTATTTCATTCTGATTCTACGCAAATATGCCAAATATTTATTTATTTATTTATTTAATCTTTATTGCACAAAAGAACAAGTTATCGTACAAAAGGCGGACTTAATGCCGTAAGCATTCTCTACCAGTCAACCTTTGGGCAAAGCAGACAGATTGTGGGCGATGGGTGCAACTACAGATATAAACACACATTAAACATACATTTATAATAAATGACAACAATACACAAATAAATAAAATACATACAAATATAAATACCTACATATATAAATATATATGTATATATTCTTATTGTTTCTGTTCAGAAACACTAAGAATCTACGGCTCTGCTAGCAAACAACTTGCGTAACGATCTTTTAAACGCGAATCTGGTCGAAGACTGTCGGATTTTAACGGGTAGACCGTTCGTTTCGACATGAAACCAGTTCGGTGAAGTGGAATAGCGAGAGAAAGATTGCCTGAAGAGCAAAACTGACGGGTACAATTCACACCATGGTACTGGAACAAACTTTTGAGATAGTCGGGAGATTTCGGGTCCTGGAGAATTGAAAAAAGGAAGCAAAGCATAAGAAGATTACGGCGTTGGCGGATAGGTAACCAATCAAGCTTAGATCGGTAGGAGGAGACTTGATCGTATTTACGGAGGCATAAAACAAAACGAATACAGTTATTAAGCAGACGGTCTAGTTTATTTAGGAGTTCCTCGTTTAAGTCCGGATAACACACATCACCATAGTCGATTATGGGTAGGATCAAACTTTGCACTAATAAAACTTTGGTTTGAATAGGCAGGAAGTGTTTGAGTTTATTGAGGACATGAAGGGAGCCGATCACCTTTCGGCTAACTTCAGCAACTCAGGGTGTTGTCCAAATACACTCCTAAATTCTTTACCTTCTGGCTATAAGGAATAGCAGTGCCATTGAATTTAATATGAGGAATAGAGTTGAAATTTAGCTTAGCCACTTGATGGGAACTACCAATGATAATGGCCTGACATTTGGACGGGTTGACAAACAAGCCAAATTTCTCGGACCATCTCCGAATGTGCGCCAGATCTTCGTTTAACTTATCAATGGCAGCTGAGAGGTTAGAGACGTTAGACTGATCATACAATTGCAGGTCGTCAGCATACAGGTGGTAAGCACAGCGAAAGTCAGGAGTCAGAAAGTTAATAAAAATAGAAAATAAAAGTGGAGATAAGATCCCTCCTTGAGGTACGCCAGTAGCTAGTTCTCACCAGTCAGAAAACTTCCGATCTACTCTGACTGCTTGCTGGCGACCACGGAGATAAGCCGAAAACCAGCCAATGGCAGCGGACGACACATTTAAGCGTTCGAGAAGGGCAAGGAGAATGTCATGGTCACCAGTATTAAATGCGTTAGAGAAGTCGATGAGGACAAGTACAGTGACCAATTGGTTCTGTCACCTTTACCAAAGCAGTGCTGGTGCTATGACTAGGTCGAAAACCAGACTGGAGGGGGCTCAGTAGCTTATGTGTGAAAACGAACTGAGAAAGTTTCTTGTGAGCCACCGCTTCAGCGATTTTCGACAGAAATGGAAGAATGGAGATAGGTCTGAACTGATTAGGCAAGGTAACGTTATTTACTTTAGGCAGAGGAATTACAAATGCTTGACGCCAGAGGGGAGGGAATTCTCCATTTGAAAGGGAGGAGTTTATGAGGAGTAAATACTAGTTCAATCGAATTGAAACTGACAGTAAACTGCTAATATTGGGTTTTAAGTGTTCCGTTGAACCAATTTTGGTGCAGTAGACGAAGAAGTGGTAAAAGACAATTTTTTGTGCACTATACCAATAATGGCCCAGCGAACACTATTTTATGCGATCACTTCATGTCTATTCGTTCGTTACGGGCAGTATTCGCAAAGGTCATTTGATGTAAGCAGCGAAAGCTTGGATGTTTAGATGTTTGGATGTTTGTTGCTCAATCACGCTTAAACAGCTAAACCGATTTGGATGAGACTTTCCACGAAAATAGATTATAGCCTGAATTAAAACATAGGGTAGTTTTTATCCCGGATCCACGCAGACGAAGTCGCGGGTGGAAGCTAGTTTGGTATAAATATAGGAATTCATGGCTTAAATCTATACTAATCTTATATAGGAAATGTCTGTGAGATTGTAGCATTGTATGTTTATATGTAATCCGATTTCAAAAATTCTTTCACCTGTGTGTAGTACTTTCCGGATGGCCATTAGGCTATATTTTATCCCGCGGGTTTAACTGCGTTTCTTGCAATAAGTGAGGGCAGCTAGTAGGTAAGTATATAAATAGTCAAAGGAGCAAATCCCGCTTAAGTGTGCAGTTTTGGGGTAATTTGTAACATCACTTTTTGTTGACGCAACCGACTTGCATGACTCGTTCCAAACCACCCTCTTAGTTGTCAAGAGCGCCGTTAACTTTCTTGGGTACACGTGCGCTCATGTGCCTATAATTGGTCGTCAGGTGTCCAAAGACATAAGGGCGGACGTTAGAAACCGTTACTTTTAGCGGGAAGAGTTTCGAGTTGGAATTGAACTGGATTGAGTTGGTTAGTTTGCTTTGGTCAAATCTGAAAACTTCCGGGGGACAATCGAGTTGGAATTGCGTACACTTGTGTAAGACAGATGATAGTGCTTGTCCGCCAGGTTTATAGTGTAAAGCAGGTCTAGTAATGGAGGCAGTAAGATACAAGATTTGCTTTCATTTTATTTTCTAAACTACACAAAGGAAACCGCTAGTGTTTGCGCTCATTACAATCCTATAAATATCGGCAATAAAGCTTGTCCCAAAAATTACATTTTTAACGGAAATTCATTACAGGCCTTGTCGAACGAGCGAGTGAAATTCTATGCTTTAGTTTGGGGAAAAAATCGTTTCTCCGGTATCCGGTGTCTGTCCCGCTGTCCCGCTGTTCTCCTCTATAGGTCGCATTTCTCAGTCATGCTCGTGAAATGTTGTGAGCAGGTACGTTAATTATATAGAAGCATAGCACCACCCCCTTTCTTCCTGTTGGTGTCGCAAGAGTCGTACTAAAGGAACAGGCTTACAGTGTGTTATGGGCGATGGGCTAGCAACCTATCACTGCGATATCACATTTAGTCGATATTTTATAACCACATTTATGCTAGAATTTGCACTGGAACATAAGTTTCTTGTGCTCTGCCTACCCCTATTTGAAATGAAGGCGTGAATCTATGTATATAAGATTTTTTTTAAAACGACAGTAGTGTAGATTTTGTATCATTTGCTACCACCAAGTTAAACTTAATAAAGCCATACAATGGAACTCTTCAACGAGTATTAATCGTTGCTCAAGTATGCCACATTCGTCTTACCGAATCAGAGAATGACTGAATCGGTAACTCATAAGCTGCCACTGAAAGGTAAACGCACTTGTCCAGTGACGTAGCCGTTCGATAATCAGCCAAAAAAGGGTAAAACGAGAATAAACGGTAAACCGATACGTTGCGTAACCCCATACACCTGGGGGCAGATGGTGCGCGCGTGCGCCTTCGACCCAGCGTAAGCAAAAAGACAAACCATAAGGTAGTTTTACCGCGGTTACACCGTTTTGTATCTGAGATAAGCTAGCTATACGCTCGATGATTAAAATATGCAAGGATATTAAATGGGTAAGATATAGCCACGATTGTCGCAAACATCGCGATGCTCGAAGAACACAGGATTACCTGTATTCAATTATGAATAGTATCTACTTAGATTTAATAATAAGATAGATTTTACGAGTATAAGGGTTGAAAGCGTAGATATTTTGGCGCCCGCACGAAGTGAAGTGTGTTTTTACCATTGGTTTTTTTTTATAGTAGGTTTGAGTAGGTTGAAGGCATCTATTTCAGATATCTTATGGCTCGAACAAAGTGAGAAAGTTTATTACCATAGTCGACGATATGCAAACAACACCACAGGGGAACATAGAGCAATTGCAATTAGGTACAGATAAATTACTTTCGAGACGTTTTTGCATTTGTAATAGTATTCGTATATTTACAGGGACACACGTACACATTAACGTACACAGACACACCTATGTGTGTGAGGCTGGCAATGGAGGTCACAACTACAAATGCAAAAACGTCTCGAAAGTACTTTACCTGTATATACATACAAACGGCAAAACAGTTAACTGACCATCCTGTTTTTATATACATAGAACCTTATTACAATGCACATAAAGTGCACGGATGGCCAGTCGTTATGTACAAAGTTTAGTAGGTAATTGCACAAAATAAAAGTTATCGCACAAAAGGCGGGCTTATGGCATGTGACATTCTGTGTCTGGACAGTCTCTTTGAACATCTAGTTCCGTTGATAAGACCCGGGAACGTCGACAGAACACCATCGCCATATTAATTTGGCACGTGACAAATAATGCCCCGGTAACATCTCACGCCCAAAACCCTGCGACAACGCCATCCTTCATACAAGATTTGCTTTCGTCGCCCACTTGGTATTCAGCCATAGCTTTATACATTCCAGTACAAAAGAAAGCCTATTGTTCAAAACTCACAATTATAGTCCGAGAGCGTCTGCAGTTACTTTCACCGTATGCCAACTGGACCGCCGGCCCTCGGCCTATAATAATTATGTAACCTTTTCTTAACACCCTCCCTTCTGGGCTATAAGGCGGCAACTTGAGTTTCAACACTGCTTAGTTTTACGGTCTACAGAAGCATTGTAAGGTATTTGTTACGGCTTCGGCAGCTGATTTACCTACTAAGTAAAATTACCGAAGAAAAATTCTTATATTTAGACCACTGATTGAGGGTGAATATCCACCAGAGACTTTCCATGTATTCATTATGATATTTGACACCTATCATGCTTATTAACAATTTCTAGCTAGGTCTTAATTTTCGGGAAAATTTTAAGGGAGGAAGTGAAGCCCTTTCTTTAGCAATGACATCTCGACGATTCTGTCGCTTTTCTTCTAAAATATTTGAATCGTTTTTAATCAAAATTTGACAAAGTTAAAATTTAAAAACCAACTCGACAGAAGACTAGATTAAATAAAAACCGACGAACGACGACGAAACCACGGACATCCATACAGATACAGAGACGCACAGATACACGTATTTCAACTTGTAAGAATAAGACCACTCCTTTTGCGGGTTTGATTTTATGGGGGTTATAACTATGATACATCTGACTTGACGGACACGAAAGAGCGAAGTCCTTTCCAAGAAGAAATCCGTGTTAATACCTAGGTTAGATATGCTTACAAAATACGAGTATGTAGGTAGAGTGACTCAAAAGCTTGAACCTTGGTACTCGTAGTGCTGAAACTTAAGTAGCGGTGTAACTCGCCCCCACGACACATCGAAGACGTTAGAGCCGCCCGAGCGCGACTCCCGCGCAGATGTGCGCGCATCTGTGCTGTCACTGACCCGCCAGCGCCACGCCAGGGTACTTGACCCGCATGCCAGCTATTACTTATTGGTAAGGGTTTGTTACTTATTTTATTTTTAACACTAAGAAATTCCTAATTTTCTAATAAAGGGCATTTTTTTAATGCACCTAACCGGATTCGAACCCATCATATCGCTACTAACCAACTAATTTATCGGAACAATCCGTTACCGCCACAAACTTTTTCAATCAGTTCCCACTTTCAACGCCTTAGGGACGCGACTCAAGCTTCCTAACGGCACCAACGTCTCATATTATTTTCAGTAACCGTTGTTATGGCGTTTGCTTACCATCAGTCATGCTTTGCTTGTTTGCCACGGTCGTACTGTAAATCATTTACTTCAAAAACAAGGTTTTAACCAACTTTAATTCAGTACTCCGCTTCAAGTGTGTCTATAGAATTTGAAGAGTTCTTTCGATTTCTCCAGGATCCCATCATCAGATCCTGACCTGATGACCATGGGACTATGAACCTAGTCCCAAATAGTATTACATACAAAGAAAAAAAAGTAATTTACCTGTATATACATAAAAACCCCGACATTTTCATTTCAAAATCCAATATCTCAAAAACGGCTGAACAGATTTTCATGAAACATGGCTAGGAATACTCGGGATAAAATTGTCTATGACCCAAAAATAACTAAACGAAAATCGGTTCATCGGTTTGGGAGTTACAATACCTCAGACTGATACACAGAGGCACAGACACGATAAACTTATAAGACCTCTCTTTGCGTCTGGGGTTAAAAAATAAAAGATTCCGACCAATTGAGAACGTCTCGTTTACTGAAGTCTGTTAAAAAGACAGACCAAATCGTACTTTCCTGTTTAAACATTCGCGGCATTTACCGCTAATAGAACTGAGGATAAATCTGAGATATAGACTTCGCAGTCAAATTGGTTTTCAATGTGTTTCGCGCGCCCCTTTCCACGCATGTCAGACAGAGAGCATTCAACGTTTCCGGTTCCACACAGCTCTAGAGCTGTGAACTAGTTGCAAACAAAATCCAATAAGAAATCTAAATCCATTTATGATTTCTCTGATAACAGTGAGTGTGCTCCAAACCTTAGATTCTAAAGTATAGTAACATTCTAGTAAGGACTTACTTATTGACACATTTGCCTGCCGTCTTGATTTGCTGCACCCAGTGCATCAAAATCGGCAGTCAACTATCTTTATTCGGATGCTGTTGGGGCTGCTTAAATATACCTATACTAATGACATTTGTGTACTAAAGGGCAAATCGGTGATAACAACCAGATAGTCGACGCATGAGAACAACGGTTATCAACCGCGCTGCGGGTGCGGTCCGCCACAGCATCCCGCCGGAGATAACTGGTGACGTATGGGAACGGAGGATGTAGGCAAACTCATAATGAAGCTGACAAGTCTAGTGTTGTGATCTATCGGCCGAGCCTTGAAGACTCGAGCTATTAAACCAAGACAAACGTTCTGCAGTACTGACATGAGTCGTGTTAGAGCCAGGACGGTTCTAGTCTTTGAGGCTCGGCCGAGGTCTAAATTACAACACTAGAAATGTTAGAAAAGTAGGTACGCAGGGAGCTCAACATTATCTAAACAAGGTCTTAATCTCTTGTTCAAGAGTTTTCTTGTTCTCTTCATCAAGATCTTTAAAAATAGTTTATGTAAATTACTCATCTATATATATATAAAATTCTTCGTTACTAATCTATTGACAGACAGCGCACAGCCTAAACCGCTAACGATATAAGCATGGAATTTGGAACATATATTCTTTACAGTACGTGGAAGTGTGCTAAGAAAGGATTTTTCGAAATTCAACCCTTCCAATATTATCTAAAGTAATCTGTACTATCTTTACTAATAGTTACAATATAAATTAAAGCTAGCTTAATCATAAATACAAGAAAATCATGAACAACAAAAAACGAAATTGGCTATAACTAAAAATTAAATAATTATATCGATTTTTTCATCGAAAGAGCGGTACAAATGACGTTTGAATGTATATCTATAGCATGGCGGAGAGTGGAAGCGATGCGGTGGTGTAAGGCTTCCCACCTCTCGGATTACTTTCCGGCCGGACATAGGGGACACGGTCGGTACACTTCGCGCACAACCACACACGAGCTGGGTATATATAATCCTTCGTATGAAGGAGCCGTGACGAGATTTCGGTAGAAACTCGAATGCTTCAAAACTAAAAAAAATGTTACTTTTTTCACGACTACTTTTTTGTACAGTCATTAACTGCTCATTGAGAGTGTTCTTAATGTCAATGGGACAGGGTGGGTTTATCTTGTGTAGTTTAGGACTTGTTATGCTATGACCTCAATCTGTGGTGTACCATCATTTATCATCAAATTTTTACGCTCGGTGCAAGCTCAAGCAATAATAATACAATCAAGTGAAGACAAAGTGAAATCTCTCATATCAATTCCGCAGAACAGTGGAATGAAGTTATGCTTGTCGTCCTTGCAAACATGAACTGACCGGACTCTACAAACAGCAACAGTTCACGAGTATGACGACACAGACTGAATTTGACGGCCACAACTGGTTTGGAAGTAACGGCCTGATCTTAAATGCTAGCAAGACCCACTACATCAGCTTTGATCTCTCTGGCCGAACCCCGAATCAGCTATCAGTAACAGCCAACGGTATAGCCATCAATCAGGTGGGGAGCTCAACCTTTCTCGGCTTCGAGATAGATAGCTCCCTCACCTGGGGCGGTCATATAGATAAAATGTGCAGCAAACTTGCTACTGCATGTTTTGCATTAAAAAGACTGGCACGTACGCTTCCAGCCGATATGGTCCGAAGCTGCTACTACGCCTCAATACACGCGCACCCAGTACGGAGTCGAGCTTTGGGCGGGAGCCGCTGATTGGGATAGGGTGTTCCGACTACAAAAACGAGCCGTGCGGGCAATAGCGCGCGTTCCTCAAAGTTCCTCGGCAAGACCCCTTTTTAGATCCCTACAAATACTGACGTTGCCCTCACTTCTTATTATGCAAAAGGCATTAAGTGCACGTGAAGTAGTGGACGCCAACGTGGCCAACCCCAGCCACGAAACTCCGCGTAAGTATCCAGTCCGCCGCGCCCGCGCCGGAAAGTTGCCACTCGTGTCGCACAGACTTGCGAAGTCAAATAAACTGACGCACATCATGAGCCGCAAGATATATAATTATCTCCCGCGTGAAATTGTCGCCGCTCATAGTTCATCAATTTTTAAAACTAAACTTAAGAAATGGCTTCTTGAGCAGACTTTCTACGACCATAAGGAACTATTTATCAGTTACAAGTAAGTAGCTGTTAAACCTACGGTTTATAATTTAATAATCATGTTGTTTGTTGTTATATTTCCACATACTTACCTTTTATTGTGTGTTAGTTATTGTTTTGACATGTAATTTATATTATCAATAAACTATGAATATGAATATGAATATGACGCGTATCTCAGCCATCGCCTCCCTCGACCATGTAGGGAAGGTGGTGATCCGATCAACGACGCTACCATAATATAAGCAAAGACCCACGAACGACGTGCTAACCTTAAGAAGACGACACGCTGGCACTGCAAGCTTGTTTTTAACCCCCGACGCACAGAGAGGGGTGTTATAAGTTTAACGTGTCTGTGTATCTGTGTATCTGTCTGTGGTATCGTAGCTCCCAAACGGATGAACCGATTTTCGTTTAGTTTTTTTTGTCATAGATATTTTTTTGTTTCTAGTGTTGTAGTCGTGGATATCGCTGTTGAGTTTGAAGTCATGGAGATTTTTCAGAATAATGTCAGAATTTTTGGCTCCTTGAATTTTTCTCTTAATGAGTCACGGGCTCCTAGTTTATAAATAGAACGCACTGCTCGTTTCTGTGTATGCACTTTAGTCTACTTTGCATTAGATTAGGTTATTCGCTGTAAACCAATTCACAATAGTGGACAAGGCATCGTTAATGGTGTCGAAGTTATTAGTAACTCCTACACTAAAACTCAAACGCCAGCTGGGCTTCTCCAAAAATGCCCAATCTCTCTAACAATCGCACAGGGTAGTTCTGTATTGTAATGTATGAAATGGCATTACTCAATAACAATAAAATCATTAAGATAACGTTCTCTGTCTGTCATACTTCCGCCATTCACATTATAATTTTTACCTGTATCACCCTTATTTTTTGTTTCAAAAACTGTGCATCCTTCCAACATCCTAATAAGAACATTTTATAGCGGAACTGATTATTTAAATTCGAAAAGATTCTGACCATACCATTTATTGATGACATCAAATACTATAGAGTCTCTTTGAAATCGGGGATTAATTTATAAAAGCTTACCCCGTTGATCTTTCCAACCACTTTAAGTTTGGTTAAAAAATGTCGATGGATGTGTCATTCTAATTTCCGTTACGTTGCAGTGATTTAAAAATTTGCCTACAAAACGTTTAATTATAGTCGATTTGCATGTTAATGTTTATAAGGCCGGAAATATTTGTTACTACTCGTTTAGTGTAGGTAGAGATCTAGCTCCGTTAGGCGTGGGCGTGTCGGGTAGATGAAGCGCATTTTAGCGCGTTCAGAATTTTAACAGCCCAGCAGTGGACGTCTTTCGGCTGAGGAATGTTGAATGATGAGGAATGTTGATTTTAGACTTCATGCTATAGCTTCATGGTACCTAACCTTGTGCGTAATGTGCGTGTCTGCCGTAGGTATACGCCACTCCGATACCGTTTTAGTGCCTTTGCTAATTTACCGCCAGCGACATGCGTGGGTTCTCTTGTCCGTGTCATCTTGCGGCCTGTTAATGCCGGGTTCGGATGCTAAACCAGCTAGAACGATGACCACTAACGGTCGATTCGGAGTACTAGATGTATCCATACATTCAGGGTTTCAATAGCACTGAATCTTGTGACGAATCGGATCTTGTGACGGTTGACATTAAAGAGGACCGCTGACACTACAAGTTTTTACATATTTAACTTTAACTTTCAAACTTCGTATGCTAGTAGTTAGTTAAAAAACTTGAAAACTAAATTCGACCATCTTGGTCCAAATGAGGTGTAATTTTGCACACCGGATTCATGGAGACTTAAGTTAGCCAAAAGGCCTGCCTGGACTGAAAATCAATTACATGATAAGGTAAACGTCCGAGTGCTCGACGCTGTACTATATGGCATAGGCACTCTATGTCAAAGTGACATGGCTTAAATTCAAATAGAGAAAAATCCTCTTAGTTCGAATTTAACCCATATTGCTTTGACATAGAGTGGCCATGCCATATACTAGTACAGCGTCGAGCACTCGGACGTTTACCTTGAATCCTTTGTATTAAGCAATTGGCTCCTGTGCGATAAATTCTTGTCTCAAAATTTACATCTTTGATAGAAACTTATTTACGGATTCAAATTGTCACATTCGTTAAAAGATCAGTTTTTCCCATAATCACATTAAAATGCTAAAATAATCAGCATAACCACCCCAGTTTTTATCAAAAGCACCCCCGATTGAATCACGTTTCCGCTTCTTTGTCGTCGCCATTTCGAGCGCGGCACTACATGCAAAGGCGGACTAATGAATATGGGTTTTAGCTGCGTAGGTAGGTAAACAGTGTAAAAAATAAAATACTTAATAAAAATAACATTCGGGACAAGCGATTGGGAGTAAAACGATCTATGTAGGTACAATTTTAGAAGCCATCGAATTTGAATTCGCAAGATTGAAACTGACAAACGTAATATAGACGTTCACGACCTACGAAAGGTGTTCCTCGTGCGCACCAAAAGTTGTGTTATCTATCTGCAAACTTCATCTCTATACTTATGTGATTTTGTGATTTAATATCGTCGTACATAATACAAGTCGCGTTATTCTGGGATAGAGGGAAACTAACGGACAAACCAATATTTTTCCCGGAAATTATTTCTTAAGCAGGTGAAATGGTGGTGGCATTTAGTATGAGAAGGAGACTCAAATGCTAGTATGCATAGATGGTAGCAAAAAAGTTATTAGGAATAAAATAATCAAAACATCATCGTAAACAAACTAAGGCATTTTTTAATAAAGAATGTCCGTAGTTACACTGTTCATAGACAAAGAGCGTATGTGACATACTGTTCTTATTGAAACGCGCCATTTTGTTTTTAAGCCAGCGCGCGAGTGCGTCGACTCCGCAGGTGCGCGCCGGCGCACCTTGCGTCGCTTATGTGATTCTAATGAGATTACGCCAATTGGAAGATGGACACCGGGGGATCACCCTATACTTATTCTTGTGACCCCTCGATATTTTAACTCTGTTCATATTTTCTTATACATAAGTAGGTACCTACATACATATGCTTATACTTACAAGAATATCACCATGTCTCATAACTGAAATACGAGTATCTATGGACAAAAGTACCTGGTAAGTATTTTTGAAGTGAAAACTTCTTTAGCGGCGCTGTGCAATTCATGTAATGGGGAAAAATTGTTAAACTCGCCACTGGTCGCATGACCATAAGATGTCACGTGACCGTAAGATTCGAGAGATTGAAAATTCGTAAGACGGACACGTGACCTAATCGAAAAACTGTTACAATGTCATTGAGTTTTCACTTCTGCCGGCACTCCCGGAGTGCAACCCGGTCTTTTTAGGGTTCCGTAGCCAAATGGCAAAAAACGGAACCCTTATGGATTCGTCATGTCTGTCTATCTGTCTGTCAGTCTGTATGTCACAGCCACTTTTTTCCGAAAATATAAGAACTATACTGTTGAAACGAAGAACTATACTGGTAAGTAGATGTATTCCGTGAACCGCATTAAGATTTTCACACAAAAATAGAAAAAAAAAAACAATAAATTTAGGGGGTTCCCCATACTTAGAACTGAAACTCCAAAATTTTTTTTTCATCAACACGTGTGGAATCTGTGGATAGGTCTTCAATAATGACCCCCCCCCCCCCTGTAACTTCTAAAATAAGAGAATAATAAAACTACAAAAAAAAATGATGTACATTACTATGCAAACATCCACCGAAAATTGGTTAGAACGAGATGTAGTGCCTAAGTAGTTTCTTTTTAATACGTCATAAATCGTAAACCGCAATTTACCTTTCCTTCATAATGGTACGGAACCCTTTGTGCGCGAGTCCGACTCGCACTTGGCCGGTTTTTTTAATATTATTAGTTAAATCCAGAAATTAAATATAGTTACTTTTCTATTTATTTATTTATTGGTATTTAGGATAACAACAGCCGTAAATATACAGTTTACATATGTTTCCTTACAAAATAGGAGGCCAATAATTGTTATCCGTTAATTACATCAAGAAAAAGAAAAACAGATATGGTTAAGTATAACTAAGATAATGAGTGTGGAAGCATGCTAAAGAAAAAGAAAAGAAGAAAAAAAAATCTATCTGCATCCTGCATCACACATTTTATAAGATTTTTTACCCAGCCAAGCGACACGCGTATTCAGATATTTTCTGAGGTAGGTTACCTACCGTAGATATTATACCTCATATTTTAAGTAAGCCCTATTGAGTAAGCATCAACCTGTCATGTGCGTATCAAAGTGCGTTTATTTATGTGCGCGTGAGTCACTGTCTGGCTGGAGTGAAATAAAATATTCGAACTATCCAGCATGACGCATGACGCGACTGCAATGATTCATATTAGTCCAATCACACAAATAATTATTAGGTCCAATCATGCATTTCATTTACCTGGATTTGACATCGTTCGTACTAGTTAGTTCCCTGTCAAGTTCCAAAGGCTTATAATATGGTGTCCGTTTAAGCGGGTCGTAAGCTTGTTTGCCATTCTCGGGATAAAAGTTTGGGCCAGCGAAGATAACGGCCTGTGTTCGATCCATGGAGAAAGAGCAGTGAGACTCCATTGCAATGTCAGTAGAATCGATGTGTGTCGTGAATGGTTATGATTCGCGATAGTATTTACATTGATGTTAATAATCATGTCTCAAACAGGCAATTTATTTCTTGTAGCAACACCTTCAAGAAATCATTTTATAACAATGTTGACGGGTAGGCGGATAACAGCTATATTTCGTACGGACAGTTAAGTGCAGATTTGTAGTGTTAGATTTGGAGGAAAACTAGGGTGAGCTCTTTCCATAATCACTTTCAATGCATCCTATGATATTGTAACGATTTGGTTCATTTACACGTGTGTTTATGTGCTTACACAGCTCGGACGATGATTGTATATGATGGATATTGTTTATGATGTGATGTATTTATGTGCGTCCACAGGTCTTATTCTATTCGGGAGGCGTAACGGTATATCATGTTTATGAATAAGGTTATGTCACGTACGTCGTCGTGGAGTTCTTTAGTGTGAGAGGATTAGTAACAAGTGTAACAACAGGGTCTCAAGTTCGGTAGTCTCAGCCTCAGGCCATGTCGTCATCGTATCGCGGGTAATTATACCTGGAACAATTGCGTGTGAATTGGTACAGCATCAGTTGTGTGGTAAGGGATGTCTGTAAGGAGAGGTGGAGGACATTCTCGGGGACGAAGGTCCCCAAACCTCATATGGAGCTTACCACAGAAGGCGGCAGCTCATATGTCAGATATATAAAGGATTCCGCAAGCTGTAAGTGTAGGTTCATAGTTGCATATATGCTAATACAGATACCTAAGCTAGTGCTATAGGTACTCATTCGCGGCCATGAGATTGAACAGAAGTGGCTTCGCGACAATGTGTGAAGGTAGGTATGTGTTAATACTCGGCGCAAACAGGACTACATTAAAGCGCTTTTATTTCTCCGTTGATTTTTGAAGTGAAAATTTCTTTAGCGGCGCTCTGCACTTTTTGGGATGGGGAAAAATTGTTCAACTCGCCACGCCACACTTCTGCCGGCACTCCCGGAGTGCAACCCGGTCTTTTTTTTTATACTACGACCGTAGCAATAAGGCGTACAGCCTACCTGAAGCTAAGGAGACACCGTTGTCTATGGACGCTTGCGACTTCAGAAGAATCACAAGCGCGGAGCCGTCTCTTTACTGTTTTGAATTTGTTGTGTTGACAGCAAGATATAGATACAGATAAGATAATAATAAATTGTTGTCTATTCAGGTGGGTTAATCCCATTACATTTACAAAAATAAAATACAATTAACAGTTAAAAGGTACAAACATTTTCATTACCCACACACCAAGTAATGGTGTTATTTGGACTTCTTTAAGACGGAAGTACCTATTCTCCAGTTGGGCTGCTCTGAATATGAGCAAGGTGGCATTCAGCTGGGCCCTACCTCGCTATAACACTCAACGGGTTCTTATAACACTTTTCGTTCAGGACTTTAAATCCACACAATCCAATCAGCTGACGTAACAAATGTGCCTATACCCAACAACCCTGTCGGGTCATCGACCTATACCTAAGATGGGGAGCAGGTGGGTGGCAGCTGGATTGCCTCCAATCTATATTCCCCTATAGCGAGGCTAGCCTAGTTGCTAACCGAGGAAAAGACTGTAGTTCGCAAACTTCGTGATACATATGATACTAATACATTTGTGCCTTTAGGTACTTATTCGCCCTCGTATTGCGAAGAACGCAAGCAAAGCAGCGGGATAAAATATGCTTTTTGTCCATCTGGAAAGTCCATTCTATATGCAGAGAAATCATTTTTGAAATCGTCTATGTGGTTCCGGAGACTACCTCTACATACAAACTTACAAAAAAATCTCACATATTTTTCCTCTTAATCTAATCATCATTTTAATATTATTAGTGTAGATCTATATCTACACTAATAATATTAAAATGATGATTATATTAGAATGTAGTGTAGTATAGACTAGCTGTGCACGCGGCTCCGTGCGGGTTTCGGCTTGTGTCTATTCCTATTCTAGGCCTACGGGGATGGATTTCAAATAATCCATCTCTTTGGCTTGACTTGAGGTTTTTACATGCCTATTCTCATCTCAACTGGTTCAGTAGTTTAGCAGTGAAAACACGACAGCCAGAGTTATATCGATGACAAACAAATAGAAAACTTAGGAACCAATAGTCGTGCTCATCACAAAAATGTATGCACTAACCGGGATTCCAATGTGGGACCAGTAGCTTCGTATAATAGGCTGGGGTACTACCAAATAGGCTCAAGTGCTCGAATACTAGGTATCTACTATTACCTCGAGTTTACAATGAAAGCATTTACAAGGCGCCACGCCACTGTTTGTGTAGTTGGGTCAAAAATCCAATAATCCGTCGATAAACAAATCGTTGGGCTAAAAAAGAAAGCCGACGCGATCAGCTGGACGACAGGTTGGCGCGAACAGATGCTGCGCGCATCTGCCGCACGCGCCGCGCCAGCACTTCTTGATACTTGCGTCTGGGTTCATTATTTTCCTTCTGTCCATACTAATATTATGAATGCGATAGTAACTCTGTCTGCCCATCTGTTTGGTGCCTTTTCACGCTTAAATCACTTGATTAGAACTTTGGTTGCCTCCTTTAGTCTCCATCGTCAGACTCTAGCTTCTTGTCACCCTAATATTGAACTGTCGTCTGGTTTACATAAACGTGCCAATTTCTTTTTTTTGGTATTTGGAAAGTAAGTAAAATTTAGCTAGTCAAGATTATTATTACATGCACCCAAGTCCCCATGCACCCAACTTGCCATCAAGACTTAGCGACTCCCTTTTATTTCAATTTGGTACAGTCCAAATTAGAGGGAGGAGGGTAAATTTTTATAGTTTCACGTCGCATCGCGCTATGAAAATCAAGCATTTATTACAATGTGTCTCGAGGAATAAGTAAGACACATTACTTAGATTCGTTTTGCTTACAGGTACGCTTGACGCCCACACCACACATTTAATACAGATTACACGCTGAAGGTCATGAAGACCGTGCGAATACAATATTTATAAACGTTGCTCAAGATAATATCAAGTATCAAGGCGCGTAGACAGTAAAAACGTAGCGCGGTCAGCTGCCGCGGCGCGCGCATCTCGCGGCGGCGGGAGCGTGCGCGCGCGCCGGCAGGTCAAGAGGGAAGCAGATAGCGGGTCGGTGGGGTAAATAATATCGGCTGCCCTTTACCCATATTGAACAAAAAATCCGAACGGAGCGGTGTTATGTTAGTCCTGAAGGTCAATTATAGGTACTCGTGGCTCTGATAAAAAAAACCTAAACTGAATCGTCAAAAAATCCATATAATTATCGAACTAGCTCAAAAAAAAACACGAGAATTGGTTGAGCATTGCGACTTGTAGAGAAGAACAGCCGGACATCCGGACAGACATACGAAACAATGTTTGCCCAAGCTGAAACGGACAACTTTCGTTCTTCTCGCTCGCTCGTTCAATAAGTAAAAACACTCAAACTTAACTATCTCTCTATAATATTAATTTAAAAATGGTAGGTACCATGTCGGGTACCTACTATATCGTCGACCCCTATAAATATGTATATACATATATTGTACTAAATTTCTACGCCACTTCTGGATTTTGGAAGCCATTTATAGGAATAAAATCCATAGTGCTATTGCACTAGGCATAGGTAGAACACCTAAGTAAAGCCCTACATGTATGTTGTGGTGGTATACACAGTTTTGATGAGTACCATAATTCCTCGACATTTTCCGGCTAAGACGCGGCACGGGCAAGTGTACACTCAACAGATCGTCAAGGGATTTCCATGAGTGATTTATTTATCCGAGCGGTTGAGACGCTTTATAAATCCTTCATCCTAATAATCGCAGTCTTCCATAACTTGGGCGTTAAAATCGAGAGCAAGCCTCTGAGTCATCTGACATTGACCGCGCAATTACGGGCGCGTGCGAATTTATCACATAATTATGTACGTGCGAGATGAGACGGTGTCAACGCACCGTTGCGTAATGACCACATTATCATGCGCCATGCTGAAATGGTCATTGGAACGCTGGAAATTCAATAAAAGACGAATCAGCTGGGGTGTAAATAGCCGATCATCATAATGCTAGCGTTCCCGTTTGTATCATCCGCTGTGGCGCCTAATCCCAAGATTTGACGTAGGCACTAGTTTTACGAAAGCGATTGCTATCCAACCTTCGAATAACCCACGGAAAACTAGACCTTCGTTGGTAATCCCTTGCTCTGATGACCGGATTCCTCAAGATGTTTCCCTTAACGGAAAATAATATCAAATGATATTTCGTAGATACATAAATTTTTTGAAAACCTAGTGTTCCCGGGGTTCGAACCCACTACTACTACCTCCTGATTGAAAGTCTACCGCTCGGCTACAGTGGATCAGGGGTATTAGCAGAATGCGTCTCATAATCTTTCTTAACTCGTCTTTAGTATTGTAATCGGGTAAGTGGTCAAGTTTTCACTTCTGCCGGCACTGCCGGAGTGCAACCCGGTCTTTTTATTTTTATCATGTTTTTTTAATGAGTCGATTCGATTTTTTTTTGTTTGTAAGTATATGCTTCCAGGTTGGTCCCATTTTTAAAAAATCCAGTTGGATGATGGGATCCGTGAGGAATTGAAGCTGGAACTCCTCAGTTATATTAAACACGCGTTTAGTGATTTCGGTATTTTCTATTATAACTCGTGTATTTACACCCGGAAATCATAAATTTGGTGGAGTGGAACGGATGATGAAGACCACTGGATGACTTATGGAATTCCTCAATTATGTACTTAAAAGTACAAAAGTATGTCACAGATTCTGATATAATTCCGTTGAAATAGCAACTAATGAAGTGCCAAAGGTGATCATTGTGTAATCGTCGGAGGTCTTCAAATATTATCAGCCCACATACAGCGATTCTGTTTTTTTCTCTAATACTCAACGCATTTGCTTTCGGAAATCAGTTCAGTCATGTGGTAAATTGGAAAAGAAATGTGGAAATGTTCACGTGGCTTGGCGGTGTACTTAATTGAAGTCGGTTAAAACTTTGTTTTTAATAGTACATTGTGATACAAGTGAGGTATGTTCTCTCTCTCTCACCTGCGGCTCGCGTGATAATTCCGCCTCTGATGTAATTATCAAAGCTCACGCGTTTCATACGACGTTTTTCAAATCATTTTGCGAGGAAAAAATCCTTTTCATAAGATGAAAATTTCATAGGCCTGCCAAGTTATTTTCTTTACTTATTTATGGCAACAGGTTTTTACTCACATGTTGTATACATCGTCAAGAATTTCCAGTGGCGTCCATTCTTTTTATCACTTTTCTAGTCGCCACGAGTCAACATTTTTGTTAATAACCAAACACGAATTAACAATGTTTACAAATATCTGTGAAATAGCCTAAAATGGCGCGCAACAGTTTTTTTTCGTGAAGTTCGCGCAGTGCGCGCGCATTAGATGAAATCTCTAAACAGCCAATACAAAATTAATTAAATATTTTCGTTTTAAAATGTTATCTTTATTAATTCATTTTAAGATGTTATTAAAAGTGAATAGTTTTACTAAATTAAACGTTTCTATATAATATCCAAAAAGAAATAGTCAATTATTTAATAAAAAGGATTTAATTTGTTTAGTCGAGTAAGAATCTATTTGCCAAGAATTTAAAAAAAAGCTGTACATTCTGTACAACCCGGTTAATTTAAGAATGCACCGTGTGCATGCATACATCTTGCTGCAAGGTGCCAACCTGACTTAATCGGGATATAAACATAACACACAAGTGTCGTAATGTTATAAAACACGCGTGTTTAATATCCAGGATTATGAGCCTAAAAGCGACACAATAAGAGGTACGTTACGAGCAATTGTGTTGAAAAATAAATTATTCAAATCCGGAATCAAGTTAGCGGTTACAATTCTCTCAATGAGTAGGTAGTTGATGGCTGTGTTCCTCTAGGTCTAGCACAACTTGCTGTTCAGTCGCTTCGCGCGCGACTGAGCATCTCTTGTCCCACTCGCACCGTGCAAATCAGAAAAAGGAGGGTAGATCTTTCTCGACTCGCGTCGCGGCGCGGCGTCAGTTGTGCTATCCCTGCTGGTGAGATTTTGCCGACAAACCGATGACAGAAAAATAAAGGACATTCGACAAAAAAGCTAATTTGTCTCGTGCTACACCATTTAACGCAACATCCAGCTAACTCAAACAGTTTTTTCTGTCTAATTGAAATCGTCACTAAAAAGGATGCTCAAAAACTGGTTCAAATCGCATCCTGTCTCGTGCCCGTGCCGCTCCGCTGAGCTGCTGAAGGAAGGGAAGATAACAGGACTTGTCGAGAAAGAGGTGTTGAGGAGCACATTGTGAGATATCACTGTTAATGGCTCTCAGCTGAATAAGATTCAAGTTATCTACCAGTTGTTTAAAAGGTTGCTTTATACACCCGTGTAATACGATATATATTAAAGATTTCACTTCTGCTGCCACTCCCGCCTCCTCAGCTTACATAACATACAGAAATCAGGCCAATACCTGAATAGGCTGAGTAGGCTGTGCTTTACCGGAAGGTAAAAGGAAGTAGGAGTCTACCAGGAAGGTAAAGCACATGAAATATTTTTTTTGTATTTAGTGCGACGTCTGTATTATAATCCTAATCTGAGCTACGCTGACGACATGGTTCTGCTGAGCCCTTCTATCACGGGACTGAGGATGCTGATATCCATATGCGAGCGGTATGCTGCACTACACCGACTTAAGTATAATGTGAAAAAGTCCGAGATAATGGTATTTAAGTACGGCAAGGGACCTGAAGTTGTGCCGCCCGTTAGACTGAACGGTACTGAGTTAAAAAATCTAAATAGCTTTAGGTATCTTGGACATATACTGACAGACAAACTAAAGGACGACGACGATCTCGAGAGACAGCGGCGGGCCATTGCTATGCAAAGCAATATGTTGGCACATCGGTTCGCTCACTGCTCTGACCAAGTCAAAATTACTCTGTTAGGAGCTTATTGCCAGGCGTTCTACAACAGTCACCTGTGGTGCCATTACACGAAACGGTCGTTCAACAGATTCAGAGTACAGTACAACAACGCGTTTCGTGTGATGTTACGGCTGCCGTGGCGGTGTAGCGCGTCTGGGATGTTCGCCGTGAACAGAGTGGACGACTTTTACGCAATTATGCGTAAAAGGCACTGGTCCTTTGTCAAGAGGGTGAGCGAATCGACAAATAGTATTGTTAAGGCAGTTCACGACATTTCGGTTCAGTTCGATTACGAGTAACTTTTAATTGTATTACTGTACGTTTCTGCATACCATCATCAACTACGCCCAAACTCAACAGGTCACGTCGGTTAAATACTGAATTCCCATGGGCACCTTCTGTCTCCATCATCATCAGATCAGCTCGATTGTACGATAATATTGAATTTTCATCCAAACTATACTAATATCCAATATTTCAGCTTAATCGGATAACGGCAAGTGACTGAAAAATGGATTGCAAATTTTGACGGACTACTTACATACTAACAGGTCAAGTTAATATAAAGCTTGTAAATTGTAAAAAGTGACACTGCTGACGTGTGTGATGTCGGGTTGGATTAGCACGACCCCATTTCTGACAGCTGCGTTATTTATTCTTTATTTATTTATTCTTATTAATTATTTTATAATATTTACGTGATTTTTTTATTGATTTCGATACATATTTGTAAATCACGGTGCTATAGCTTACAAATAGTTTTAACGTGGACGAAGTCTCTATTAGGTCCTTCATTCAAGGGTGGTCGAATACAGTTGGTCCCGTCGGACCGGATCAGTGGTCGTTAGCTGCCATAAATGTTTAATGCAGTAGTTACAGCAGCGGGCAACTAAAGTACAAAAGGTAAAAGTTCACGATCAACCTGTTCGAAGCAATAAGAAAGCCACGAGCGACAAAAAACGAGACGAAATTAATGGAACGGCAAAAACTGGCGACAGATGCCACCCGGACACTGGCGCGCGGCAGTGCTAGAGAGGTTTACAAATCAGTTGCGACTTAATTATTTTATTATCCTAGTACGTTTCGTGCTTACTAATATTATTTCTCAGTGCTGTTATCACAATCTATATAATGTTCTTTAAATATTTTTTTACATGCGTTTGGATTCTCTGTTCCTTGTACTCGTATTTTAGGTAGGTGGTTAAGTATATGAGGTAACATGAAATCTGAGGTAAATTTGCCATATATATTTTTAGTTCTCGTTTTTAGGGTTCCGTAGTCAACAAGGAACCCTTATAGTTTCGCCATGTCCGTCGGTCCATCCTCGGCTTAGCTCAGTTACACAACTACAGTACAACTAGAAAACTGTAATTCGGCATGGGTATATAAATCAATCACGCCGACTAACATTAGAAAAAATTGGAAAACTGAGCAGTCGAAGAATATATTACACATGTCATTAACATATAATAGGTCACTGTAATGCGCAAGCACATAGTATCCCTGTGAGGCTTCGTGCGGGGCAGCACCAACCCTCTGGTCATGGGAAGGATGCACAGTTCTATCATTTCTTATTAAATAGATGTTTGTGCAGTGCAATCCAATTACCATTTCACGGGTTACTCGTACTAACTTAAGTAGTCAAGTAATTCCTCTATAACTAATACAATTTTCAAATTTTCAAAATAATTAAATACAATTACTAAATTTAATCGAACGCTTTATCTCGCGAGTGTACCGGAAGGTGTCGGCACGAGCTATAGACCGGTACAAGCGACCGATTGTCTCCGCCGGCCGACGAACTGGGTGCCCAGCCTGTCGGTTCACGGGGCTGTACCTACGTGACTGGAGCCCCTAGAATACCTACATTGACACCTAGGTGGTTGAGCTGCGGGGCTAGCACTACCTTTCTCTATCTAGCTCACACAGTGCGAGTAAGGCAAGAATCGCGACGCGACTTAGCAATAGTTGTACTACACACACCTAGTGAGGCGAGTTATCGTTACGCGTTGTGGACACCAACTCAGAGGCTCTAGTATAAGTTTTACCGAAACAAAACGTTACGATCGCGTTTGCGTTTTACCCTCAATTTGTATGGGATTTGACAGCTAAACGGTAAAACTTATACTAGAGCCTCTGTCCACCGCACTATTCACACATGACGATTGGTATTGGATTAGTGTCGTTCTATGTTTTAACTCGATATCTACTGAGAAACAAATTTCGGTCAAAATATATTAAATTTTTTAAACAAGCTTTTATTTGTATTCTAACAACCCCACGAGGGTGTCATGTGTAATCTGGGGGCACGGGAGTGCCCCCGCCAAGACGAGCCAAGCGAAGCGCAAAGGGCACTATACCTACCTTTTCTCGATGCGCTTCGTCGTATTTTTGAACCTTCTTAACTTGGGTTCGGATTATACCAGATAAACAAAATTTTTGGGATATGATGTCAGTGGTTGACTTATTAAACTATAAAGTTTCAATTGCATAGCTCTTTTACTTTATGAATTGAATGAATGGTTTATTCATAATGAATATATGGTACATAAGGTCTTAAATATCTATACATGTTTCTTCCCATAATATATTCAGCCAGGTCAGGCATATGAAAACTTAGGTCAGTGATTTGATCACTCAGTCAATAGACCGGGATAAAATTACGTTCGTTCACTACGCGTGGCTGGTAGTGGTAGAGTTACGCCGTGTGTAGTAGGAAGCTTGGCGCTAATTGCGATCTGTTATATTTTTCACGCTGAAAGCTGTATGGAGTCTTGGCATCAATTTACATGTAATGTTTTGGTGGGATTTTGAAGTTATCCCTATGAACACTTTGCCTTTCCATCATCAGACCAGTGCTGCTACCGCGAGCGTGCGAAGATAAATCTTTATATATTATAGGTAGGCACTTATCTATCTCTATCACTCGAATATGGCAAGTACCTACGACGGATATGGAGATATTCGAAAGATTTTCACGACTAAAAGCCCAGCTCAGTGGTACAGTCAACAGCAAATATTGATCATAGTACTTTATCGCACTTAAAGGAACAATACTGCGACAGTTGGTATACGTCAAAGTAGCGGAAATGACAAGGTACTAAAATTATCATCTACTTTTGCTGTTGGCTATGCCATAATATAATATTGTTATTTGACTTCAATATGTGTACCTAGAATTGAAATTAATAATTCCAGTAATCGACAATTCATGTTCATGTATGTATCGGACCCGAAAAAGCGGCTTAAGACATAACTAATTATCGACAAGGTGTTTGCATCCTCAAGGTTTAAAGGGAAAGTGCGCAGATGTGCACTTTCCCTCAATTAAACTTGTCTTGCAAAATTCTTAACTCATATCCCAGATCATTTTCTAGCGAAGAGACAACCTTTAGAGCATGGTTGTAGAGTTTAAATTTCTGTGAAATAAAAGGTCCTGTTACGAGCTTGCCTCAATTACACATCACAATGTCGACAAAACATATCAAAATACGAAAATGACAGGGAGATATCTCATTGCAAATGGACATGTGCTGTTTTTATTATTGGTGGCGTGGGTGTGGCAATGAATGTCGAAAATTGCAAATTGTGTCATTTGCGATGTTGGTATGTCTCAAGTTCTTCACTTCCTCTTCACTTTTACTAATTTGACTTATCAGCAGTTTTTATATTGATACGATGAGGCAAATAAGCGTAAGTACAGTTTATCTGGTTGTAATGTAACTCATAGACGCTTGCAAGTCAAATCAACGGGGTGCCACATGCGGTCTGTCGAATTTTTTAACGAGGGCATTCTCCGTCTCTGCCTTGGCCATAATTCTTTCGTATGGCGACATCGACTATCAGTCTCCTTCTAAGCGTTCTAATTAGAAAGAGACGCGTAGCGCCGCGACACAGCTCGTCCCGTGAGAGCAGTGCTGATGTCCAGCTGTCTTCTCTTCTCCGCTGTTCTCCTCTACAGGTCGCATTTCTCAACCGATTCTCGTAAAATTTTGTAAGCAGGTACATTGTCTAGGTACTACTACTCAAGTTTAGAATAAGCACGCACATGCGCACATAAGTAAATTATGCCTATTTGTTTAGCTTAACTTGCGGTGCCTTTGATCATACGTTACAGTATGCCTCGCCATTTTAGCAAACTGTACTAAGAGCTCTGAGTGTGACTTATTGCCGACAGAATGGTTCACGCGACTGAACCCTGCGTTGTAGCATCACCTAGTGGTTTAGCTTAACGTGCAAAAAAACCCGGTTACTGATCGCATTAGTCACAGAACATCCCAGAATTAGGTGCCTAACTTTGAAGTTTGCTACCTAGGGCATCATTGAGTGATACAAAGTTAATTCGAAATAACTCGACTGTTCTTAAAACCAACATCTCCGCCTATCCTTTACCTAACCATCTGTAGGATCGGACGAATCGCCAAAACCATCCAGAAGTTTTGAAGATTTTAGGGATTCAATTATACCACATAATACACAGGCTCCAATTGGATAAAATCATGTCAGAGTAGAGCAATCAGTCAACGAAAAACAATACAAACGTTAAAACTATCGATAAGTATACCTAACTTACATAAGATTGTCCCCTACATAATCTGTCCCCATTAGATTGCGATAACCATTGGATGCTGCGCGGGACCAGGCCGCGCCCCTCGCGGGAGATCGACCAATCACAGCGCCGCGTCGCCGAGGGGTACAGGTTATTTATAAAAGAAAGATTATAGAGATGTGATTTTGCTCTCGGATAAGATTGGTAGGAGCTGCTTATTCATGAAATCATTATTAACCTATTCATGTTTATGAAATACCTATCTATATTTTCTTATAGGAAAACTGTCTTATAGGTTTTCCTTTTTATCTAACTTGCCGTTCCCAAGATAATCATAAACATACCTTATATCAATATAATGTTAGAGATAGAGCTATCGCTGATTATCGGTTGCTATTCATAGATACATACTGCAGTTTCTATGTATAGGTACACCTACGTCTGTTAATAGGTTCATGACATCTTAGTGTGATTAGTCTAACGTCAGTATGGCAAAACTAAAGATGAGTAACTTAGACTGTACCTATATGTGAACTTTGGTAACCCTTGCTGCTTAGGTACTTCCTACTTCACTCTTGGTACTATCCATTATTACTAAGTAGATATAAGTTAAAGGTAGGTACCTACTGGAGCTGTAATTACCTATACTTACATAATTTTGCTTTCCGTTCGGCTTCATTTCTTTACGCTTCTCATTTAGTTTTTTAACATATTTTATTTATACAACGACGGCGCAAACAAGCATACGGCCTGCCTGGTGGTAAGCAGACACCGCAGCCTGTGGACGCGTGCGCTTACAGAAGAATCACAAGCGTGTTGCCGACCCTTTATTGATTTGAGGATTGATTGTATTGCTAGGTAGCTAGAAACGAACGCGGGTCCAATATACAACAAAAACCAACTCTTGCGACCTTTCAGGTATATCTACTCACCACCCGGAACACAATACCACATACCTACTAAATTAACTTACATGAATATTAAATATAAATAATATAAAAAATTAGGAAACATTAGGTACTACCAGATTACAACCCGTTTAAACCTACCTACTTACTCAAAATTGCATTCCAAGCATTAGGTACCTACTCTACCGAATGCTTCATTACCTAAGAGAGCGAGCTTTAACTCGTTAAATCGACCGTTAAATCTTTCAATGTGTTTCAACCCACTATCCATCACAGGTGGTAGATACAATACAGTGTGTGCTTTTTAGGTTTTCATAATCATAATCATAAATCATTTATTCAGTCACAGTGGTTTACAGTTGTTATTTGATGGTGCCTCTTTTTAACCGACTTCAAAAAAAAGGAGGAGGTTCTCAATTCGGTTGTATATTTTTTTTTTTTTTTCAATGTTTGTTACCTCAGAACTCCGTCATTGATGAGCCGATTCATAATTTTTTTTTTTGTTGGTAAGTATATACTTCCAGGTGGGTCCCATTTTTTTGAAAATTCAATTGGATGATGGGATCCACGAGGAATTGAGGGAACTCCTCAATTATATTAGGCACGTGTGTAGTGATTTTGGTATTTTCTATTATAACTCGTGTATTTACATCCGGAAATCATAAATTGGTGGAGTGGAATTGATGATGAAGACCCCAGATGACTTATGGAATTCCTCAATTATGTACTTAAAAGTACAAAAGTATATCACAGATTCTGATAAGATTCCGTTGAAACAGCAACTAATGAAGTGCCAAGGGTGATCCTTGTGGAATTGACGTCCTCAAATATTATCGGGTCACATACAGTGATTGGGTTTTTTTCTATAATAATCAACGCATTTGCTCTCGGAAATCAGTTCATGAGGTAAATTGGAAAAGAAATGTTCTCGTGGCTTGGCGGAGTACTAAATTGAAGTCGGTTAAAACTTTGTTTTTAAAGTAAATTATTAAGTATACAACACTCGTACCTGTGCTAGGAGGCACTGCTCTTCCTTTTGGTAGTGGACATATGAACAATAATTATATTATAGTAATCAAAATTTAAATTAAAATAAACTGAAAAGAAATAAAAAAACATCATTAAGATTTTGACGATCGCCTTAGCCTAGTTGGTAGTGACCCTGCCTGGACTGCTGACGAAGCAAGAGGTCCCGGGTTCGAATCCCGGTAAGGGCATTTATTTGTGTGATGAGCACGAATATTTGTTCCTGAGTCATGGATGTTTTTCTATGTATTTAAGTATTTATCTATCTATATATGTATTTTTATCGTCGTCTAGTACCCATAGTACAAGCTTTGCTTAGTTTGGGACTACATCGATTTGTGTAAGATTGTCCCCTAATATTAAATTAAATATTAAAAAATATTAAGAAAAAACGTTGTATGTGTAATTATTGTTATTTTTAACCGACTTCAAAAAAAAGGAGGAGGTTCTCAATTCGGTTGTATTTTTTTTCAATGTTTGTTACCTCAGAACTCCGACATTGTTGAGCCGATTCATAAAATTTTTTTTTTGTTTTTAAGTATATGCTTTCAGGTGGGTCCCATTTTTTTGAAAATTCAATTGGATGATGGGATCCATGAGGAATTGAGGGAACTCCTCAATTATATTAGGTACGCGTGTAGTGATTTTGGTATTTTCTATTATTACTCGTGTATTTACATCCGGTAATCATAAATTGGTGGAGTGGAATTGATGATGAAGACCACAGATGACTTATGGAATTCCTCAATTATGTACTTAAAAGTACAAAAGTATATCACAGATTCTGATAAGGTTCCGTTGAAATAGCAACTAATGAAGTGCCAAGGGTGATCCTTGTGGAATCGACGGAAGTCCTCAAACATTAGCGGGTCAGATACAGCGATTGGGTTTTTTTCTATAATAATCAACGCATTTGCTCTCGGAAATCAGTTCATGAGGTAAATTGGAAAAGAAATGTTCTCGTGGCTTGGCGGAGTACTAAATTGAAGTCGGTTAAACTTTGTTTTTAAAGTAAAATATTGTAAATAAATTTGATTATATCTGCAAGTTAGAGTCTAACTAATTATATAGATTTCTCCCTTCCTTGATTCCTTGTGTTGTAAATCTCATTGCAATCACTAGGTACAGCCGCCGAAAACCCATTAACTGAATGTTAATACTGAAAGAAATAAATATTTAAGAGTCCGCAGTACCTAAGCTCGGCCGAATTTCACCTTCCCATACAAACGTAGTTACGCTCTCATTTTAAAACTACGTGTTGGATTGTGACGAAACTTTGCATATACAATGACATGAGGTATATTAAGGTCTGTAATTAGTTTATGTGGTTCCAGTTTATAAAACAAACGAAATACAGCAAAAACAAGTTTTGTATGAAAAACTTTTTTACTATGGTATATGAAGCTACATAAACTAATTACATACATAGGTATACCTCATGTCATTGTACGTGCGAAGTTCCTTACCATCCAAGACGTAGTTTTAAAATGAGAGCGTAACTACGTTTGTATGGAGAATCAAGCTTACTGCGGACTCTTAAATGTTGCTCTTTTAATAGTATAAGGTAGTACTTACCGACCTAGTATAAAGTTGACATGCCTGTTACTATCACTAGTCTGATCCCATAGGCGGTGGTGTGCCAACAGCCCGCGGAATCAATAACTATAACAGGGTAGCGGCTAGCGGCTAATCTGAATATTATCCTCTCTCTTTGTTCGCATTTCCGAATAGGAATGGTATCACAACTATGTACAAAAATGCTTATACATATAGGTATATAGAGATACTGCAAAAAAAAAAATTGGCAGTTAATTACGAAGATAGAAATAGTACATTAATGAATATAAATGAAAATCGCACTCAAAAATCACATTTGATATTTTTATAAGTACTGCAAATATTTAAACATTTCAAATATAATTGGACTAGAAAACCGACATTGATCGAGAAATAACGATTTATTAAATAATTACCTACCACAAACGAGAAGATCTATGAAAGGAAAGGTATTGACATAAAATTCTTGACAACCCAATTTTGTGAACTACCTACTGCTGACATCTATGTATTATTTAGTGAAGCGGTCAGGCCGAGTGTCGAGCACTACTACTCGACACTAGATGGCGCTGTAGAACAAACTTGTAATGTGGCAACACTTAATACTTTCTTCGTAAAGATGTGGTAAAGGTAAAGATTGGTAGCATTGGTAACTCGGCATTTTAGTAAATGTTTTCAATACTTTCAAATTTTACCGCTTCTTGATTATATTTCCGTTTCATCGTTTTACTTTGATCAATTCCAAACTAGCCGTGTTCATGGATGTTTTATGATTATGATATGATACTCTTAATTTTAAGTTAACTCGTTACTAATTTACTTCCAGAAAAATATTATTTGTAATATGAAACTTTAATTTGACTCTTCTTTCACAAAGTTTAGGTACTTATTTTATTGCCTGTCAAACTTTAGTACAAGACATGAAGACAAGTAATTTAATTTTTCGCAAATACTCTTGGGTAGGGCATGGATTTTAAAACATTACAGAAATGTGTGAAAACGAAACGAGTAATCCTACTTATGTATGGTTTGTGGGCGAAGTCGCCTTGGCGTCGTTGTCTAGGAAAAGTTGCGCCAAAGTTACAGTCGTTAAAGATAAGCGTGGGCGGTTTCATGGGGAAAAAGGTAAGTTTTATTGATATTGTGATTTTTAATATGTGCTCATTGTTATACTAGCTCCTCCTCTCCCACCGACTATTATGTGTGTCTGTATTTAAGAACCAACGTTTCCATGTTTTTGTTTAAATTTGAATTTTAATAAATAATATAATTGGGTTTAAAGTAAGTTGTGCGCCAGCGGTAGCTAACGGAGACAAAAGGTGCGGATATAGCGAAGCGGCCATTGGGGAGAGGAAGGGTAGGTAATGAAATTGATTCCGACTTTGACCTGACTACACGTGTTCCTGTATCTGGGGGACCTTGCCCCCGCCACGACGAGCCATCCTCCTTTTCTCGAAGCATGTCATGCATCAGTCGGAATAATACTAGCCAGCTCATATTCACACACATGGTTACCTTACCAACCTTAATCCCACTCGCTAGTTGCTGGTGAACCATCATTAGGTACTTTCTGAAGTTTGGTAGATAGATTAACACGTTCGCAGGCTCAACTGTAAAATATCTGGCACTGGACTCCTCGCCAAATTCCAAGTTGCGAAACTGCTTCATTTCATTAGCGAGAAAAAAAATATTAAAAATTCCATACAAAGTCCCGATTTTATGGCGCAATGACGCATATTTTTGCGTTTCTTTTCTTTGCACGTTGACATTGTTTCATTTTTTGGTAAGTTTTTACTCAAATACAGCCTTTGAGGAGTTACTAAAATGTAGGTATTTTATATGGGTATAAGTAAATGTAAAAATAAAATATTTATTTTATTGAAGATGACCTTATTTTCCATATGCACATGCAAGTAAGTGAAAAAGACCTGTCAGGGCAAAACTGAATCTGACACCGGTTAGGTTAGAAAATAGCTGAAGCAAAGCAAAGCTCCCGCCTTAGTCTCTGAGGTTTTTTTTTATTAAAGCCCAGAAAACCTTGCTTAATTGCATAAATGTTGTTACTCCAGGATGAGGCTAAGAAGCTAAGCCACTGTTGGCCATTCCATGCACACCTGCTCCTTTTTACAAGCTTTTATTTACTTTCACCTGTCCCATTGTCTGTCTGTCTGTAATCAAATCTTGCAAGTTAAATTTGATCCACTTCCCGGTTTCAGATTGAGCTGAAATTTTGCATGAATATGCAAATCGTGTGACAATGCAATATTATGATGACGTGGAGCTGATCTGATGATGGAGTTGGAAGGTGGCCATAGGAACTCTGTAATAAAACCACATAACCCCATCGAGTTTGGGCTCGTTAGAATCGTCTCAATGAGTTGTCAACGAGTTGATGAGGGTATACAGAAAAGTACAGTAGGCAATAAAAGCTTGTACCAAAAATGAAATTTTTGACAGAAACTTTTTTATGGAGTTTATGGAAGCAAATAGCGAAGTCAAAATTATAAAACAATCTTTGTGAATATTCTACAGAAATTTTGATTTTGCATTCCCTTTTCAGAAAATCCATTTTCAAATCCACCTATCTTTGGCAATTCCCGGTGCTGGTAAATGACAGGTTACCTAACATCTGCTTCAGTCATTCATGTGAATGAAGGACAACTGACTACCCCAATCAATGTAACAGTTCTAGGTGTGACCGTGGAGAAAGATGGCACGGCCACGTACGAAACGGAGCTGTGCTACTACGTGGAGACCTGGGCGACCCGGCAGCGGCTGTGGATGCCGTGGACGGCTCTGCGACTTGCGGAGCGCGAGCGCCCGTTCTACGGGCCCAGCAAAGTCTCCAAGCCAAAGGGCCTGCCTAGCAAGCCTCGAGCGTCTGTGAAGAAGGTAATTTCAAGTTACAAACGCGCAAGGGAGTTCATGCGCGCCTAAACGCGTAAACGCGCGTAGCAGCGTGAAGAGGTCGCGCGATCTAACTACATACCTACATCGTGATGCTAAAGATTCAAAACGCGGGAATGTGCAACGCCGGTTTGCGCGGTACCGTGTGCCTTCGAGACTCGTTCCCGTAAGCGTTGGGCCTCTAGTTAGCGCCGCGTTTAGCGTCGAGATGTCTGTACATATAGTACTAGTTTCTGCCCGCGACTCCATCCGCGTGGAACTTGTTAATATCGTAGCTCCACTTAGAATCGAATACAAACTTTCACGCCCCACTTCAACCCAGGGATGATTTCCGGGATAAAAAAGTAACCTATGACCTTTCCGGTACTCAACTCTCGGACTTAGGATAGCTATTATCCCGGAAATCATCTCCTATGGATGAAAAGGGGCGTGGAGATTTCTATGGGAGTGTGATAATGAACCCTTTGGTTTAAGCGAAGTATTCAGTCTAATTCCATAAGGCAATTGACAAGTATACGCGGACAAAGTAGGGGGAAAAAGCTAGTACAATATCTGGGGGCACGGCAGTGCCCCCGCCAAGTCGAGCAAAACAGCGGCACGGCCGTACCATCCTTTTCTCGAAGCAGTTCAGGCCATTTTCGACCCCCCCATAACTTCGGTAATCGTAATAAGAATTATAACTAATAGTTAAAGCAATGACGCGTAATTCAATGTTGGAAAGGCAACGGTAAAGGCTCGCGGTATTTGAGCTTCCGAAGTGATGTGAAACCGCCCTGTGCAAACCGAAATGAGCCAACTGTGACAGGTTCGGAAATAGGAGCGGGGTGGTAAAAAAAAAAAAAATCGCGAGACAACCGGATGAAACGCGATATCCTGAAAGTGTGTACCCTGTGTATATAATGTTTTTTTATGCCATCCCTCTTAGTGCGACCGGAGCCGAGTAAGCAGGCTAAGAAAAAAAAAAAATTGGCAGGCAACCGCTTGAAAGGCATGATTGTTCTTCATCACATACAGACACTGTAAAAAAAGTGCCATCCGTCCCGGCCGGTCGTTTGTCGAGCCGTCAGAGTTGGAAGCCGGAAAAAAATGGTGGTGGACGAGAACTTAGGAAAAATGCACTAAAAATCATTGATATTGGATGGCATTTGTTTTTCGAGTCTTGTATGATGTAAAAAATTATATTTATTTATTTATACTTAAGGAGTACCAACAGCTGCAAAAACATGATATAAGTCTTACATAGTGATACAAAGCCAATTAAAGGAACTCACAGATATGCACAAATGCCATTCCTCTCCCATGAAATTTCATCTCGCTGTGGCCACCCTTACAAACGCGAAGTTCGTCAAATTAGAATACGCGCAATAAAAGGTTTTGCAATCACTTGCCATGGACAATTTTCGCGTGGGAGGCACGATATGCGGAGTCTCTAGTTGCTGTAGTATTCACCGGTAAAGTTTCGAGCCGATTCGTAAAATATTTTATGCTTCCAGGTGGGTCCCATTTTTTCCATAAATTCAATTGGATGTTGGGATCCACGAGGAATTGAGGGAACTCTTCTATATCTCTTCTATATTAGGCACGCGTGTAGTGATTTTGGTAACTTCTATTTTAACTAGTGTATTTACACCCGGAAATCATAAATTTGGTGGAGTGGAATTGATGATGAAGACCACAGATGACTTATGGAAAGATAGAGCGAATCTTTATTTGCTAGCGAAATAAAACTTGTACATGGAATGTGTTTTATAGGATATATATTTCTTAAACCGTGTTCAGGCTACGTTGAAGATGGACCCCCTGTTGCCATTCGACGTGAAACCGGACCACTACAAGACGCTCGACTTCAACGCGCAGTACGACCAGTCGCACCAGCCGCTCCGCCAGGGCAAGGAGAACTCCTTCAAGGAGTTCGTCAGGAGAGGGAAGGAAGGCTTCTTTGATGAATACTATGAGGTAACTTTTGAACTATTACTGTATATTACTTGCCTGAAAATGTATTAGACACAGTGACTTTACAGCCAAACCACGAAAAAAATCATCTATGAAGACACCTAACTCCGATTTATGTTATGGATAAAACAAATCGTCTTCGGAGTTAATGAAAATGAGTGTAGCGCGTCCTTTTGGTTTGAACTAGGCATCTAAATGATTAGCATTGTTCACACCTATAGGTACTGCAAGATCACCCCACCAATAATCAAGAAACCCTACAGTACCTTCACCACGTGAACGCGAGTACGGAGGACAAGTTCGAGCTGGTGATGAAGGGCGTCGCCACGGAGCGCGAGATAGAGGAGCACCTGCACCAGTGCTGGCGGTACAATTACGTGCACAAGCGACTACCGCCCGCTTTGAAAGAGGCTGACGATGTGAGTTAGATGTAGTTGAACGAGCGAGCGAAGCGGACCAACTTGTCCGTTCCAGCTTGGGCACAGGATTTCATCCCGATGGTACAATCTTTTATTGCCGACTGTACTTTTCTGTATACCATCATCAACTACAACACGAGACGACGACTCTAACGAGCCCAAACTCAACGGGGTTACGTCGGTTAAATACTGAATTCCCATGGCCACCTTCTGTCTCCGCCATCAGATCAGCTCGATGGTACCATAATAACGTTTATTAATACACAAGCTTTGATTAACGAAATGACATCGGGGTATGCGGGGTGAAAGTCGCTACAGTGATCGCTTTTGCTTTTTGATTCCTGGCGCATAGTAGAGGGGATGTACTCGAGTTGCTTTCCTACTTACTTTTCATTGCGTTCATAGATGGCGCTATTGTGTTAAGCAGAAGTCAATATATCATATTTATACATGCCATACGTAATAAATGGTATAGTGACCTCACTATAGTGAAACTAACTACCGCAGGCTCATTCGTCTGACATGCGACATTATATAGACATTGGCAGTTTGGCACAGGACAGCAATCCAAGTGTTCTTGGTCGTCGTATTATTGACAGAGCCGTCGCAGTCGTGTTGGGGGCGACCAGCTTCAAGTATAGATTGTAACAAGTTGTCGACTACCTTCCAGAGCGCGGAGACGCGCAAGGTGGCGCCGCTGCCGTGGTGCCTGGTGTGCGGGCAGGCCGCGGGCCGCCGCCTGGCCTGCGGGCTCTGTCCGGCCACCTACCACGGCGCCTGTCGCAGGCAGTGGCTCGTCACCATCGTACGTGAGTCGAGCCTCACCAAGCCTATTTACACATTCACTAGTGAGTGCGAGGCCAAATGAAAGGTACTCGCAATTTGCTTATTCAGTGCTTCGCCAAGCCACATACATTTCCACATTGGTTCACACTTCTTTCTACTTTACCACGTGAACTTCTTTCCTTGAGCAAATGCGTTGGTTATACATTACAGCTATTACATATACTCGCTTTAAAAACCTTCGATAGCGCGATTTAGAACATTCCAAATTGAAAACTCTCTCTCTGTCTACTGTCTATATCCTCTTTCGCTCGCACCATCATTCCTTCCGAATTATAGAAGAGCCCTGGACGCAGCTATAGCAGTGACTGAATAAGCTCTTCGCTGCTGATGCACTCTGTCGCACATTAAGCCACGGGCCCACTAGGAGCGAGCACGGGCCACTCCCGCAGCTTGTGGCTCGGACACGGCCAGTAAACGCCCGCTGTGCGCCGAAAGAAAGAATTCCTCCGCAGTTGTGGCGACCACCAGTGGCTGAACGTGCATGCTGACGGCGGATCGAATAATGAAGTTATTTGTATCTGTAGACCGCAAGTACCCCCCCAACAAGCCGTACTCGCCGGGCGGCGTGACGAGCACGAAGGTGCTCTCGAGCACGCGCACGCGCACGCTCGTGAAGCACGCGGCGCGCGAGCAGCTGCCCTGTCCCAGCTGCATGTGGGGACCCAAGCCGGGGTGAGTCTGGGGACACCATATATAGCGTACAGCTGTTAAACTAATCGTACGACGCACTCGTGTGAGACACGTCGATACCAATTGAACTTAAGTGCACCTCGAGTCAGTGGTAGACAGAGACCTTATTGTTACTGACATAAGACACATGTGTAGATATTTTTGAAAGGTTGTCTGTATAGATATTGGAGAACTCGACTGTACAGCACCACTCGTATTTATGAAACTGAGTGAATACATATTGGTGCCCTTGATTGTACACCGTGGTGCCGCGCATATGCCGCGTAAACCTGTTTTTGTATGGAACGCAGATCTAAAATGGTTGTAAGCAGCGAATAAAAAAACCATAGAATGCGAGCTCCCTACAAATTTCTACCCAAACGTGCCTAAAACCCGGTATGCGTATGTTCGAACTAACCAACTGCGTGGCATCGTTTTGACACCCCTCCCCCATTCCCGCATAATGGCGATGGCACCCATTCTGTGAAGTTTTCACTTTAAAAAAAACCTGTATAGATAAATTAACGAGAGCATGAAATTGCATATGTAGTAGTATTGTATGTTTACAGATATTCTATATTTGAATTTTCTATTTTCTCGTACTATCAGCATAAAAAGAGGTTTGTTATATATTGAAGAAGTAAATACCGAAATAATGTCAGTGTAAATTGTGAATATTATTTACGTTGTGCATATATTTTTACGTCTGATTTTATTGTATTCTGACAATTATCAGAATAATTTTGTGTCAGCCCGTACGACTAAGTGTAAGTTACATAACTTCAAAAAATATGGCAGTGAGTTATTTTGGTCCGATTACTGCTGAGGACTGGGAAAAAATATTTGGCGCCATGTCGAAAGTGAAGAAAATAAATATCGAGGCCTTACTGACATCGATATTTATTTTCTTCACTTTGGAAATGGATCGAATTTCAAACAATCTTAATCACAAAAGAAGTCCTTTAGGGTGTAATAACATTTGTCTACTAAAAAAGTCTTTGGGTTTTTAATGAACTGCTTTTCGTTTATAATACTTTTAAGGTCATCATTTAATTTATTATATATTTTCACTGCCATCACGTTTGGACTTGCTTTATGCAGTTTGAGTTTAGAGTTAGTGGGTAGTGCCAGATTATTTTTCAGTCTGGTTTCGTATCGCCGAGGTTGATCTGCTAATTTAATAAAGAACTGCGGATACTTTCTTACGAACTTACACATTTCTAAAATGTATATTGAGGTTAGTGTCAAAATCTTGTGTTCAATAAGATATGGTCTGCAGCTGTCTCTGTTATTAATATTAACTAAAATCCGTATACACTTTGTAAAATAAATAAGTCGTCAATGTCATTGCTGTTTCCCCAAAGTATTATTCCGTACGTTAGCCATGAGAAAGCGTATGCGTAGTAAGCAGTTAAGGCGCATTGAAAATTGGTTGCTCTTTTCAGTTCTCTTAATGCGTAAACAAATTGAGAAAGTTTGTTTTTAACTTTTTTAATGTGTGATTTCCAGTTAATGTGGTTATCGATGTCCAAACCGAGGAGGGTGAATGTGTCTACACATTCCAGTCGTGTTCCGTTGAAAGTGATATTAATATCCAGTGATATTTTTTGATATGGTCTAAATTGCATTATTTTTGTTTTTTGATAATTAATTTCCAAGTTGTGATCGGTTAGCCAATTCGACAGTTTCGTTAATATATTATTTATGTCCAAATTCAAGTCAATGCCATTTTGGCATGATGTTAGAACAGAGATGTCGTCTGCAAAAAGTACACATGACTCCTCTATACTTCGTGGGAGATTATTTATATAAATCAAGAACAATATGCAACCAATGCAACTTCCTTGGGATATTGAGTGTTTGACCAATTGTATATCCGATTTCACGGAGTTTATATACCCGGTTTTGTAGTCTAGGTGCTGAATTTCGACGTATTGTGTACGATTTTCTAGGTATGAGGTAAACCACTTGTGTGCTGTACCTCTAACGCCTATTTCATGCAGTTTATCAAGGGTCCATATTGGCTCGCATAACATTACTTGTCATATTATTTTTCATAATAACGCTTTTTGATCATAGTAATCATTTATCATAATTTTTTTGCCTACAAATTTGTTGTATATACATTTATATTACCAATATCATTGCTCATAATTATCTTTAGGCAGATTTTTTAACAACATAATGTCATTTCCAACTATTCATCACGACTCATAATGATTTTTATAATAAACTTAATAATTATAAACTTTATCGTATAAGTATTTGACAGCATAACATATAAAGTATATAAGTACATGAAGTATCGCCGCAAATATTACGTTAATATAAATTGTACGTTTACATATGTGCAAGAAATTATATCGGCTGTCAATGTATGCGCTGAATTACAACATGTAAATTTGATTGTCAATAAATCATCTATTATGTCGATTATCCCCGCAACTTTTTTATTTTTCATGTACCTAGCTTATTAAGCGATTTCGGCCCGCCAAGGAGTCACCGAAGCCCCGCTTCGCGGGGCTCCTATTTCCGCTCTGAGGAACACAAGACACCTAACACTCCTCCTCGCTTCGCTCGTCGTCGTACCTATCCCGACTCTGGGACTGTATTTCTATTTTGATAGCAAGTTGAATGTGGTGTGGAAGATACCTGACAGTTTATAAATAAAACCAGGTAATGTTTTTTTATTACTAATTTGTCGTTGTTAAAAAATAAATATGATTTAAAATTTTATTATTTAAAATCGTTATATTTTATAAATAAATGAAAATTAAGATTAGTATTACCGATATTTATTATGATTGACATTATTAACATGAATGATTCAGTGTTACGATAGTTATGCGCAAAGACAAGTTATAAGTAATGATAATTATGATATAAAATTATATAACAAACATTTTCGGACTTCCAATAATCGAAGTCGCAATTTTATGTGAACTTTGGCGCACCCGTTTATCAAGCAATATTTTATATTGTACTCTATCGTATGCTTTTGACATATCTAAGAGAATGCCTATTGCGTACTTTTTATCATTAATAATGTTTATCACTTCCTGCATACATTTGTAAGTAGCCAATATCGTGGATCGGTTCCGCCGGAAGCCGTTCTGACTTTCGTTAAATATCAGGTATTTTTCGCAAAAAGAGTTCAAGCGTTTACACATTGCTGTTTCAAAAATCTTAGATGATGTCGGTAATAGCGCTATAGGTCTATAATTACTAGGGTCTGATTTTTCACCTTTTTTGTGGATGGGTTTTACTATGGACTTTTTTAGAAGGTCAGGGAATTCATGTTCCTTCTGAAAATGACTGATTAATCATCATGTAATATGGTAAAGTTAATTCGTCAGCACAACTCCCAATCCAAACCCCTAATCTAGGGGGTAGTTCATCGGTACCGTGACTATTCTTATTTAGTTACGTATTATTGCGTTTACTTCGCGTGGCTCTACCGGTCGTAGGTACATGGTGTTGAGTGTGCGGGGTCCCGGCCGCCCGCGCGGCTCCGTCCTCCCGCTCGCAGCACCTATAGATGTAAAAAATACGTTGAACGTATTTGCCACTTGTTTCGGGTCCGACGTCAGATGACTATGGATGGCTAATTCGAATTTTGTCGCGGTGGTTTTGTGGTTTTGTTTGAACGCTCCTTTATTATTTTCCACATAGTTTTGGAGATGTTTTCGGTTTTGCTTATTTGAGATATATATTGTTTTTTTAGATCTTATAATTGCGCGTTTGAGAAGTTTTCCATATAGCTTGTAGTGTTTTGTGAGTAATGCATCTTTCGTATACGTTGTAAGCCATGTGCCATTTTCTTTTGACAGATTGGGAATTAAAGGACTTAGGTAATTGACCATGCCCATAAACCTTTGAAGGTCGTTGACACAAGTTGGACTCGGCATTTGACAGATAGCCTGAACTTTACTTTGGTCAACTTGTACTCCATTTTGGTTAAAAATATGACCTAAATACTTAACTTCCGGTGCACAAATTGTTGTTTTTTCCTTGTTGAATTTAAGGCCTATTTCCATAGCTCTGTCTAGGACTTTCTGGAGAGTCTGGTTGTGCTCTTCTAGGGTCCTGCCGTAAATGAGAAAATCGTCCATCATGATCTTAACGTTAGGTATGTCACTGAATCTATTAATCATTTCCCTATGAAAGATCTCTGGGCTTGCGTTTATACTGAACGCTAACCGGGTAAATCTGTAACTACCATAAGGCGTTATGAAAGTGCACAGGTAAGAAGACTTTTCTGAAAGACGTAGCATCCAGAAGCCTTTGTTACAATCCAGTGTTGTAAAGAGTTTAGCTCCAGCGAGGTCGGACTTTATCTCGTCTAGAGGGAAATTGATAATGTGATCGCATTACAGCCTGATTAAGTTTTCGAGGGTCTATACATAGGCGTACTTTACCATTCTTTTTTGAGGTTAAGACAATGGAACTCACCCATTCCGTTGGCTTCTCAACCTTGCAGATGATTCCGGTCCTCTCGAGTTCATCTAATTCCGATTTCAGGGCTTCCCTCAATTGGAATGGGACTCTGCGACATGCATCTACGGACGGGACTGCGTCTGGTTTGAGCATCAGGTCACATTCAAAATCTTTCAGACAACCTATACCTTGAAAAAGATCAAGATGGGATGACAATATGTTATCTACTCTTTTTATGAGGTTAAGCGTTTTACATGTGTCCCTGCCTATTATGTCACGACTGTCAAGATCTACAATGTAGAAAGTGACATCATAATATTTTTGTTTGTTGTGACATATTGTCAAAGTACACTGACCTATGGTGGGTATGGTTTCACCACTGTAAGTTGACAATTTATATGTACTTTTTGTTATGACATTTTGTGCAATGTTAAATTTTTTTAATGTGTCCCTAGACAATATATTAGTGTCTGCACCTGTGTCCAAGAGAAAGTTAACATTTGTATTGTTTATGGACAATTCTGTCTGCCAGGGTGATGTGTTAACATTATTAACAGCTATTGTGCCTAAGAACAGTGACTGGTCAGTATTGTTATGACTAATAGGTTTTACATCTATTTCGACGCACTTGTGCGAAATGATTATATTTACCACATCTTTTGCATTTTACACCTTTAGCAGGACATCTAAACCGGTGGATTTGGCCACATCCGCCGCACGTCTCTTCTTGCTTGGTGGACTGTGAACGACGAGATGAAGTACCTGTTTATATATCTTGATATATGTTGCATCGGTCTTGACTTGTGAAAAGTGGAGCTGGACTCGACTCGACCAACAAATGAAGATTCTTCCAGTGTTTTCGCCTGCTGCCTTGTGGTTTCCATCTGCTTTGCGAGTTGGACGGCATCGTCTAGTGTTTGTGGTTTATTGGTAAGAATGCGCTCTTTGATATACTGATAGTTGGAGTTCAGGTTGAGACTGAATATATCACAGAGTAAATCATCGTGTAGGGTCTGAAAGTTGCATTGCCTACTGATATTTCTCAGGTCTGTTATATATTCGTCTATGGACTCTTGCAGTCCTTGACGCCGGTTGAACAATGTGTGGCGCTCCATAGTTACGTTTACTTGGGGAATGAAATGATTCCTAAATCTTTCTGTAAGCTCGTTATACGTAACTTTGTCGATGTCCATATCGAAAGAGTAGAAGATGGTAAGTGCATCAGTGCCTATGAAATGAAGCAAAATGTCTACCTTGCGGTCATCTTTTGCTTGATCCAAGTTGTTGGCGCGCATGTAAATTTTTAACTGCGTCATCTAGTTCTTCCATGTTACTGGCATGTTGTTGGACTTGAGGTCTAAGGGTCTCAGTCCTTGGCCTACAGACAATCCCATTGAACACGTGTCGCCGTTAGCACCATCTTGACCTTCGGTTGTGCGCGGAGCTTCAGGTTTAGGAGGCATCTTGACGCTCTGATGCCACCACTTCAGACACCATGTAAGGTTCTTGGAAAATCATACGACTTGTTAATGTTATGTACGTAGTCGGTCCCAAAGTTCTGTCACTGGCATATTATTTTTAAATTTAGAAGATGATTTTAAGAAAATTTTATTGCATTCCATTTTTGAATGTTTGACAATTATTTTAAAACAAAAAACAGTCATTCGTTGCAATTTCTCACGATGGAGTGGACATAGAAAGAAAACCGAATAGCTGTTTTAGCATTGCACCGCTGTGGGCACTCGCCAAGTACCATTTTCAAGTTGCTCAAAAATTTAAAAATAACGCTTAGGTTTGTGTACCGTACTATTGATAGGTACAATGAAGTCTACAGTGTTGAGGACAAGAAAAGAATTGGCCGGCCTCGCTCCGTACGAACACCAGCAGTGATCAAAGCGATCAAGGCGCGCATTGCAAGAAATCCTGTCCGAAAACAGAAATTGATGGCTTTGCAGATGGGTGTCAGTAGAAAAACCGTCAAAAAGGTTTTAAACGAAGATCTTAGTCTACGAGCATACAAAAAAAAGCGTGGGCACTTAATGCCCGTCTAAAAACAATAAGGCTTAAAAGATCCCGGAAGTTGTTAAAGCGGTACGCGAAAAATCGACACCGTGATATCCTCTTTACAGACGAAAAGATTTTCGATATTGAAGAGAAGTACAATAAACAGAATGATAGAGTGTACGCTAGGAGCTCTGAAGAAGCAGGAAAAAGAGTTCCGCGGGTGCAACATGGGCATCATCCATCATCAGTGATGGTCTGGTTGGGTGTATCTTACTACGGGCCAACTGAGGTTCATTTTTGCGAAAAAGGTGTCAAAATCAGTGCGAAAGTATTTTTGGAAAGTAGTTTTGGATAAGGTTGTCAAAGATCTGCCCAACACGCTTTTTTCGGGACATAATTTTGTGTTCCAGCAGGATTCTGCGCCAGCACACAAAGCCAAGACCACTCAAGCCTGGTTTGACCGTCAAAAAATCGACTTTATAAGACACGAAGATTGGCCTTCCTCTAGTCCGGACCTTAATCCTTTGGACTATAAAATTTTGGCAGGTCTTAGAGGGGAAGGTCTGTGCTAAACCACATAAAAATTTGGAGAGCCTAAAGTCATCATTAAGAAAAGCAGTTACTGAGATAGATATGAAAATGGTGCGTGCTGCGATAGACGACTGGCCGCACCGATTAAGGGCCTGTATTAAAAACAAAGGAGGTCATTTTGAATAATTTTGAGTAATTTTAATTCTTTATTAAATGTACTTTAAATCGGTATATAATTGATTAAAAATTGATTGCTACTTTTGTTTTTATCATTATTTTCATTTGTGACAGAACTTTGGGACCGACTACGTATGTATATAGGGCGATAAGGCAAACACGAAGTTACTTCAATGGCGTTTTAATAACGACTGAATATATGGTCAAGCGCGAGCGGCATACCCGCATTCTTTAACATCTCATTATTCATAACTTATATCTACCTACGTAGTATGAGAATACACTACACTACTTTCCCCCTTACTGATAAGGTTGATCTTACACACTGGTACCTATACATGTTTTACATAAAACAGTTGTTTAATTTTTCATGTTACGTAACAGTAAGAAGGGACGCAATGTTTACAACCTTAACTAATAACAGTGATAACTGATAACTAACCTTACTAAACTAATAACACAAGTAACATGGGTAACAGCTGAAACAAATATTAATTTAAAATTACGTCATGATATGACAACTACTTTTTGAATGCTAACGATACATGAATCTTACCTCCTTCTCTTACATATGGTACGTACTTATGCCTAGTACTTAATATGAGAAACATCTAAACACGTAAATGAGAATAGTGCATTTGTTTTCTATACAACTGTAAAGTGGTATTTAATAATAATTGGAGTCATTAACCTTATTAGGTATACTATACTAGACTGGTTTTTTTTTTACAGGGAAATTTATATTACAACTAGCTTCCGTGCAAAATTTCATCTAAATCGGTTGAGCCGTTTAAGCGTGATTGAGTAACAAACATCTAAACATCCAAACTATCGCATTTATAATATTAGTAGGATATTTAAACTATACTAATATGCTTGTATCTTTAAGAATTTTACGGATATGTCTCCTCAAACCCGTAACGGATAACCGGCAAGCGCGCGCGACCCAGTCGGGTGGTGGGCGCGGGCGGCACATCCCGCGGGACCCTGCTGCTGACGCCCGCCAGGGGAGTCACCTCCACGGCTGCGCCATAACGTGGCAAGTCTCTGCGGTGTGGCTCGCCCTGATAGCCGGCCTCGTTGACCGACATTGCATCCGCACCGCTCGCCGGCGCCGATTCGATAACATGTCGAGCGCGCAATTGATTAGTGTGTCGAGAAATTGTACCTTCCTCCGTCTGAACCTTGTAGTTATTGTTACTGATTTTCAGTGCAACCGTACCCTTAATCCACTTCCTGCCTTTACGAAAGTCTCTAGCCCATACTAGGTCTCCTACTTCGATGAACCTACACTTCTGGGGTCCGCGAGCTATCTTTATTTGTTTGTTTTTCTCCACAGTGTCAAACAAACCTGTTCTTAATAAATCAAGCCGTTTTTAACTGACGTCCTAACAACAACACGGCTGGTGACTCATCAGTGGTGCTGTGCTTGGCGTTTCTATATAATCTAAAAGGAAACGCTATAAAACTACGCTGGGGTCAACATTTTCTTTAGTTGACTTTTTTAGACATTTTTTAATAGTTCGTACTGCTATTTCCGCCTCGCCATTGGATGCGGGGTGATAAGGGGCTGACGTCACGTGTGTTATACCGTTTGTCTACATAAAATGTGCGAATTGGTCACTGGAAAAAGGGGGCCCATTGTCGGAGACCAATTTGGATGGAATGCCGAACCGGGCGAATAACTCTCTTAACCTGTCTGTAGTCGACCCGGCCGTCGTGGTTGACATTGGAAAAACTTCAATCCACTTCGAAAAACTGTCAACTACAACTAAATAGGTTTTTGTGTTGTAGGTCAAAAAATCTACGTGTATTCTGTCAAATGCTTTTTTAGACGTCGTCCAAGGCACAATCGGCACGCGCTGAGGCGCGTCTGCTGTCTCTGCACAGACACGGCATGAATTGCACAGTTGTTCAATGTCCAAATCTATGCTGGGCCACCAAACATAGCTCCGCGCAATGCCCTTGCATTTGACTATGCCCAGGTGTCCGCCGTGCACCTCAGCCAGCACTGCGGCCTGCAGCGCTGCCGGCACCACGGCGCGGGTGCCCCAGAGAAGGCAACCACCTTCTATGTAGAGTTCGTCTCGCCTTCTATAATATGGTGTGAGCTCAGCTGGCACCCCTTTCATCGGCCATCCAGTTTTGACGTACTGCGCCACTAGATTTAATGTCTTATCGCAAGCAGTTTCCCTCTTGAGGTCGAGCGCACGAATCGGGAAGTTATTCTCTATGAATTGTACGAAGCTACAATCGTCACTCGCATCACTCTGGTCATCTAAGGGCAGAGGTACCTAAACGAGACACTCTGTCTGCAATGTTGTCCGCGGATTTCACGTACTCTATATCGTACTGGTAGCCCGACAACAATAGCGCCCATCTAATGAGCCGCCCCGCAGTTGTAGACGGAATGTCTGTTTTTGACCCAAAAATGGTTACGAGTGGCCGATGGTCCGTACGCAGGGTGAACTGCCGCCCGTATAAGTAGGTATGAAATTTTTTGATACCAAAAATGATAGCTAACGCTTCACGGTGAATTTGGCTGTAATTACGCTCGGCCGCGCTCAGCGCGCGCGACGCGTACGCCACGGGCCGCTCCCCCAGGATGACGGCGCCTACCCCCGTCTGGCTCCCGTCGCAGCAAAGTATCAACGGAAGTCTTTCACTATAATGTGTTAAAACGGGGCTATCAGTCAACGCAAGTTTAATTTTATCAAACGCTTCTTCTTGAGGTTGGCCCTACTCCCACTTTTGTCCTTTCTTTAACAACTGATACATGGGTGTTAAAATGTCCGTAAACCAGAGTCCTCGCTAAGCTCGATCTGCATGTACGCTTCTTTAAGATCTAGCTTCGAAAATAGTCTACCTCCACTCAAATTGCTAAATAGCTGCTCAGCGCGCGGGAGAGGATATTTATCTACTTCTAAGGCGGGATTGAGAGTGGACTTGTAGTCCCCACAAATTCTGAGACTACCGTTGTTCTTGACAACGACGACTAAACAGGAGGCCCGGTCGGAGGAGGCAATCGGCGTGATAATACCTGCGCGCTCCATGCGCTCGAGATCGGCGTCGACGGGCGCGCGCAGTGCCAGCGGGAGCGGACGCGCGCTCTATTTCTAACACCGAACTAGAAACGATAACATTCATTTTTAATGCTTTTAACCACTCCCGGCCAAGTAACGGAACACCGCCGTTCACAATAACGTGTAGGTTAAGTTCGCGTCGCACTTTTGAATACTGTACGGTCACCCTTATGAAATCCCATCGTATCCGCATAGCTTCACGTTATCTTGTTCTAACCTGTGATGGCGAAACAACGCTTTTCAACACAATTGCTCGTAACGTACCTCTTATTGTGTCGCTTTTAGGCTCATAATCCTGGATATTAAACACGCGTGTTTAATAACATTACGATACTTGTGTGTTGTGGTTATATCCCGATTAAGTGACGTTGGCACCTTGCAGCAAGATGTATGCATGCACACGGTGCATTCTTAAACTAACCGGGTTGTACAGAATGTACAGCTTTTTTTTTAATTCTCGGCAAATGGATTCTTACCCGACTAAACAAATTAAATCCTTTTTGTTAATTAATTGACTATTTCTTTTTGGATATGATATAGAAACGGTTAATTTAGTAAAACTATTAAATTTTAAATTAATAAAGATAACATTTTAAAATGAAATTATTTATTTTATTTTGTATTGGCTGTTTAGAGATTTCATCTAATGCGCGCGCACTGCGCAAACTTCACAAAAAAAAGTTGATGCGCGCCATTATAGGTTATTTCACAGATATTTGTAAACATTGTTAATGCGTGTTGGGTTAATAACAAAAATGTTGATTCGTGGGGACTAGAAAAGTGATAAAAATGAATGGACGCCACTAGAAATTCTTGATGATGTATACAACATGTGAGTAAAAACCTGTTGACATCAATAAGTAAAGAAAATAACTTGACAGGCCTATCAAATTTTCATCTTATGAAAAGGATTTTTTCCTCGCAAAATGTGTTGAAAAACGTCTTATAAAACGCGTGAGCTTTGATAATTACCAGTGTTGGGCGTAATTAATTACTTTTTGTAATTTAATTACAAATTACACAATTATTAATTCAATTACGTTAATTAAATTGAATGTAATTAAAATTTCATGTAATTGTAATTACATTTATTTGTAAATTAAATTACTAAATTACTTTAAGTCAACTTTTTTATAAACAATGAGAAGCATACGTGTTTACTTGGTCTGATTGCAATGATGTAATAATCACAACAATAAATGTGTGTACCTATATTTATATTTATCCGTGTAAACCGTATTCTTAGCACCGCCGGGCTTAAGAACACGTGTATACGTTTCGGCGTTTAACACGGATACCGGGAGCTCTAATTTGTATTGGTGCCACAAAACTAATACTGTTGTTAGGTTAGACCGGACAGATATAAAAATGTAAAATTAGTTGCATACAACACGTATCATTTTTTTTTTCATTTCAAGCTAAACCTTGCAAAGCTCTTCGAAAACAAAGTTATTACACTCATACACTCTTTACAACTTTGGGGCTCCGCTTACATATCAGCTAACATATTTCGGAAATGAATATAATAAGCTAAGCGTCATGCCTCATGAAGGAAACAGATACCTAAAATTAACTGGGAAATCTAGGAATGCTGACTGTCCAAAGAAATTGTGAATGTTACAAAATAGACTAAAACACCACACTTACACACACACACCACCTTGCCTATGACCGTCACATCTAAGTCCTAATTTTAATAAAATAAAACTTCTTTTTGCCTTTTACATAAAAAACACTTCACTCAAGCATGCCATGCCCCATACCTATCCGGCTTTCGTTTCACCGATCGTTTATTTTATTCAAAAAATAAGTGATCAAAAATATTCTATAAAACAAAAGTAATTTGTAATTTAATAAGTAATTAATTGCAAAATGTAATTAATAATTCAATTAATAATTACATTTTGTAATTGTAATTGAAACTTATAATTACAATTTCATTTTCCCTGTAATTGTAATTTGTAATTGCAATTACTTTTTGTAATTATAATTATTAGTTAGTAATTCAATTACGTTTTGCCCAACACTGATAATTACAATCCTCGGCTCTCTTATCACGCTCACCTGCGGTTCGCGTGATAATTCCGCCTCTGATGTAATTATCAACATACCTCACTTGTATCACAATGTACTATTATACAGCTCTTCATTAATGCAGGCGTACGGCGAACCGGTGTCTACATGCATGCGGAGTTCTTTTCCATCAACGATGACCTCCGCCACAACCGGCTCCCGTCCCGTCAATTCCACATGGTACAGACCCGCGGCGCCGCCTGTCTCGTCTGGCTCCCTGTCCTCGTACCAACTTTCATCTGAGTCGTTATACTCGTTATCGTGTTCACCAGAATTGATGTCCGAGTGAGAAGTGTAGTTCACGAGTGTTGGGGCATACTCTCTTTAAATGGCCCCTGTTGAGACATATTTTACAAACATATTCTTTGAACTTGGACGTGGTTTGGTCGTGACCATGGTCTCCACAGCAGGTGCACGGTTGACGCGCCTGACGTGGCCCCAGGCCCCTGAAGGGCCGGGCGGGGCCGCTCGGCCCGCGCGCGCGCCCCCGCCCAGCCGCCTGCGCCGTCGCATCGCCTCGCCGAGTGAAGCGCGCGCCGCCGGCGCCGCGTCCGTACCCCGGGGCCGGGGCGTAGTGTACCGCGTGAAGGTCGTGCTCCATTGCTTTTGATGATACCTGTCCCATAACAGCAGCGTTTTTAGCAGCAGCTTCCAGTGAGATCGCCACTCTATAAGCCCGTTTAAAGTCCAAGTTGTTTTCCTCACAAAATAATCGTTGGCGGGTGGTTTCGCTGGTCAGGCCACATATGAACTGGTCCCTCAGATTATCATCTAGGGCGGATTTGAAATCGCACGTTGTTGCTAGGCGTTTTAATGTGGCCGCAAACTGCGGGACCGATGCACCTGCGGCTTGCTTCGTTAAACGAAATATGTACCGTTCGGCTAGATAAGACGGTTTCGGTTGAACATGTGATGCCTCCAAGTCGATCAAGTCATCATATTTAATATCTTTTGGCTTTTTCGGGCTGCTTAGATCCACCATCAACTCGTACGTAGCCGTGCCCACGCTGGCTATCAATATGGGTACCTTTTTCTCGTCCTCAATGTCATTAGCCTGGAAGTATTGTTCCACAATTTCACAGTAAATTGACCACTTGCCTTCGTTAAAATCAAATTCTTTTAGTTTCCCGACAGACATTTTAGTACACTTTCACTACCTATACACACAAAGTCCGGTATGTAGGTTCGAGACTGCGCCAATTGTTATGTATGTATATAGGGCGATAAGGCAAACACGAAGTTACTTCAACGGCGGTTTAATAACGACTGAATATATGGTCAAGCGCGAGCGGCATACCCGCATTCTTTAACATCTTATTATTCATAACATATCTACCTACGTAGTATGAGAATACACTACAGTTAAGATGCGTGAATTTATGTAATTACTATAAAGATATCTCACAATAATCAAGTAGGGCACATTGATGCACGTCCGACATTATTAGGGCAGTGTTGCCATGTGACATACGTGACTAGGATTTTTAGAACTCTTTTGTTGTTGCACGATGTTTTTATGCCTTTTGTGATCCATGTTTTTTTAGTCCTGGACCTGGTTTTAGTTAATTTCATTGGTATACATCGATTCAGGATTTCTTTCAGTGTACTCTCAAAGATTTCGTAATTTTTGTTAAGGTCATTATTTGGATTAAATTTTTGGTTCCAATTGATTTTTTGTACTTCTAGTTTAAATTTGCATACGTTTTCTGTGGTGAATGATCGTTTGTGTATTTTCCAGGATATGTGATGTTTTTTGTGTATTTCATCTGCAGTTTGAAACTGTATTACGGTGGCCTTATGGTCAGAAAACCCGAAATCGTGAACGTGTGTGTTTAAAGAGTTGTGTCTAAAATTAGTAAAAATCAAGTCCAAACAAGTTGATTATGAGTTTGTTACGCGTGTTGGTTCTCTGATGTGTTGTTTGAAATTGTATTCCAACATACAGTTCAATAAAGTTAAGAGCTTTTACTATTTTCCGAGATGTTGGTGTTAAGGTCTCCGCCCAAAACAATTGACTTCTTGTTATATTTTTTACTTAAACATTCTAAGACTAGTTTTAATTGTGTATAGAAAACATCAGCATTTTTACTATTCCAGTAAATAACAATGATAGCGACTAAAAGCAAATAAGTTTCTGTCAAAAATTTCATTTTTGGTACAAGCTTTTATTGCCGACTGTACTTTTCGTATACCATCATCAACTGCTCATTGAGACGATTCTAACGAGCCCAAACTCGGGGTTATGTGGTTTTATTACGGAGTTCCTATGGCCACCTTCTGTCTCCATCATCAGATCAGCTCGATGGTACCATAATATTGAATTGTCATCCAAACTATACTTATACCCAAAATTTCAGCTCAATCGGTCACCGGGAAGTGGGTCAAATTTAACTTGCAAGATTTGACGGATAACTTACATACTTACATACTTTTATACTTACATACGAACAAGTCAAGTTAATATAAAACTTGTAAAAACAGAGGACTACTACTTATTCCATTTCTTAAGGGTATGTAATTTTATTAAATTAAGAGAAAATTATTCTCCTTTTGTTGCAAACGGTACAACCACTACAAATGCAATTCCATGTTCTTGATAATTCATCTATATACGTCTTTAATACTGTAAAAGTAAGGATGTGTGACGATATTTACGATATTATATTTAGCTGCTACAAACTATACGATGCTGACTGGACTCGGCAACCATTTAAAGTTTTCTCCTAACACAGTAATTTAAGACGCTGTTCACGGCCCAAATATTAACAGGAATAATACTGATTCGTGCCAATTTTAAATGAAGTCGCGGGCGCCGCTGGACCGCCACATTGGCACTCTTTGGGGGAGGCGTATGTCCAGCAGTGGACGTGTTTCGGCTGATAGGATGATGTCGTGCAGGTACGACGACGTGGTGTGGCACAAGCTGGGCCCGTGCTCGTGGTGGCCGGCGCGCGTGCTGGCGCCGGGCGACGCCCCGGCCTGCCTGCTGGCGCGCCAGCACAGCCCCCGCGACTACCCGCTGCGCTACTACGGCAAGTACACCCAGCAGGGGCCGCCAGCACACCGCACGTTAACACATTCACTGCCGGGTTCCTGGCCTAGCGGGCGCCTACGCCGTTGCTTAGCGTCAAAACCAGCCTGCCATTGCCATGGTTCGCGTTCACTCCGTGATCTGGTCGCGCCGGTACAAATACATTACTACCGGCCCCAGCGGGTATGTTAGCGCTGGCGGGGACGGCACGCACGCGGTCTATCGCAGTGGGTAGCATGCGATAGAAAGGGATTGCCACGTTTAGGCTCGCTCGACATACTTCAACAGGGGATTCGTTAACTGAGAACCTTCTGTATGTAACTACATACTAACTAGTACTATTATTTATTCTGTGACCATTGCATTGGCTACTTGTGGCCCAATTTGCGGCAGCTCCTAAGGTTGGCATCCCCCATGATAACCTCGTGGCGCCCAGCACGCAAAAACGAACAGTGACATTTGATGTTTCTCTTAAATGGAATTAATTTGAATTTTCATCAACTGACACGGCCTTTATAAAAGGCGCGTGGACGCCACGAGGTCCACGAGGTTGAGGTGGATAACCACTCGTTTGATAGCCCGCGTCTTAAGTCGCCCTTCCATAAATAAATAATTTACTTTAAAAACAAAGTTTTAACTGACTTCAAATTAGTACTCCACCATCCCTCAATTCCTCATGGATCCCATCATCCAATTGAATTTTTGAAAAAATGGGACCCACCTCGAACTACCTACTTACAAACAAAAAAAATTACGAATCGACTCATCAATGACGGAGTTCTGAGGTAACAAACATTAAAAATAATAAAAATAATTATATTAAAAAAAACAACCGAATTGAGAACCTCCTTTTTTGAAGTCGGTTAATAAAAACTACTAACCCGCGAGTTGTACAGCTCACGGAGCCACTAGTTAATATATGTATCCAATAAAAAACATTCCATGTAAAAAAGAGGCCAAGCCTCGAAACTCTAACACCGCAAAAAAGTTGTTAGATATTTCGTAGAGCCAAGTCTCAAGCATTCTTATTAATCTTTATTTGCTTGCTAAATAAAATTCTGCAACGTGACAATCACAAAGCTTTACTAAATTTATGGATTTTTGCATACCTAAAAAAGAATTTTATTTAGCAAGCAAATAAAGATGCCTGAGTATTGGCTGTATGAAATATCTCATAACTTTTTACGGTGGAAGAGTTTCGAGACTTGGCCTCTTTTATACATGGAATGTTTTTATGGGATCTCACTTCTTTTTGTAGGTTATCGTGTTATAAATACATACAAATTGCTGAATGCAGTCGCATTTTTGCTTTTTCATTTTTTGTCCCATTCACTGCAAATGTAACTTTGTAATCTTATATATTTATATGTTATTTATGCAGTTGGTGTATCTAGAAAACTGGACCGAAATTGCATTTTTTTTAGTTTCTCTTGATTTATACACTAAACACTACTTGTATTCTAAATTTGAAGCTTCTATGTCTGCTAGAAGTGCCTTAGAGTTTTGATGATCGCTCAGTCAGTGAGTGAATTACAAAATTAAGAAACTTTTACTAGTTATAATTCTTAAACTACTGGTTCAAATTGAATGAAATTTTAAATATACTGTTTTTATACAATGACTGCTTGGTTAATATACTGTATACTGAAAATTCAGGCTTCTAGTTTTATCCACAACTTAGTTATTGGGGGGTCGAAAATGGCCTGAACTGCTTCGAGAAAAGGATGGTACGGCCGTGCCGCTGTTTTGCTTGCCTTGGCCAGATAATGTTTGAGCAATGTGTACAGGAACGTTGGACCACGCGTGGGCCCGCAGCAGCCAAATGTGCCTGTTCCTGCCGTCGCACGGCGCGCGCGACCGGCAGCCGGCGCACGCGCACGCGCACGCGCGACCGGCCGCCATCATGGACGCCGCCGACGACTACATCCGGGTCTACCTCACTTACTCCTACTGAGGAGATACTCGCCTAGCAAGGGGGTACTCTACATCAGTCTAACTCAACTAGCGAAGCGAGACGCCAGAAATCGCGTGTACGGGATTTTATATTGAAATTACTAATAATTTCGATTAAGGGATGTTTTTAATTAAATTTACATATTTATAAACTAATCAGATTATCACTGAAACGTGTCGGTTTTTATCTCTCATCTCTCACTTATAATAAATCTCTAAATTAAAAAAGAATCAGCCAGTATCAAAAAGCATTGGTGTGTCCCGAATGATCTCGGCTTCCCATGAACGGAAAAACATGTAAAAAAAATTATAAGTACATTATTACTCTAGCTTCCGTTTAGGATAGCTTTTATCCAACTGCGACGATTAATTAATTTTTGGAAACATTTGACCTCATTAAATTATTCATTTCTTCTGCTTCAAGTTGTAGCCGCCATATCTGTGAACTGTCAGTGACGTCAAAATGGCGGACTTGCCTTAACTATCCTACAGTAATCATTTCGATCCGGTGTTGTGATAGACCTTCACAAAACGCTTATTAAATCCTAAAGCATAAAAAAATAATCGATTCTGATATGGAAACTTATATGCGCTAAATTCGTATTGAGGCGTAATGTCAATAAATGTATCAACAAATTTCAACAACATAACGTCAAACGTCAAAAGTCTGACTCTTCCTCTTTTTAGGGTTCCGTAGTAGACTAGGAACCCTTATAGTTTCGCTTTGTCTGTCCGTCCGTCCGCGGATAATCTCGGTAACCGTTAGCATTAGAAAGCTGAAATTTGGTACTAATATGTATATCAATCACGCCGACAAAGTGGTAAAATAAAAGGTGAAAATTCATTTTTTATTAGGGTACCTCCCCTATACGTAACGTGGGGTGTTTTTTTTTTCATTTCAGCCCTAACGTGTGATGTATTGTTGGATAGGTATTTAAAAATGAATAGGGGTTCGCTAAAATCATTTTTTGATAATGTTAATAGTTTCGGAGATAATCGCTCCAGAAGTAAAAAAAAATGTGTTGCCCCCCCCCCCCCATCTAACTTTTGAACCATAAGTTTTAAAAATATGAAAAAATCTCTAAAGTAGAACTTTATAAAAACTTTCTAGGAAAAATATTTTGAACTTGATAGGTTAAAGATTTTTGAAAAAAAAATACAAAATAATTTCTGAACTAATTTTGTAATTGAACCGTATAAGCAGGTATTTATTGTACCTGTAATTTCTACAAAATCACAATGAAATGACGTGCTTTCAAATAAAGTAAAAAAACGGTGAAAATCGGTTCACGCAATAAAGAATTATCCCATAAAAATCATCTTCCATACTTTAAGCTCGCGCGCAATAGTTTACTTAATTTGCCAATAGATGTCGCTGTATGTCAGGTTTTATGGTTTTGTCTTTAATATGTCAACTCAATGTAACAAATAGCCCTTTATTACGCTTAAGTGGGGACACTTACTGTGACGGACGAAAATCTACGGAACCCTACACTGAGCGTGGCCCGACACGCTCTTGGCCGGTTTTTTTTTAATGGCATGGCATAGCGCTGTTTTCGCGTTCAGCCATAAAGTCTATTTCAGTTTCTGCAAGATTACACGCTGAGTATTTGTTATGATACTGCACGGCTATCACAAGACGGCGCGCGAGCTCTCTCGATTTTTCTCGCACTATACGTCTTTTTCTAAGTTGTCTAATAAGAGAGAGACGGATAGTTCGGGAAAAATCGAGAGAGCTCGCACGCCGTCTCGTGTTAGCCGTGCTGGTTTGTCAGTATTTATATTTATCAGCAATAAACAGTATGTATTAATTAAATCAGTACGGAACGGGCCTATTCTAACCTTAATTATCAAGCGCCTTCGCCTTCTATCATTCTTAGTTCAGAAATTATTTTGTAACGTTTTTCAAAACTATTCAACCTATCAAGTTCAAAATAATTTTCCTAGATAGTTTTTATAAAGTTCTACTTCAAGGGTTTTTTTCATATTTTTAAAACTTATGCTTCAAAAGTTAGAGGGGAGGGGACACATTTTTTTTACTTCTGGAGCGATTATCTCCGAAAATATTAACATGATTTTAGCAAACCCCTATTCATTTTTAAATACCTATCCAACAATATATCACACGTTAGGGTTGAAATGAAAAAAAAACTTCCCACGTTACGTATAGGGGAGATACCCTAATTTATTTATTTTTTACTTTTTATTTTACCACATTGTCGGCGTGATCGATATAAATATTAGTACCAAATTTCAGCTTTCTAGTGTTAACGGTTACTGAGATTATCCGCGGACGGACGGACAGACAAAGCGAAACTATAAGGGTTCCTAGTCGACTACGGAACCCTAAAAAGATCGGGTTGCACTCCGGGAGTGCCGGCAAAATTGAAAACTCAATGACATTGTAACAGTTTTTCGATCAGGTCTCTTCTCTCACGTCTTACGATCACGTGACCTGTGGCGAGTTTAACAATTTTTCCCCATCACAAAAAGTGCACAGCGCCGCTAAAGAAGATTTCACTTCAAAAACCGTTTAAATAACAATCAATCATTTAAACTCACTATCTCACTGTTATCTTGTGGCTAAATGCGATATGAAAGCTGATTAAATGAATAATTTATCCGAAATTCATGTTGTGTAAAGTTAAGAATTGTAGAATAGAATATTGGTTAGTTTTGTATGAGTATCTTTATATTGTATATTTTTTATTTCATCCATGAGAGGAGGCCTGTGGCCAGCAGGACATGGAGGCTGATGTGATGATAATGTTTTTTTTTTTTTTTATGACATTGGCATTTTTGAAAACAATTTTCTCTTTTAATCGATGTTCAATGAATCGTTTTAATTGTTGACATGTCATTGATGTTTGTTTTACCCTTTGAGTGAAATAAAATTACGTTTTGATTTTTTATTATGGTTTCACTGAGAACTGCACTAAGAAAACCCGGGGATGTGTGAATGAAACAAAATATTTATATACAGCAATTTTTTATTAAATTTTTACATAAAAAATTATACTTTACCGAACGTTTCGGGCGAGCCGTCAGAAGGCTCGGGCGAGCCGTCAAAAGACTCGGCCGCAAGCGCTCGGTCGGTGTGGACGGGCGTTCGGGCAAACGTGCGCGGCTCGGGCGAATTTACCTACCGATAGTTGAGCTCACGATCGCGATGAAGCCGCACGTGCGCACAGCTGTCGCTGCGACAACATTAATTTTGCTTCTGCTAGTTCGAAATCGGAGGAAATGTATTTAAAAAAAGGCGCAAAATGCACAGATTCTCGTGAAATTTTGTGAGTGAGTTCGATATTTATGATTGACTTGTGTCTCCCTCTCGGTTTCTCAGAGGAAGACACAACAACGATCAAAAGGTGATAAATCAAAAATACATACCTATTGAAATTCCTACTAGGTAGGTACTACTCAATCTACCAATCCTTCCAGCTGACAAACAAACCCACGCGTGTCGAACTCAGTTACGCAATTCCCAAATCCGCCACAACTCGTCTCACTACCAAGTTACCAACCACCAGTAGGTATAACTTGATCCCTAATTTCCCAATATCAATATGTATGTATGTAATGTCATCCAGGAGTCAGCTAGTTTTGATCTTTACCAACGCAGCGACTTCGAATGAACTTTAATAAGTTACCTTGATAAAAAAAAGACTGGGTTGCACTCCGGGAGTACCGGCAGAAGTGAAAACTTGAATAATTTTAATTTTGCAAAATAGAATCCCGTCCTCCCCCTCTCACTCCCTGCGTGCCAATATATCTAATAACAACCTTATTAGTAGTACGCTATAGTTCAACTTAACTCAGCAAAATTGATGAAGGAGACGAAGAAATAAAATACCAATTTGTTTTTGCCATTGCCAAATATTTTTCAAGGCTTTATCTCGTTAGGAATAACGTCCAAATTCGAACTATTCGAATTTGCTCAATAACAAAACGGTAAAGGACGCGTGGACAATATTTACTTTATTTGAAGAATATGCAATTGCAAAAAGTGTTTAACGGCTTTTTACTCTTACGAATAGCGTTCAGTTTTGAATGAAGTCGAATCGGCTAACAGCAAAATATAAGTTTGATAAAACAAAATGGGATTTGCATTTACGGAAAATGTGTTACGACCTTATACTGTTAACAATAAAGTACACATTAGAATAATAATACGTAGGGCAAAAATCGCCCTCGCCTTCTGTCGTTCGGCCGAACAAAACCACCGTCTACATAGGCTGAGCCGCTCGCGGCTCGGGCAAACCGTTCGGGCAAGCATTCGGAGGCTCGCCCGAATCACGTCCACACCGGGCGAGCACGTTTGGGCGAACGGTGTTCGGGCGAGCCGCTCGTCCGGTGTAGACACGGCTTATCATGAGACTGCCCCGACATGCTCTCGATTTTTGTGTGTGCTCTCGCCCTATTTCATCGGTTAGTAACAATCTTGCAGTCCGCTTCGCAGGGCCGTTTGAATGCGGCAATTTTCGCTTTCTTACTGTTAACTGGTCCTGGGGGGCTAGTACGCTAAGTTTTATGTCGGACATAAAGCATTCGTCCCATTCTGGCAAATATGCGAGTGCAAGAGGGACGAATGCTTTACGTCGGACATAAAACCTAGTGTGCTAAAATAATAATTAATAATTATAATTGTATTTGTAATTAATAATTGTAGTTGCAGCGGCGCTACCTACCACGAAGATCGAAACTCGAAGTTCGTATACATGCATCCTTTTCACTCGAGTATTGTGAGTGCGATAGAGATGGAAATACCAGAACTTCGACTTTCGGAGTTCGTGGTTATAGCTTTGACTTCGACATGTTGTACTGACAAATTGGGGTAAAATCACATAATGTGGATACCCCATGATGAGCCGATTCGTCAATTTTTTTGTTTGTAAGTAGGTAGTTCCAGGTGGGTCCCATTTTTTTCAAACATTCAGTTGGATGATGGGATCCATGAGGAATTGAGGGAACTCCTCAATTATATTAGGCACGCGTGTAGTGATTTTGGTATTTTCTAATAAAACTCGTGTATTTACACCCGGAAATCATAAATTTGGTGGAGTGGAATTGTTGATGAAGACCACAGATGACTTAATGGAATTCCTCAATTATGTACTTAATGCTACATTTACACGCTTGCGGTGGCTTGGCAAGCGTCCGCAAGCTCCAAGCCTTCACAAACGCTTGGATGGCATTTACACGCTTGCGAGTGCGTTAGTGTGGTCCGAATAGGCAAGCATGGCAGACGTGGAAGTTGTGGCGGTGGCGGCTATTGCGTTCGGCTTGTCATATTTTTATTTAAAATTTAAACAAAAACAAATAAAGCGAAAAGTTCGGCAGAGAAGATGGTGGATGTTAAAAATCCACAGAAATCGCAACAGATGACTATCTAATTCAAATGTTTTCAACACAGAGAATAAATTAAAAAGTATTATTTCATTTTGTATTTGAACCGACACGGATTAAGTATTGTGGTCGCGTTTATCACGCGGCGAAGACAAAATTAAAGTATCTTTCTTTCTGACTCCGACATCAATTTTGGATTTTACATAGATTTCCGCCTCGATATCGAGGAGGCGGTGGTATTTGACGGGGTTTGGAAGAAAATAGATACTTTATCCTGTCTTTACCACGTGATTACGAGACGTTGTAATATCAATCAGGCCAAGTTTTTTGAGCTTTTGTATGAACCATCTGGAGAATTCGAAAACTTCTGCCGTATGAGCTATGGTGTTTTTGATTTTTTGCTGAGCAAAATTTCACCCAGAGTTGCCAAGCAAGATACAGACTTCAGAGAAGCCATACCATCTAAAATATCGTCTTGCAATAACACTACGATTTTTAGCATCTGGCGATTCATTCAGAACTTTACACTATTTATTTGAGGTATCTGCCCCGAGCATATCAAAAATCGTACGTGATGTTTGCCAAGCTCTGATAGAAGTTCTAAAGGATGAGGTTAAGGTAAGGTGGAACAAGTGGAATCAAAAGATTTGAAAGACAGGGCGTGCCAAAGAATAAGACATCGTAAATAAATAAAAGGCGACGGAGCGTCGCGAGCTCGCGAGTGACACTAAACACGCGCCAACGTGTAAATACGTCGCAAGCGCTTGCCCAAGTTTCCTTAGATCTGTGTTCAAAAACCGACTCTAGTCCGGATCGGGCCAAGCTCTCGCAAGCTCACGCAAGCCAAGCCAAACACCCCCATTTACACGCTTGCGCTTGTGGAGGCTTGCCAAGCCACCGCAAGCGTGTAAACGCATCATTACATCTGTACTCTACACCCAATTCTGACTTCGACATGTTGTACTGACAAATTGGGGTAAAATCACATAATGTGGATACCCCACCAGGGTGATAATGCACGGCCTAACAATGTACAGCCTGATAATCCATTTAGGACGCGGATTATTGGGCTGTACATTAACCGGCACCGACACGTTTAACCCGCGAATGTTAGGTATATTCAGAAAAACGTTCGATTTACTTTGTAGATACCATAATTAGTGAATACTTAATTTGGAATTCGACAAAAATTGCAAAAATGCCGTTCTACGCCGTTGCAAAAGGCCGAAGTACAGGTATTTACTATTCGTGGGCCGATTGTGAAGCTCAAGTTAAGGGTTTCAAAGGAGCAAAATTCAAAAAGTTTGATACTCAATCAAGCGCTAATGAATTCATCCATTCAAACTCTTATATTGGCGGTGGCTATGCAAGCAGTTCCACTTACAATCATTATCAAAGCAGTGCCAGTAAAAACCTGAAGAGGACTTATTCCACATCGTCCAAGAATAATCATGGAAATCATACGTCATCGTGGAATAACGACGATGTGGTTGATTGCGAATCATCCGGAGATGATGTAGAAGTTATATTGAATAAGCAGATGGACAAGCTGGATGCTGGATGGCTTCTAGAGAAGCGAGTAAATAATTTCTCCAAACGCATGGATGATCTAGAGAAGCGAGTAAATAATTTCTCCAAACGCATGGATAAAATAACAGAATCGCCTCCCAGCGGTCCTCAACCTCATGGTGGAGGCAAGAAAACAATTTTAATCGAGCCACCACAGCCAAAAAAGTATAAATATACTGATAAGACAGACTTTGAAGCAGATAATGAAGGTTTTGTACAAGTGTATATAGATGGGGCTTGCTCAGTCAATGGCAAGAAAGGTGCTCGAGCTGGGCTCGGAGTGTACTGGGGGGCCAACCACTGCCTCAACCGGAGCGAGCCGGTCTCTGGCAGAGCCACTAATAACTGTGGAGAGATACAAGCTGCTACCGTCGCCATCAAGACTGCACTCGAGATTGGAGTCACTAAACTAGCCATTAACACAGTTTCACAATTTCTCATCAAGAATCTTAGAATCAAAAGAGCTTTAGAATGGAGACCTGGTACTTTCATTTACTTTTTGCAAGCTTATCGTTTGTTTAGGTCAAATCTTGCCTGGCAAATTTCACCAACTTCCTGATGTCCGACCGATGACATTTGCAAGATGACAATGTAGTATTATGCAGACATATAACTGCCAAGTTACAGATCAAGATCTTGTATTTTGAGGCTATGAATTGTTTTTTGTGGAATAAATTAGCTATAATAAAGTCAGGTCTCATAAAGGTTCTCCTTTCACTAATTCAGGGCACTTTCATATTATGAATTTTGTATTCACAGGTTGCAACCAAAGAAGATGGAAATGGGCATCTGGAGAGGCTGTTAAGAATGAAATTGACTTCAAGGAACTAGACAGTGTTCGGGACAAAGTTAAAATTAAATGGAACTATGTGAAAGCACACAATGGCAAACATGGCAATGAGATGGCTGATCGATTGGCGAAAGCCGGGGCAGCCTTGCATAATAACTATTATAAGTAACCATTGAATGTCAATGGGATTATTCCGATTGTATGAAACTAATTGTTAAATGCAAAAGATGATAATGAACGTTGATTAAGTGTTACATGAGCATTAGAAAAACTTTGAGTCACAACATTATTGCACCCACACAGTTGGCTCAAATAACTCAAATACTATACTGTAATAAGTGGTGCTGCGCTCAATAATATAATACATATAATAGCGATTTGGTAAAAAAAGAAGACTGTGATCTGAATGGTGCAATCCTTGTGGTTAACTTCGCTTGAATTTTGGCAGTGTTTGTTGATTCCGGGCTGACAATTCTAGCATGGCACGACTATCACAGGACGGCCCGCGAGCTGTGTCGCGGCGACGGACTCCCGTCTCTTTCTAAGCATTCTAATTAGAAATACTTTTAATTTTTGCTTTATAAACTAATCAGATTATCACTGAAACATGTCGGTTTTTATCAGTAGTATGTTCCTAACGAATAGGTACACAAGTAAACACTTATAAAATGTCACACTTAAAAGGATAAAAAAAACCAGTTATCTTAAGATGTGCGAAGATTTAGACATTTAATTTCAATGATAAAAAACCGTTTAAATAACAATCAATCATTTAAACTCACTATCTCACTGTTATCTTGTGGCTATGCGATATGAAAGCTGATTAAATGAATAATTTATGCGAATTTCATGTTGTGTAAAATTAAGAATTGTAGAATAGAATATTGGTTAGTTTTGTATGAGTATCTTTATATTGTATATTTTTTATTTCATCCATGAGAGGAGGCCTGTGGCCAGCAGGACATGGAGGCTGATGTGATGATAATGTTTTTTTTTTATGACATTGGCATTTTTGAAAACAATTTTCTCTTTTAATCGATGTTCAATGAATCGTTTTAATTGTTGACATGTCATTGATGTTTGTTTTACCCTTTGAGTGAAATAAAATTACGTTTTGATTTTTTATTATGGTTTCACTGAGAACTGCACTAAGAAAACCCGGGGATGTGTGAATGAAACAAAATATGTATAGGTATACAGCATTATTTTATTAAATTTTTATATAAAAAATAATACTTTAAATAATTCAACACTTAACAAAAGCATGATAAGCCGTTCACTTTTGTACTTATAAAATATAAACCTTAATTGGTATTAACATTATTTTACATACGTCCATACAAATATCAGAAATATCTCCCAGTACACAAACACATTACAGCAGTATACAGATTTAACTGTGAACCCATTCGCCGCCACAGAAAAAATGCGAGGACACCTTCACCTCCACGCCACCACAGTACACAGATTACTAATATGTAGTTACTCCACAGTATAGAAGAATAATACAGTAGGTAATCTGAGGCCGTTTAGGAGCGTTCGTTACCTACTTTCACTTGATGCGCAGGGCTGTGTCAAGTTTGTGGCTTGGCATACCTATAATTTTTTGTCCCTGTTCTGACGTCTAAAAAACAACTCTGATGGCGACTTGCCTGTAGTTGAATGAGGGGTACTGTTGTACATTAGTAGGTACTCCATCAGACTCTCTTTCAAATCGCTTCTCTCAAGATGGCTGATATTGAGACGTTTCATGATATGTCTGTTTTGTCTTTCAACTTCTCCGTTCATCTGCGGCCAATATGGTACTGTATTTTGAACAGTAATGTTGCATTCTTGACAAAATGCACGAAATTCTTCGCTAACGAACTGTCTGCCGTTATCAACAGTAATTGAAATCGGGTAACCCAATCTACTGAAAATTTCTTTGAGTAACTTTATAATCTGGGAGCTGGTTACTACTTTGGTGATTTTTACTTCTTTATATCGACTATAGTAGTCCACTATCACGAGCAAGTAGTCACTGTTAGGCAATGGCCCCAGCAGATCCATCGCGACATCAACCCACGGAGCTATAGGGAGTTCCCGCCTCTTCATAGGTGTTGGAGGATTTGGCAATCCCACTAGAGTGCAACTTGCAAGACTTAACAAGATTTTCTGCATCTTTGTCAATTCTTGGCCACCACACCTTTGACCTTAGCCTGCCTTTCATCGCTACAATTCCTGGGTGGCCCTCATGTGCAGCATCAAGTACTCCTTTGCGTAATTTCTGGGGTATCACAATTCGGTTTCCTCTGAGCAAAATATTGCCATAGAAACATAGCTCATTCTCAAATATCTTATAGTTTTTTATCATCTCATGCCATTCATTTTCATAAACACCTTTTTTAACATGGTTAATTTCTTCATCAGTTTCTGAGGCTTCAATAATCGCAGTCATTGAAATTGCGCATGGCCTTGCCTCCTCTACGATTTGGTGTATGTGTTCATCTCCACCCTTAGAAGATGAATTTATCAATTGGCATAAACGAGATAGCGGATCAGCGATGTTCACCTTCCCTGGTTTGTAGATCACATGGTGAGTATATGATTGGAGCCTGAGTACCCACCGCTCAATACGAGCGCAAGGCTTAGATTTTGGTTCAAACAATATTTCCAGCGGTTTATGATCAGTAATGAGATCGAATTCCTTGCCGAAAAGGAAAATATTAAAATGCTCAACTGCCCAAACTAGAGCAAGAGCCTCTTTCTCCGTTTGGCTGTACTTCCTCTCGCAATCTGTTAGTGTCCTGTTTCCGTATGCGATAATTCGCGGACCCTTAGAGTCAGTCTGTACTAACACAGCGCCAAGGCCTACAGGGCTGGCATCTGCGATAACTTGCGTTTTGTCCTTAACGTCGTAGTATCCTAGAGATTGTATTTTGGTCAGTGCGTCTTTTAGTTCCGTAAACGCCTTGTCTTGCTTGCGCGTCCAATGTGATTTGATATCAGCTTTTTTCCCCAGTTTTTTCCTTAACAGTTCTTTCAAGGGTTCAGTTTGTGTAGCTAAATTGGGTAGCCACTTATTAACATAATTTACAAGTCCTAAAAAACTTTGAAGTTCTTCTGTAGTAGTAGGGACTCTGAAGTTTTCAATGCTCTCTATATATTTCGGTAGCGGCTTTACCCCGGCTGATGTCAATTCGTGTCCCAAGAAGTTTACCTTTTCTACCTTGAAGATGCATTTTTGTTCATTGAGTTGTACATGATTGTCTTTGAGGACTTGCAACACTTCCTATAATCGCTTGTCATGTTGCTCTTCATTATCTCCGAAAATCAATATGTCGTCAATGAAGTTGATGACACCATCGCATTTCACCAATAGCTTCTCAAGTACCTTCTGGAAGATCTCCGGCGCGCAACTGATTCCAAACATGAGTCTTTTATACTGATATAGCCCTTTCGAAGTTATAAAGGTTGTGATGTGTCTGCAATCAGGGTGTAATTCCAGTTGGTGAAAAGCATCTTTGATATCCAACTTACTAAAATACTTAGCTTTTCCAATTTCTGGCAATAATTTATCCATGCAGGGTAGCGGGTGATTTTCCCTTAATATGGCGGTGTTAGCGCGACGCATATCCACGCACAACTTTCAGAATCGGTACCATTGGAGAAACCCACCTTGAAGGTCCATTGACTTCTTCAATTATATCTCGGTCAAGTAGGTCTTGAATCTTGTTCTTAACTTTTTGTTCAATAGGCAGTGGTATTCTCCGGTAAGGTTGTGATACAGGTTGTACATTGTTATCAATTGGGATTTCTACGAGCACATCCTTGATCTTAGGAAACGATTGTGACATCGGTTTGTCCTCAATTTTGTTGATATCAACACCTATTTTCAAAACGCCAAGGAGTGTTGCTGTTTCTTTCCCCAACAGGTCTCTTGTGCCTCCTGCAATCACGTAAACAGTTGTTTGTTCTTCCTTGCCATTTATTCCAATTGTGGTTTCGAATGAACCTTTAATATTGAGTGGAGTGCTGCTGCCATATGCTAGAAGTGTCTTGTTGGAATTTGGTGTTTGGTTAACAGCTACGGCTCCCAGATTTTTTAAGGTTTCCCACGTTTCAAGTGTTATCAAGTTTACCATACACCCTGAGTCTACCAGCATTTTGGTCTTTACTCCCCCTAGGGTACATTCAACTGTTGCGGCATTATCAATGTTGAAAACATAATCAACTTCCACTCTGGCCTTTTTGCTTCCTTTTGTACCCTGAGGCATTCCGAATTTCCTCTTTGTAACGGTTGTTCTGCAATATTGACGAAAATGTCCCACCTTACCACATGAAAAACATTCTTTTCCTAATGCAGGACATTCTTTGCTGTCTGGTTGATGGCTTTTATTTCCACAGCGCCCACAAGGTTTCATATTTTTGTTGTATATTCCTCCTGCTTTTGTTTTATGATTTATTTCATTTCTATTCCTCTTATATATAGCATTTATTTCCTGATTTCCCTGTTTGTTTTCCTGGCTTACTTGTCTTCTGTCTCCATATATTTCTAATTGGTCATTCACAACTTCCAAGGTATTGGCTTCAGTGACAATTTTTTCCAGGGTTATGCTGTCACCAATAGTAAGGATTTTCTTACGTAGCTCTGGTGAATTACACTTCTCAGTGATTTGATCAATCAAGTGATCGTCTCTATTGTCAAAGTTACATTTTTTCGGTTTGCTTCCTTAGTCTTACTAAAAAGCTTTCAAATTTTTCATTATCTTCTTGCTTTATAAGCCTAAACAAATGACGCTCGAAAACTCGGTTTGTTTTTGGAACAAAATATTCATCCAATTTTTTGATTGCTATGTTAAAAACATCAACTCCATCTACTGCATCAACATTAGCATCCGGTATATTGTAGAATATATCCTGCAAGCTTGCTCCTCCAAAGTGCAATAATGTAGCTCGTTTCTTTGGTCCTGATGTGATTTCAGATGCATCGAGATATATAAGCAGGGACCTTTTCCATCTCTCCCATTTGCCACCAATAGAGCTCCGATCACCATCTAAATCTAACCTCTCCAGCATGAACAATGGTTGTTGTGTCATATTTCCCAATCTTGACCTGAAATATTGATTGCATTGGTAACCGATAGGTAAATAAAGGTATTCATTTGAAATACCCGACAAATCCCAATTAAATGGAGGCATTCATTTGGACTACCAGACAATTTCCAATTTAATGGAGGTTATGTCGACCAATTCCAATTTAATGGAGGCATTCATTTGAACTACCAGACAATTTCCAATTTAATGGAGGTTATGTCGACCAAATCCAATTTAATGGAGGCATTCATTTGAACTACCAGACAATTCCCAATTTAATGGAGGTTATGTCAACCAATTCCAATTTAATGGAGGCATTCATTTGAACTACCAGACAATTTCCAATTCAATGGAGGTTATGTCGACCATTTCCAATTTAATGGAGACCATTTACATAGCCACTGTGCACGACGCACCTCTTTGGAATCATTTTACCTTTTTATAAACTCTTGTTACTTTTGTATTTTGTTTTATGAATCTGTCAGTTATTGTCTTGTAGTAGTCTGTTCTTTAGCTTCCTGGAGTAAAGTCATCTGTACCATGAACCAGTGCCTATTCTTTCCTTAGTTCCACCAGTAACATTTGGTCCGTCGTGGATTATAAATATTAATTAATAGAATGGTACAGACCCGGTCGACAACCAAAGCGATGAATATGGGTAATGAAAATAGTGAAGGTAAGACCGTTGCGTGTAGAAAATCGGAGCAGCCAGCCGCGCCCGATGTCTCACATGCCGCTTCGGCAAGCGCACCCACGGCGCCTTCCTGCCCCGTAAGTACGGCATCGTCTCACTCGTCCGCCACGGTGGTGGCTAAAAGGTTGGCAGCTGAGGCGCAGCACGCGCGTCGCCTCGCCGACTTGGAGGCGCAAGAGATGCGCCGCCTCGCCGACATGCAGGCTCAGGAAATGCGCCGCCGCCTCGCAGACCTGGAGGCTCAACAAGCCAGTCGCCTCGTTGCGCTGGAGCGTGAGACCGCAGAGCTAGAGCATCGTGCAGAACTCGCCGCCATCGAGGCAGACGCGAGTCAGCACAGCTCTAGGAGCAGCCGTACCAACGTCGAAAATTGGTTCAAAAAGTCCGAGAATAGTAACCCCGCATTAAATAAACCTAATGTTTTCAGGTTACCAGACCCTAAAGTGAGCGCTGTGCCCCTTACGGAGGCAACGAAAGCGCCCCAGACCCGACGTGCCGCCCCGGCTGTGGCCGCGACATGCAGCGACGGCGCGGAGGTCCCGCACCTTATTAAAAGTCTCGAGCGTTTGATTGATAACGTTAATAAAGGCAATAGCCCCGCAATAAATATCTTACCTCGCTTTGACGGCAAATCACCTTTAGACTGGCTCAGTTTAAAAAGGTCGTTCGAAAATACGCAAGCCTCATACAGTCCTGTGAACAACCTGGCAAGACTGAACGTGGCGCTGACGGGCGCGGCGCGCGAGGCGGTCGCCGCGCTGCTGGTGTCGGCGCGCGAGCCCGGCGTCGTGTTGCGCGCGCTCGACACACGCTACGGCCGCCCCGAGCTGGTGGTGGCGCACGAGGTAGCCGCGGTGCGCGCGTTGCCGCGTGTGAACGGTGAAGGTAAGGATTTTGCTGTATTTGCTAGTCGTGTTCGCAATTGCGTAGAAATCATTCGGTTGTTGGATCATTCGGAGTATCTGACATCGCCCGAACTCTTTCAGGCAGTTATTTCAAAGATTTCCCCTTTATTGCGAGCCAAATGGCTAGACTATGCCGCTCGTTACGAGGCTGGTGGTCTATCAAAGCTAGAAAATCTAGCCGATTTCCTAGCACACGAGATCGACCTCCAGTCTCGCTTTGGCATATTGCCTGAGCCGACTACTGCGTCGCACGCGGTTGATAGTAGGCGGGCAAGGGACCATGTGCATGTTGTCGCTGAAAATCGCTTCAATTGCAATTCAATTTCGCATAACAAATTGAATTCATCGGCGACTGCACCTAAAGTTAAATCATGCATTGTATGCCAGCAATCGCATGATTTAATTCAATGTGACAAATTTGCGTCACTGTCAATCGATGACAGATGGAAGTTGATTAAAAAGAAAAGAGTCTGTCATCGATGCCTCAAAGTAGGTTGGCATAAATTAAGTCTGTGCAAGGCTAAGAAAACTTGTCACATTGACGGTTGCGCTTTCCGTCATCATTCGTTGTTGCACAACCCGAATTATGAGCGCACCGCCGCCGCGCACGTGGAAGTGGAGGATGACGAGGCCGCCGCGGGCATGACCAGCGCCGCGCCGCTGGCCGCTGCGCCCGCCGCAGCCCCCGCCGCCCGGCTCGCACCCGCTTCATACTACGATGAACCCAAGGAGATCCTGTCTCATACATCGACTTCAATTGCAACGGAATACTCAGTGCAGCCGTCTTTTCTCCGTCCTTTATTAAAGGTCGTGGCTGTGACCGTTACCGGCCCGTCAGGTACCGTAGACACCTATGCGTTGTTGGATGATGGCGCATCAGCATCTTTCTTAGATTTGGAGATTGCTGCCAAATTAGGCGTCTGCGGGCCCGAGAGGCAAATACGTCTCGACTGCGTAGGCGGGTTAAGCAAAGACACGACTGTTCAGTATGTTGATTTTCATATAAAGGGACGCTACGCAAAAGAGACGTATATGATTCGTAGGGCCCGGGCAATTAACGGTTTAGGTTGCGCAGCGCGACCGACTATTGACAAATCTGACGTGTCAAAATTTAGTTACCTTTCTGACATAAAGGAAGAATTTTGCTATGACAACGTGAAACCGACAATTATTATTGGCATTGACAACTGGCATCTTACTATGTCTAGGGCCACACGTAAGGGTTCTAGGACACAACCGGTTGCGATTCATACCGCCTTAGGGTGGGTTTTATTCGGTTTTGGCTGTAGCAAGACGGCGCCAGTTGACACTGTCAACCATTCCACGGTTAGTGAGCCTGCGGTCGTAGATGTTAGTGATCGCGCGGTGTTAGAACAGTTAATTCGTGAGCAATACAGTATAGATTCGATTGGCATTTCTAAACGCGAAGCGCGCAGCACCGACGACGAACGAGCTGTCCAAATTCTTGAACGCACGGCACGACGCCTACCGAGCGGTCGTTATGAAGTTGGGCTTCTTTGGAAAACTGACAATTTATTCGTGCCTGACAGTTCTAAGCTTGCCTTGTCTAGGTTTCTTAGTCTAGAAAAAAAGATGTGCAGGGACTCTAACTATGCAACGCGATACCGTCAAAACATACACGACATGATTCGGAAGGGTTACGCCGAATTGTGCACGGAAGTGCATACCGCCAAGTCGCCTGTCTGGATTCTGCCACATTTCGGAGTAACCAATCCGAATAAGCCGAATAAATTAAGAGTAGTCCATGATGCTGCTGCGAAAAGTCAAGGTGTTTCACTGAATTCGCTTCTACTAACCGGTCCTGACCTTTTGCAGCCCCTGCTCGGAATTCTTACGCGTTTTAGGGAAGGCAAAGTCGCCCTGACGGGAGACATACGCGAGATGTTTCCTCAAGTGAAAATTCGCGTGGAGGATCGTGATGCGCAAAGATTTTTGTGGCGCGACGACCCTAAAGACCCGATTAAGACATACCGCATGTCATCAATGATTTTCGGGGCCGCGTCTAGTCCCTTCACTGCCATTTACATTAAAAATAAAAACGCAGTGAAGTGGCAAGATCGCTATCCAGCCGCGGCTCGAGCCATCATTGTCGATCACTATATGGATGATTGTATAGTGAGCCTAGACTCAATCGATGAAGCTGCTAAACTTGCCGTAGAAATTCACCGTATCCATCGACATGCTGGCTTCGAAATGCGTGCATGGGCCTCAAACGAACCCTCTGCTCTAGCACTTTTGCCAAAGGAGAGCTTGGTTGAGGTCCCTTTAGCTAGTCACGATGTAGATGTTGACCTTGGCCGTCTCGCCACGCCCGTGCGCACTCTTGGGCTTATTTGGCAACCCGTCGCCGATACAATTGGTTTTAACACAGGAATAAGCAAAAATGGTGCGTTGCCAAATAAGTTTACTAAGCGCGAAGTGTTGGCTCACGTCATGCGGGTATTCGACCCACTCGGAATTCTAGCGCCAGTAGTAGTGACAGGCCGAATTATGTTCCAGAATGCATGGCGTAAGGGTCTCGACTGGGACGAGGAGCTCTCGCAGTGACAGTGCGGCGTGGAGACATTGGTTTGAAGATTTATTTGCCGCTTCCCGATTGCAGATCCCACGCTGCTACTGTCCTGGCGAGTTAAAAGTAGATAAGTGCGAGCTTCACGTTTTCTGTGACGCAAGCGAGTCTGCCTTTTCTGCAGTCGCATATTGGCGTTTTATCATGGAAAATGGTGACGTGAAGCTGGCGCTTATATGTAGTAAGGTTCGCGTAGCTCCTCTAAAGCCAATTTCCATAAATCGTTTAGAGCTTCAAGGAGCTTTGGTTGCAGCTCGCCTCGCCGCCACCATCTGTGAAGCTCACAGACTCAAACCTGTCAAACGCATATTCTGGTGCGACTCTATGACGGTTTTGGGTTGGCTCCGAAGCGAGGCGCGTCTTTTCAAGTCGTTTGTGTCACACAGAGTAGGCGAGATTGTAGAGATAACTGACGTGAAGGAATGGCGCTGGGTGCCAAGTCATTTAAACGTTGCGGACGATGCAACTCGCATCAAGCGCGTCACGTTGTCTTCTGAATCACGCTGGATATCGGGCCCTGAATTTTTGTTCTCTTTGGAGTGGCCCAGTGAGCCCTGCGCACCTGAGTATTCAGGCTTAGAGGAGAGCAAACACGCAGTGCGTCCCGACTTAGTTCACCTCATTAATGAAGTTGCCCAGCACGAGCCCGTTTCAGCCGATCCTGGGCGTTTCAGCTCTTGGCTCAGACTGGTGCGTGCAACTGCTACTGCGCATAAGTATCTAACATTACTGCGAATGCGTAGTCTAACTCGAAGGGGCTTATGTGTAGATAATTTAGTTCGATTAGAGGGAGGGCTTTGTACCTTTATGTTTCAGCCTTCGAGTCAATGGCAACAGTTTACCACTCCAAGGTTTTCACATGGGTCAGCTAGAAATTTGACCGCCACTGACATTCGTCTAGCAGATACGCACATCCTGCTCAAGTCTCAGTTGGGCGCATTTTCCAGCGAGATGACGCACCTCAATAGTCGTCCTGCTCAGCTCTTGCCACGCTACAGTCGCCTGTCCAAACTGACGGTTCTCATCGGAGAAGATAGATTGATGCGATTGTCCGGCCGCATTAAGGCAGCGTCACACATACGTCACGAAACTAAAAGTCCGATTGTACTGGACGGAAGACACCCAGCAGTGCGCTTGCTTGTGGAGCACCATCATAGAAAAGCCGCCCACGCCAATACAGAGACGGTGGTGAATGAGCTCCGACAAGATTACCACTTATTGAGCCTGAGAAGTACCGTCCGCGCAGTCGCCTTTAACTGCCAGTTTTGCCGCATTCGCCGAGCCGTGAACTTCCAGCCACCTACAGGAGACTTACCCGAGGCACGTTTGGGACACCACAAACGCCCGTTTACATTCACGGGACTCGATTACTTCGGACCAGTTCAAGTCTCTATCGGCCGAAGACGAGAGAAAAGATATGTCGCCCTCTACACTTGCCTCGTCGTCCGTGCCGTCCATCTGGAAGTGGTTGACAGTTTGTCGACTGACTCGGCGATGATGAGCCTCCGCCGCTTCATAGCCCGGCGAGGCACGCCAGCAGAGATCTGGTCAGACAATGGGACTGCGTTTGTAGGCACCAACCGAGAACTCCGACGCCTCTACGCCGAAGCAGTAGGTCAGTACGCTGCTTCAGAGAAAATTTATTGGCGTTTTATACCACCAGCCGCTCCTTTTATGGGCGGATCTTGGGAAAGACTGGTGAAGAGCGTAAAAGTGGCTCTCAAGGTGACACTCATAGAACGCGCCCCAACGGACGAGGTGCTTCGCACGCTTCTGGCAGAGGCTGAGGCGCTTGTCAACTCGCGCCCACTCACTCATGTCACCGTGGATCACAACAGCGAAGAAGCGCTCACTCCCACGCACTTTCTTCTTGCTGCGTCTTCAGGACGCCCGATACCAGCCACGTTATCTGACTCAGATTTTGCCTCGAGAAGCAGCTGGCGCAAGGCCGTTCGATTGGCAGACCATTTTTGGCAGCGATGGGTCAAAGAATACCTGCCAACACTCATCCCAAGACGCGGGCGTGGAGTAGCTCCTGAGGTGGCCGTTGGCGACGTGGTGTTGATCGCAGATCCAAACTCGCCTAGAGGCACCTGGCCACGGGGACGAGTAACAGCAGTCTTTCCGGGCCCCGACGGCGTAATCCGGGTGGCTGATGTTCGCACCCTGATGGGCATCATGCGGCGGCCCCTCCGTAAGCTGGTGAAGCTGCCCTTTTAGAAAAAGGGAGGAATGTGCACGACGCACCTCTTTGGAATCATTTTACCTTTTTATAAACTCTTGTTACTTTTGTATTTTGTTTTATGAATCTGTCAGTTATTGTCTTGTAGTAGTCTGTTCTTTAGCTTCCTGGAGTAAAGTCATCTGTACCATGAACCAGTGCCTATTCTTTCCTTAGTTCCACCAGTAACAGCCACATTGAATATAGCAGTAGAATTCATATGAAGTATGAGTCTGTTTAACCTGACTATGTACCCAGTTTATTGATGTAGGCACATAGATGGAAAATAACTACTAATTTGTGGATTACTAAAGTGGCAGTCATAAATTACTCTTGACTATACAACAGATATTTCCATAATTTACTACAGGCATTACTGAAACTTAGTGCCAAGTGATGAATTATCCAATAGAGCTAACCCTTGGACTTGGTTCATAATTTATTTAATGACATTTAATTTCCCACAAACTGTGTACTAATACAATTTTATTATAGATTAATCTGAACCAGGTAATGATATAGTGAATAACCCCTTCCAGAGGCCAGGCGATACTCAATCTCATAATAACTTGACAGGGAAAACCTTTCTCACTCGAAATGTAGATATCTATTTTTATTGTAAGAAACTACTTTTAAAGAATGTTCATATAATTAAAATGCCATCTTTGATGTATAACATTATCCGTGTAAACTATTTACGCTATTCTAGTTCCATAATTTGTTTACGCCGGGTAAGTATATAAACAAACTTGCACCGACTATATTTAGACTAATTTATAATGATTTATTACATTAGAAGTAAGGACTAATGTTATTGTCGTAAATAACAGTGTTTCCCTGTGTTGGTTAATGATATTAAAGTAAAATATTCCAAAATATTTGGTTGTTGGAACTATAACCTAAAATTGTACCGACGTCTATGGTTTCCGAAACTTACGAATTTAGTACAATAAGTTATTACCTTTTGCTCGTCGCCACTTGTAGGGTTTGTTAAATCCTTTCCCTTAGCTTACATTCAATCAACACTGGCTCGGCAATGCCCACGTATTAGAAATAACTTCACTTCCCAGTTGTTGCACTCTCGCCTCGGCTCTCGTGACAATGACAGTGACAGTTATCTTTCCCGCCAATACAGGGACACACGAGACAGGGTATGTATGCTGTTTGAGCTACTCGCATACACTACACTTCCAAGTATGGTAATTCGATGCACCAATTAGCTTTTCGACGGAAGCCATGTGTGGGTTGAGGTTAGACGGCGGCGCGGAATCCATTGTAGTGAAAACGTGATTTGTAAAAATTGAAGTTAATTGCCTCGCGCTTTAGCACTCGCTGTGACACCAAAAAAATTAATTACTGCATGAACAGTTCTTGATTACTGTTAATCTAAGATATGAGGTATTCAGGGTCCATAACCTCTTAGAAGTTGACTTCCACTTCTCAGATTTGTGCAGTGTCATATCCTAGGACAGTAATAATCTGGGTCACAGCAGAGAGCGCCCGTAGGCAAAAGAAAGTAAACAAATTCACTTTAGTTCACATGTTTTTTTTTTTTTTTTTTCTTTGGACTTGCGGGCGTTTGCCCATAGCCATAATCAAGTTAATGAAAAGGGAAGGAAATAAAATCGGATAAGTACGGAAAGGATATATCGGAATTTGGAAAAAATAATCAAGGCAGGAAAACGGAATTGGAATACATACAAATAAATTATAAAATATGAATAATACTATAATTTGATATTATTCTCACAAATAAACTTAGCTAGAATATTATAAATATCTGGATTAATAAGCAAAGAGGAAATTTCGGTGGGAAAAGGAACATTTTTAGATTGAAGCGCATCCAAGAAGACAGTACGATCGAATAACGGGCAAGATAAGATAATATGGTTTACGTCAGCTTCCTCAGCACCGCAGTCACATTTAGGCTCACTTATAATATTAAATTTTGCAAGATGAAAAGGAGCACATGTATGGCCCAATCTCATACGAGTTAAACATGATATTTCACGTCTACTAAAGGATTTTTTCCCAAAAAACCAAGGCTTCAAGGGAATATCACTTTGGATCTTGTGGTAATAGGCCCCTGTCTCCAGGCTACTCCAAAACCAAAAGAACTCCCATGACAATTGTAGATACCTTTTGGGAAGTAAAAGTAAATCGTGGCAAAAAAATTTATAAGAAGAGACATCGCCAGAAACCACAGCATCCACAGCCAAACTATCAGCCCTTTCGTTACCCGAAATACCACAATGGCTTGGCAACCAGACAAAATTCACAGTGAGCCCCTTTAATTGACATTGTAACAGAATAGCTCGAATCTCATACAGTAACGGATAATTATTAGACATTCTAAACGGTGATTTAATTAAAACTTGAAGGCTGCTTTTAGAATCCGAAAAAATTACAGAGTTTTTTAAATTGAACATGGAAACATATTCCACCGCTTTGAAAATGCCAAATAGTTCACCAGAAAATACTGAAGACTCTGGAGGGAGTTTAATTTTGATTACAGTATCAAACTGTTGGTGATATACGCCAACCCCAACGCAGCTTAATGCTGAACTTTTAGATGCATCTGAATAAATGTGATGCCAATCAGCCCAATTTTCACCAACCAAATTGTTAAATACTGGCTTTGCACTTGTTCTATCTTTAACGATGCCAGAATCCAGAAAAACTTGTGGAGCAATGGTCAGTGAATCAAAGTCTTTCTCATATATGGGAAGAGAGAGATATCTGACAGTTGGCGAAGTTAAACTCTGGAACTTAAGATAACTATTTATTATGCAAGGAGGTGTTCTATTACGCCAATACGAAGATGTCTGAATGTAATTGAGAAGAACAGATAATTTACGTACTAGAGGATGATTTGAGAATTGCATGGTTTTAAAAATAAATCTATCAGCTAAAAATTGACGTCTTAAATGAATAGGCGGATCCACAGACTCTACTTGCATTGCATTGGCAGGACTGGTCTTCATCGCACCAAGGACTGTCCTGAGAGACTTGTTTTGGATAACATTTAACATGTTAAAGGCATCTACAGTACCAGGAGTTAGAAGGAAAGAGCCATAATCTAAAACGCTCCTTATAACAGCATTATAAATGAGTTTCAAATAAAATGGGTGGCTCCCCCACCAAACACCAGCCAAACATCTCAATATATTTAATGAACGTTCGCATCTGTTCCTCACGTATGTGGTAGCTTGTTTTGTAGATATCAATTCGGCTTATGACAATGTAAATATTTCAATTTTAGTTAATAAGCTGTTGTTGCTGGGAGTTCCAAGTCGTTTGTGTGTTATGATCTCCGCTATGTTCTCTGAAAGATTTATTAGATTGAATTTAGAATCTGAAATTTTATATAGAACAGTATGGAAAGGGCTTCCGCAAGGTTCTGTTCTTAGTCCTTTACTTTTTAACGTTTATACATACGATTTACTTCCTCATTTGACTGATTCTGTATCCGTTATTCAATATGCGGATGATATAGTATTATATTGTAATAATAAATCTATTCATAATGCTTGTGAGATTATGAACTGTAATTTACAAAATTTAAAAATGTATTTGGATAAGAATGGCCTAGATCTCTCAGTTTCAAAATCTGCAGCAATTTTATTTTCTCCTAGGAAAAGATCCGTAGATGTAAATTTGACTTACAATGGATCTACAATTTCCTTTTGCAAGGAAGTTAAATATTTAGGAATTGTCTTAGACTATAAACTTTCTGCAATCACCACGAAGAGGGGGGCCGATAAAATTCAATCCACGAACCACGCCACGCAACATACAACAAGACAGAAGAGGTGTCCAGGGTTATCCCGGCCCAAGTTCGAGGGAGTCCAGGGTTTTCCCGGCCCGCATCAACAACCGACGCAGCAGCCGTCCCGGAGGAGCACACTGCAGCCACCAGCCAGCCAGCCAGCCAGACGAGACGAAATAACGAAGACGTCGAAAGCGTATCGTATACTTTTAAATAATCTTAAAATTTTTTTTACGAATTTTAGAAAAGTAGCTAAGTAATAACTACTTCATTCATATATTATAAATAAATAATGTGTAAATTTAGTGTCACTAAAATTTAATAAACCCGAGTAAATTTAAATACCGCAATAATACAGACATTCCTTTATTGACAAGTGTACATTAGCTAAATTATTGGACTGGCCATCTGATAACTTAGCAAAAGTATAATTGATTAAAAATTACAAAAATAATAAAAGTTAAAAGATAAGAACGTTGAAGAATATAGTTCAAAGTTAGAAAGATCACAAAACACTACAATGAGTTAATCCAGTCTATAACAATAAAATGTTTTAATCATTATTTCGGTTCAGTAATCAATATAAATATATATATATATATTTATAGACAAATATATAGAAAATTTTAACACGACTTATAGACACCATCACTCTATGTTGATAAAAGATTCAGACTCAAAATTACTTATTTAATTAATTAATTGCAAAAGATACATGAAACAGACAGTAATCCAAATTAATATGATTAAAAAAAAACGCAACCAAAACCAGATTAACTCAAAGTACTAAAATAAGAATAGCGCGTCCCCCGCGACATCAAGTAAACACGGCGATAGCAAAAACCCAAGAAAACAACGTCACACTAGCCGTTTCATCTCTTTTCGTAACTAAGAACTAAATTCTAACTTATAGTCATGTGAACAAAGTGCGATTTAATACAAACAGCACTATACACATATGGTTTATTTACATGAATGTCAGCCTAAGCGCATGACATACGCGGATTAACACAGGGAGCATAGGCACATGTTTTGACTATGTCTTGTCCAATAATCCCATCAAATTCAAATAGAAATTATTTTTTCACCTCAGCACCTCGAACAAGCACATTTTGCTGCGTGAAAACAGTGTGCAAAATGCGATTTTGCTCACTCCGTGAGACAAAGTAGCTTTTTAATTTTGATGCGGAGCACTGACATTTCGTTGTATGGGGTCTATTACAAGTTCAGAATATTAGAACTTTATTAGCACTGTCCCTTTCATTCCATTACGAAAAAAGAAAATGGCAGACGTAGGTCGATCCATAGTTCGACCATCAAATTTCAAAGTAGGGGTCTAAAGAGTACACGTTCGAAAACTATCAAATTAACAAGTTTAAATTACCAAAATAATTATACAAAAGAATTTTCAATTGAAGAATATTTAAATAAAAGATCTCAGAATAAACTCCATTTTTCATAGTAAATAGGTAAACATGATTTTTTACGCTAGCTAATTAATAATTCTATTTCAAATAATCTTAAATTTTATGAATGTATACCACAGATGCAGTTTCCGAACGCAAGCGCGGCGCCCCGCCCCTTTTAAAAAATTGCGCGCTGTTATTTGTTTCAGATTTTATTAGGTATAAGTATATTATTCATCATTCTTGCGTTATTGATATTAGTTTTAAATAAAAAAAACTACTAGGATAAATCAATTCTCTATCTAACTAGGAAATATAGTGAAGTCAATGACGTGACGAGGGCAGTATTTTAACAACAGTACCTACGGCTAGTTTTTGATGTGCACGCGAGATACACGTAATATGCTAATGTGTGCCCTTGTGATAATGATAATATATTTCATAAATATCTCGAAGATATTAGTAAAATCAGTGAATTTTAACAAAAATACGGTTAGTTTTTAGTGATGTGTTACAAGTGTAACGCGACACTCTTATAGATACTGAAATATCCTTTGGTGTCTCATGCCTTGTCTCGCCTTTCTAGTACCTATTGAATAACGGAGCGGCTGGCTCTGAGGAGTTAAAACTAGCAGTAATTAACGTCTAATTAAGTTTTCTTCCTGAATAATCTTGAGACGAATAGGTACGTGATACTATGATATATTTTTAATGTGAATATGTTCTCACTGCTGAGGTGAAAAGTTGTATGTGTTACTCGAGAGCAAAGTATTTACATCTCGTGCTTTTGAGTCCTTCGCTGCTCTCAAGATTCAAACGTTGAATCACTCGCTACGCTCGTGATTCAATTTTAGAATCTTTCGCTTCCTCAGGACTCAAAATCAGCACTCGCAGCAAAAACAAACTTTGCTCTCTTGTTGCACAAATAACTATTTATGGATATATAAAAGTCACGTACTCAATAGCGTGACTCATCTAGTGTAAAGGATGAAATTACCGCGCCATATGTTAATCCACGGTAGTAATATATAAAACATTATGATATATATATATATACTAAAACTGTAATACCAAATACAAAAACACGCCGTTTGATGAATAAGGAAATCCTATGATTAAAATTACGGTATCATAATTTCTCAGCAATATGCATTTTAAATCTTATAGCTGTTTAGATTGAGTTCAAAATAGCGCAAATAAGACGTGTCCTTATGGCACGCGACAGCTGATATAACAGCCCGAATTACAAATTTTATATATATCTTCGTGCATTGTTTTAGAGACTTACTTTTCAATTACATTTTATTTATTTATTTATTATGACCCGTATAGAAATAGTTTTCATAGCGCACAAATATTCGAAATAATTAGTATAGACGCAAATACCTACAAACACCAAATTTTAACCATACCGTAGTCAAATTATTTTATCAGATAGCTATGATATAGTAAAATCAATTTCTTTTAAATCAGAATGTATCCGAGAAGGCTAAGACGTGTAAGTTTTTCACAGTACGATTAGACTGATCACCTAAAAGTAGATGAAATTCTTATATGACGATGTCTTCAACGATCGTGCGTAGTAGTGATAGAGAAAATAAGTGAATTCTATTAGCAAAATGCAGCCAGGGTACAGGCAAGGAAAGAAAGAAATATGTAAAAATTCATTAAAATAAAATCTAAATAATAGGGAAAATTACTATATTTATTTTTACAAACAGTGACACTAGATTATTTTTTATATAGACGAATAAGATATTATTTTCATTATATTCAATTAATTATAATATATTTCATATAGACAGATAAGCAACTATTATCATTATGTTCAATTCATTATTAGATACTATTTCAAATAGAAGATTAAGATATTATTAACATTATATTCAATTTACTAGATAATAATTTAAAAGAAGAAATACCCAAAATATAAAAATAACAAAATTAAATTAAAATGTAGGAAAAAAACTATTAAAATCATAATATTTCAGTTCTCTAAATAACTTATAAAAAAAAAAACTAATAACTATTAGTGTGAATTTAAATTCAGCAAAGTAAAGTAAATAACTGACAAAATAATAATAATAATAATAATTCACAAATAAAAGAGCAAAAAAAAACAAGCAAAGATGCAAAACAAATAAATTGAGAACAACATTGTATCACAAATATACTTTTTGCCAGCATCAAGCGTCCGAGAGACTCCTCGTGCAGTCGCGTAAACGCATACGTGCGCCACGCACCGTGGCACGACAGAAAGCATATAGGTGATATAAGGGATGCGCCAGGTACAAGCAGGCAGGAAATCTTTGGAACCTGATCATGATTCGGTCGAGTTATCAATCGTGTAGGTCTTTAGACACATGGAAAGGATAAAGGGTTAAAGTGAGGAAGTGTTAAATGAACTGCCTGGTTACACATATACATATATTGATATATGTGTGCGCGCTTTATAAATAAACTAAACAGTATCTTGTACCTTGAGCAAATAATAATATTATATGTAAGGTCGGCCGACCACGTAGATGCGTATCCCTAAAAAAAAATCTAAAAACTAAAATATAAACCTAACAAATGTAAAAAAAAAACAAAAAAATAATACAAAATAAAAACTAAATCCAAAACCAACAGCTATAGACCTAGGTACAACAGATTAACCAGGCTACAAGTGAGTAAGAACACTCCGACAAAAATAAAATAAAATAAAAACTTCATGAAATAAATATAAACAAAGAAGATTATTGACGTGTAAAATTAAAAAAAAGAAATATTGTAACCAAGATAAATTTATCATGAAAACGCTCTCTAAAATAAATATAAAAGACAAATATTAAAGGTCAAAATAAAATTAAATAAAAATATCAAAACATAGTAAACGTATAGAATAACAAATTCATAACAAACTTGCAATTATTTAGCAGCATTAAAGTAATATGTATTTTGTTTTGTTAATTTTTTTCAAAACCAATAAGTAAATACTAATATAATAGTTTTAAGACGTAGAAGTAATTTAAATATATATATATATATAAAAAAACGATTTAAAAATAACTATACTGTAGGTTAAGAGATATAATATTAATTTTAAAAAAAAAAAAAAACTTTACACACGAAACCATAAAACGTCAATCACTTCAAGATCACCTTTTCAAGTTCAATTTTAAATACTATGTAATACTACTATCAGAGAAACATAATATTTTACACAATCAAAACTGAACTCTATTACTATTAACAATTAAACTCAAATTAAATACTTACCGTTTCACAGCAAACAGCAACAAACTACACGCAAAGTTATTGTTCATCTTTCATGAACACCGCCTACCCCTTTTAGGAATAAAGGCGTGAATCTTTTAATTTATTTACACAATTTAGACAGAAAACGGAAACACACGAACACGGCACCGATAACTCATTTAAAAACCCTATATTTTAAATAATAAATAAAACTCAAACATAGTTAATCCAACAAGCTCACGGAACGAAACTGAAGCAAATAACTACATCATTAATCGTAGACCACCAAATATACAGATCCAAGAACGCGACCAGAACCCACTGACATAAAATACATCTAAATCCAAATAGGGAACATTACCACCCGTACACTAAGAAATATCATATTTAAAAAACAATAGACATCGTCCTAGCTTAAGATATATCATATTTAAACCACAAATGGCTAAACAATGAATTCGCAGCCTCAGCAAAAGATAACGAGAAAGCATACTCGCACCCAGATATGTATCACACAGTAAACAGTTTAAGAACAGTAACACACAGTAAACCGTTTACAACCAGTAAGATAGTATAAGAAACAATATTGTAACACCCATAGTATTGTATACAGAAAATAGAAATAAGATAAATTTACATACTTATGTAATACATTATATAAGATAGTTTTAAGCCAAAAATATGTTCCAAATTTTGTCTTAAAAAAAAAAAGGAGAGGCGTGAGGTGTGAGGAGTACAGCATGACTCCATTCATTAATGTAACAGATACCGACGCTTCACGCACGAGTGCATTTGCTTTATCTAATGAATAACTATCCTATTTCCGATCCTATTTCATAGCATCTCAGAACCTGACACTATGTCTCACATTAAATCCAATTAACAGTAAACCATCATTGTTAGAGTATGCCTATATAAACCCATGTATCTCCTAATAAAGCGTTCATTCTATATCCGAGACTCGTCGTATTATTTACTCCTCTACGTACAACATCTCATTCTTAAAAGTAATCTTTCTACAAAGTTTCAAGTCTCTAGTTCAAAAAATTATGTTTCTTCCATACAAACATTGCGCCCCTATTTAACCCCCTTGTGTGTGGAATTTTCTAAAACGCTGAAAGTACTTTTTGTTTTTTTTAATAAGTAATTTATCTACAAGTTTCAAGTCCCAAGCTCAAAAAAAAATCCCTCCATACAAACCTTGCACCCCATTTTAATCCCCTTAGGGGTGAAAATTGCTGAAATGTAGAAATTACTTTTTTGTATACTAATAAGTAATTTTTCTAGAAAGTTTCAAGTCTAGTTCTAAAAATAATGTTTTCCCCATACAAACATTGCCACCCTATTTAACCCCCTTAGGGGTGGAATTTTCTGAAACGCTTAAAGCACTTTTCGTGTTTTTTAATAAATAATCTTTCTACAGTTTCGCTGAAAGTACTTTTTTTGTATCTTTATAAGTAATCTTTCTACAAAGTTTCAAGTCTCTAGTTCAAAAAATTATGTTTTCCCCATACAAACTTTACACCCCTATTTAACCCCCTTAGGGATGGAATTTCCAAAAATCCCGTCTTATCCCTTGCCTACGTCGTATAAGGAAGCTCTGGTGTAAATTTCAAGTTTCTAGTCCCAGTAGTTTCGGCTGTGCGGTAATGAATCAGTCAGGAAAGTCAAAAAAGGTTCAAGCAATCGTCGATTATCCCAAGCCTCAGACAATAGAGTCGTTTTCTCGGTATGCTTAACTTTTACCGGGAAAATATCAAAGACGCCGCAAGTATCCAATCACCGCTCTGCAAGTACCTACACAACGCCAAGAAGAAAGACAAGTCGCCAATTGAATGGACCGATGAAGCTACGCAAGCCTTTGAAGCGTGTAAAGTGAGCATACAAAACGCCGCTCCACTCGCACACCCACTGCATCAAGCTTCACTCGCTATCTTTTGCGACGCCTCCAATAATTCGGCTGGAGCCGTGTTACAGCAACGCATCGGTAACCAGTGGCAACCGCTCGGATATTTCTCACGCAAGTTCACAGACGCGCAGAAGAAATACAGCGTGTACGACCGCGAACTTCTAGCCGCTTATCTTGCCGTGAAACACTTCAGAAAAATGTTCGAAAGACGACCGCTAATAATATTTACGGACCACAAGCCACTAACGTTTGCATTTACGAAGCCATCAAACGACAACGAATCTCCACGGCGTACCCGACACCTACTTTACATAAGTGAATTCACCACTGATATTCGTTACATAAATGGGAAAGACAACGCTGTAGCTGACGCACTCTCACGCGTCGACGCAATCAGCTGTCCAACACCAATCGACTTCCAGGAATTAGTCTCCGCTCAAGAAAGAGATAGCGACATTAAATGTCTACAACAGCAGACAAACCTATCACTGAAAAAAATTACGATTCCTGGAACCAACCACAAGATTTACTGCGAAACATCAACCGATAACGTTCGTCCATATCTACGCGCAAGATGATTACAAGCAAATACTTTTGGCCTGCAATGAACACGGACATCGGAAGATGGGCGAAAGCGTGCATATCGTGTCAACGAGCGAAGATACAGCAACACACCACAAGTTCTTTATCAACGTTCCAACCTACCGCGCGCTTTGAACACATACATTGTGATATCATCGGCCCAATGCCTACTACGTCCGACGGCTACCGCTACTGCCGGACTATCATCGACCGCGCGACCCGTTGGCCCGAGGCGATCCCACTGAAAGAAATAACTGCTGAAGAAATCGCAAAGGCCGTCTACGAAGGATGGATGTCAAGATTCGGATGCCCAGCAACAATAACAACCGATCAAGGCCGACAATTCGAAAGCAGAGTTTTTGCACACCTAACGCAATTCCTCGGTATAAATAAAACACGCACGACGCCTTACCATCCTGCCTGTAATGGCGTGATTGAACGCTGGCATCGAACAATGAAGACTGCACTGAAAGCTAGACTCTTAACCGCCAATAGCTGGATTAATGAGCTACCTACAGTCCTACTCGGCGTGCGCGCAGCATTACGCGCCGATACAGGTGTGAGTGCAGCACAACTTACCTACGGTTGCAATGTTCGACTGCCCGGAGAGTTTTTCGCTACCGAATTACGCAATGACAGCATTATGGACAGTAATTATGTCGAACAGCTGAGAGAAACAATCCAAAATCTAAAACCAGTACCGACTCAGCCACATAGCAGCAAGAAATCAATCTTCATTCATCGCGATCTAACTACGTGCGAACACGTATTCTTACGTGTTGACGCAGTAAGAAAACCCCTACAAGCACCTTACGACGGACCGTACAAAGTACTGAAACGCACCGACAAGATATTCACCATCCAATTACCTACACGTCAAGCGAACATATCCATAGACCGACTGAAACCTGCATATACTATCGCAGAAAATGCATCAACCGATTACGCACCAAATTCAATAACAATAACTAACAACGACTATTTGACACCTCGAACGCCGTCAACATCGCCGCCACCGCCAACATCGCCAACGCCGTTAACACCGCCGACGCCGACAACGCCGCCGACATCGTCGTCTACATATACTCATGGAACTTCGATGCCTGCACCGCCTGCACTTGCGCAACAGCCACGAGTGACCCGCAGCGGACGCATCGTGCGTCTACCCGTACGTTTCCACTAAGGGTGGAGCCATGTAGCCGACGAGTCCTGTCAATTCTACCCACACGTTTCCACTAAGGGTGGAGCCATGTAGCCGACGAGTCCCGTCAACTACCAGCTAATATTTTACTGTTAGACCCAAATGTATTTTCCCGTTACGGCCTAGCAATTAAGTATATTACGTTAGCACTAAGAGATATTGTAAAAGCATAAAATATTTCGCAATGTTTATTACCCCGAGTTGGGCCGAGACCGTTGAGTATTGTCTATCACCTTTGTCGGTTATCGGCATATTCAGAACTATTGTTTAACAGCCATTCTCTATTCACTTTGGACAACTATTGTTTACCTATTGTTAATCTGCTTATTTTGTGAATCGTGAGAACTCCTGCCTCGCTAGACAGTCAGGTATCTTATACTGTTATCCGGGCGTGCCTCTGATATATAATAGGGCACGTCGGGATAGGGAGTAATTCATTCCACTCAGTTCAGTCACTCGCAATCAAGCAGTCACTGGTCTAGTCGAGTCGAGTCGTCACTTCCTCCTAGCTACCCACTACGACTGTGTTATTATTGTATCCGCTATTACAATAAACGATCTTCGATCTACAACATATTTTCTTAGGCAATATTAAACATTAAACAGGAGTATTGCCTAAAAGATAAACAAAATTCTCGGGATATGATGTCAATTATAGTGGACTTATTAAACACTATCATTTTTATTATTTATTATTATTTCAGTAAAGCACTGTACAATGACTTAAAACTAAATACAACGTCCCACAAAACTGTTTGCACAGTTTGTCTGTGGGATCCAAGAGTCTATATAATTTGAGGTAGTCTTAATGATAATGAGTCTATATAAAGTGGTAAAGTCCTTATCAGTCTATATAATTAGTAAAGTCTTAAGAAGTAAGAACAGCTTTAAATGATGTTGTATAAAGTGGATAGGTAACTAGATATAAGATATTAGGTATTTAAATACTATCGAGGTAGTGTTTCAACAGGGCTCTTTTAAATTTATTTTTGTTTTTCTCTCGTCTAATAGCCGCAGGTAAAGCGTTAAGCAAATATGGTAAACGTTTTTCGATGCGCCTGTCCCCATAGTAATTGCTTACTCTGAGAACGCCATACTTACCTGCAGCTACGGATCTGGTGCCATATGTTTGGCTCCTTTGAGATAAGTTACTTTCTTGATTGCCGTGCTGATTGACTAAAATTAAGTACTTATGTCTAAGTGTTGCCGGAAGAATTTTACATACTTTGAATAACTGATAATAATCATTTTTATATTTATTTTTAGTTTTATTGTTTACTAATAGTTTGAGAAATCTATTTGCAATTTTTCAACTTTTTCCAAATTCGTTTTAAAGGTGAGGCCATAGCAATCCAGGGAGTAACTAGCTGTTGCCCGCGACTACGTCCGCGTAGAACTTGTTACCGTCTTAAAAAATGATTGCTATTAAATGATTGTAGGCGGAACCTTAATTATCGCTGCCCTTAATAAAGTTCTACCATCTTAAGGGATGATTTCTGAGATAAAAACTATCCTGTATCCTCAAATTAGGGTCTCAAATTATCTGTACGGAAAATTTCATCTAAATACGTTCAGGAATTAAGCGTAAAAGGTAACGGTGCGATGAGTTCATTAGTTTAAATTGAAAACTCTGTTTTTACACATATAAACATCTCAAAAATCATCAACAGAAAATAGTTTTGGAAGCAAATGTAATCTAATGCTAAAAGACGTAAAACTTTCCATCTCCATCCGCCGTCCCCATTTAACGGTGTAAGAGAATAATATTATTCTGAATAACCAAAAAAAAAATTTTAATTAACAAAATAATCCGCACCTACTTACTACTACTACTTACCTACCTTTCGGTTCTGGGAGCATCCCAGTTCTAACCTAACCTTTATTTCTGGTAGCTGTTCGGTTCTGTGAGGGTCGTGGTTCTAACTTAACCTAACCTACTTTTCTGCTATCAGTCGGATTATGTATGACTTATACATACTTCCAACCCTTTTTAACCTCCGTAGAGGATGAATTTTAAGAAACGCTGTAATTAGTTTCCTAGTTTTTAACCGAAGTTACAAATCTCTTACTTTAAAATTGTCTTGTTCCCCGTACAAACATCCAACTCCTTTTAGCCCATTTAGGGGATGAATGTGTACCCCTTATGGAATCAATTTAAAACAGTCTAAAACAAAAGTTACAAATTCCTTACTTTAAAAATGTTTTGCTCCCCATACAAACTTTGAACCCCCTTTAACCCCTATAGGGAATGGTTTTCAAAAACTCTGAAATCAGTTTTGTAGTCTTTTAACATACAGGCTAATACCGAAGTTAAAAATCTCTTACTATAACATTTTCTTGGTTTCCATATAATAGATCTTGAATCCCGTTTTAACCCCTTAGGGGTGGAATTTTCTAAAACGAAGAAAACACTTTTTGTCTTTTTTAATAAGTAATCTTTCTACAAAGTTTCGTCTCTAGTTCAAAAAATTATGTTTCCCCCATACAAATTTTGCACCCCCATTTAACCCCCTTAGGGGTGTAATTTTCTGAAACGCTGAAAGTTCTTTTCGTATTTTTTAATAAGCAATCTTTCTAGTTTCATGTCTAGATCAAAAAATAAGTTTCGCTCCATACAAATCTTGCATCCCTTTTTAACCCCCTTAGGGGTGAAAATGGCTGAAACGCAGAAATTACTTTTTGTATTCTAATAAGTAATTTTTCTAGAAAGTTTCAAGTCTAGTTCTAAAAATAATGTTTTCCCTATACAAATATTGCACCTCTATTTAACCCCCTTAGGGGTGAAAATTGTTGAAACGCAGAAATAACTTTTTTGTATTCTAATAAGTAATCTTTCTAGAAAGTTTCAAGTCTCTAGTTCTAAAAATAATGTTTTCCCCATACAAACATTGCACCCCTATTTAACCACCTTAGGGGCAGAATTTTCTAAAACGCTAAAAGTACTTTTTGTTTTTTTAATAAGTAATCTTTCTACAAATTTTCATGTCTCTTGTGACGTCATGGAAAACGCCACAGCCGCCGCCGCGACAGAGCGGCGCCGACGCGGGGGACAGACGAGCGGGGCAGAGCAGCGCACGGCACCGCGCCCCACCGCACCGCCACCCGCCGGCCAGTATATAAGCGCCGCGCGCCCGTCAGACCGCAGGAGTTTGGCTAGCGGCCTGCCGTGTGCCCAACTCTCTCCCCTCGCCCTCCCTACCTTCCCGCCTCTGGCCGCTTGGAGACCCCGAGTGCACTGCCGTGGCTTCCCGACTTCTGGCTGCTTGGCCACCGAGCACCGCCGAAGTCTTCCGCTCCCCTCGCCCCTCTCAGGCCGCCTGGTTTCCGGGCGTATTGCCGGAGGAGTGAGTTGGTTAGGATCCGCGTTATCCCTGGCCGCTTGGAGACCCCGAGTGCACTGCCGGGAGAACGAACCCGTCCCGTGATACTCCTGGCCGCTTGGAGACCCCGAGTGCACTGCCGTTGTACCACGATCCCGCCGTTCCCGTCTTTACCGACCCGAATCGTACTAGTTCGGCAAACCGTGCCCCGTACCGCGAGTGATAGTGACCGTGTAGGACCGTGTAGGGATTATCTGTATTTAATAAAAGGGCATCAAGACCCAGTGTTAACTAGTAATCCGACCGCTGTTATTATTCACCCCTGCTCCTGCTAGGCCTCCTTGACCGTCTGAGTTAACTAGGAAACCCTCGATAGCCCCTCAGGCTGAGGGATATGTGTGTGTGACTAAACCCACACATCACATTTGGCGCCCAACGTAATAACTCATACAGGAGTCTCGTAGTTCATTAGGAGACAGGAGAAAGGGAAAATCTAATCTTTTTTTACTTTTACGATTTAAACTCCGAATTACCGTTACCGACGTGTAGATTACGCGACGCTTCCCGCCCGCCCGTTAAACAATCCCGCGTCGCACCAGAAACCGATAGGTCCCTACCGACACATGCAGACGGCCTGGATATACCAGCTGCACAAGCCAGACCTCACGAAGGAAGCAGAGAGCAGAGGCATAAGTACAGAGGGCCTAACGGTGGACCAGATCCGTAAACTGCTCGTAGAGTCCGTCAAAACCGCCGAGGTATTCAAGACACCAGAGAAACCCACATCCAGAGCCATGGAAGACGACCAGGATAGAGGTAAGACGGACAGGCTCAATAAGGCGATCCGAGAGTGGAACCTATCCTACAGGACGTCCGACAACCCGGTAGAGTTCATAGAGAGACTGGAAGAACTGATCGCAGCCAGCGGCGTAGACGAGGAAGACGTCCTGCCCGCGCTGCCCCGGATCCTGCAAGGAAGAGCCCTAGCATGGTACAGGAACAATGTCGAGTCCTGGAAGTCGTGGGATGAATTTATGCAGCTCTTCAAACTTTATTATTTTCCGTATAACTACGAGGACGACCTCATAGTTAGAATCATAGCTAGAAAGCAAGACTGCGGAGAGAGCTTCGTAGATTATTTAAACGACCTGCAAACGCTCATGCGTAGACATGGGAACCTGACCGAGACTGAAAAACTCCACCGAATTCACGAAAATATGCAAAGAGAATACAAATTGTACATAAAGAAAAACGACTATATGGACCTAAACGGGTTACTAAGATTAGCCGCCGAGTACGAGGGGATTATCGCCCCGTCAGATGACAAGATAGCCCCAGACCGAGGATATATCCCACAGACAACGGGCACATATCCGACACAGCAGCATGGTAGACCGCCAGGATATTGGGGACAGCCGCAAGTACCGAGACACGAAGAGAGGGACAGGAATGAGTGTCAACCCCGAGAACGTGCGATAGGCAGAGACGAGACCGGGAAGAGAGAGTTCCTGGGAGCCGCCGGAGATCACGGTCGGGAAGACAACCGACGATACGAGAACGTCACGATATCTGGAAAGGAATGGGTCTGCTTGATAGACACAGGCTCAACAAACACCTATGTCAACAAAGACGTGTATGAAACGTGCAAAGCCCAGGGGGTAATAGAAAAACAAATCCAGAGGGGCGTCGTGCTGGCGGACGGCACCCCAACAACCGTCAACACAACCATACTGGTTGACATGCACATCAAAGGCGCCACAATAAAACACTGGGTGAGGGTTCTTCCAACCGCGGCGGAAACAATAATCGGCATGGATGTACTCAGAAGGGCCGGAATGGCCATAACATGGGCAGGGGACACCGACACACTTACAACCAATCAAAATGTCCACGAACAGGACGTGCTACCGTTACCCGAGGAGATAGGGAAGGAGAAAGTCAGCGAGAGGACTCCAGACAATCCGAGAGACGTCCACAGCAAACAACCACCGGCCGAACAGGCGTTATCACCCGAGAAGTGTGCCAGGAATAATAAGATACCCCAAGCAATGCTTAAACGGCAATTTCAGCTTTGCGAGCAAAGCCCAAAACGGAATACGTGGATCGAGCACAAAATTAAATTACAGCATAGTAAGTCGATAAAACAGAGACGTTATCCCAGCAACCCGAAACAACGAGAAATAATAAACGTCCGTGAGAAAGACTTGCCGGAGCAAAGGGTGATTGAGAAGTCAAATGGCACATATAGCTCGCCAGTCGTTCTCGCCAGGAAAGACAAAGGTCAGTACCGGATTTGCATCAATCACACAAAAATAACCGAGGCGTCAGAGGAAGACGCATACCCGCTCCCGCAAATAGACGAATTACGTTGGAAACAGAATGGTTATTATTATAATCAACCGAAAAATAAAAAAGTAAAAAATAAACACGCACCAAATAAGCGCATCCGATCCAAAATTAAAACCCGAGAAATAGATAAGCGCAAAACCCGACCGACACGCGCATAACAACAGCGAGCGGCCGTTGAAATATTATAAGACGAGTCGAGTGCGCAGACGGCGGCACAAGCGTGAACACGCCGTGCGTGCGCGCAGATAAGGCGCATAATAGATTAACCGATCAAACCAAGATGAACGTAAACAATAAATGAAACACCACGCGACCGACTCACGTTAGACAATGGCCACGCGGAATTGAACCGCACCGTCTAGGTCATAAGGACGGAAATATTGTTTTTGTTTCTTAATTTATATTTATATTTTTGTGATTAGGAATACTGTCCCATTTTTATTATTGTAACTACCGGAAGGGAACATGTCCAGTTACCACAGGACTAACGGTGATTTTTCCCCAGGTAAAAATCTCCAAAACGGGGGAGGAAGTGTGACGTCATGGAAAACGCCACAGCCGCCGCCGCGACAGAGCGGCGCCGACGCGGGGGACAGACGAGCGGGGCAGAGCAGCGCACGGCACCGCGCCCCACCGCACCGCCACCCGCCGGCCAGTATATAAGCGCCGCGCGCCCGTCAGACCGCAGGAGTTTGGCTAGCGGCCTGCCGTGTGCCCAACTCTCTCCCCTCGCCCTCCCTACCTTCCCGCCTCTGGCCGCTTGGAGACCCCGAGTGCACTGCCGTGGCTTCCCGACTTCTGGCTGCTTGGCCACCGAGCACCGCCGAAGTCTTCCGCTCCCCTCGCCCCTCTCAGGCCGCCTGGTTTCCGGGCGTATTGCCGGAGGAGTGAGTTGGTTAGGATCCGCGTTATCCCTGGCCGCTTGGAGACCCCGAGTGCACTGCCGGGAGAACGAACCCGTCCCGTGATACTCCTGGCCGCTTGGAGACCCCGAGTGCACTGCCGTTGTACCACGATCCCGCCGTTCCCGTCTTTACCGACCCGAATCGTACTAGTTCGGCAAACCGTGCCCCGTACCGCGAGTGATAGTGACCGTGTAGGACCGTGTAGGGATTATCTGTATTTAATAAAAGGGCATCAAGACCCAGTGTTAACTAGTAATCCGACCGCTGTTATTATTCACCCCTGCTCCTGCTAGGCCTCCTTGACCGTCTGAGTTAACTAGGAAACCCTCGATAGCCCCTCAGGCTGAGGGATATGTGTGTGTGACTAAACCCACACATCACACTCTAGTTCAAAAAATAATGTTTCCCCCATACAAACATTGCACACCTATTTAACCCCCTTAGAGGTGGAATTTCCAAAAACCCCGTCTTATCCCTTGCCTACGTCATAAAAGGAAGTCCTAGTGTAAATTTCAAGTTTCTAGTCCTAGTAGTTTCGGCTGTGCGATGATGAATCAGTCAGGAAGTCTACTTTAATATATATAGATATAAAGTTTCAGTAACATAGCTCATAAACTTAAGATTTTATTGATATCTAAAAAACGCCGATTTCGTCACTGACTCACTGACTGATGTTGATCATCAAAACCTCTAGGGTACTTCCTGAAGTCCTAGAAAGCTGAAATTTGGTATGTAAGCTAGTATTAGTACACAATCAACAAAATAATTCAAAAAATTGGAACTTCTACCCCCCAACCCCTTAAAGTAGGGGCTCTGTACTCAGAAGCCGCAAACGCCAAGCAAGTCGCAAAACGACCGAGCAGAAGCCGCAACAGCCCGGCCTGAAGATTCAGGCCGCGACAGAGACAGCCAAAAGGAGCTACGCTCTGAAATGGCCTCCCCTCTTACTCGCCCCCTTCGGGGCGAGCAAGAGTGAAGAAGATGCAGTGCAATTTCAATTAAAAATCCGCGTTTTGAAAGCGCAGCTCTCACTTTTTGTATTCCGGAAACACTAAATCTTACGGTCACGTGACCTCCTACGCTCCCACACGAGGGGCTACCGCGAAGTGAAAACGAACTTCGAACGAGTATCTCTGTCGCTCGAACCAGCAAGTGCAACAGAGAGGGAGTTAAACGAACGAAATTCGTTTTCGTTTCGCGGTAGGGCCTCTGTGGCGAGTTAAAAAAAACCCCATCCCAAAACGGAATCTTATCCGAATCTGTGATATTCTTTTCTACTTTGCTGCATTTACACGCTTGCGGTGGCTTGGCAAGCCTCCACAAGCGCAAGCGTGTAAACGGGGGTGTTTGGCTTGGCTTGCGTGAGCTTGCGAGAGCTTGGCCCGATCCGGACTAGTGTCGGTTTTTGAACACAGATCAAAGGAAGCTTGGGCAAGCGCTTGCGACGTGGTTACACGTTGGCGCGTGTTTAGTGTCGCTCGCGAGCTCGCGACGGTCGGTCGCCTTATTTATATGGCCTTTATGTCAAATCAAATCAAATCAATTATTTATTCTGCAATTAGGCCACAAGGGCACTTTTACATGTCAAATCGTAATTTACAATAAAATAATAATAATAATCTTACACAATAGTAATTTAAATTATATATAAAAGGTTAACAAACTAAATGTCACTAAGTTAATGTAAACAAAACAAAATTGCAAAATATGACCATTACATTCGATTAGGGTTTGCAAGATCCGCCAATATTTCGGATCCGGATATTTCGGATATTTAAATTGGACAGATCCGGATATCCGGATTCCTCGGATAAAACGGATCCACAAGGTTTTTTGGGTATAAAGTAGGAATTGTAAGGCGAAACTAAGAAACAACTAAAAACGGCTATAGTACAGTCGAGTTCTCCAATATCTACACAGACAACCGTTCAAAAACCTGTATACAGAGACTTTATTGTTACCTACATAAGACACATGTGTAGATATCTTTGAAAGGTTGCCCGTATAGATACTGGAGAACTCGAATGACCACCGTATTTATATACCTGAAAGATTTTAAATAGATACGCATTCCCGAGATCATGGGATTCATGGGGTATAAAATTTTATTTTGTTTCAACTTTTAACTTACGACTCCTAACTAACTGGCAAAGTTAGTTTAGTCACTGAAAGCTGTCACTTGAATAACTACTACCAGGTCTAGTTAACTCCGTACCTGGTGCTCGTACATACATTTCAATGAGCTCCCTGTATACAGTTAATTCGATAGGGTTGTAAAAGAAATTGACATGATCACTCGGACGCCTTACTCAGTAATCGATTGGAATAAGTTTCTGTCAAAAATTTCATTTTTGGTACAAGCTTTTATTGCCGACTGTACTTTTCTGTATACCATCAACTGCTCATTGAGACGATTCTAACGAGCCCAAACTCGATGGGGTTATGTGGTTTTATTACGGAGTTCCTATGGCCACCTTCTGTCTCTTTCATCAGATCAGCTCGATGGTACCATAATATTGAATTGTCATCCAAACTATAGTTATACCCAAAATTTCAGCTCAATCGGTCACCGGGAAGTGGGTCAAATTTAACTTGCAAGATTTGACGGACAACTTACTTACATACATACTTTTATACTTACATACGAACAAGTAAGTTAATATAAAGCTTGTAAAAAGAGCCAACACGGAAATCGTGAAAATCAAGGGAAGAGGTGTTTGTTTAGCAAGGGACATTCCATTAGGCTAATACGACTATAGGTATGTCTAGATATGGCAAAAACGGTGAACGGTGAACCATAAATATAGCACAATATTCTAATTGTACATGATCATATTAGAAGTCAAGACCTAATGCTAAAAATGTATTACAATTACAAAAATGTATTATAAAAATGTAACCGCGTACTCATACTCATTTATTCATAATATTATATAAATATTACATGTCACAATATTAGAATCATAATTGCGTATATTAGTATTTAAATTTAAGAAATGTTTATACATATTACTCAATTATTATTATTATATAAAATCATTTAAATTTTAAATTATAAAAGGCATGTCCAAATAACCATTTTATTTATTTATTTTTGAAGGTGTTTGTGCACTCTTCGATCGTAATATCTTCAGGTAGTTTGTTATACACCTTGGGACCTATTACGTGCATATTTTGTTGTCTTGGAGGACCTAGTCAGTCGGTGACTACTGACTGGACGACGGAAGTCGTTCTTTACTGCCTAGACGTATCGACCATGAGTGCTGTATGGTCAAACGACCAAGCCTTGGCTTTCTCGAGGCATAACAAAGCGAGCCGATCGCAATAGCCGACACAACTTCCACGTCTGTCATGCTTGCCTATTCGGACCACACTAACGCACTCGCAAGCGTGTAAATGCCATCCAAGCATTTGTGAAGGCTTGGAGCTTGCGGACGCTTGCCAAGCCACCGCAAGCGTGTAAATGTAGCATTATGTAACCGCGTACTCATACTCATACTCATTGATTCATATATATATATATAAAAGAAGACTTGACTGATTCATCACCGCACAGCCGAAACTACTGGGACTAGAAACTTGAAATTTACACCAGAGCTTCCTTATATGACGTAGGCAAAGGATAAGACGGGATTTTTGGAAATTCCTTCCCTAAAGGGGTTAAATAGGGGTGTAAAGTTTGTATGGGGAAAACATAATTTTTTGAACTAGAGACTTGAAACTTTGTAGAAAGATTACTTATAAAGATACAAAAAAAGTACTTTCAGCGAAACTGTAGAAAGATTATTTATTAAAAAACACGAAAAGTGCTTTAAGCGTTTCAGAAAATTCCACCCCTAAGGGGGTTAAATAGGGTGGCAATGTTTGTATGGGGAATACATTATTTTTAGAACTAGACTTGAAACTTTCTAGAAAAATTACTTATTAGTATACAAAAAAGTAATTTCTGCATTTCAGCAATTTTCACCCCTAAGGGGATTAAAATGGGGTGCAAGGTTTGTATGGAGGGATTTTTTTTTGAGCTAGGGACTTGAAACTTGTAGATCAATTACTTATTAAAAAAAACAAAACGTACTTTCAGCGTTTTAGAAAATTCCACACCTAAGGGGGTTAAATAGGGGCGCAATGTTTGTATGGGAGAAACATAATTTTTTGAACTAGACTTGAAACTTTGTAGAAAGATTACTTTTATGAATACGGAAAAAAAAATTAGTGTTTTAGAAAATTTCACCCCTAAGGGGGTTAAAATAGGGGTGCAAAAGTTGTATGAGGGAAACTTTTCCGTTTGAGCTACTTGAAACTTTGTAGCCAGATTACGTATTTGAATACAAAAAGAACTTTAATCTTTTTGGAAAAGGTTTGCAAGGTTTGTATGGGAAACACTTCTTTTTGAGCTAGAGATTTGAAACTGTAGAAAAATTACTTATTATAATATAAACAATTACTTCCAGCGTTTTAACCGGAAGGCGTGGGTAGGCCCCCCGCAAGGTGGACTGATGATCTGGTAAAGGTTGCTGGAGTCCGCTGGATGCGGTTGGCGCAGGACCGGTCACTTTGGCACTCTTTGGGGGAGGCCTATGTCCAGCAGTGGACGTCTTTCGGCTGATATGATGTCTTATCTTATCTTATCTAGATGAGGGCCCTTTCGGATGCACTTCGACCCGTCGGGATCTTTTGTGCATTTGCCCTCTCCTTTATGCCTACTCCCAAGCTCGCTCCATCATTTCCACAAAGCGGATGATGCAGCTCAGCGGAAGCACCTTGAATTCCTTTGGTTGCGGATAGTCGCTACCAAAGTAACTCATTCTTTGTCTGGCAAGGGCATGACATTCACACAGTAAGTGTTCCATGGTCTCGTCCTCCTCGCCCCTCGCCACACATTCTACAGTCTAAACTGTCCGACAGTCCCATCTTGGCCAAGAGATCCTTGACCCCGAAGTGACCTGTGAACACCCCAGATATGATTCTGAGTTGCTTCCTACTGGATTTCCAGAGCTTGTTAGTCCAGCCCGAGTCCGGCTGATATGATGACTCCCAGCGTTTTAAAAAATTCTATCCCTAAGAGGGTTAAAAAGGGGTGCAAGCTTTGGATGAGAAACACTCATTTTTGAGCTGGAGACTTAAAGCGTTGTATAAAGATTTATTATCAGAATAAATAGAATTTCTTTCAGCGTTTTGGAAAAATTCCACCCCTAAGGGGTTAAAACGGGATTCAAGGTCTATTATATATGGAAACCAAGAAAATGTTATAGTAAGAGATTTTTAACTTCGGTCTGCCTGTATCTGAAAAGACTACAAAACTGATTTCAGTTTTATAAAATTCATTCACTATAGGGTTTAGGGGTTCAAAGTTTGTATGGAGAGCAAAACATTTTTAAAGTAAGGGATTTGATACTTCTGTTTTAGACTGTTTTAAATTGATTCCATAAGGGGGACAAATTCATCCCTTAAATGGGCTTGGATGGATGTTTGTACGAGGAACAAGACAATTTTAAAGTAAGAGTAACTTCGGTTAAAAACTAGGAAACTAATAACAGCGTTTCTTAAAATTATTCCTCTACGGAGGTTAAAAAGGGTTGGAAGTATGTATCATAGTCATACATAATCCGACTGCTAACAGAAAAGTAGATTAGGTTAAGTTAGAACCACGACCCTTACAGAACCGAACAGCTGCCAGAAATGTAGGTTAGGTTAGGTTAGAACTGGGATGCTCCCAGAACCGAAAAGTAGGTAAGTAGTAGTAGTAAGTAGGTGCGGATTATTTTGTTAATTTAAATTATTTTTTTTGGTTAAAGAGAATAATATTATTCTCTAATACAGTTAAATGGGGACGGCGGATGGAGATGGAAAGTTGTACGTCTTTTAGCATTAGATTACGTTTGCTTTCAAAACTATTTTTAGTAATGTAGCTTTCTTTAATACATTATGAAAAATATACAATTTAAGCTGAAACGTCTGTTGATGATTTTTAAAATATTTATATGTGTAAAAACAGAGTTTTCAATTTAAACTAATGAAATCATCACACTGTTACCTTTTACGCTTAATCCCTGAACGGATTTTGATGAAATTTTCCGTACAGATAATTTGAGACCCTAATTTGAGGATATAGGATAGTTTTTATCTCGGAAATCATCCCTTAAGATAGTAGAACTTTGTTCAGGGCAGCGATAATTAAGGTTCCGCCTACAATCATTTAATAGCAATCATTTTTCTAAGACGGTAACAAGTTCTACGCGGACGAAGACGCGGGCAACAGCTAGTAATATTATATAAATATTACATGTCACATTATTAGTCACAATTGCCTATATTATCATTTAAATTTAAGGTATGTTAATACATACTATTCAATTATTATTATTATATAAATCATTTAAATTATAAAAGGCATGTCCAAATAACCATTTTTTTTAATTTATGTTTGAAGGTGTTTGTGCACTCTTCGATCGTAATACTCGTATCTTCAGGTAGTTTGTTATACACCTTGAGACCTATTACGTGCATATTTTGTTGTTTTGGAGGACTTAGTCAGTCGGTGACTACTGACTAGACGACGGAAGTCGTTCTTTACTGCCTAGACGTATCGACCATGAGTGCTGTATGGTCAAACGACCAAACCTTGGCCTTTCTCGAGGCATACCAAAGCGAGCCGATCGCAATAGCCGACACAACTTCCACGTCTGTCATGCTTGCCTATTCGGACCACACTAACGCACTCGCAAGCGTGTAAATGCCATCCAAGCGTTTGTGAAGGCTTGGAGCTTGCGGACGCTTGCCAAGCCATCGCAAGCGTGTAAATGTAGCATTAAGTACGTAATTGAGGAATTCCATTAAGTCATCTGTGGTCTTCATCATCAATTCCACTCCACCAAATTTATGATCTCCGGGTGGAAATACACGAGTTTTATTAGAAAACTAGACCTGCCCGCGGCTCCACCCGCGTGAATGAATTATATGAATGTATTTGTCACAACTGCATTATGTTCATGAGCCCTGCTTAGCCGTTGCTAAGCAGGGCTCATGGCGGTATTATTTTCATATTATTTAACCTCTTGCGTTGATTTTTTTCTCCATTTGACTACATTTTTAATTCTTTTTAGAGCAAATATGACATTATTGATTATTTTATTAAGTGTCTACACTCCTATTAAAAAAACCTCTCGTGGGTCAATTTTCAAACGAGCTGTTTTTGCTGTCCCACGGCTATAATTTCAAGTCAGTTTAACATGGACTATTGATACATATATATTTGTATTCCGTGTATTATATTGTACTTAAAATATATATAACAATACCTTAAATATTAATAGATTCTGAAAAAAAAATTGTTGATATCGTAAAACGGCCAAATCTACCGCTTTTTCGCGTGTTCCACTTGCGGTTTTTCTCAAAGAAAAATTCATAACTATAGATTTCGGCAACGTGTAAATAAACAACTTGTACTGTTATAAAGAAGATTTATTAGCGTATTCATTAAAGTATCTTGCAAAATTAATGCGCGAATAATTAAAACCAGTGAAGTGTTTTAGTAGTTGTCCCACGCGCGACCCATTTATTAGGACTCAAGCTCAAAACCCTTAAAATCTGGTTTTCTATTGTCCCACCCCTACATTTACTTTACGATACGATAGATAGGTTAGTTGGGCTTCAACCACCAACGGGAGGGTAGGGAGCGCCAGTATTTTTGACGGAGGAAACAGGTTTTCTTTATACGAAGTATTTTGGTACGGCTATGACGACATTTGTATGGGCGTTTATTTATTAATATACGATTGAAATAAAAATGTGTCTTTCATAACAAAGGTTAGCAATATGGGGTAAGAGTTTCGTGTTTAATTAATTAGTGAATTCAATTAATAGTGTACGAAGGACAGCCAAAAAACATCCATGTTGACATTTGTATGGCGACATTTGTACGGCTTTTTTGGCCGTACAAATGTCGAACGTGGCATACAAATGTCGATTTAAAACAAAATGTAAGTAAAGCACGAAATTAATGGAAATTGGAAAGGATTAAACTGGCCTCGATTTAGGCACTGGTTCCGTGAAACATTTGTTGTTTGCTACCTTACCTACTTACTACTTTTTAGGGTTCCGTACCCAAAGGGTAAAACTACGGGACCCTATTACTAAGATTCCGCTATCCGTCCGTCTGTTCGTGTGTTTGTCTGTCTATCCGTCTGTCACCAGGCTGTATCTCATGAACCGTGATAGTTAGACTGTTGACATTGTCACAGATGATGTATTTCTGTTACCGCTATAACAACAAATACTAAAAAAACAGAATAAAATAAATATTTAAGGGCTCCCATACAACAAACGTGATTTTTTGCCGTTTTTGTAGATAATGGTACGAAACCCTTCGTGCGCGAGTCCGACTCGCACTTGGCCGGTTCTTTGCTGTCATTTTGCTACCTTCTCTTAGGCAGAATGAAATAATCTGTTTTCTAAGTGATTTTTAATATTTTGAAATATAACCACAGAATAAGTAATAGTACAAATATAACGATCATCATAAACCATAAACCGGAGATACTATATCGAAATAGTGAGTTTTTTAGTATGGTAGAAATATTTAAAGTTTTTCAACAATTGTATGGCAAAATCGACATTTTGATGGCACTCACCGACATTTGTATGCCGCTATCGACATTTGTATGGCAGAATCGACATTTGTATGGCGCTGACGACATTGGTATGGCACGGTGTTTTTAAAGCGTCAATATCTAGCTAACCATTAGAAGCAGAGAGGTGCCTCGTGCACCATATTTTTTCTTTTTAAAAGCCCTACCTCACGTTGTCGGTACGAATTTGATATTCCAAAAAAATAAAAAAACCATACAAATGTCGAAAAACGGCCTCTTCAAAAATTGACCCTCGTACTCTGCGGCCACCAAATAGTACTCGTCTATGGACCCCATTTGGGTAAAAGCCTCCTCCATCTCATGCCATTTTTCCCGATCTTTGGCCAAATTCATCCAGCTAGGTCCGGCAACCTCGCTTATGTCGTCTGTCCAACATCTTCATGGTCTAACTTTCTTTCTTTTGCCTTTCGGCCCCAACCATTTTGTTGCTTCTAGTGCCCATCTTTTCTCCTTATATGTGGCGATATGGCCTGCCCATTTCCACTTAAGGCATAGTGCTTGGTGAAGTGCATCTGTTATTTTTGTATGTTTTCTTAAATCTTCATTTCTGGTTTTATGTATTCTTCTTAACTTTAATAAACTTCTCTCCATGGATCGTTGGCATATTGAGATTTTATATTTAATTTTCTTTGTGTATGTCCAGGATTGGCTTCCATATGTCAGACGATATTCCGTAGTCACGAACAATTACAAACACAAAATATGAGCATTCGGGTATTACACAGTGCATAAAACAAAATTCGTCTCTCCTGTGGTCAATAATTAAGAGCTCACGTGCATATAAATAATGTTTTTATCACATAGTAGTATAGAAGAGGATACACCGTTTATGCGGATTTAATAGTCCAACCAAAAATTAGGCTTCGTAGCCCTTTACTTTGATAATGTCCACAGGAAAGGCGTACATAAATCTGTGTATGATGAATGCATCATCATCATTTTCAGCCCGTAATCGCCCACTGCTGAGCATAGGTCTCTATTTGAGCACGCCACCCGTCCCTATCCTGAGCTAATAATCTTATCCAGAAGTGACCCGCAATCTTCCAAATATCGTCCACCCATCGAGCTGGTGGACAGCCGACGCTCCTTTTACCTAGAAGTGGCCACCAATCTGACAACTTTTTGGTCCACCTACCATCATTCTGCCTGGCAAGGTGTCCTGCCCAACTTCACTTGAGTTTGGTAATGGTATCTCCAACATCGAGCACCTTAGTGCGACGTCGGATCGGATCTCAACATCCCTCACTCGGTCTTGTAGTTTACTACCGAGCATGTCGTAAATAACCGAATCGAGGTCCAGATGAGAAAACAATAGGTCCAACCGATCAGAGCACTTGTTGCACACGATAACAAACGATAAATAATAATTAAAGGCAAATATGAAACAATTTTCAAAGTAACAATCAGTGACAGTCTAACGATGAGATTCTGACGTGCCGGAAGATTGGGTTGCGTACGTTCCATTTCATGTATATTTCTCTAACCGCAATTTCAAAGTTCAGTTTTAATCATTATTATTTATAAACAGTATGTTTTTTGAGCCGAATCAATTGTATAACGATTATACTAACATGGAAATGTAGTCTCAGATAAAATCAAATTACGTAAAATGGAATGGAATATGATTCGTACGTTAGCCGAACATTTCCGAAGATTTCCGAACAATGGCCTACGTTTGAAATTGTCAATGTTATCGAGATTTCATTACGTGATTCTATGATGTTATTTCTATTGTAATCGTCTAATTTTACAAGATTTTGAGCGTAATGTAATTTTACCATGCTATTTTTACGTATTGCGTATACAGAACAGTGAAAGATGTTCTTACTTACGTGTGAAAGGTTATATTTTCATCACATTGTCACAGTATATGAACAGTAGATAAACTTCGAACAAAGGTACATCGCACGGCTGCACACATGCGCGCGTGTTCGGTACGCACACACACATAGCCTTCGGGAATGATGGAGAATGCTTCAATCGGGGCCGCGCCGTTGCGGTGTTCGCTCGTTCTCACTCGCTACGTCAAAGGAAGCCGCCTCGTAGGTATGAAGACAGCGAGCCGCCAGTGCTACGATATCAAAAGGAGCCGAATAGGCTTGTAACTAAGCACCTACCAACCTAGTGCAGTTTAGCAACTATTATACTTACTAGGAATGTTCAACTCTCGTGTTGAATATAGATTTTCGTATGGTAACTTTAAATATAACTTCCGTTTATGTAGGGCAACACTATAGGATAACTACTTCCTGTGGCCATTACTACTACAAGTTTCTGCTTTTGAAGTCGCACGCGCTGCGCCTAATTTATCGTAATTTCATATAAAGATCGCGCTTTCCATATATGAGTTAAAAGTTCTATTCTTAAAGAGTGCACGTCACATCAAGAGAGTGTGGGCTGTGTCTTTGAGGTATCTTTAGGCGAAGACCGGTGGTAAGTCAGATCTGCACGCCCGTTTTAGTAGCTGAGAGTGCCTTCAGAGAACGGGAAGCCCTTAGGAGGCTCCAGACCTGGACACTTCAGGTATGTGATTGTGCACTTTATACTCTATCGCGTTTTGTCAAAATTAAAAGTTATTAACGTGTTTCTCGTATTCTCGGATTTCCATGATTTCAGTCTTTTTACAGTACAACTTAATTTATCGCGTTTAAAAACATTGGTCCTTCGGCCGTATTGTGAAAAGTGACCTATTTTAGGCTGAATTCATTAAAATCATAATTTTCGCGTTGTAAAATTTTTGATAAAAAAGTTGAGGGTAAACTTTCAATTGTGTGTATAATGGCGGACAGGAAGTGTTAATCTTTAGTGTGTTGTAGTTATTTTAGTTGGTAGCATTGTGATAGGTCGTTTCATAGACGAATCTCCTTAATTCCGTTCATTCATTCAGTGCTTTTCTGGCGTATGGCAACGTGTAGGTGTCAAGTGTCGAGCTGTCAGTGTCAAGTGGAAGTTTCGTTGTTTCACATCGACATTGTAAACAAAACAACTAGTTTGTCGGTTTTCGTTAGTTTTTCGCTTATACTTTAGTTGAATTGTGATCAGTTGACAGCGAAGCAAACAGTGATGCTAAGCCAAATATGAGCAGGGTTGAGCGAGATTACGCTATGATGAGAATAGAATTGATTCACGGAACGGATTTAGTAGGTTATGTCGAATCCGATGTAAATTTAATCGCCGCGGATTTCCACCGAGCTCAAAGGCAAGTGATAGCAAATAGTGAAGACTGCAGTGCAGAATTTCCTGTCACTACAGATTTTGAAATGAAACACAAGTCTATTTTGTCGCGGTTACGAGAGCGCGCGCCGGTAGTTAAAACAATAAGTGATAGTTGTGAAAGTGTTGCCGCGAAGTTGCCAAAGATTCAAATCAAGCCGTTCGATAGCAAATTAGAGAACTGGTTGTCGTTTAGCCAGCTGTTTGAATCTTTAATTCACAAACGTAACATTTCAAACATTGAAAAACTACACTACTTGCTAACCAGCGTTCAAGGTAAGGCTCTAGATTTGATCGAGAATTATCCTATATCAGACGAGAGTTACTTTGATGCCTATAATGCCTTAAATGAGTATTATAATAGAAAACGACAGATTGCATTTAGTTATTATGAAAAAATGCTGTTGTGTGAGCAAGTTAAATCAAAATCTGGAGTTGAAATGGAGAAAGTGAATCGAATCTTTAGGGAAACTTTACAAGTGTTAGAAAAGCTTGGCCTGCCAGATAAAAACTTTATGCTGGTTCATTTATTGTGGTCTAAGCTTGACAAATCTACCCGTGAAGCATTCTTATTGGAATTTAACTCCAATGATATTCCAAAGTATGAGATATTGCAAGAATTTGTGGAGTAACAAATTCGAGCATTGGATGCATCAGATTTAAAGTGCTCAAACAATAATTTACAAAATAAAGTGCATACTAATGCAACTTATAATCAGAGGAAATCAAAGGTAACTCTTGTCACCACTTCTAGTATGTGTGAATTCTGTACTGACCAGCATAGTTTGGAATGCTGTGAAAAATTTATAAAATTAGGTACTGATGCGCGATTTAAATTTGTGAAATCTAGGGGCTTGTGTGTTTGTTGTTTTTCGAGTAACCATAAGGTGAAGCAGTGCCAAAAGGCATCGCGTTGTGGTGTGTGTGGGTATTCGCACCATACGCTGCTACATTTGAACAAGATTGATTCATCGGCTCCGGATGCTGATGTGTCATCAAAACTTGTCGCTAGTGGTTCATCCACCAACAATGTCACTTTGACATCCGCATCCAATAATAATGTGGTGTTGTTTGCTACTGCTCGGGTAGCGGTGCGGGATAGTTCTGGCCAATACCAGCAAGCTCGTGCATTGTTGGACTGTGCAAGTGCAAGCAATTTTATATCACAAGCTTGTGCGAAGCGGCTTGGACTAGATATACATCAGACAGGTGAATCAGTTTCTGGAATTGGAAATTCGGTAGCTAAACCACATGGTTCGTTGTCGTGTTCCATTAAACCAAATGGAACAAATTTAATTAATTTTGATTGTGAAGCACTATCTGCGCTGATCAACCCTGTCTTTCGGTTAGAACTTCAGAGTGGTCTCATATTAAGAATCTTACTCTTGCTGATCCTGAGTTTGGTGATCCTGGACCAATCGACTTACTGCTTAATGCAGACATCTTCGCTTCATCGTTGCTGAGTGGTCGGAGTCAGGGATGTCCGGGTCAGCCAAAAGCTATTGAGACTCTATTTGGATGGGTCATCATGGGTGGATGCGATGAGAGCCATTCACAATCTTTCAAAACTTGTCGTCGGAAAGATTGTTTTTTCGTGTCGAATTCTTCGCAATCAAATTTGTCGTTGGATAGTTCTCTAAAAAGGTTCTGGGAGTTAGAAAATGTTAGTAGCCCTAGTAAACCAGTCTTGTCGAAAGAGGACCAACTTTGTGAAGATACCTTCGTTAATAAATTCTGTCGTACGAGTGAAGGCCGTTTCGAGGTGCCCCTTCCTTTCGTTGATCCTACGAATAAGCCTATATTCTCGGACACTCGTGAAATCGCTATGCGCAGACTCTTTTCCTTAGAACGCAAGCTTGCTAGACATGCAGATTTTCGTAAAGCTTACGTTTCATTCATGGATGAATACGAGTCTAGCGGTCATATGGAGGAGGTAGAGCCTCCCCCAAGTAGTGTTGGGAAATTTTACTATATCCCTCATTTTGCAATCCTTCGACCAGCGTCTGTCAGTACGCCTCTACGTTGTGTCTTCGACGCTAGCTGTCGCGATAGCAACGGTATATCGCTAAACGATACGCTTCTGGCGGGTCCTAAGCTGCAAACAAATATCTTTGATATTCTTACCAGATTTCGGTGGCATAAAGTGGTTTTCACAGGTGACATTAAAGCCATGTACCGTCAGATTGTCGTGCCGGGAGAGGATGCTGAATACCAGAGGATTTTATGTCGTCAATCCACTGACAGCCCGGTTAAGGATTATATGCTGCGCACGGTCTCATACGGAGTAAAGTCCGCTCCCTACCCGGCTCTTCGAAGTATCGCGCAGTTAGCTAAGGATTCCGCAGCCGACTATCCTGACTGTTCGCCAGTTTTGGACAGAGACATTTATGTTGATGATGTTGTCACAGGCGCTGACTCTATCGAGAAGGCTCTACAAATAAGATCAGACCTTTCTGAGATATTGTCGTCGGGTGGGTTCCATCTAAGAAAATGGACCTCCAATCATAAAGGCTTTATCGCTGATCTTCCTGCCACTGAGTTGTACTCGAGTGATTTTAAATGTTTTGACGAACTTTCAGAATTGTCGCTTAAAATATTAGGTTTATCGTGGCGTCCACAAACAGATTCGTTCCAGTTTGAGGTTACTACTCCCAATGACCAGAGGTGTACTAAGCGCATGATCCTTTCGCACATCGCACGCATTTATGATCCTTTAGGATTCTTGTGTCCAGCGTCGTTTCATGCGAAATATTTGATGCAGGTTTTGTGGTCATCGGGGGTCCAATGGGATGATGACGTGCCAGAAGCAATAGCTTCGGAATGGATGCGTTTCAAATCGCAACTGGCGTTGTTAAAATCTGTCGTTATTCCCCGACGCATTGTTCATTCTTTTGTTTCGTTGCAGCTCCACGGATATTGTGACGCGTCTGAGCGTGGATATGCGGCCGTCATTTACTGTCGGGCGGTCATTGCAGAAGGCTCTACATTTGTAGAGTTCTGTTGCGCGAAATCTAGAGTCGCGCCTCTGCATAAGCAGTCCATACCACGCCTGGAGCTTCAATCTGCCGTGCTTCTGTCAGATCTAATGCCGTCTGAAACGACTGCGGCTCTCATGTTTTGAGTAAAACATGTGCAGCTTACTACGTTCGGTGTAGAGATCAATCACTTGAGAGAGGGTCGTTTGAATTCATTGCCAAAGTGTTTGCGCAAGCTCTCGTTGTTTATTGACACCGCGGGTATTGTCAGGGTGGGCGGTCGCTTAGTCAATTCTCCAATCAAATTTTCGATAAAGCACCCCATACTGTTGCCTCGCTCCCTTAGATTAACGGGTTTAATCATTGACGAATATCATAAAAGATTTCTACACCCCGGTGCTCAAACTTTACAGAATTTACTTTCGCAATCATTTTGGATTCTGTCGCCCAAGCGAGCCATTCAGGCCGTGATCAGTGGTTGTGTTAAATGCTTTCGTGTCAACCCTTCGCCGGCTTCAGCGCCTCTAATGGGAAATCTTCCTCTTTGTCGTATTTCTCAACGAGGCGCTAGAACATACAAAGGCTACATTTGCGTATTCGTTTGCACCAGCACTAAGGCTATCCATATAGAACTTGCTTCGGAATTATCGACGGAAGCCTTCCTTTGTGCGTTAAAGCGATTTGTCGCACGTCGTGGACGGTGTAGCAATATTGTCTCTGATCAGGGTCGCAACTTCGTTGGGGCAAGTAATTATCTTGGTTCCATTATGAAGAGCGCCGCTGATGCACAAGAGATTAAATTTTCATTTAATCCACCGGGTAGCCCGCACTTCAACGGCCTAGCAGAGGCTGGGATCCGCTCGGTCAAGACGCATCTCGCTCGAGTCGTCGGGAATCAAAGGTTAACCTTCGAGGAATTTTACACCGTCCTCACACAAATCGAAGCAATGCTTAACTCGCGTCCATTGACGCCTCTAAGTTCAGATACAAACGACCTGTCGGCGCTTAGCCCTGGACATTTTCTTACCTTAGAGCCTTTGTCGATTATTCCTGAAGAGAACTTTGTTGAACAAAAGATTAGTGTTTGTCATCGATGGAAGCTGATCCAAAAAATGCATCAAGACTTTTGGCGCAGATGGCATGCGGAGTACGTACACACACTTCAACAAAGGACTAAATGGAATAAGGTTAACACAAACATTGTCGTTGGTACTTTGGTCTTGTTAGTCAATGAACAGACAAGCCCGTTAAAATGGCCTTTAGGTCGCATCTCAGCTCTACACCCGGGAGCGGATGGTGTATGTAGAGTCGTCACGGTCAAGACGGCCACTGGTCAGTACAGAAGGCCAGTCGTGAAACTGTGCCCACTGCCACTGGCTAACTAATGTTTATCGATTTTAACTTAGAGTCATAGTTTTAAGTAATCTGTCTAGTTTTAACGTTTATTCGTATCGTAAATACTGCTTATTTAGGTGAGCGGAATGTTCAACTCTCGTGTTGAATATAGATTTTCGTATGGTAACTTTAAATATAACTTCCGTTTATGTAGGGCAACACTATAGGATAACTACTTCCTGTGGCCATTACTACTACAAGTTTCTGCTTTTGAAGTCGCACGCGCTGCGCCTAATTTATCGTAATTTCATATAAAGATCGCGCTTTCCATATATGAGTTAAAAGTTCTATTCTTAAAGAGTGCACGTCACATCAAGAGAGTGTGGGCTGTGTCTTTGAGGTATCTTTAGGCGAAGACCGGTGGTAAGTCAGATCTGCACGCCCGTTTTAGTAGCTGAGAGTGCCTTCAGAGAACGGGAAGCCCTTAGGAGGCTCCAGACCTGGACACTTCAGGTATGTGATTGTGCACTTTATACTCTATCGCGTTTTGTCAAAATTAAAAGTTATTAACGTGTTTCTCGTATTCTCGGATTTCCATGATTTCAGTCTTTTTACAGTACAAGTTAATTTATCGCGTTTAAAAACAAGGAAATATTTTAGGCATAGTATAGTGGTATTCAAATATTCCATGAAGTGGGAAACTAAAAACACATACCCAACTATCTATAATATTATTACTTTGTGTATACAATATTGTCTATTAAACTGTAACAGAAATACTTTGCAGACTTAAAAGCAAAATTAATATTATAGGTATGCCAAGCCACAAACTTGACACAGCCCTGCGCATCGAGCGAAAGTAGGTAACGAACGCTCCTTAACGGCCTCAGATTACCTACTGTATTATTATTCTATACTGTGACATTGTTCCGACCGGCTTTTACAGCCAAGCACGCAACAATTGACCATTTTCTTGGCACAGTCGGAACACACACGAAACACACACGCAGGGCACTATTTATTTCAAAACAGAAATTAAAGATTTCGGACCATTATCGGACTCATATGCAGCTACGCGCAAGCATTGACAGCAGATTGTATGCCACAACTGTTGTGCCAAATAGAAAAAAAAGTGGAACTATGACAAGGATAACGAATGGTATATCTCTTTCTGTCACACTTATTGCGATTTGTGTAGCACCGTTTCGCTCGCTCGTGGTATTATTATTACCATGACCTGTCCATAGTATTCTAGGTTCATGACGTGATTGTAGAAAAAATACACAACAGAATCGGGAGCCTTTATGTTCTTATTCTATCCAGAAAATTGATTCTAATATTTATTTGCGTTGTTTTTGATAAACGTGTCGCCGGAGATCGTGTTTTTTGTAAGGCGCTATCTCGCTCGTTCCTTCGTGTTTTATCCCGTTCTGGTTTTTCGATTTTATATAATAGATACCAAAATCACTACACGCGTGCCTAACATAATTGAGGAGTTCCCTCAATTCCTCATGGATCCCATCATCCAACTGAATTTTTGAAAAAAATGGGACCCACTTGGAAGCATATACTTATGGTGCGTTTACACGCTTGCAGTGGCTTGGCAAGCCTCCAGAAGCGCAAGCGTGTAAACGGGGGTGTTTGGCTTGGCTTGCGTGAGCTTGCGAGAGCTTGGCCCGATCCGGACTAGTGTCGGTTTTTGAACACAGATCAAAGGAAGCTTGGGCAAGCGCTGCGACGCATTTACACGTTGGCGCGTGTTTAGTGTCGCTCGCGAGCTGGCGACGGTCGGTCGCCTTATTTATAGGGCCTTTATGTAACCGCGTACTCATACTCATACTCATTTATTCATAATATTATATAAATATTACATGTCACATTATTAGAATCACAATTGCGTATATTATCATTTAAATTTAAGAAATGTATATACATATTATTCAATAATAATTATTATAAAAATCATTTAAATTATAAAAGGCATGTCCAAAGAACCATTTTTTCAATTTATTTTTGAAGGTGTTTGTGCACTCTTCGATCGTAATATCTTCAGCACGTCTAGCACACGACGGCCGCGACATACTCTCGATTTTTATCGCACTATACCTCTTCTTCTAAGTGTTCTAATAAGAGAGAGACGGATAGTGCGATAAAAATCGAGAGAGCTCGCGCGCCGTCGCGTGCTAGCCGTGCAGGTAGTTTGTTATACACCTTGGGACCTATTACGTGCATATTTTGTTGTCTTGGAGGACTTGTTAGTCGGTGACTAGACGACAGAAGTCGTTCTTTACTGCCTAGACGTATCGACCATGAGTGCTGTATGGTCAAACGACCAAACCTTGGTTTTCTCGAGGCATACCAAAGCGAGCCGATCGCAATAGCCGACACAACTTCCACGTATGTCATGCTTGCCTATTGTTAGAGCAGAGTGCTATACGGGTTAGGTAACTGCCAGTGGAAGAAAGTCAATTAAACAATTGTCCAGCCTTAGACACAGTTTATTGGTAACAACACAGCACACGACTTACGTGGAGTTCAGTCTTTATAATATATATAATTAATATGGGAGATGCGTCTGCTCGGCAGCAAAGATCCGGCAAAAGAGAGCGAGACATTCAACAGATAAAGAATATAGGGATTACTTAAGTGGGCTACACACTACGAAGTTAATATGTTATAAGGGTGCACATACATAATCCTTAACACCTATTCGGACCACACTAACGCACTCGCAAGCGTGTAAATGCCATCCAAGCGTTTGTGAAGGCTTGGAGCTTGCGGACGTTTGCCAAGCCATCACAAGCGTGTAAATGTAGCATTACAAACAAAAGAAAATATTTACGAATCGGCTCATCATGGGGTATCCACATTATGTGATTTTACCCCAATTTGTCAGCACATGTCGAAGTCAAAGCTATAACCACGAACTCCGAAAGTCGAAGTTCGGGTATTTCCATCTCTATCGCACTCACACTACTCGAGTGACAAGGATGCATGTATACGAACTTCGATCTTCGTGGTAGGTAGTGCCGCTGCAACTACAATTTCTATCAGTATGGCCAGTTAACAGTAAGAAAGCGAAAATTGCCGCATTTAAACGGTCCTGCGAAGCGGACTGCAAGATGAAATAGGGCGAGAGCACACAAAAATCGACATATCTTCTTAGTAGTCTGTGGTATTGTATTCTTTGACCGACACGATTTACCCGCGAATGTCAGGTATGTTCAGAAAAACGTTAAATTCACTTTGTAGATACCATAATTAGTGAATATTTACTTTGGAATTCGACAAAAATGCCGTTCTACGCCGTTGCAAAAGGCCGAAGTATAGGTATTTACCATTCGTGGGCCGATTGTGAAGCTCAAGTTAAGGGTTTCAAAGGAGCAAAATTCAAAAAGTTTGATACTCAATCAAGCGCTAATGAATTCATCCATTCAAACTCTCATACTGGCGGTGGCTATGCAAGCAGTTCCACTTACAATCATTATCAAAGCAGTGCCAATAAAAACCTGAAGAGGACTTATTCCACATCGTCCAAGAATAATCATGGAAATCATACGTCATCGTGGAGTAATGACGATGTGGTTGATTCCGAATCATCCGGAGACGATCTAAAAGTTATATTGAATAAGCAGATGGATAATCTAGAGAAGCGAGTAAATAATTTCTTCAAACGCATGGATGATCTAGAGAAACGAGTAAATAATTTCTCCAAACGCATGGATAAAATAACAGAATCGCCTCCCAGCGGTCCTCAACCTCATGGTGGAGGCAAGAAAACAATTTTAATCGAGCCACCACAGCCAAAAAAGTATAGATATACTTCATATACTGATAAGACAGACTTTGAAGCAGATAATGAAGGTTATGTACAAGTGTATATAGATGGGGCTTACTCAGTCAATGGCAAGAAAGGTGCTCAAGCTGGGCTCGGAGTGTACTGGGGGGCCAACCACTGCCTCAACCGGAGCAAGCCGGTCTCTGGCAGAGCCACTAATAACTGTGGAGAGATACAAGCTGCTACCGTCGCCATCAAGACTGCACTCGAGATTGGAGTCACTAAACTAGCCATTAACACAGTTTCACAATTTCTCATCAAGAATCTTAGAATCAAAGGAGCTATAGAATGGAGACCTGGTACTTTCATTTACTTTTTGCAAGCTTATCGTTTGTTTAGGTCAAATCTTGCCAGGCAAATTTCACCAACTTCCTGATGTCCGACCGATGACATTTGTGAGATGACAATGTAATATTATGCAGACATATAACTGCCAAGTTACAGATCAAGATCTTGTTGTATTTTGAGGCTATGAATTGTTTTTTGTGGAATAAATTAGCAATAATAAAGTCAGGTCTCATAAAGGTTCTCCTTTTACTAATTCACGGCACTTTCATATTATGAATTTTGTATTCACAGGTTGCAACCAAAGAAGATGGAAATGGGCATCTGGAGAGGCTGTTAAGAATGAAATTGACTTCAAGGAACTAGACAGTGTTCGGGACAAAGTTAAAATTAAATGGAACTATGTGAAAGCACACAATGGCAAACATGGCAATGAGATGGCTGATCGATTGGCGAAAGCCGGGGCAGCCTTGCATAATAACTATTATAAGTAACCATTGAATGTCAATGGGATTATTCCGATTGTATGAAACTAATTGTTAAATGAAAATGATGATAATGAATGTTGATTAAGTGTTACATTAAAAAAACTTTTGAGTCACAACATTATTGCACCCACACAGTTGGCTCATATAACTCAAATACTATACTGTAATAAGTGGTGCTGCGCTCAATAATATAATATAATAGTGATTTGGTAAAAAAAGAAGTCTGTGATCTGAATGGTGCAATCCTTGTGGTTAACTTCGCTTGAATTTTAGCAGTATTTGTTGATTCCGGGCTCACAATTCCAGCATGGTACAACTATCACAGGATGGCCCGCTAGCTGTGTCGCGGCAACGGACTCCCGTCTCTTTCTAAGCATTCTAATTAGAAATACTTTTAATTTTTGCTTTCTAAACTAATCAGATTATCACTGAAACATGTCGGTTTTTATCAGTAGTATGTTCCTAACGAATAGGTACACAAGTAAACAATTATTTTTATAAGACATGACATTTTTGTCATGCTTAAAAGGATTAAATAAAAACAGTTATCTTAAAATGTGCGAAGATAAATATATTTAATTTCAATGATAAAAAACCGTTTAAATAACAATCAATCATTTAAACTCACTATCTCACTGTTATCTTGTGACTATGCGATATGAAAGCTGATTAAATGAATCATTTATGCGAATTTTATGTTGATTAGTTAAGAATTGTAGAATAGAATATTGGTTAGTTTTGTATGAGTATCTTTATATTGTATATTTTTTATTCCATCCATGAGAGGAGGCCTGTGGCCAGCAGGACATGGAGGCTGATGATAATGTTTATTTTATTTTATTTTATGACATCTTTGAAAACAATTGAATCGTTTTAATTTTTGACAGGTCGTTATACATTGATGTTTGTTTTACCTTGTGAGTGAAATAATCGTTTTCACTTCTGCCGGCACCAACTCGAGTGCAATCCGGTCTTTTTTTTTGTCATTAGGGTTTGAAAATAATTTACTCTTTTAATCGATGTTCAATGAACCGTTTTAATTTTTGACATGTCGTCATACACCGATGTTTGTTTTACTTGTGAGTGAATTAAAATTACGTTTTGATTTTTCATTATGGTTTCACTGAGAACTTCACTAAAAAACCCGGGGATGTGTGAATAAAACAAAATATTTATTTACAACATTTTTTTATTAAATTTTTACATAAAAAATAATACTTTAAATAATTCAACACTTAACAAAAGCATGATAAGCCGTTCACTTTTGTACTTATAAAATATAAACCTTAATTGGTATTAACATTATTTTACATACGTCCATACAAATATCAGAAATATCTCCCAGTACACAAACACATTACAGCAGTATCCAGATTTAACTGTGAACCCATTCGCCGCCACAGAAAAAATGCGAGGGCACCTCCACGCCACGCAAGTCAAGTCTATTGTTTTTGGACTTCGTATGAAGTCGGTGGCGGCGAATGGGTTAAGAGATGTGTTGTAGAAGATCCACTAGTAACTAAGCTAAAGGATCCTGTCCATTTACAATCACAGGTCTGCGAAAAAAGGTGAAGTCCTTAAGATATCAGTTTCGACATACATAGTAAGTGGGGATCCGGGAACGTTACAAGTTTAACGAAAAAACTGATTCCTTGTAGTGTATTACAAGCTTTATAATATTAACTTGACCTGTTCGTATGTATGTATATAAGTATGTTAGTAAGTTGTCCGTAAACGTAAGTTTGAATTCAATATTATGGTACCATCGAGCTGATCAGATGATGGAGTCAGAAGGTGGTCATGGGAATTCAGTATTTGATCGACGTAACCCCGTTGAGTTTGGGCTCGTTAGAATCATCTTAATGAGTACTTGATGATGATTTACAGGAAAGTACAGTCAGCAATAAAAGCTTGAACCAAAAATGAAATCTTTGTCAGTTTTTTTTATTTCAGGAATGTAGGTACTACTCTTACCGTCCTAGTACAATCAGTAAAACTTTCCAAAAGGATGTATCAGGTCGCTTTACAATTTTATTTTGATAGGCTGGTAGTTAAGCCGTGTGGAGCTTGGCGCTATTTGCGAGTTTTTTCACGCTGAAAGCTATACGAGCTACCGAGTCTTGGCATCACTTTACATGTAATGTTTTTAGTGGGATCTCATGCCTTTTTGTAAGGTAATTTCTAAAGATGTGAATGGGAATACCCATAAAAACTTCCATCCCCTAATTTAAAGGGTGGGGGGTGATTTACTAAGAATCCTGAAATACATCTTTTATTATTTATAACAAGGAGTCCCTATATACATTTTCAGACCCCTAGCATCAAAATTTGCGAGTCTCATATAAAATTCCATCCCCTAGTTTAAGGGGCTGGGGGGTAGAAATTCCATTTTTTTGGATTTTCCTGTTGATTGTGTACTAATACTAGCTTACATACCAAATTTCAGCTTTCTAGGACTTCAGGAAGTACCATAAAGGTTTTGATGATCAACGTGAGTGAGTGAGTCAGTGATGAAATCGGCGTTTTTTAGATATCAATCAAATCTTAAGTATAAGAGCTATGTAACTGAAACTTCATATGTTTGAGGGTAGTATTTAAACAAGTGACTGTAAATTAAAGTTTTAAGTGTCAAAAATAATTCATTTACGTCATAGTATTATTAAGTGAGCGAATGACTGCGAGTGACGAGAAACCATCAGAACAGCAACTTACAAACATTAATTTGAGTTACTTAAAATACATAATTTACTTTAAGGCTGCGCATTGGAAATTATCGCGTGCTTTGAAACGCCGTTCTGACTAGATTAAGAAACAATAAGGTCTGATTTTCAGATATATGATTCTTGACTATATGATTGAGTATCTGATTTTATCGATACATGATTGCTTAAAATTTCCTCAATAGAAAAATTTCCAAAGATCAATACATACAAATTATGAATGATGTCCCATTCTTGCTTTTAATTTTTTTTGTCCCATTCACTGCATTTCAATTATTCATGTTGTTAGGTTAGCTAATCCTACTAATATTATAAATGCGAAAGTTTAGATGTTTGTTACTAAATCACGCTTAAACGGCTGAACCGATTTGAATGAAATTTTGCACGAAGATAGTTTATAGCCTGGATTAAAATATAGGATAGTTTTTATCCCGAGTCCACGCAGACGAAGTCGCGGGCGGAAGCTAGTTACGTAATAACTTAAGACAGAAACCTTAAAGGACCCTTAAGTAGGGACTGAATAAATTGACGGACTTGGTATTACATGGATCTCACAACTTTTTACGGTAGAAGAACTGAGTTGCGAGTTTTGTTTTTTTTTACAAGTTACGTTTGATGGCATCTCATTTAAGATTTCTAGGCACATCCGTGGCACATCCGAACAGCAAGAGGACGCTCGCGCGTATGAGCGCGGCTGCCGCTCGCTCGGGGGCATTCACCTCTGCGCCTCTTTGTCCCATTTACTGCAAATATAACTTTGTAAATTCTATATTTATGCAGTTGATGTATCTAGATAACTGGAGTGAAATTGCATTTTTTTTTGTCTTGATTTATTTATACACTAAACACTAATTGTATTCTAAATTTGAACCTTCTATATCTGCTAGAAGTGCCTTAGACTTTTGATGATCGGTGAGTCAGTGAGTGACAAAATTAAGAAACTTTGACTAGTTATAATTCTTAAACCACTGGTTGAAATTTGAAATATATCGTGGTTATACAATGCGTGCTTGGTTACTGAAAATTCATCCACAACGAAGTTATAGGGGGGTCGAAAATGGCCTGAACTGCTTCGAGAAAAGGATGGTACGGCCGTGCCGCTCGCTGTTTTGCACGACTTGGCGGCAGATAAAACGTCTCTAAGTTAGGTATTTATCGAAATTTGTATAAAAAAAGGGATTCCCGAAGAGTGTTACATCTCTTTTCCTCGTGCGCGGAGGGCATCAGCGTGTCTCTGTCTAGGGGGCGTGTTCGACGTAAATCAAGGCATCGCCTTAAAACAGTTTTAACCGACTTTAATTTAGTACTCCGCGAATTCTCAATTAGGTAATTTGAGGAATTCCATAAGTCATCTGTGGTCTTCATCATCAATTCCACTCCATCAAATTTATGATTTCCGGGTGTAAATACACGAGATATAATAGAAAAAACCAAAATCACTACACGCGTGCCTAATATAATTAAGGAGTTCCCTCAATTCCTCATGGACCCCATCATCCAACTAAATTTTAAAACAATGGGACCCACCTGGAAGCACATACTAACAGAAAAAATAAAAATGTACGAATCGGCTCATCAATGACGGAGTTCTGAGGTAACAAACATTGGAGAAAAAAAACAACAGAATTGAGAACCTCCTTTTTTTTGAAGTCGGTTGATAATGAGAAGCTTCATAATATTTGTTTGAGTGTCAACGTTACGTTACGTCCTGCATTTTATCTTAAATGAAGTGTTTCGAATACAAAAACCACTTTCCGCTCTTATATAAAAAAAATAACCTCGAGCAAAGCTCCCGCTTTCGTCTTCTAACCTATCCGCGAGCTATTTCTAGTCGCTCACTTAGTAATGTAGTCGCACGGATAGAATTTTAATATCTGAAATGGATTAATCACAACCCACTGCTTGTAAGCTCGTTCTGGATTTTATTATTAATCAATATTTGTCGTTAGTTTACAATTTTTCGCTTACTCAAATTCATACCGCTCAAGCTATTAAAACAGTATGTCCATCATCAGTCGCTAAGTTTTTTTGAAGTGAAAACCTCTTTAGCGGCGCTGTGCACTTTTTGTGATGGGGAAATAGTAGATTGTATGACAAGGGTCTAAAATAAGCCGTATTACCACGAGATGGTTATTTTTACGAACGAAGTGAGGGGAAATAGTTCGAGGAGTAATATGGCCTTTAGACCAGTTATACACTCTACTTTTCACTTCGACAGCGATAAAATAGTAAAAACAAAGAATATCCATTCACAATCGATAATAAATACTACGGCGAAAAGATTGTTCAATTTGGCGCCATACATTTTTTAATAAACTGCTTTATACTACGTAAAATATAGCTTGAGCCCTGCGACAGCTGTCATCTCAGTACAATTTATAACCTTAAAACGTAAAATTGTACTGAGATGACGGCTGTCATAGGGATCCAGCTATATTTTACGTAGTATAACACAGTTACTTACAAAATATTGACACCACGAATAAACGCCTCTGACCGTCTAATAGCCGCGCCCTAACGGCCGAGCGCAGTGCATATGATAAAGCGAGATAGACAGCGTCTATCCCGCTCTATCTCATAACTTATGTCATGAATGCAGCCGCTTGACGCTTGAACGTTTGGATGCGGCTATAATAAACGTTTCGCAATTCGGGAATAATAAACGCCTAATCATTTTGCCTTGCAGTTCGAGATTATTTATACTTTTATATACAACTATAACTTAATATAAAAGTAGAGTACATAAATAATGTGACAATGGACTATCAACATGGGCTATCCGTGACAAAACACTAATAAATGTTAGTCTTTATATTAGACGACATCGTCGTACTTTATAGTCAATTATTCGGTATATACCTATGTATACACAACGGTTAAGTTTGCTGTTCGACATACTCTAATAGTCCTAGCGGTAGGTATTCCAAAAAAATGCTGCAAAGGGTTTTAAAAGCATGAAAATCAGAATGATTAATCTTTAGGCCATACTAATCAATTTGACCCGTAGCACGAAAAAAAAACCGGCCAATGCGAGTGTCGGACTCGCGCACAAAGGGTTCCGTACCATTATCCGTCGAACGAAAGGTAAATCTGGGGGCACGGCAGTGCCCCTGCCAAGTCGAGCGCGAAGCAAACACTGCCGTACATCCTTTACCATTTCGCCGCATTTTCAGGCCCCTATTTGAGAACCTCGTGATAAGACCAGAACGCAGAAATTTTCGTCATCCAGTAAGCTATAATCACATACTTTAAATCCAAAATTTCAAGTCTATAGGTCATATAGTTCCGAAGTTAAGCGAAAGCAAAGTTTCGCATTTATACTTGCGGTGGCTTGGCAAGCGTCCGCACGCTCCAAGCCTTCACAAACGCTTGGATGGCATTTACACGCTTGCGAGCATGCTATGGAAACTTAGAACTTATTGCAAATCTTTGAAAACGGTGCTGCCACCTACTCGGTAATGTCTCAGGTAGCTGGTGCTCTAGCGAACTAAAATATCAGTGTTGTTACATTCAAATATTTTATTTAATGTAGGGAGATTGATATGTGCTACGTAAAGGAATATGAGGAGTGAAATAATGAGAAAACCTGTAGTATTCAGGTTTTAATAAACATAAAATTGTACATTATTTGACATAATACACGAGGAAATATTGAATGACAGTGACATGGCAGGCAGGACTAAAATTAGAGGTTGACAAGGAAGGAGGTTGCAAATAGATCATATCACGTCAAGGAGAATAGTATATTGTATAATGGTAACACAACATTGTGTCTGCTTGACATAAGTATAATGTCGTTTTGCGTGAAATATGTTGACATAATTTGCATCAATAAATACAATTCAATTTTTAATATTCAACGAAGTTTGTTAGTGATTTGTGCATTTATCTATTAATGGAGGACCTGGAAGGGCTATAGACACCGCTAGACGACCGAGCGCGGCGGCTGTTGAGAAATATCTAGGAAAATGTAGTACCGAGTGACCTTGAATTTGGATGAGCGTGTCGTTTCAATGTTTCTTGCTTTATATTAATAATATGCTCCTTTCTATGCATGAAGTTACTAATGTATTGTTAATAACTTAAATAAATCTGTGTATCCCTCACTTTTATGTTTTATTTCACAACAGTTATTACAAACACTGAAAATACTGATAAAAAATACGACCGAATTGAGAGGTTCCTTCTTTTTTTTATCGGTTGAAAAGTTTTGGGGACCAAGGAACAGATGCCGTTTGCACGGAAGCATAAAATGCCTTCTCAATTTGGTCGAGTTGCCTGTCTATCTCAGTATGTATATTGTAGTCTTTGCTTGCGAGTGCGTTAGTGTGGTCCGAATAGGCAAGCATGACAGACGTGAAAGTTGTGTCTGCTATTGCGATCGGCTCGCTTTGGTATGCCTCGAGAAAGCCAAGGTTTGGTCGTTTGACCATACAGCACTCATGGTCGATACGTCTAGGCAGTAAAGAACGACGTCACCGACTGACTAAGTCCTCCAAGACAACAAAATATGCACGTAATAGGTCCCAAGGTGTATAACAAACTACCTGAAGATATTACGATCGAAGAGTGCACAAACACCTTCAAAAATAAATTAAAAGAATGGTTATTTGGACATGCCTTTTATAATTTAAATGATTTTTATAATAATAATAATTGAATAATATGTATAAACATATCTTACATTTAAATGATAATATACGCAATTGTGATTCTAATAATGTGACATGTAATATTTATATAATATTATGAATAAATCAGTATGAGTATGAGTACGCGGTTACATAAAGGCCATATAAATAAGGCGACCGAACGTCGCGACACTAAACACGCGCCAACGTGTGAATACGTCGCAAGCGCTTGCCCAAGCGTGTAAATGTAGCATCACGAACAAGTAGGCATAAGTAGTTACCGAGTAATAGTCGACCAACTTAATGTGCAATTGAAAAGGCCAATTTTCGTACAAATTCGGCCGACGCAACCGCACCGCACGTCGATGTGACTAAGACAGACAGGCAACTACGGCACCCTACACTGCGCGTGGCCTGAAACGCACTTGGCCGGTTTTTAATATTCTTATAGCTTATAACCTGACCGGGGATTTTCTTTACAGATTAGTAAAGTTTGCATCGAAATCCATTCTGCCGTTTTCACGTGATTCGCGATCACATGAACAGATAAACAGACAAACAGACAAACTTCTAAAAACTGCTGGAACGTGTACTGTTATCGATTCTAAGTATCCCGAACCTACTTTTTCTCGAATATCTTCCATGTACAGGCTTTCGACCCTCTACAGCTTTATTATATGTATAGATTTAATTTAAATTTGTATATATATATATATATATATATCACGTCCAGAAGTAATTTATTAATGTAATCTACAGCCAGAAGCATAACAACTTATCAGAAATCGTCTAAAAATACTTAAAAATCTGCATACCTCTCTTACAATGCAGGTACGACGCGCATCACAAAACATTTTTTTTAACAAAGTTATAAACGAGGATACCTGGGCTATTCAAGGGGATTTTTTTAGTACAGCAAATCCTCATAGTTTTAATTCTGTAGAGGATTTTCGAAAAAAAAGTGTAGATTTTTTGTACATTTTGAATTTCTCATATTTTTTGTATGGGTGAGTGAAAATTTAGTCACAGAAATGAATTCTTCATTCTCGAATTATACGACAAAGACACCAAACTTGATATAGTTGCTAGATGTATGCAGATATAAAGCTTAGAGTGAGGCGCGCCGGAGGCACACCCCCCCTTCCCTGCCCACCTGCGGGGGGGAACCTCGTGGCAACCGGGCTAAATCAGCTCAGATCACCCCCAGAAACACCTGTTCCAAAAGGTTTGCTTTGTCTCAAAAATGCAAGGTGGTGACCCTAAGATCTCCTACTATTTCATGCTTTTAACACCATTTGCAGCTTTTTACTGAATTTCGGGGTGTACCGCTAGAGCACTATAATTTATTATATATGTATAGTATTTTCTAGAACAACAGCCTACATAACTGAAATTGTTTTAATATATTATTTATAAAAAATCATCACCTTAACAGTGTTCGGCGAATCACATTTTTGCGTTATAAAATGCAAGTCATTACTCTGACAAAAAATTATTTACAATAAGTAGCTGTTATGAGAACAATTTTACTTATCATTTTCATACAAAATTATCTAATATGCTACGTTTGAAAAATAAGTAAATGTATCACATATTCTTAGATCGCTTTGTCAGAATTTGTAACAAATAACCGACATATTTTTTTTATTTTCTGCACATCGTTGTATTTCCTTGAAAAAATATTACTTATATTATTACGTATAACGCGGGTGCCTCTAACGGTAGGATACACAGGTCCTCACTGCTCGAATGGAACAACATTTGGTCTATTGAACATAGTTTCTTGATAACAATTGTAGTAGTATTGAACAAGAAATGAAGTTGGTACGGGACAATAAAGGTGGTTTTCCACCTTAATACATTGCTGGATAAAATAGTGAGTCCTTGCAAAACAGCAAGCTCTCAGGCACCCCATTATTCGTAATGAACTGGCATATTCCAAAATGTTGTAGTGACTACTAAAAGCAACATTATCGCGTCTAAGACGTCACGATTTAATCATAAGTACCCTTATTTTTTAGCGCGGCGCACCTTGCTTGTGCGATAAAAGGGCGTGCGATTAGCGCTTACACAAGATGCGCCGTGAGAATGTGGTTTCCCTCTTTGATATCCCGATACTGAAATTGTAGTTTCTTAAACCGTCAAGTATTCTCAGGTCATCGGGATTAATCTCTGGAGGTTTTATCTACAAATATATCGGCACTGCGAAGTAGGTCCTGTAGGACGCTGCTCGATCGATATTTCTTGAGACTTGTTTTGACGGTAGAATTCGCCTGACGAGCCAATGTAAACTATCCCTCCTTATTTCTTAAACTCACGTACATTTCGATCGAACAGAGAAGGCCACAGGATCTTAAGTGCACGAAGGAACTATGCAGCACACATAGATATTGTCACACACGGTACAAATTGTTCTACGCCTAGTCGGGCCCGATGAAGAGCGCGCTCACGGCGAAGAAGAGGAACACTAGCCCACCGATTATTGTCACTGAAACGGAAACAACAGGTTATTAACAGTCTATTATAAAGGCGACTAATTATGGGATTAGGTAACAAAGGGTCTTTTAGGGTATATCCGGGGAAACGCTATTAGGAGAATTACTATTATAGTGACTACATACTTAGTGCGTGTGCGCTTGACCGCTCTTTGTGTTACTTTATAACACACGCAAGCCTGACTCTCAGTTTGAGCCTTAGAAACCGCTCACATTACAGCCTTTATTTGACTCAGTTGCTTAGTTTACTTATGGATTGTATTTTGGCGCGGGTATCGTGCGAGCATGTGTTCAAAACGAAACTCGTGTCTCCTCATGAATTTCATCTACGCGCTATTACATACACACACCACCACGTCACTGTCACCAGCTGGCACGACAGTGGCAAGGTCTTTTTACAACAGCAGCTTTTAAAATACACCAATCTAATTGATGATGATTAAACATGATTGGTGCATTTTGACACCTGGACCTCTCGCCACAGTGCTCCCAGCGGGTGACAACGCATTCTGGAAACCGTCATTGGTGTGACCAACTCACCAGTCCTCACGGAGATCTTCTGCGCGACCATCCGGCCGCCGACGACGGCCAGGCCGGTGCAGAGCGCGTGCCCGAGCGAGCCGCCCACCACGACGCCCACCGCGTTCTCGCGCGTCGCCAGCACCACCGTCGCCAGCTGCGACCGGTCGCCCCACTCCGCTAGGAACGTGAGCGTCGCCGCTTGTAGGAGCACCTGTAACGGCCAAAGCTTTGTTAACACTACCATAGATAGAAGCAAGGACCTTATCACGCTTGCGTGTGGCTACAGGTAACTGCAGGTAAATGGTGTCTCTGCAGTAGTCGAATTTCAGATATTATCTGAGGCGAGGAGGGTCGCTCGCTCGAATGGATAAACGTCTCGCGTAAATTGGTGCGTTTTATGCACTTGTTGTACAATGTACTATTTTTAATGTATTTGTATTATTTCCTCACATGTTTGAGTAAAGCACAATATTTACCTTGGCGAAAACCGGGGGTGCCTGACTCGTCACTTGGCAGGCCTCGGCAAGCCTCGGCCTGCCAACCACCTGGTCAGGCAACTCCTTTCTTTCCTTGTTGCTTCATAAAATGTGTAAGACGCGGCAGTTAGTGGGCGTCAGCCTTTAGTAATTAAATAGTACATTACGTACCTAGGGCGGTGTATTCGTGAATGGCCCAGATCGCAGTTGTTTGTGGCCCGAACTGAAGGTGAGGGCCATAAATATGCTATCTGGGGTTTTACGAATTACCGCCCGTGGTAAGTAGATAGATAGATAGATAAATGATTTATTTGGCATTTTGAACAAAATGAAAATAAAATAAAATACAGAAAAAAAACAACAATAAAAGAACAAGTAAAACAATTGTGGTACGGAAATAGAATTATAAATTATAATTTACTTTAAAAACAAAGTTTTAACCGCCTTCAATTTAGTACTCCGCCGAGCTACGACAACATTTCCACATTTATTTTCTAATTTACCACATGTACTGATTTCCGAGAGCAAATGCGTTGATTATTAGGGAAAAAAACCCAATCGCTGTATGTGGCCCGATAATATTTGAGGACTTCCGTCGATTCCACAAAAATCACCTTTGGCACTTCATTAGTTGCTATTTCAATGGAATCTTATCAGAATCTGTGACGTACATTTGTACTTTTAAGTACATAATTGAGGAATTCCATAAGTAATCTGTGGTCTTCATCATCAATGTCACTCCACCAAATTTATGATTTCCGGGTGTAAATACACGAGTTAAAATAGAAAAAACCAAAATCACTACACGCGTGCCTAATATAATTGAAGAGAGATTCCTCATGGATCCCATCATCCAATTGAATTTTTGAAAAAAATGGGACCCACCTGGAACTACCTACTTATAAACAAAAAAATATTCTACGAATCGGCTCATCAATGACGGAGTTCTGAGGTAACAAACATTAAAAATAATAATAAAATAAAAAATACAACCGAATTGAGAACTTCCTCCTTTTTTTTGAAGTCGGTTAAAAATTAACGCATACTTGTGCGTTGCAATAATGCCAAAAAGGTACTGGCTCAGTTTTGCTTTGCTTGTGTGAGCTAGCTCTGATATTCTGCCAGTACCTCGGGTCACGATGCAGGTCAAATATTACAAGAAGAATAATAATAAATAAATAAAGCTTGCAAAAAATATCGAATAAATAAAATAGATCTGTGTGATAGGTGAGTAATGTATATAGTAATGTGTATAGATGTAACTATGTGTCGACAAGGAGTGTATATATTATGAAAAAACGTGTGGTGAGATGTGTGATGTCCCTTAGAAGCACGCCTATATTACAAAATCTGCAACCAAATAGCCATGAGGAATTCCTGCCACTTGCTTGTCCAAGAGAAATCTTTTAAATTTTCATTTAAAAGATTTCTTGGATGGTAATTGTCGACGTGGCGGAGGAATGTTATTCCAGCATTTGGTTGCAAGATAACGAAAACTGCCAGTAAAGGCAACCGTCCTGTAGGGGTGTACTTCTAAGATACATCGCCGTGTTGACCTAGTGCCATAATGTGAGTGAAAAGACGAGACCCTTATTTTTCTGAACAGATAGTCAGGTTTTTTAACCGACTTCAAAAAAGGAGGAGGTTCTCAATTCGGTTGTTTTTTTTTTTTTTTTTTTCAATGTTTGTTACCTCAGAACTCCGTCATTGATGAGCCGATTCGTAATTTTTTTTTTGTAAGTATATACTTCCAGGTGGGTTCCATTTTTTTGGAAATTCAATTGGATGATGGGATCCATGAGGAATTGAGGGAACTCCTCAATTATATTAGGCACGCGTGTAGTGATTTTGGTATTTTCTATTATAACTCGTCTATTTACATCCGGAAATCATAAATTGGTGGAGTGGAATTGATGATGAAGACCACAGATGACTTATGGAATTCCTCAATTATGTACTTAAAAGTACAAAAGTACCTATATCACAGATTCTGATAAGATTCCGTTGAAATAGCAACTAATGAAGTGCCAAGGGTGATCCTTGTGGAATCGACGGAAGTCCTCAAATATTATCGGGCCACATACAGCGATTGGGTTTTTTTCTCCAATAATCAATGCATTTGCTCTCGGAAATCAGTTCATGTGGTAAATGGGAAAAGAAATGTGGAAATGTTCTCGTGGCTTGGCTGAGTACTAAATTGAAGTCGGTTAAAACTTTGTTTTTAAAGTAAATTATTATGGTATTTAAGAACATCAAACAACAGGCAGGCGAGGTGAAGTGTCGACGTGATGACATATTTAAAATGCAACTTTTATTAAGGTAAACAGCCAAAAGTACACAATTTTACGTCTTCATCTGGCCACAATGCGAGTTTTACCGTACGCGCAGCGTGCAGTAAAACTCGCATTATGGCCAGGTGTGACGTAAAATAACATAAACTACAACGTGCTAAGGAGGATCACACTTTACAACAACTATAATCTCTGTAATAGAGATAATGTAAATTGGAACATAATGATATGATAATAGAAAGTCACCTTGATGACGGCGTTGCGTTTCCTCCGCCGGCTTTCGGCTTGTCCCTGCTCTAGCATGTCTAGAGTTTCTTCTTTTTCGTCCTGGAATTAAAACTAGATTAGTGTTTTAGGAAGGCCTGCGTTAGTTTTGAAAGCGTGATTCGTGGTGTGTCCCAAAAGTCGTCTTAACTAGAGTGTCAGCTTGAGGCGCTAAAGATTGAAGCGATTGAGGAATTAGTTCACTCAGTCATGTATATTATGTAAGTAGATAAAACTGCTGGAATAATCGTGCGGGGCGTCGCTAGTATAACAACATCATTTCGTAATTAATTGTTTTTTTCTCAAAAATGATCGGCAAAGTTGACTTTATTGGTAAAAAATTAGGACGTGAAGTGCATAGTTTATGGTTAGTCAAAAATTAAAAAATTAAAATCCTTGTCGGCTCGATTTTGCTCCACAACAGTGTTGCATACAAATTCCATTATTTGTCGTGGTACAAACTTTTTAAAAAGATAAAACGGCCATATAAATAAAAGGCATAGGTCCTAAACAGCCAAAACCGAAGATCAGTAGCTGAGACTTATCTATCTATAAGCATGCCTTATCATTTTCAGAAAGTATATTTTTGTTTTCTTGCAACATTTTTGAGAAAAGCACTATATTTGTCTCAGCCGGAAGTAGGCAATTGCTGGCTTCGTATTAAATTAAACGGACCCCCAAGGTCCTCCGTTTAAAATGAATACTCAGCCAGCAATTGCCTACTTCCCTTGCTTCGACAATAATGTACTAATCACTTCTCATGCTCAAAAAGTGCGTCATATAAGGCTTAGCAAGCGGGGCTAAAGTAGTATTTAGCCCCTAGGGAAAATATGTATACTTAACTTATATACGATTTATAAAACTTTTTTATTTGACCAATCAAGACGATTCATCGTATTACATACACCAATCACACCTCTTTACAAAAACATTTGTATTTGCTATCAACTAACCAGAATACAGCTTGATATTAAAATCGGCCAATCAGGAAACAGAATTCAAACAGTAGGAGTTTTTTATTCCCTAATTCACAATCATTAAAAAAGTGCTACTAAGCTAAAAGTGGTACTGTAACACAAGTTTCATGTGCTTTGCCTACCCCTTTTAAGGATAAAGGCGTGAATGTATGTATGTATGTATGTATTAAAAAAATAACCGCCTCTGGCTGTCTACAGCCGCGTCCAAACGTTCAAGCGTGGTTGACTGCATACATGGCATCAGCTATGAAGATTGAGCGGGATAGACTGCCGTCTATCTTGCTTTATCGTATGCCCCGTATGCTGTCCACCGCGTTCGGCCATTTGGACGCGGCTATAAAACGGTTAAGAGGTGTTTATTCGTGGTGTCAATATCTGTGTCTTTGGACAGATTGTTAAAAAAAGAATGGCGCCAAATTGGGCAATCTTTTCGTCGTGGTATTTATTATTGATTGTGGATGGAGAGTCTTTGTTTGTACTATTTTCTCGCAGTCGAAGTGAAAAGTAGTGTATAACTCTGGTCTAAAAGCCATATTACCCCTCGAACTATTTAATAACCATCTCGTGGTAATATGGCTTATTTTAGACCCTTGTCATACACTTCGCAAGAAAACAATAGTGGTATAGGTAGAAGAATAATACCCACATAACTCTTACACGAAAATCGTAAAAATTGTAAATACTGCTCTGTGGGTATCGCTTGTGCTACACTATGAAATCTAACCCAGAATATTAAATAAGGTAAATGATTAATTTGTAGGACTGGGAGTGAATTATGTAATGATTTAAATTTACGACATATGCCAAGCACAAGATAAAATGAGAATATTTATATAATATATAGGTATCTTTTGGTAAACGATTCTATATTTTTTATAAATATTGAATGAAAGAGCAAATTTATGGGTACAGTAGTAGCATGCCACATAAGCATCTTATACATTCGTAGACACAAACACTCGAAAAAATTATTGGGACCGTCAGCCATAGGATACGTCGGTGTGAGTACAATAATATGATACTACATTGATGTACAGGCGTATATAACAGTAATGACAGTAAAATGGGTACGTGTAGGTACTATTAATAATATGGCAGTATGCTTAAATACATTTCGAGCGCAACAGGGCATACAAAGCACGATCTATCCACAAATGCTGAATTCCTTTAATTCAAAAACGCAAAGCCGTAATGCTTTTCGAAAATGTGAATGTGCTAAACGTAAAAATGCTAGGCTATAAAGAAAAAAAAACTAATGTGTCATTCGTACTGCCAGGCATAATGACGTAAGTTCACCCTCAGCGGTTCAGGGGCGGCGGAGGGGCCAGCTAGGGGCTCGGGAGTGGCCGCGGGGCTTGGGGGCTCTGAGGGAGGCCCCGGGGAGGATCGTCCAGATGTTTGCGACGCGGCGGGCGACCGCGCGCGCTCTCTTGGCGACTCCTGTTGCAAGTTGGATTCCATTTTTCTTCGTATTTCAACTATAACTACTTTCCATGTTTGTAATCATTCAAAGGAATTCAACATTTGTCCAGAGAGCTAAACCTTTAGTACTAAGTCGAAGATGCTAAACAGATGCGAAGCAATGTCACTAGATGTTTTTACCTTTTCCTTTTGTTATTTTCTTTTTAAGTTTTGAGCTTGCATGATTTGTAGCAAACTTAACTTAAGTTTGGGGCATTTCATGAAACTTTTGATATTTTTAATCATGATCAAAGTATGCGGTATAAACAGCGGATCTTTTGATAGCATTAACTTAGAAGTTTATATTTTCACTCCACACGTTCTCGGGAAAAATACTTGACAGACAGACAGACGGACAACGAAGTGATTCGATAAGGATTCCATTTTTCCTTCTGAGGTACGGAATCCTACAAATATTTTAATATAACGCTTGTGAAAAGTTCATTATCTATTGATTTGTAAGGTTTTGAAGAGGATGTCAAGATACACGGTGAAAATACCTAAACGTAAACGGCTATCTTTTGTTTAAATAAAAACCAGGCAGATATCGTAATCATAGATTTAAAGAAGGGATTATTAGAAACAAATCACGATAAGCCCCTCGCCGTGCACCGATACCGACCGACACCTTTGATAGATTACAGATCACGAATGAATCGGTCACTTTCAACCCAGTTTGTGTGATATTTTATCAGAGCTATTTGTTAAAAGAGAGTTTAGAGTATTCCCATAATTCCAACTACTTAAGCATGGGAGTGGGACAGATTCCAGGTTCGACAACTTAGTAGTATTTATAATCCTCGCAGGCTAGCACAACATGCTGTCAAGTCACGTCGCGCGCGACTCAGCGATTCCTGTCTCACTCGCACTGCGCGAATTAGAAAGCGGAAGGTAGATTTCTCGTCTCGCATCAGCGTCGTCAGTTGTGCTAGCGCTGCTGGATAGTATTTGAACCTAAGCAATTCCAGACCTCACGGAGAAGAAAATACTTCTCCAAACGTACTAGCATTAGTGTTATAAAGCATGATTATAAATAAAACAACAAACCTGATCCTCCCTCCTCTTCAGTTCACTCTGGACTTCTTCCAGCTCCTCCTGCCCTTCATTGGGGTCCATTTTCCACCCGTCCCTTAGCATCTTAATACCGAATATCGCGAACAAAGCCGCGCTTATGTAGTACGTGTATATCCTGGGTATGTATGTGGCTATCCAGCCGAACGCAGCTGATAGTATCGTCATGAAGACAAGGGCCGCTATGGCACCAGCGAAGACGATGATGCGCGGGTGCTTCATGGCCATTATGGCGGCTATGAAGAAGGTCTTGTCGCCCAGCTCTGACACGATGACCACGGATAGTGAGGCGAGGAAGCCCTGCCAGAAGCTGCCCGTGGTAGCGGCGCGCTGGAAACAAAAGACAACATGATTAATTTTGATCACAACGGCTCGTTACTGACAACCGATGCAATAATCTTGTTATAGTTGTAACAACATATTGTGTAAGCGGGTTTGGAGAGTTAGCAGAGGGCCTGGAGGAACTCGATTTTAGCATATTCGTAGTTTTCGAGATTAGTTTTTAAATAAGTTTCTGTCAAAAATTTAACTTTTAGTACAAGCTTTTATTGACAACTGTACTTTTCTGTATTCGTCGTCATCAACTACTCATTGAGACGATTCTAACGAGCCGAAACTCAACGGGGTTACGTCGGTTAAGTACTGAATTCCCATGGCCACCTCCTGTTTCCGTCAACAGATCAGCTCGATGGTACCAGAATATTGAATGGTCATCCAAACTATACTAATAAAATAACCGACATTTCAGCTCAATCTGATAACGGCAAGTGACTGAAAACTAACCATCAAAATTTGAGCTGCATTGATGAAATTTTTGGTTTTAACGTTCTAATTCTAGTTAATCTGAAGGTTTTAATAAATAAATAATTTTCATGTGTTGCAAAATTAAAATTATTCAAGTTTTCACTTCTGCCGGCACTCCCGGAGCGCAACCCGGTCTTTTTTTAAGGACAGTCAAGTGCAAAAAAATGAATAGATTTAATCCTCTCATAAATTCCACCAAAACCTTAATCCGCTGATATAAGAGCTATGGAACATATTTATCCCATAAAAAATATTCCATGTAAAAAAGAGGCCAAGTCTCGAAACTCTTCCACCGTAAAAAGTTGTGAGATATTTCGTAGAGCCAAGTCTCAGGCATTCTTACTAATCTTTATTTACTTGCTAAATAAAGTTCTGTATAAATATACGAATTACGAATTATTAATGGGGGGACCGATGCCGTAGTACGAGACTGGCTGCGCCATTCGAGTTAGCGAGCCGCCAGCCGGAGAAAAACCGGCCAAGTGCGAGTCGGACTCGCGCAAGAAGGGTTCCGTACCATTATCTAAAACAGTTAAAAAAAACGTTTGTTGTATGGGAGCCCCCCTTACTATTTATTTAATTTTGTTTTTAGTATTTGTTGTTATAGCCGCAACAGAAATACATAATCTGTGAAAATTTCAACTGTCTAGCCATCGCGGTTCTTGAGATACAGCCTGGCGACACGACTAACCTAGGTTACATTTAGATAAGCTAATAAACACGTTTGTTGTATGGGAGCCCCCCTTAAATATTTATTTTACCTATTTTGTTTTTAGTTTTAGGTGTAGGGGAGGTACCCTAAAAAAAAAATATTTTTCCAAATTGTATTGTACTGTTTTGTCTTCTAGTAGTATTGGTTAATGAGCTAAGCCGAAGACGGACAGACAGACAGTCATGGCGAAACTATAAGGGTTCCTTGTTGAGTATGGAACCCTAAAAAGAACTGATGAAGAGATATCTCCATATTTATAGACTGTCAACACGTGAACTGGTTGACGGCGCCATCTCTAGGATTTCTCCCGTATTACGCGTAATCCTGGATGGCTTTGTCACATTATCATGTTCCCCGGTCGATTGAGGTCCAATTAGTGCCTATTGGCCCCGATAGGAGGCGTTGTAGTTAATAGTAAGACTTTGATCTAGAATATAGCCGCGTTCACATTTTGTCTGTCGTGTTGAGTTGTGATGCATCAGAACGGTATCGGTTTCATACAATTAATATGGTTGCGTTTAGATTTATCTGATGCCGTGTGTTGTGTCGCATCACAAGCGATCCCGCTCCGCGTCAGAACGGGTGAGGTGCGGGGGCGGTTCAGCGACACGACAGCGCATCAGCACGGCTAGCATGCGACGGCGCGCGAGCTGTCTCGATTTTTCTCGCACTATCCGTCTTTCTCTTATTAGAACACTTAGAACAAGAGGTATAGTGCGATAAAAATCGAGAGTATGTCGCGGCCGTCCCATGCTAGACGTGCAGACTAGTGTGCACGCGCCAGTGTTGTGTTGTGACGCGTCATAGCCACACGTGAAGTATGGTCGACGAACATCCTCCTCCGAGAGCCAAGACCAAACTGATATAAAATGCGTCATAACACGTCAGATAAATGTGAACAGCAGCCATCACGACAGAGATCATCACAACACAATACGACAGACAAATGTGAACGCGGCTTATAATAGACCCGTTAGCAATTAAGTAAGTTCAATTTCCCATTATACATCATATGAAGCACACGGTCGTCTCTCTTCACACCCCAAGCCACCTCGACCACCTGCCACATGTTAACATGGACCACTCTCGAAACACAACACCCTTCTATCACAATCGGGCAACAATGAAAGCTTTTCATGAGAAAACATTGCTTATTGTTGTTACTCATGATTGGCGTCAGCGAATTGCATAGGTATTTATTTAGCAATACATTTGCATAACTATTTACAAGTACACAAATCACAATCTACGATAATAACAGATCTAATCATTATTTATAATGCACATAGACATTGCAAAAAAGGGTCAATGAACCGAACGTAAACAGCCCGACGAGTTAAGGCTGCACATTCGAAATTTTCGTGAAAATGAGTTGTTTTGTAACCGTTTTATACATTATAACGTAACATTTTTGCTGTAGGAAAAAATATATCATAATCTGCAAGATATGCAACGGGTCATAGTTTTCGTAGAAATCCATTTTAACAATAAAAATTAGAGAATAAGAAATCTAAAGTCACCCCTCTTTTTTCACTTGTAACCATTTTACTGCTCCATTTTTTATCAGAACAATATGAAATTTTATAACTTTCTTCATACAATAATGAAAAAGGGCATCATTTTCTTACTTTCTTAATTTTCTAAAAATGTATCTCGTTTTCTGAAATATTCCGCCAAAGTTCCTACGCCTCCCCGTTTTCGTCCATACGGTCAGTGCGGGACGAGACACTTTGCATGACGGACCTGTGTCAATTTGCGCTGCGCCGAAATTTTTAAATATTTGTGGAAATTGTGGACTATATTTGTTGCATAGAGTGGACAATCTATTTCGTGGTTTGTAAAGTAGTAGGTACTATAGATAAGACAGCTGACTGACCATCCGTGCACTTTATGTGCATTGTAATAAGGTTCTTGTATAAATACAGGATGGTCAGTTAACTGTGTTGGCGTTTGTACCTAATTAACATTTACGTAGGTATAGTTTAGATTTTGTTTTTAGTTCAAGATGGGAAATAATAATAATAATAAATTCTTTATTTCAGGCCAGTTTGCCCATAGATTGCTAGTAACATACAAACTTACGATACTAGAGTTAGTACGTCTTAGCTTAGGTCTCACAAATTTTTCAATAGTTATTTTGGGTTAAATAAGCGCAGGAGGAAAATACGTAATATCAAGAAAATTTACAAGAGAAGAGGAAAACGAATACACAAGTAAATACCTATTCTATCAAAGTATCAAATATCTAAACAGTATCAAAATTGGGAAATCGCTAAAACCAGACATTTTATTAGTAAATATATTTACAATATCTATTGCTTAGGAGCATGAACAATTATAGAAACAATATTGTTTTATCTGCTCGTATTAATGACTGTCAAGTGTTAATAGAATAAGTTCTAATAAAAATAGTGGGCTTGGCTAATATTGTAAGACCTACCCTATGGGTTGCATGCCAACTCCAAGTTCGATACAGAGTTATTATTTGATATGAAACAAAGTATGGTTAACGTACAACTAATCTATAAGTATATATTTACCCGAGGCCGATTTCTGTACAGTCAGCATAATATAGTTAGTAGCAGCCAAGTTAGCCAAATATATCGGAACGTACATTCATCGAAATAGTCTTTGTTACTATAAGTAGGAGTAAGGAATGTGTTACGATATATTTGGCTACTTTGGATGCTACTAACTATCTGATGAAGAAAAATCGAGTGTATGTCGCGGCCGTCTCGTGCTAGCCGTGCTGACGGAACTACACTAATCGTAAGTAAATAGTATTATAATAGTAGGGACATAATTTTTGAACTTAATCAATTATGTAATTTATGTATGACAAATATCACGTTTCAATTAAGCATGACGAATGTCACCCACCCACGTCCACCCTTGCATTGGTAACGATGCGCCATGACGCGTCTGTAACTTAATCTATGTAACGCTTAATAAACGACGGCGGGTTGTGCGCCTGGACTTGCGCGGGGAGAGGGTCGAGGCTCCGCCCATACGCTCAAAGACTTTAGCGGGTATACAAGCCTTAAGGGCATGCGATTGGGCAATATAGATCAGTAGGTGGCAGGTAGGACCGGATTTTCGCCCTAAAAGTTTTGATAATTCTAAAGATGGAAGTGTTGCTTATATGGCATCGGACATATTTTTAAGCATATTTGAAATATATGATGAAAACTTAGAACGAGCGTTAAGTATAAATTGGGTATTTATATATGTTTATTTATGATTTGTGAATATTGAATTAAAGTGCAAAGTTTTAGCTTCATCGTTTATAATATGTATGAAGCTTTATGTTGTTAAGTTTGTAGAATTTTTTTAAGCAGCTTCTTTGTGAAACCCAAAATTAGGTTATTACTTTGTCGATATCGAATTAAAGTCAAAAAACCGGCCAAGAGCGTGTCGGGCCACGCTCAGTGTAGGGTTCCGTAGTTTTCCATCCGTCACAGTAAGTGTCCCCACTTAAGCGTTAAACAAGCAATACTTAGCGAACAATACAAGCAATATACTTTGCAAACAATTTTGTTACTAGACAACGAACGACCATAGACAACTAAAACAATTCGAGTACGACAAATTTTCGACCTAATGTATGGGCGTACCTGCTCCGACCCCATTAAATCAGGAAAAATCTTAACACCGTCATGTACGATATGAGCGTTCCGCGTACAGCGACATCTATCGGCAAATTAAGCTATTGCGCGCGAGCTTAAAGTATGGAAGATGATTTTTATGGGATAATTCTTTATTACATGAACCGATTTTCACCATTTTTACTTTATTTGAAAGCACATCATTTAATTGTGATTTGGTAGAAATTACAGGTACAATAAACACCTACCACAAATTACAAACTTAGTTCAGATTTTTTTGTAATTTTTTTCAAAAACTATTCAACCTATCAAGTTCAAAATAATTTTCCTAGAAAGTTTTTATAAAGTTCTACTTTTCAGATTTTTTTCATATTTTTAAAACTTATGGTTCAAAAGTTAGATGGGGGGACACATTTTTTTTTACTTCTGGAGCGATTATCTCCGAAATTATTAACATTATCAAAAAAATATGTTAGCAAACCCCTATTCATTTTTAAATACCTATCCAACAATATATCACACGTTAGGGTTGAAATGAAAAAAAAAACACTCCCCACGTTACGTATAGGGGAGGTCCCCTAATAAAAAAAAAAGACTTTTTATTTTACCATTTTGTCGGCGTGATTGATATACATATTAGTACCATATTTCAGCTTTCTAGTGCAAACGGTTACTGAGATTATCCGCGGACGGACGGACAGACAAAGCGAAACTATAAGGGTTCCTAGTTGACGACGGAACCCTAAAAATCCTCAACAATATCTGTTATTCCTTAAGTTAATAGACAAGCTAAAAATGTAGAAGAATAGGATACATGCTATAAAAGTAATATGCGTTTTTTGTCCTGTAAGATCTAATATTGAATTAGTCTGTAAAAATAAGTCTAATAGGTACTATAAAGGTACTATAAAATAATATATTTTTCACCTCAGTAGCTCGTACAAGCATATTTTGCTGCGTGAAAACAGTGTGCAAAATGCGATTTTGCTCACTCCGTGAGACAAAGTAGCTTTTTAATTTTGATGCGGAGCACTGACATTTCGTTGTATGGGGTCTATTACAAGTTCAGAATATTAGAACTTTTTAGCACTGCCCCTTTCATTCCATTACGAAAAAAGAAAATGGCAGACGTAGGTCGATCCATAGTTCGACCATCAAATTTCAAAGTAGACCCCCAAAAGAGTACACGTTCGAAAACTATCAAATTAACAAGTTTAAATTACCAAAATAATTATACAAAAGAATTTTCAATTGAAGAATATTTAAATAAAAGATCTCAGAATAAACTCCATTTTTCATAGTAAATAGGTAAACATGATTTTTTTACGCTAGCTAATTAATAATTCTATTTCAAACAATCTTAAATTTTATGAATGTATACCACAGATGCAGTTTCCGAACGCAAGCGCGGCGCCCCGCCCCTTTTAAAAAATTGCGCGCTGTTATTTGTTTCAGATTTTATTAGGTATAAGTATATTATTCATCATTCTTGCGTTATTGATATTAGTTTTAAATAAAAAAAACTACTAGGATAAATCAATTCTCTATCTAACTAGGAAATATAGTGAAGTCAATGACGTGACGAGGGCAGCATTTTAACAACAGTACCTACGGCTAGTTTTTGATGTGCACGCGAGATACACGTAATATGCTAATGTGTGCCCTTGTGATAATGATAATATATTTCATAAATATCTCGAAGATATTAGTAAAATCAGTGAATTTTAACAAAAATACGGTTAGTTTTTAGTGATGTGTTACAAGTGTAACGCGACACTCGTATAGATACTGAAATATCCTTTGGTGTCTCATGCCTTGTCTCGCCTTTCTAGTATTGAATAACGGAGCGGCTGGCTCTGAGGAGTTAAAACTAGCAGTAATGAACGTCTAATTAAGTTTTCTTCCTGAATAATCTTGAGACGAATAGGTACGTGATACTATGATATATTTTTAATGTGAATATGTTCTCACTGCTGAGGTGAAAAGTTGTATGTGTTACTCGAGAGCAAATTATTTGCATCTCGTGCTTTTGAGTCCTTCGCTGCTCTCAAGATTCAAACGTTGAATCACTCGCTACGCTCGTGATTCAATTTTAGAATCTTTCGCTTCCTCAGGACTCAAAATCAGCACTCGCAGCAAAAACAAACTTTGCTCTCTTGTTGCACAAATAACTATTTCACCTCAGTAGCTCGTACAAGCATATTTTGCTGCGTGAAAACAGTGTGCAAAATAGCTCCGTGAGACAAAGTAGTTTTTTTAATTTTGATGCCGAGCACTGACATTTCGTCGTATGCGGTCTATTACAAGTTCAGAATATTTGAACATTATTAGCGCTGTCCCTTCCATTCCATTGCGAAAAAAGAAAATGGCAGAGATAGGTCGATCCATAGTTCGACCATCGAATTTCCAAGTAGACCTCCAAAAAGCGCGAAACAAGTAAGTAACACGTTCGAAAACTATAAAATTACAAGATTAAAATACTTACCAGGAATTTTCAATTGAAGGATATTTAAATGAAAGATCTCAGAATAAACTCCGTTTTCGTAATAAATAGGTAAACCTGAATTTTATTACGCTAGCTAATTAATAATTCTAGTTTAAACAATCTTACATTTTATGAACGTATACCACAGATGCAGTTAACGAACGCAAGCGCGGCACCCGCCCCTTTTAAAAAATTGCGCGCTGTTATTTTGTTTAAGATCTTATTAGGTATATTATTCTTCATTTTTGCGTTATTGATATTGGTTTTAAATATAAATACTACTAGGATAAATCCATTCTCTATCTAACTAGGAAATATAGTGAAGTCAGTGACGTGACGAAGGCAGTATTTTAACAACAGTACGGCTAGTTTTTGGTGTGCACGCGAGATACTACGTATTATGCAAATGTGTGCCCTTGTGATAATGCTAATTATTTCAAAAATATCTCGGAGATATTAGTAAAATCTGTGAATTGTGACCAATAATACGGTTAGTTTTTAGTTTGTAGTGATGTGTTAGTGTCACGTTATACTCGTACTCGTATAGATACTGAAATATCCTTTGGTGTCTCGCGCCTTGTCTCGCGCCTTGTCTCGCGCCTTGTCTCGCCTTTGTAGTATGGACTAACGGCGCGGCCGGCGCTGAGGAGTTAAAACAAGCAGTAACGAACGCCTAATTAAGTTTTCTTCCTGAATAATCTTGAGAAGAATAGGTACGTAATACTATGATATGTTTTTTAATGTGAATATGTTCTCATTGCTGAGGTGAAAAGTTGTATGTGTTACTCGAGAGCAAAGTATTTGCATCTCGTGCTTTTGAGTCCTTCGCTGCGCTCAAGACTCAAAATCAGCACTCGCAGCAAAACAAACTTTGCTCTCTTGCTGCACAAATAACTATTGTAACGAATTCTATATTGACATAGTTATTGGCAAAAACGAAAATATTTAAATATAGCCGAAAGCTCCACCTAAAATTTTCTAACTTTTTACATAAGTATTATTTACCATGCCTCCAACGACATATCAAATAAGTTTCTGTCAAAAATTTAATGTTTGGTACAAGCTTTTATTGCCGACTGTACTTTTCTGTATACCGTCATCAACTACTCATTAAGACGATTCTAACGAGCCCAAACTCGATGGGGTTATGTGGTTTAATTACGGAGTTCCTATGGCCACCTTCTGTCTCCATCATCAGATCAGCTCGATGGTACCATAATATTGAATTGTCATCCAAACTATACTTATATTCAAAATTTCAGCTCAAACGGTCACTGGGAAGTGGGTCAAATTTAACTTGCAAGATTTGACGGACAACTTACTTACATACATACTTTTATACTTACATACGAACAAGTCAAGTTAATATAAGTTTCTGACAAAAAATGAATTTTTGGTACAAGCTTTTGTTGCCGACTGTACTTTTCTGTTTACCATTATCAACTACTCATCGAGACGATTCAAACGAGCCCAAACTCAACGGGGTTCCGTCAGTTAAATACGGAATTGGCATGGCCACCTTCTGTCTTCATCATCAGATCAGCTCGATGGTACCATAATATTGAATTGTCATCCAAACTATACTAATATCCAAAATTTCGTATCAATCGGATAACGGCAAGTGACTGAAAAATGGATTGCAAATTTTGACGGACAACTTACTTACATACATACTTTTATACTTACATACGAACAAGTCAAGTTAATATAAGTTTCTGTCAAAAATTTCATTTTTGGTACAAGCTTTTATTGCCGACTGTACTTTTCTGTATACCGTCATCAACTCATTGAGAAGATTCTAACGAGCCCAAACTCGATGGGGTTATGTGGTTTTATTACGGAGTTCCTATGGCCACCTTCTGTCTCCATCATCAGATCAGCTCTATGGTACCATAATGTTGAATTGTCATCCAAACTATAGTTATAACCAGAATTTCAGCTCAATCGGTCACCGGGAAGTGGGTCAAATTTAACTTGCAAGATTTGACGGACAACTTACTTACATACATACTTTTATACTTACATACGAACAAGTCAAGTTAATATAAGTTTCTGACAAAAAATGAATTTTTGGTACAAGCTTTTGTTGCCGACTGTACTTTTCTGTTTACCATTATCAACTACTCATCGAGACGATTCAAACGAGCCCAAACTCAACGGGGTTCCGTCAGTTAAATACGGAATTGGCATGGCCACCTTCTGTCTTCATCATCAGATCAGCTCGATGGTACCATAATATTGAATTGTCATCCAAACTATACTAATATCCAAAATTTCGTATCAATCGGATAACGGCAAGTGACTGAAAAATGGATTGCAAATTTTGACGGACAACTTACTTACATACATACTTTTATACTTACATACGAACAAGTCAAGTTAATATAAAGCTTGTAATAAAGCTTGTAAAAAGAAAAAAACTTTAATGCTGTAAAAACCCCTTTTTGTTCAACCGCTGGTCTAATAGTGTAGTTACGGGTTACGACTATCCCACCAATCGGGGCAATCGCCCTTTGGAGATAAAGTTGGTCGACGAATAAACCGTTTATAATATTTTGGCGATACAGTCGGTGACAAATCACCGTCTGCTTTGCCTACTGACTGACTCATTTAATGTAGGTATTTAAGTTAGTGGATATCAAATGATTTTGACAGTAAATTTCAGAAAACTGATAGTACAAAGGTACTGCATCGACCTATAAATACATATTATCGTTATCTCCTAAAGATATATGTACCCAAAGAGGTCAAAAATGATTGGGCGACCAATATTGTAGTAATCTTACAAGTAAACGGACGAATAACGCGAAGAAAGACTACACCTTTCGGGTATGCTTGAGTTGCTTTTTAACCCCCGACGCAAAGAGTGTTATAAGTTTAACGTGTCTGTGTATCTGTGTATCTGTCTGTGGTATCGTAGCTCCCAAACGGATGGACCGATTTGAATGCGGTTTTTTTGTGTCATAGATAATTGTATCCCAAGTGTTCTTAGCCATATTTCATGAAAATCTGTTCCGCCGTTTTTGAGATATTGGACATTGAAATGAAAATGTCTGGGGTTTTTCAACTTTTCTAATATTAGTTGAAAGCCGCAATAATGCAATTAAATAACCTACTGTAGGTGAAGACTCATTACAATTCCACTGCGGATGCGTGTAAAATTAACACAAGTAGGTACAATAGTTTGAACAAATATTTGATCTGCCATTAAGGGGGATTATTAATAAGCGTGTGTAGAAGTGTCGAGGTCGACTTATCAAGGCCGTTTCATTGTTTTCATCACACTTGCTCGAAACGGGCTTCATAATGCGCAGACATACAGAGCTTTAATAGTCTATGTTACGCCCACGGGCGTAATGGTTTTTTTCTTAAATTGTATCTGTCACTCATGCGGCAGATTGTGTAACTGCCGCATGAGTGTTTTATAAATAATACAAAGAGGTTTTATATCAAATACGATGTCTGAAAACGTATTTATAAATAAATTAAAACTACTAAAACATGTTTAACAAAATTATTTACAGATTTAATATGTAGTTATTTAGTGTCTATATAAAATGTTTTTAAGTGTTTTCAAATCGTGGCTGTATACCGAAGGGTCTTTGCCATATACGCGCCTCACGTCAAATTCAACAAAATGGATAACTGACATGTCGCAGTTTTTATTACGATTTGTATTAATTTCATCTAAAATGTATTTTTTTCCTCGCAAATGTGATGAAAAACATTGTGTATAACACGGGCGTAAGAATATTGCAAACTCGAGTCAACAAAAGACTTCTGATAGACTCTTGTTCGCAATATTCCACTTACGCCCCTTGTTAAACAATGTACCTACTATTATTTGTGTTTTATGAACACTAACGCCTTGGCCACGACTTTGGTCTTAAGCGACCTGCAGCAGCGGTTTTTAGGGTTCCGTAGTAGACTAGGAACCCTTATAGTTTCGCTTTGTCTGTCCGTAACCGTTAGCACTAGAAAGCTGAAATTTAGTACTAATATGTATATCAATCACGCCAAGAAAGTGGTAAAATAAAAAGTGTTTTTATTAGGGTACCTCCCCTATACGTAACATGGGGAGTGATTTTTTTTTCATTTTAACCCTAACGTGTGATATATTGTTGGATAGGTATTTAACAATGAATAGGGGTTTGCTAAAATCATTTTTTGATAATGTTAATATTTTCGGAGATAATCGCTCCAGAAGTAAAAAAAATTGTGTCCCCCCCCCCCCCCTCTAACTTTTGAACCATAAGTTTTAAAAATATGAAAAAAATCTCAAAAGTAGAACTTTATAAAAACTTTCTAGGAAAATTATTTTGAACTGGATAGGTTTTGAAAACAATTACAAAATAATTTCTGAATTAAGTTTGTAATTTAACCGTATAAGCAGGTGTTTATTGTACCTGTAATTTCTACAAAATCACAATGAAATGACGTGCTTTCAAATAAAGTAAAAAAACGGTGAAAATCGGTTCACGCAATAAAGAATTATCGCATAAAAATAATCTTCCATACTTTAAGCTCGCGCGCAATAGTTTACTTAATTTGCCGATAGATGTCGCTATACGAGGAACGCTCATATCGTACATGGCGCTGTTAAGATTTTTCCTGATTTAATGGGGTCGGAGTAGGGGCGCCCATGCCCATACATTAGGTCGAAAATTTGTCGTGCCCGAACTGTCATAGTTGTCTTTGGTCGTTCGTTGTCTAATAATAAAATTGATCGCTATGTATTGCTTGTATTGTGTCTGTCTATAATACATGGTCGATTTGATTTGGGAATTTGAACTCTCTTGCTCATACATTCGGTTCACGGAACGGGCTAGGAACCCTACACTGAGCGTGGCCCGACACGCTCTTGACCGGTTTTTCTAATTCATTACGCGTGATCCCAACTAACCACAGTGCGTTGCGCGTCTCGACCGCGCAATGAACAGATAAAACGCTGCCGCAGGTCGCTTAAGACCAAAGTCGTGGCCAAGGCGTAACAACGCGTGGCGTGACGTAAGATATGATAGTCAACTGTGAGAGGGTTTAAGTTTGGTTGTGTTGTGAGCGATATCTGAAAGTATGGTAATACCCTCGCCAATACAATAGATAGATTTTATGTAGATGTCCCACATTCTGGCTCCGTCATCAGATCAACTCAATGGTACTATATCATAGTATTGTCATTTATATCTATATAATAATAATAAGCCCGCAGGGCAACGTGTGGCGAGCTGTTGGGGAGTAACGACCCCACGGACCCGAATGCTCCCGAGAGTCGGTCAGGGCCTCCGTCTCCGGCGTGTCTTCGTCGGTCGCAGTGGAACCCCAAGGGGCGCACGCAGGACTCTCAGCTCTGGCTTGCCTTCATTGGCCGTCCAGAGAGGAGGAGTCAGAGCTATATGCTCCAGGGGTGATAAGGTTCTATTCATAATTTACTTTAAAAACAAAGTTTTAACCGACTTCAATGTAGTACTCCCCCAAGCCACGAGAACATTTCCACATTTCTTTTCTAATTTACCACATGAACTGATTTCCGAGAGCAAATGCGTTGATTATTAGAGAAAAAAACCCAATCGCTGTATGTGACCCGATTATATTTGAGGACTTCGTGTTATGGCGTTATGGCGTGTCGTGTCTGTCAAAGTCACCTTCATGGTTTCAACTAATGTTTATAATCAAAATATTTGGCGTATAGACCATTAAAACTGGATGTTAGCTGTTGCTACTCTTTCGTAAAAAGCGAGGGAGAGTGTTGTAACGCTAATATGTATTGGCAACACTGTGTCGAAAACTGTCAGTTGATATAATTGTAAGGTTTAAGGTTAACAAATCTGTTAGAATAATAAACGTGTTTTCTCAATTCATAAATTTGAGTGTATTCATTAATTACACATTAAAACCCGTTATAGCAATATGCGTCACTTTCGACCGTGAAGAAAGGGTTAAGGGACAATAATACAGAGTATGTAATGAAAAGTCATTACATTGTTAAATATGCATCGCTTTATCATTATTTTCCAATGGAGACATTTGAACATACTCAAAATCTAACTTGAGTGCAGTATATTCTGACCGCCAATATTACGATAGAATGCCAAACTAAATTTGAATCTTACGCAAATGCGTGAAGGTGCAGTACGCCCTGACGGATTATTCCGTCTTTCAAGTTAAACAAATAGTGCAGACACATCTGTAATTAACGCACAAAAGGAGCATAAAGCAAGTTAAAAGGACGAAGTGAGCGAAGGATGTGTGTTCACACGACTTTTTGAACCCTTTATTCACATTCGACGTCGATTCCACAAGGATCACCTTTAGCACTTCATAACTTGCTATTTCAACGGAATCTTATCAGAATGTGTGATATACTTTTGAATACATAATTGAGGAATTCCATCCACCTGTGGTCTTCATCATCAATTCCACTCTACCAAATTTATGATTTCCGGGTGTAAATACACGAGTTATAATAGAAAATACCAAAATCACTACACGCATGCCTAATATAATTGAGGAGTTCCCTTAATTCCTCATGGATCCCATCATCCAACTGATTTTTTTTAAATAGGACCCACCTGGAAGCATATACTAATACTTGAAAAAAAAAACCACGTACCCCCCCCCCCCTCCGGCTCGCGTGAGCAATTCCACCTCTGATGTAATTATCAACATACCTCACTTGTATCACAATGTACTATTACCGATACTAAATAAGATATCAGGGCTGAAATCGGTTGCACTCGTACGTATGCCTTGATTGCATTCACAATAATGAAGAATTGCGAAAGCAGTGCACCGCACGATAAAAATATAACTCGCTGTTCAAGGAAAAAATATCAAACGCTTTTATTTAGTAATGAATGAGTATATTTAAACGGTTTGTGAAACACGGTTCAGGTGGAGAAAATAAGGAAACATTATGAATACAAAGTGTTATCCACCATGTTTAAGTATGTAGGGTAGAAAGTTATTAAATAAATGTGCTGAGAATAAAATCAATCGAACTAAATCTGATCATTACGCTAATATCTACAAATTCGTTTTTGCTTCTGCTTCTATTGTATCCTAGAAAATATATCACAATCATTTCGGTAGTTTTTGCCTATTTTTACAAGCTTTATATTAACTTGACTTGTTCGTATGTAAGTATAAAAGTATGTAAGTATGTAAGTTGTCCGTCAAATCTTGCAAGTTAAATTTGACCCACTTCCCGGTGACTGATTGAGCTGAAATTTTGGGTATAAGTATAGTTTGGATGACAATTCAATATTATGGTACCATCGAGCTGATCTGATGATGGAGACAGAAGGTGGCCATAGGAACTCCGTAATAAATCCACATAACCCCATCGAGTTTGGGCTCGTTAGAATCGTCTCAATGAGCAGTTGATGATGGTATACAGAAAAGTACAGTCGGCAATAAAAGCTTGTACCAAAAATGAATTTTTTGACAGAAATTTATACAAGCTTTTATTTACCTTGCAATGTATGTTTGCCCAGGTGGAATCTTGCAACGGAATTTTAAAGCAGATATCTTCAAGCAGAGCTGAAATTTTGGGTTAAGGTATAGTTTGGATGACAATTCAATATTATGGTACCATCAACCTGATCTGATGATGGAGACAGAAGGTGGCCCCCTTCTGTCTCCATGAGTATTCAATACTTAACCCACGTAACCCCGTTGAGTTCGGGCTCGTTAGATTCGTCTCCATTAGTAGTTGATGACGGTATACAGAATAGTACAGTTGGAATCGGCAATAAAAACTTTTATCAAAATTATTTTTTTGTCAGTTGTCATTACAAATATCCTCGCGTTTATTTTATTTATTAGTAGTTTACTACTATCTGCAGTTATCTTTTGCCTTAACTCATGAATCCGCACCGTATTTAGTCGTACTTTTAGTATCGAGAGATAAGTAGATACTATCTGTTTATTTGGAGAGCATGAGGCGTGGCACTCTCAATCATATATGGAACTTTCAATCATATTGTGCAGAGTTAATGTTTGTATAGCGGTTATTAAGTAATTTCCAAATCTAGGTGCAGATTTTCTGTCTTCTTTCTACGAGAGCGCGATTTATCTAAACTTATATAACAAAGAGGAAGTTTGTGAGATTGTATGTTTGTATGCAATGGGTAATCTCCGGAACTACACATCCGATATCAAAAAATATTTCTCCAGTACCACTTTAACCGTATCAAGCTATATTTTATCCCGCGGGTTTGCCTGTGTTCTTTGCAAAAGGCGGGCGAAGCTACAAAGCTTATGCTATCCATATCCTGAGGAGGCGAATGAGAAGCGAGTAGTGTTAGTCATCTGCCTGCTGGGTGGACCAATAAACTCCAATTTCTGATTACAAGTTGTCAAGACTCCCGGGATCGAATAGGGAAGATGCAGCTATAACCCTATGTTTACCATTATTTTGTGACCAAAATGTTGAAATAGTACATTGTGATACAAGTGAGGTATGTTGATAATTACATCAGAGGCGGAATTATCACGCGAGCCGCAGGTGAGTGTGATAAGAGAGCCGAGGGATGTAATTATCAAAGCTCACGCGTTTCATACGACGTTTTTCAACACATTTTGCGAGGAAAAAATCCTTTCCTTAAGATGACAATTTTATAGGCCTGCCAAGTTATTTTCTTTACTTATGAATGGCAACAGCTTTTTACTCACATTTTGTATAGATCGCCAAGAATTTCCAGTGGTGTCCATTCTTTTTATCACTTTTCTATTCGCCACGAGTCAATATTTTTGTTAATAAATAACCAAACACGCTTTAGCAATGTTTACAAATATATGTGAAACGTGCTGTGAAATAACCTATAATGGCGCGCAACAGTTTTTTTTCGTGAATTTTACGCAGTGCGCGCGCATGTGTTCAGCCAGACTTGGATGAAATCTCTAAACAGCCAATATAAAATAAAATAAATATTTTCGTTTTAAAATGTTATCTTTATTAATTCATGTAAAATGTTATCAAAAGTGAATATTTTACTAAATTAAACGTTTCTATATCATATACAAAAAGAAATAGTCAATTAATTAACAAAAAGGATTTAATTTGTTTAGTTGAGTAAGAATCCATTTGCCGAGAATTAAAAAAAGCTGTACATTCTGTACAACCCGGTTAATTTAAGAATGCACCGTGTGCATGCATACACCTTGCTGCAAGGTGCCAACGTGACTTAATCGGGATATAACCATAACACACAAGTGTCGTAATGTTATAAAACACGCGTGTTTAATATCCAGGATTATGAGCCTAAAAGCGACACAATAAGAGGTACGTTACGACCAATTGTATAAAAAAAAACATAAAATTATTAAATTTTACTTTAGTTTATACTTACTAATTTCAAACAATAATTACGATTTGAAGTAATGTGAAACGGAACGTGTTTTAATCCAACAATCAGCGTCTGGTGACCTCACTCCTGTCATCTAGGACGAACCACGGATAAACAAATATGGCGAGTGACATACATGAGTGACGTCACAAGAACTGTAGCGAGGCGCGAAAGTTTTTGTCTTTTGTCAGTTTGTAACAGGAATTTTTGCTATAAATTATAGGATTTAATTTTTTTTATAATTTCGTGGTCTTATTCTACATGCGATTCTTTCAAATGAAAGCAAAATTAAAAGTATTGCTTCTTCCCTATTATAATAGAATCGAGCTCCTAATTGAAACATGTTTGGTAAATAGGTAGACACGGGTATTCGAGTCAACTGTACAACCGCAGTCGAATGCTAATACGCGAAACGAGCACACAACCTTAGGATTAACTATGCGACTTAATTGCATCCTTGCGCGCGCTCCGGCGAACTACTACTTTACACAATGTTATGTTTACGCACTTCGTAAAAAAATAACAAATTAGAAAAGTAGAAAAACCCCAGACATTTTTATTTCAAAGTTCAATATCTCTAAACCGAATGGATCGATTTTGTTGAACACTCTATCACGTCAGCTTTCGGACAAAAACACATTAAAATCGGTCCATTTGTTTAGGAGCTACGATGCTTCAGACAGACACACGACACTTCAAACTTATAACACCCCCCTTTTTGAGTCGGGGTTAAAAATAATCAGGTGACGAGTTGTACTAGAATGTTTACTTTGCACAGTCAGCCTTACAACGGCAACGTTGGGATTGCATTATGTACAGAGTCCTAACCTAACGCCAACATTGGGCTCCATGATCACAGCATCACACTATCACACTAATAGCTTGACAGACCAAACCTACTTAAATATGCCCAAATTAATGAACTTCGGACGTCGCAAATTTATTGCGATTTGTACAGAAAATCTCTCCTGTTTCCATATGTGAAATATAAACATTGCTTGAAAAATATACATCAAATGAAATGAATATACAGTTGTGAAATCATCAAAAATACCTTCGTCAGACGTTTTTACATACATATCTAAAAATATAATTCACACACGCGACATCAAGCGGAACACGTGACGTCAAAGTTATGATTGCCAAATTCGTATTCTAGCCAACAACGTCAAAGTACGCCAAAATAAATCCGATTCCGAAGGGCAGAACCATGACACGTGTGGTGTTATACTGTAAAGTAATAGGTTTGAGAATGGAAGCGACTGTGTTGCCATAAACTTATCGAGGTTGAAATAATGGCTACCTATTATAGCCACTATATATAGGCACCTATTAACTACTTTGTTGAAACTTTGTACCATTGAAGCTGGCTACCGTAGTAGCCAATCGGCGGTCGTGGGTTCGATTCGAATCCCGGCTCGTACTATCGACAACGACAACACAGCTAACTGACCATCGGTGCACCTTAAGAGCATTGTAATAGGGTTCTATATAAACACAGGATGGTCAGTTAACAGAGTTGCCGTTTGTACCAATGAGTTTTTCGGAACTTATGTACGGAATACTGTCTGTTAGCTTTGCTGCGAAGGATAACCTCGTGAGGAAACCGGTTTAATTCCAAAAAGGTCTAGTTTTCTCTCTGGGTTAGAAGGTCAGATGGCAGTCGCTTTCGTAAAAGTTTCTGTCAAAGATTTCATTTTAGATTTTATCGCCAACTTTACTTTTCTGTATACCGTCATGAACTACTCTTTGAGACGATTCTAACGAGCCCAAATTCGATGTTGTTATGTGGTTTTATTACCGAGTTCCTATGGCCACCTTCCAGCTCCATCATTAGATCAGCTCCACATCATCATAATATTAGATTGTCTATCTGTGATCTATTTATACATGCATGCAAAATTTCAGCTCAATCGGAAACCGGGAAGTGGATCAAATGTAACTTGCAAGATTTGATTACAGACAACGAGACAGGTGAAAGTAAATAAAAGCTTGTAATAAAATAAGTTTCTGTCAAAAAAGTTTGGCCACAAGCTTTTATTGCCGACTGTACTTTTCTGTATACCGTCATCAACTGCTCATTGAGACGATTCTAACGAGCCCAAGCTCGATGGGGTTATGTGGTTTTATTACGGAGTTCCTATGGCCACCTTCTGTCTCCATCATCAAATCAGCTCGATGGTATCATAATATTGAATTGTCATCCAAACTATACTTGTACCCAAAATTTCAGCTCAATCGGTCACCGGGAAATGGTCCAAAATGAAGTTGCAAGATTTGTCCCATACTAACAGGGCAAGTATTAACTTGACCCTACACTGAGCGTAGGGTTCCGTAGTTTTTCGTCCGTAACAGTAAGTGCCCCCACTTAAGCGTTAAAAAAATGGGCTATTTGTTACATTGAGTTGACATATTAAGTACAACACCCTAAAACCCTAAATCCGTTTTTTTACTTTATTTGATTGAAAGCACGTCATTTCAGAGTTTTCAGAGTATGAGAGATGAAAAGACTATTTGTATTGTACATTTTAATCGTTATTTGTTATTCGGCACAAGTGCTTGTGTTGAAAGCCGAGCTAGCGAAGCGGGTTAGTTCAACGTGAGCGTTCCGTGTACAGCGACATCTATCGGCAAATTAAGTAAACTATTGCGCGCGAGCTTAAAGTATGGAAGATGATTTTTATGGGATAATTCTTCATTGCGTGAACCGATTTTCACCGTTTTTTACTTAATTTGAAAGCACGTCATTTCATTGTGATTTTGTAGAAATTACAGGTACAATAAACACCTGCTTATACGGTTAAATTACAAACTTAGTTCAGAAATTATTTTGTAATTTTTTTTCAAAAACTATTCAACCTATCAAGTTCAAAATAATTTTCCTAGAAAGTTTTTATAAAGTTCTACTTTTGAGATATTTTTCATATTTTTATAACTTATGGTTCAAAAGTTAGGGGGGGGGGGGGGACGGGGGGGACGACGACGACGACACATTTTTTTGAGCGAATATCTCCGAAAATATTAACATTATCAAAAAATGATTTTAGCAAACCCCTATTCATTTTTAACCGACTTCAAAAAAAAAGGAGGAGGTTCTCAATTCGGTTGTTTTTTTTTTTTTTTTTCAATGTTTGTTACCTCAGAACTCCGTCATTGATGAGCCGATTCATGAAATTTGTTTTTTGTTTGTAAGTATATGCTTCCAGGTGGGTCCCATTTTTTGAAAATTCAATTGGATGATGGGATCCATGAGGAATTGAGGGAACTCCTCAATTATACTAGGTACGCGTGTAGTGATTTTGGTATGTTCTATTATAACTCGTGTAAATACAAGAACCGGAAATCATAAATTGGTGGAGTGGAATTGATGATGAAGACCACATATGACTTATGGAATTCCTCAATTATGTACTTAAAAGTACAAATGTACGTCACAGATTCTGATAAGATTCCGTTGAAATAGCAACTAATGAAGTGCCAAGGGTGATCCTTGTGGAATTGACGGAAGGCCTCAAATATTATCGGGCCACATACAGCGATTGGGTTTTTTTCTATAATAGTCAACGCATTTGCTCTCGGAAATCAGTTCATGAGGTAAATTGGAAAAGAAATGTTCTCGTGGCTTGGCGGAGTACTAAATTGAAGTCGGTTAAAACTTTGTTTTTAAAGTAAATTATTAAATACCTATCCAACAATATATCACACGTTAGGGTTGAAATGAAAAAAAAAACACTCCCCACGTTACGTATAGGGGAGGTACCCTAATTAAAAAAAAACACTTTTTATTTTACCACTTTGTCGGCGTGATTGATATACATATTAGTACCAAATTTCAGCTTCCTAGTGCTAACGGTTACTGAGATTATCCGCGGACGGACGGACAGACAAAGCGAAACTATAAGGGTTCCTAGTCGACTACGAAACCCTAAAAAATGAGTGCCTATGCCAAATCTTGGGAGTAGGTGTCATTTGCCGGGCTCCTTTAGGGCACAACCGGGAATAACGCTAGGAGGATGGTGACGAACCCTCTCAACGAGTAGTTTTGATGACTGCAAAACACACTAGGAAAGTACAGTAGGAAGTAACAGCGTAGGAAGTATAGCTTGTACCAAAAATTATACCTGTTTTGACCGAATCTTATTGGTAAAAGCCTTCAAACGAAGCTTCAGGGGTCCCAGTGCCACCTTTAGCATAAATCCGTACTAATATTATAAATGCGAAAGTGTTTGTTTGTCCTTCTTTCACGTCGCAACGGAGCGTCGTATTAATGTGATTTTTTGTATGGAGATAGTTTAGAGGCTGGAGAGTGACATAGGCTACTTTTTCCAGCGGGAAAACATGTAATTCCCACGGGAAAATTCAATATGTTACATTTTCCTATAACCACGCGGGCGAAGCCGCGGGCATCAGCTTGTGTGGGTATAAAAAAGACCGGCAATATGTGATATCGCAGTGATAGGTTGCTAGCCCATAACACACTTCAACCCTGTCTGGTTACCAAGAAGTATGTAAATTAAATTGCACGGTTTACTTTTAGTAACATGAAAAACTCAAATAATGTATATGTATTACTAATACGTATGGAAATCCTAGACGCAAAGATCTTTCATAAAACTGTCATGAAAGTAATAAAATGTTATCGTACGCTTTTGCACAATGAGTGTTTTTAAAACCAGAAAGATAACAAAGGGCTTTAAACACTTGAAACACGGTGATCTCATTAAAAATATCAAACTTGATAAAATATTAAGCAAATTTTAAATGTTTAAAAATGGTTCAGGTCGCATATTCACAGTGAAGACGAATATTATTTAAAAGTAACCGCGCGGTTTCGCCTGTGACTTAAGGCCTATGCAAACCGGTGGAGCGCAGCGCAGATCACCTAGGAGGATTTACTCCGCGCAGCGCATACCGACGAGGGAAAATCCCCCGCGATACCGTGAGCGCCCGCCAGCGCAGCGCCGGTGGCCGACGCACCTGGTAGCACATCTGTGCTTGCACTTCGGCGCATACCAGGGGATGCCACGGCATGCCGCCGCCTACCGTGGCGGTGTCCTCTCCCCGCGGCGTTGAAGAGCGCCGACGATACTGCGGCGGCATACCGCGGCATCCCCTGGTATGCGCCGAAGTGCAAGTGCTACGAAGGGAAAGTGCGGGGTGAAGGGGGTAGCACAAGCGCTTTGCATTCCATTCAGACCAGTCTTGCCGCCGCATTTGGTGTTTGGTGAATATATTCGCGCGTGTTAATTTTCAATATGACCGAAGTAAACGAAGAAAAATTTATATTCACACTAAATCCCAGTCCGCCATCACAAAACCTTCGACACGAACGACTCGTACAAAAACAAGTTTTCGACTGTTGGTCGCTAGTGGAACGGAATGTATAATCACCGATCATGGCATGCCGTGGGATGCCGCGGCATTGCGGAGGTGCTTGCGGTATCAAAATTCGTGTTCTCCCGACCGTCGTCCGCCGAGTTGCGCCAAGCCTTCCCCTCCCGCAGTCCCGCTACCCCGGCGCACTGAGAGGCCTCGGCGCATAGCTGGGAATGCCGCGGCAAGCCGCCGCCTACCGCCGCGGTATCCTCTAACATGCTCCTCGATGCCGCAGAGTAGAAATCCCCCGTGATGCTCCGAGCTCGGTCTCAGAACATTCAAATGTATACCTTAATGTAATTAAAATAGAAAAGAATATACATTGATAATCCGCCGGTTTGCCCAGGCCTTTACAGACGGGATGAAATATAAAGTTCGAGCACCATGTCTAACCGCACATAAGTATAGTATATAGATTTTGTTTTTTTTTTATGTCGCAAGTATGCTTACAGAGTCTAGTGGTGGTTGGCAGTATGTAATTTTTCCTTTGTCAGTTTAATATTAGTAAGCAAATTTAAAAAGTTAGAGTAGCGGAAAATAATGGTTTTACTTAGGGTTTTCATACATTACTTCTTGGCGTAAGGCCAAGAAGAAATGTAGCGAGCCATAAACAAGAAACTTCATGTCTTCATTTCGTGATATTAACGCATGCATTTCCGAGCATGTTTGAGAAAATTATAATTATTTGCAATTTCCTCGCAGTAGGCGTAAAAAGCACTATGTAATGTCTCGGCCAAAAGTGCAATAGATGGACTCGAACCCACTCGTCCATCTATTGCCTACTTTCTAGCCTTTACAACAATGTACTATAGATTTAGAGTTAACCTAAAACCTTTTGATATGAATACTTTGCTTTATTTTCACTTGTTATTAAAAAAATCGCACACTATCCGAAAATAAACTAAAATAAAATGGCTAACTCGTATTTTTGCTGTTGAACTGCAGCATAATAAATAATAACAAAACACCAGTTTAACAAAATTGTGACCACCTCTGTCTGTAGTTGGTCGTGACCCTGCCTACGAAGCCGGAGGTCCCGGGTTCGAATCCCGGTAAGGACATTTATTTGTATGATGAGCACGAATATTTATTTTTTCCTGAGTCATGGATGTATTCTTTGTATTTAACTAAGTATTTATTTATCTATATAAAGTATATATATCGTCGTCTAGTACCCAAAGTACAAGCTTTGCCTAGTTTGTGACTAGTTAGATTTGTGCAAGATTGTCCCCAAATATTCATTGACTGTCTAATTTGGGGGCACGGTAGTGCCCCCGCCAAGTCGAACAAAACAGCGGCACGGCCGTACCATCCTTTGCTCAAAGCAGTTCAGGCCATTTTCGAATTTAGAATACAATTAGTGTTTAGTGTATAAATCAAGGGAACAGTAAAAAAAATCAAATTGAAGTTCAGTTTTCTAGATACACCAACTGCATAAATAACTTTGTAATTCCATATTTGATTACAAAGTTATATTTGCAGTGAATGGGACAAAAAATAAAAATCAAGAATGGGATACTGATAACACAATAACCTACAAAAAGAAGTGAGATCCCATAAAAACATTCCATGTAAAAAAGAGGCCAAGTCTCGAAACTCTTCCGCCGTAAAAAGTTGTGAGATATTTCGTAGTACTAAATCTTAGGCATTCTTATTATTCTTTATTTGCTAGCTAACTAAAATTTTGTGACTTGGCAATCACACAATAGTTACTACATAGTTTTAGGTAGGTATGCCAAAATCCATAAATGTAGTAAAGTTGTGTGATTGCAGAGTTGCAGAATTTTATTTAGCTAGCAAATAAAGAATAATAAGAATGCCTGAGACTTGGTACTACGAAATATCTCACAACTTTTTACGGTGGAAGAGTTTCGAGACCTGGCCTCTATTTACATGGAATGTTTTTTATCGGACATAATTTCACAGCCCACTATGTGAGAACTTATGTTTTCGAAAAACATGCTTCTGCTTCCACAACTTTTGTGTATTGTTTAAAGCACACCTGTAGAAAAATATTCGTCAGCCATGTCGTCACATCAGGGGACTCGGTCACCGGCAGAACCGTGGTGTCTGGCACCACGGTGGTGCTCCAATCCAAAGTAGTTGAATTCATGTTCACGGATAAAATTGTCACTTCACTTAACTTTCCCAACCACACTGTTCGCGAGAAAACAAAACACTGGCAGCTTGTCAAATGCGTACGCTATCAGCGGCTTTATCATTTTCGAGATCAGATAAACGTAATTTTAGGCAGGCACGGTGCACGACGCGCCCGCACCGCGTTGGTGCGAGGACTGACACTAAATATGTAGTGTTGTAAGAAAACATGTAGAATTATTTAACTCGCTAGGTACAGGTGGAAAACGATACATAATTCCGACAGATACGATCATACGATACCACAGTGTGATAAATGACCCGAAAAGCGGACATCATCGTTTTAGGACCCTAAACGATAGGTTTAATCATTATGAGTATAAGACGATCATTCCCGAGTGCCAAATATGCATAGAAAACGAGAAATTATTTTTTTCGTAATATTTCTATGGAAACCAGAAATCCCATAGAAACCTTTAAAACTCGAAAAATAATAACAAAATCATCGATTACTGCATGAGCCACCAATAAGTCACATGCCAGGTATTTAATAAAAAATACGCGGCCTTTTTTCATGGAAGCAGTACAAAGTTTTGACTGTTTTTTACATTTTTCGATTTTATTTTATTTCTCCCATATCCTATCATATTAGGAGTTGTTTCCTATCTTAAAATATTCCTTGAAACCCGAAGTATATAACCCTAAATTTAGAAAATAAAATATAGCAGGATCTCTGAAATATTAACGTTTGAAATAGTTTGTTCAGGGCTGTCAAAAATTCCGTTGTACCAAAATAGTACTAAATCGTACCTATAGATGGCGTGACATGTCTGATTTCAAGGATTGCGTTTGGATTATTTTTTTTCAAATGGTGGACGGAAAATGGCCCGAGCAGACACTAACTATGTCCTGAGTGAGTTTGAGCTCGTGAGCGGAACCCGCGTGAGACCGGAGGCCGAGCTCCGCGTAGTTCAAGTGTGCATTGCAAGACTTTCTTCGTTTTTGTTTAATTTTTGGATATTCGCTAGTATAAAAATAGTTATGTATAATTCGCCTTGTGCTCCTTTTCTCAAGTATACAAGATTTAATATCACGAGGCTATGCTGCATTTCCACCATATTATCTTATACGAACCGCCAAAAAAGATTGTTATCCCGATGCCCCCGTACAAGTCTCCGAAAGAGAAGCATCTGTACCTTTAAGCAGTCTTATCTCACACACGGTTAAGCGCATAATTAAATCGTGTGATGAAACTATTTCAATATATTGTGCTCAAAAAAATCTTGCAATTTCTAATTGCATTTTCGAAGGATCGTGGGGATTCGACGGGAGTTCCGGTCAATCCCTTTACAAACAAAACTTTTCAGAAAGCCAAGAAGATGAAAGTAGCATCTTTGTCACTACTTTAATTCCTCTATGAATAACTACTGAAAGTGGTCAGGTTCCGTGGTCAAATCCCACTCCTACTTCCTACAGGTTTTGTCGACCAGTCCATGCTCAATATCGTAAAGATTCTAAAGATTTAATACTTTCTGAAAAGAAATGGATGGAAGATCAAATTGAAGAACTTACTACATTCGATGTTTGGACGTCAAAAGGACAAGTAATGACGCTGAAACCTAAACTATACGTTACCGTCATAGACAGTAAAGTACTGAATATAATAACTGGCATATCTTCACAACTTCGATGTCCTTTTTGCAATGCAACTTCAACCCAATTCAATAAATTAGATGTCATGTTTTCACAACCCATAGATAAATCTGTTTTACGTCATGGATTGAGCCCGTTACATGCGTGGATTCGAGCGTTTGAGTTTCTGCTACATCTCGCATACAAAAATCCTGTTAAAAAATGGAGAATCGGTCATAATTCACCAGAGGCAACTATCGTTAACCAAACAAAAAAACGCATTCAAGAAGAAGTCCGGAACAGATTAGGGCTTTTGGTGGATGTTGTCCGACCCAACTCAGGCACAACAAATGATGGCAATACTGCGAGAGTAGCTCTAAGTAACAAAAATCGAACTACTTTCTCAGAAATTCTAGGTATACAACAGTGGTTGCTGGATGATTTACATACAATCTTGGTAGTTTTGTCCAGTGGCTTGCCCATTGACGCAAATAAATTTGGCGAGTTTTGTAAGTCCGTTGCGTCTAAATATGTATCCGAATATGTATGGCATCCAATGACAGTAACAATGCACACAATTTTAGTGCACGGCAAGGAGATTATAGAGAGTTCTGCCTTACCTGTAGGGCTACTTTCAGAGCAAGCTGGAGAAACTCGCAACAAGTTCTGGCGGTACGATAGAGAGCACCATTGTAGGAAGATGGATCGTGAGAAAGCCATGTTGGATTTGTTCAACAGAGCACTGGAATCCTCTGATCCTTACATATCCAACCTAAGGCTCAGAGAAAGGCAAAAAAAAATGAGGCGTCTACTTATACCACGATCCGCTTTACTATTGCTCAAGCCATACGACGCCGACGTCGAAACTGACGAAAATTTGGACGAGTCAGCAAATTATTCCATTTTATATAATTTAGAAGGCCATACTCAAGAAAGTACAGAACTAACTAACGAGCATGATACATTAGACTCAATATAAACTTTGTGTGTAAAATATTTTAATACATAAATAAATAAATAATAAATAAATATTAGAGGACAATCTTACACAAATCGGACTAGGCCCATAGTAAGCTCAATAAGGCTTGTGTTATGGGTACTAGACGACGATATATTTAATACACTCAAATACTTAAATACATAGAAAACACCCAAGACCAAGAAACAAATATTTGCTCTTACCGGCACTCGAACCCAGGACCATCAGTTTCGCAGGCATGGTCACTAACAACTAGGCTAACTGGTCGGTCAATTTTAATTTGTAGTATACTTTTAGTATAATAGACTTTTACTTATAAGCATTAAAATGTACATAAACAGTCAGGAGATACCTCGCCTTCGGCTCGTTTCATAAACAACACTCGTATTTTAATGCCCCTTATACTAAAATTATAATACCATACAATTTCACGTTTTATAACAAATTAAATAAAATAATAATTTAAAATTCAAAGGTGACAACCCTAATTCCATAGTTACAAGAACAAAACTTTAGAACGGTTTATCTCCGGGATCCTACAAGATTAGGATCTGGTTTTTTTTTCACAAGTTGCTGTATATGCAAATAACATAAAACACCTTGAATTAAATCCTAATGCTGCAAGATATCAGATTAAAAAAATAAAATCATTATTTTGAAAAATCGTAATTATCGACCAAAAATACAACTAGAGCTTTCATCTTTTTTACATTTGATGCCTCACAAATGACCTATTTCAGTTATCCTTAGTCCTGCCTTTAGTTTAAATCACGGCTACAGATATTTTAGTTTTTATTATTTTCCATAGAAAACTTTAAAAAAAATTCTTATTTTCTATGCATAATTGGCACTCGGGAATGATCGTCATATATTCACAATGATTAAACCTATCGTTTAGTGTCCTAAAACGATGATGTCCGTTTTTCGGGTCATTTATCACACTGTGGATACGGACTGGGTACCGGTTTGGGAATGCGATGCACTACAGCTACCTCATTCTAGATAACATTAGGTTCTTAAAGTACAAATTTGTCTACGTTTCTCCGTTTATCTAGGATATCATAGGATACTAATTTTACACATTTCGATCATAACAACTTTTTAAACATAACAATATTATCCTCCTGAGGCACACCATAAAACACAAAATGGCATTGAAATTGGAACCGTATTGTGTCGGAAATAGAGTCGATTTTCGTTTGCTTCAAAAAGTGCCCGAAACAAAACAAATGCAACTAACTCTATTCCAGTTAAATATAAATGAAATTCCTTCGACAGAATAAGTTCTATGACTAGGCCCGTGGGCCTTAGGAGCCTCTAAATCTAAAAATCTAATCTTATATGGGACAGGGTATATAGGACTCAATGATGAGCTACCGTATTGATGTTATACTTATTTACTTGGTTTTTACTTGAATTACTACAAATGCAAGAGATACTCGATTATCTTATCTACATCGAAGGTCAAATGAAAACTCGTCTGTATCTAAGTATCTCAAATGTTATCACCCACATTCACAAGTGCATCGAGTCATAATTTACTTTAAAAACAAAGTTTTAACCGACTTCAATTTAGTACTCCGCCAAGCCACGAGAACATTTCCACATTTCTTTTCCAATTTACCACATGAACTGATTTCCGAAAACAAATGCGTTGATTATTAGAGAAAAATACCCAATCGCTGTATGTGACGCGATAATATTTGAGGACTTCCGTCGATTCCACAAGGATCACCTTTGGCACTTCATTAGTTGCTATTTCAACGGAATCTTATCAGAATCTGTGATATACTTTTGTACTTTTAAGTACATAATTGAGGAATTCCATAAGTCATCTGTGGTCTTCATCATCAATTCCACTCCACCAAATTTATGATTTCCAGATGTAAATACACGAGTTATAATAGAAAATACCAAAATCACTACACGCGTGCCTAATATAATTGAGGAGTTCCCTCAATTCCTCATGGATCCCATCATCCAATTGAATATTTGAAAAAAATGGGACCCACCTGGAAGCATATAGTTACAAACGATAAAAAAAAATTACGAATCGGCCTTTCAATGACGGAGTTCTGAGGTAACAAACATAAAAAAAAAAATACAACCGAATTGAGAACCTCCTCCTTTTTTTGAAGTCGGTTAAAAAGGTAGTAAAAACCGCTCCCCACTAACTAGTTGTCTCATTGAGTAACATACAAATTACTTAAGCGTAAGACAGAAAGAAATGTTTCTTGGGCATTGTTTGTATCGATTGTTTTGCCCAAGTACGAGACTGATTCACATGCATAGAGTTCCGTATGTTTCTGTAAACGAATTTAATAATTAAGTACCTACTTTTCAAAATCATTAAAAAACATTGTAACAAACATGTTTCACTAAAAGTAAAGTTATCGTTGATTATTTTTACTTGTCCTTGTTATTCTCATTATCAGAATCTGGGGGCACGGCAGTGCCCCCGCCAAGTCGAGCAAAACAGCGGCACGGCCGTACCATCCTTTTCTCGAAGCAGTTCAGGCCATTTTCGACCCACCTATAACTTCGTTGTGGATTAAACTGGAAGCCTGAATTTTCAGTACCCAAGCACACATTGTATAAACACGATATATTTCAAATTTCATTCAATTTGAACCAGTAGTTTAAGAATTATAACTAGTCAAAATTTCTTAATTTTGTCACACTGACTGACTCACCGATCATCAAAAGTCTAAGGCACTTCTAGCAGACAAAGAAGATTCAAATTTAAAATACAATTAGTGTTTAGTGTATAAATCAAGAGAAAACTAAAAAAAATGCAATTTCAGTCCAGTTTTCTAGATACACCACCTGCATAAATTACTTTGTAGTATGTGCCTGTAGTAGAATCCTATATGTTTATATGGATAAACATATAGGATTCTACTACAGGCACATACTACATTGATTTAGGTATACAGAAATTCATAAATGCAGGAAAGTTGTGTGATTGCCAAGTTACAGAATTTTATTTAGCAAGTAAATAAAGATTAATAAGAATGCCTGAGACTTGGCTCTACGAAATATCTCACAACTTTTTACGGTGGAAGAGTTTCGAGACTTGGCCTCTTTTTTACATGGAATGTTTTTTATGGGATTCTTATTTCCATTTCCCAAAACTCAGCTGATTAATTAACTTCAAATAATACTAACCTAATAAGTCTTGTAACTAAACAACTTAATTAATCAAATCCGTCAATTCGTATTCCAGTAGCATATCTACCTTACGAATTTACCAAAAAGGTTTTAAAAAATCGGCCAAGTGCGTGTCGGACCATGCCTGTCTTTCTTAGTTACATCGACACGCGCGCACCAGCTAACTGTTCTAAGTAAGCTAAGTTCGCCTTTCCAAGTACATTTTAAGTTGGTCGACTATTACTAGGTACGATTTTTTTTCAGATTCCCAGTAGCAGCCATTTAGCCAGCCATCCAACGATACCACACACTATGGGTTTAACGAGAAAAAAAATTACATCCCCACTTTAGGTGATACTCCATAAAAACAATATTTTCAAGATTTTACTCTTATGTTTTGTCGGCGTGATTGATTTATATACCCATGCCGAATTACAGCTTTCTAATGGTTACTGAGCTAAGCCGAAGACGGACGGACAGACGGACGGAGGGACGGACGGCCAGACGGACACGGCGAAACTATAAGGGTTCCTTGTTGACTACGGAATCCTAAAAAGCATAATTTGAATTAGATTAGAATGCAGTATTTAAAGTACAGCTATAGATAAGTTTCCGTCAAAAATATAATGTTTGGTTCAGTCACCATCATATAGTTAGTACTAGCAGCCAAATTAGCCAAATACATCGCATCACGTCTTTATTAGGCTTCGTTCACACGGCATTGTCCTGCACTTTTTTTTGCAGTATACATCTTAACGTATACATAGTGGCACATACAAAATGTTGTTTATACGTTTAAACGAATATTCACGACTACACACAATGCCATGTGAACCCAGCCTTACTGGATGACGACGTCACACGTTACGACGATACTATAGGAGTAAGGATGTGTTACGATATATTTCGCTACTTTGGCTGCTACTAACTATACAGGGTGTAACAAAAATGGGGTATGAACCGATCAAGGGCTTAACAGGTATCGTGTTCTGATAAGAAAACACAGAAAAAAAAAATTTGACGCGATTTTTTTTTACGTTAGTATGGAGCGTTGGCCGACTGGGGCGACAAGCTCCATAGAAAGGTAAAAAAAAATCGCGAGTAAAATTTTTTTTTGTCTATTTTTTTCTTATCAGAACACGATACCTGTTAAGCCCTTGATCGGCTCATACCCCATTTTTGTTACACCTTGTATGATGTTGACTGTACAAGCTTTTATTGCCGACTGTACTTTTCAGTATACCGTCATCAACTACTCATTTTCGAGTCCAAATTCAACGGGGTTACGTTGGTTAAATACTAAATTCCCATGGCCACCTGCTGTCTCCATCATCAGATCAGCGCGATGGTAACGTAATATTGAATTGTCATCCAAACTATATAAATAGGTACCCAAAATAACAGCTCGGATAACGGCAAGTGACTGAAAAATAGATTGTAAATTTTGACCAACAACTTACATACTCACATACATACGAACAAACAAGTAAAGTTAATATAAAGCTTATAAAAAGGAATGCATTGAAATGTAATCGCCCACGGCTGAGCACAGGCCATCGGCCTCTTCGAGTACGCCACCCGTCCCTGTCCTGAGCTAATCTTACCCAGAAGCGACCCGAGACCTTCCTAATATCGTCCACCCATCGAGCTGGTGGACGGCCGACGCTCCTTTTACCTAAAAGTGGTCACCAATCCGACACCTTTCTGCCTGCCTGGCAAGGTGCCCCATCGTTCTGCCTGGCAAGGTGTCCTGCCGACCTCCACTTGGTAATGGTATCTCCAACGAAATTGAAATATATTATTGATTTTATCATTAATCCCGAATAAGGGCGGGTTGCACCAAACCGTCCGTAATCGTAGGCGATGTTCGTTTAAATCTGGATGTATGGAGCTATGGAGAGTTTGACAAGTTTCTAATATGGAATGGCAGCTGTCGGCGTCATATTTGGGTGAGGACCAAATTCTTGGCCAGTAGTTAGCCTGGTTAATCGGTAGTAGTTAAAAAAAATCCGTTGTGAAATAATAATAAACCATAGAATTGTATGGCGAATTTTTGTGTCACAACGGATTTTTTTAACTACTACCGATTAACCAGACTAATAATAATAATAATAAACACTCTTTATTGCACCACAACAGGCTCAAATGTTTCTCTAAACATCTTACAAAAAAAAATGCTTAATAAATAATGGTAACAACAGGCGGTCTTATCGCTTTAAAGCGATCTCTTCCAGACAACCTTTGTATAGCAGGAAACATTTAAATTAGAATTTTAAACAGGTAGTGCAGGAACTCATCAAGAAGAGCATACTAACACATCAATCTTTCAAATATTAGTAAACAGGAAACTTTAAGATATTACTAAACAGGACACATTAAAATACATACCTAATAAATTAAAAAAATACGCAGACATATATACAATCATACATAGATACATACATACAATACATAGAACGCAACTTAAGGGAGAGACAGGTAATATTGTTTCAACAGATTTTTGAAAATAGGAAGAGATTTTGCACACCTTATATGCAACGGCAAAGCATTCCACAACCGAACAGCCCGAAAGGTAAATGAGCTATTATAAAATTTGGTAGATGAAGTTGGTGGGGCGAGAAGATGTTTTTGGGAAGATCTGATGGAAGTGAGACGATTAAAACGCTATTTGAGATATTGAGGAGTAGAGGTAACAAAAAGTATGACTAACTATTGGCCAAGAATTTGGTCCTCGTCCATTTAACGTTGCTCGATCTGTAATCGGTAGTCGGTGCAGCCCGCCCTAAATGTATCTACTACGAGTATCACCTCCGGAGGCACGGACGAAACCCTTTGGAAACTGGTTGCATAAATACTGAACTGTACCTAGACTATTGCCATATTATGGCACGAGGGAAGTGAAAACACGAGACTTTACCTAATTAATATGCGCGCTGGGCTGGTGTTTATAAACATGTCCTTGTCCAACGAACGATGCTATGCACGATGCTATCTCCGCTCCTTTAGCCGCGCGGGCAAATTTAGATGGCCTTGCGAGTAGTATTGATTAAGCAATCTATCCGTGAAATCATCGCAATAATCGGTCATAAGAGTAGTACCTTTCGGTATAAGAGCCAACCCTTGCCGCTTGCGATTACAGACCGTTTGGTGTAAGGTGTAACCCGTTACGCGAAACCGTCTGCAATCGTTATAATTTACTTAAAGAACAAAGCTTTAACCGACTCCCATACAAATGTTCACCCCTCCTATTTATAGCTTCTCTTCACCAGAGGATGACTCGTGGGGTTTGATTTGAGCTTTATATTAACTTGACTTGTTCGTATGTAAGTATAAAAGTATGTAAGTTGTCCGTCAAATCTTGCAAGTTAAATTTGACCCACTTCCCGGTGACCGATTGAGCTGAAATTTTGGGTATAAGTATAGTTTGGATGACAATTCAATATTATGGTACCATCGAGCTGATCTGATGATGGAGACAGAAGGTGGCCATAGGAACTCCGTAATAAAATCACATAACCCTATTGAGTTTGGGCTCGTTAGAATCGTCACAATGAGCAGTTGATGATGGTATACAGAAAAGTACAGTCGGCAATAAAAGCTTGTACCAAAAATGATTTTTTTGACAGAAACTTATTTAAATGACAATCTCACATTACATTAAATTATCCTAAAAAAAAAACTCAATTTTATTTTATCGTTTTGTCGGTGTGATTGATTTAGATACTCATGCCGAATTACAGTTTTCTAGTAGTAAGAGCCACTGAGCTAAGCCGCAGACGGACGGACAGACGGACATGGCGAAACTATAAGGGTTCCTTGTTGGGCAGTTTATATAAAGGTAGATAAGTTAACCTTAGATTGAAATTCAATTATTATTCACAGTAGTGAATAGAATTATTAATCAACTGCAGTTTTTCTGACGGATCGAGGTCATTCGTTCACGATGGTAATTACGATAGTGAGGGCCAATGACCGATAACCCGATTACATCACTGACCCTCTTAGTATCGCGAATTTGACCGTTTTCTCCGTTTACGACTTTTAAACTAACTTCGTTCTCACTTCATTCGTTGTAGCCGGCAGTCCGGCTGTCCTCCTCTACAGGTTGTACTTCTCAACTGATTCTCGCGAAATTTTGTAAGCCGGTTCGATAATTATATAGTTTAAAAGAAACAGCCACAGAGCCACTAGTCCTGCGATTGTCACAAGGATGTCATTTCAAATCTGACTGTACTAACGCTTCAAGATTAAACCTCTGAAGATACGAAATCTGAAAATCCTGGCAAAGGCAAAGTCTAAGGCTACGGACGGCCTTCAACTAAGAACTTCTGAAGTCACAAACTTTACAATCACAACGTCCCTAAATTGCCACCGATTAGGTAACAGATTATCAGATAGTTACACTGAAATAGTTAGCAATAATGATATGATGGCGATGAGCTAAGCCTCGCGTGCCTTATCGTCCCCGGTCACCATGACTGTTGAAAGAAAAATCCAAGATGTTGAAGGAATATCAACTCAGTGGAGGAGCCCATAAGACTGAATGTGCGATGACTCGAAAGCTTCTGGTAGAACTATTGTGGTAACTTTGTAATTAAAAATTTACTTTCTGCACGTCGTGATTTGTAGTCTACATAAACATAAGTTACCTTCCACCAAGTATTTAAACAGGAGAATGACATATGTGCTGTATTCGACTGCTCGTTTGCCTCCTATATCATAAAAAAAAAAAAAAAAAACACAGCGATTAACGATATATATTTACAGCCGAACCTTGTCGGTATGTACGAACACCATAATTACAAAAACACTATGGTATAAATGTACATATTTGCATGCTGTTAGTAACAGCTGGAAAAGGTGAAACAATAATGTTTTTACTTTAAGACATGTAAACTTACCCTTTTTCTGCAAATAAATGTTGTTTGTTTGTTTTGTTTGTTTTATGCTAAAATCAATGGCGACAAAACGAGTGGGATGGAGGCGTGTAACAGCTCTGCACGTCTATCATGGCACGGCCGCGACATACTATCGATTTTGCTTGCACTATACCTCCTGTTCTAAGTGTTCTAATAAGAGAGAGACGGATAGTGCGAGAAAAATCGAGAGAGCTCGCGCGCCGTCGCGTGATAGCCGTGCTGTACATATTAACTTGTGGTTTCTTAGGTATATCTTCTATAGGTATACTTCAAAAACATACAATTATCGAACCTGCTCACAAGATTTCACAAGAATCGGTTTACAAATGCGACCTGTAGAGGAAAACAGCCGGACAGACATGCGAAAGAATTTTGGTCTAAGATGAAACGGAGAACTTCGTTCGCTCCGCTCGCTTGTTCAATAATAGAATCCAATTAGGCTGTAGCTAAACATTAGGTAATTTTCGCCTTAAGACGTACTAAAGGCGCTCGCTCATATGGGTGGAACTACGTTGCTTCGAATGATTTGTTTTTCGTAATGGCTAGTACGATTACCTAGCCATAGATAAAAAGTTAGGAGAGTATCTATGTGATTTTGCAGCTTCGGGCTCATGTGACGATATAGCGCTAGATTGTACAAAGCCATAGATTTGTGGATTTATCTAATTTGCATACAGTTATTATCGAGTCCAACTGTCCAAATTGTTGTAATTGGGAATGTTGCTACCAGAAACTTTTGATGTTTACATGCAGCTTGCTACATGGCAACCAAATGGTAACTTTAGACTCTTTAGAGAGTTGGCATACCGGCAAACTATGAAATGCAATTTGAAGAATACTTTTTTTTTATAATGATCAAGTCATGCGCATGACATGCGTACTAGACGTATGTTAAACTAGTCCCCTCACTACCTCCGAAACAAGTGGGTAAAAATGCATTTTATCCACTAGTGGGGAAAGTAATTTGACCTTGGAGCGTGACCATTTGTTGTCGGTTTTTAGCGGCGCGGCAAAGGAGCGTCAGTGTTTTGTTCGCGCGCAGTTGGGATGGATGTGTTTTGATTTCAGTTGGCTCGCACGGCCGTAGACATGGACAATGAAAATTTAATTAAATTATGCGGCTCTAAACATCTTCTATGTTTGTTGTGAATAATGTGATAAATAATTATGAAAGCGACAGCTGCACGTCGACGTGATACGTCCATTGCTGAGTACAAATGAAGACTGATTTGTTATCTCAATTAGTTAATTGCAATTTTATACTATATTGATGATAAATAAATGGAATAAATATACGTCGAATAAATATATGGCGGGTGCTCAGGATTCTATTTTAGAACCACTCGCTTCGCTTGTGGTTTAACTATAGACTCATTTCACTTGCTCGTGTTTCAATTCCTCACTCGCGGGTAAAATACAACTTTGCACCCTGGTCACTAGATTTTTCTGTACCCGCTGTACCGATATCGATGAAATTTAAAGAAGATAGTTTGAGACCCAGGAACGAACATACATCAGTTTTTAACCCGAAAATCATCTCTTGAGCGGGATGGATAAAGAGAGTAAAGTGAGTGTGGTGACGAATGCTGCGCGGACGAAGTTAACTACAAATTGAATTGCGGTTTTCCTTATTGGGGAAGAACATCAATAAATGTAAGCTTACGTCAGACATGGTGCAATTATGTTATATGCCCTTCAATTATTTAGCACTAGTTGCCCGCGCGGCTCCACCGGGGATTTACAAAGATGAATGTGTACATCCTAAATGCCCGTTCTATATACTGGTGACGTGTCTCATGTCAACGCCACAGTAGAATGAAGTTACTTGTAGAGCTTGCAAACATGTACCTACACTTATTTTGGTTGGTATAGTATTTGATACTTTGACGAAGTCTGACCTCGACTAAGGCATTGGTCTACCATTGGGAACTTACGCTACTTACAGCCTCACTTTGTTTGGAAAATCTGTTTATCGAACAAGCGAGCGAAGCGAACTGTTACAGGGCAGCCTCCGTGGAGCTTTAAAGAAAACTCTTGTATATACCCAAGCAGTTTATTATACTAAATACAAACACTGCACAACTTATAGTATCACTTAAAATATTTACGTCACACCTGGCAATAATGCGAGTTTTACTGCACGCTGCGCGTATGGTAAAACTCGCATTGTGGCCAGGTGAAGACGTAAAATTGTGTACTCACCACACCTTCGGTTCGGGCCACAAACACCTGCGATCTGGGCCTTTCACGAATTCACCGCCCTTGGTACGTAATGTACTATTATATCTAAATTAAATTATGATTGACATATGTTTCGTTAATGTATACCAATTTATACAGTCACTAGCTTCTGCCCGCGACTCCGTCCGCGTGGAACTCGTTTATATCGTAGCTCGATACAAACTTTCATCCCCCATTTCAGCCCCTCTGGGGGTGATTTCCGGGATAAAAACTATCATATGTCCTTCCCCGGGATTCAAACTATCTCCATACCCAATTTCATCTCAATCTACCTCTTCACGCTTAAACCGTTGAACCGATTGAGATGAAATTTGATATGGAGATAGTTTGAATCCCGGGGAAGGACATAGGATAGTTTTTATCCCGGTAATTATCCCCTGAGGGGGTGAAATGGGGGATGAAAGTTAGTATCGAGCTACAATATAAACGAGTTCCACGCGGACGGAGTCGCGGGCAGAAGCTAGTTTATAATATTAGTATGGATAATGCTGTCGACGCTTTACCTACATTAGGCAATTGTTACGTGTAAGCAAAACAGTTACGCGTGTATATATAACAGAATGAAGCTCTATGCTTCAGCTTGGCCCGGAAATCGTTCGTATGTACGTCCGGTGTCCGTCACGCAGCCCCGGCCCCGGCTGTTCGTCCGGTGTCCGTCACGCAGCCCGGGCCCCGGCTGTTCGTCCGGTGTCCGTCACGCAGCCCGGGCCCCGGCTGTTCGTCCGGTGTCCGTCACGCAGCCCGGGCCCCGGCTGTTCGTCCGATGTCCGTCACGCAGCCCGGGCCCCGGCTGTTCGTCCAGTGTCCGTCACGCAGCCCGGGCCCCGGCTGTTCGTCCGGTGTCCGTCACGCAGCCCGGGCCCCGGCTGTTCGTCCGGTGTCCGTCACGCAGCCCGGGCCCCGGCTGTTCGTCCGATGTCCGTCACGCAGCCCGGGCCCCGGCTGTTCGTCCAGTGTCCGTCACGCAGCCCGGGCCCCGGCTGTTCGTCCAGTGTCCGTCACGCAGCCCGGGCCCCGGCTGTTCGTCCAGTGTCCGTCACGCAGCCCGGGGCCGGCTGGTCTTCTTTATGTACAGGTAGCATTTCTCAACCGATTCTCGTGAAATTTTGCGAGCAGGTTTGTTAATTAAAAGGCTTTTTTTGTCAAGTCCGTTTTACGAGGTTTAAAAAACAAGTTTTTTTAAAAGACAGGCTCGCTAGTGCTACAGCTCACGGAGCCACGAGTCTTATTGTTTCGCCATGTTCGTCTGTCTGTCTGTCCGTCTTTGGCTTAGCTCAGTAACCAATACTACTAGAAAACGGTGATTCGGCATGGGTATATGAATCAGTCACGCCGACAAAACACTACAATACAATTTTGAAAAAAAAATTTTTTTACGGTACCTCCCGTACACTTAAAGCGGGGATGTAATTTTTTTTCGTCAAACCCATGGTTTGGGGTATCGTTGGATAGCTCGTTCAAAAATATTAGGGGTTTTCTAAAACTATTTCTCAAATCATTAATTCGTTTGCGAGATATTGGGCTTTAAAGCTCTAATTTTAGTTAGAGTCATGTGTCCATCCCCCTGCCGGCTAAAGGGCTACTACTGGGGATATGAAAAAATTCGTGTTAATAGTACATATAATGAATTTAAAAATAAAACTATCACGAACAAGTAGGCATAAGTAGTTACCGAGTCATAGTCGACCAACTTAATGTGTAATTGAAAAGGCCAATTTTCGTCCAAATTCGGCCGACGCAACCGCACCGCACGTCGATGTAACTAAGACAGACAGGCAACTACGGAACCCTACACTGCGCTTGGCCCGACACGCACTTGGCCGGTTTTTTTTTAAGCAATGTAACGCTGTACGTTTTTGTTGCATTTAAATATTTATTTATAGTTTTAGCACTAATAAAGTATTTTCATTCTTTCTTTCAAAACGGGCAAAAATATCTGACACGTCCTAACAACCCTAGAATAAGAGTCGTGTCAGATATTTATGCGTGCATTGTTGTGGCCGATATTATTACAATGTGTACACGTTCCTAACGTTTTTGCCTCTAACAATTCCACTCAAATCATACTATTATGATTTGAGTGGAATTGTTCAAGTAGCACAGAGATTCCACTTTTTATCGTGGCTGATGTGATGTCATATCCTGTAGATATTATTAGTGGAACTAACGCGGGACATAACCGTGTGGCGCATAGTTCTTCTCAAGTGCCGTAGGTAAATGCACGGAGGCACAAATAATATAAGTTCGCAATCATAATAATGACACCTTTTTAGGGTTCCGTAGTCCCCAAGGATTCGCCATGTCCGTTTGTCTGTCTGTGGCTTAGCTCGGTAACCCTTAGAAAACTGTAATTCGGGATGGGCATATAAATTAATCACGCCGACCAAACATTAGAATAAAATCGTGTTTTTTGTTTTCTCGTTAAAACTATTTTTTAACCGACTTCAAAAAAAGGAGGAGGTTCTCAATTCGGTTGTATTTTTTTTTTCAACGTTTGTTACCTGAGCGTTTCTCAAAAAAAATGCCACTATTATTAATTGTACTTCTACAAATTTTATGTTAACTATTTCCACTCAGAATCAAGAGCTCTTTCCACCCTGGTAGGACAAACAACTGTCCCATACATATTTTTCCTATTGTGTTACCATTTACCGTATACTTTCTATGGTGGTAACACAATAGGAAAGTTCAAAAATGTATGGACATTTTGGGACACTTTTTTTCTCCTATTGGGATGGAAAGACATCGTGATTTTGAGTAGAAATAACAAAAAAGTTGCAGAAAATCTCCGAAAAAACGTAGTGGCATTTTTTTTGAGAAACGCTCACCTCAGAATTGATGAGCCGATTCTTAAATATTTTTTTTGTTTGTAAGTATATGCTTTCAAGTGGGTCCCATTTTTTTTCAAAAATTCAATTGGATGATAGGATCCATGAGGAATTGAGGGAACTCCTCAATTAAATTAGGCACGTGTGTAATGATTTTGGTATTTTCTATTATAAATCGTGTATTTACACCCGGAAATCATACATTTGGTGGAGTGGAATTGGTAATGAAGACCACAGATGACTTATGGAATTCCTCAACTATGTACTTAAAAGTACAAAAGTACGTCACAGTTTCTGATAAGATTCCGTTGAAATAGCAGCTAATGAAGTGCCAAAGGTGATCCTCGTGGAATCGACGGATGTCCTCAAATATTATAGGGTCGCATACAGCGATTGGGTTTTTTTCTCTAATAATCAACGCAATTGCTCTGGGAAATCAGTTCATGTGGTAAATTGGAAAAGAAATGTGGAAATGTCCTTGTGGCTTGGCGGAGTTAAAACTTTGTTTTTAAAGTAAATTATCTATTCAGTGTGTGTAGGTATGTACAGTTAGCGTCATATAGTTAGTAGCAGCCAAGGTAGCCAAATATTTCGGTACACGTCTTTATTACTCTAAGAACAAGTGAAATTAAAAGATTTTTCGGAAAACCCAACGGCTTTTTTCAAATTTTATAGCCTATCTCACTCCAACAAGAGGAATCCAACGACACCTCATATGTCGAAATCCGTCAAACGGTCTAGGCTGCAGGGCGTGCCAAAGAATAAGGTCACATACATACATACATATGCTCGAAAAACATAACCCTCCTCTCCTTAGGTAGTTGGGTAATAAGGGTGTGTTACGAAATATTTGGCTACTCTGGCTGCTACTAACTATATGACGCTGACTGTATGTAAGTTGTTCTTCAGAATTCGTAACTCATTTTTACGCAAAGGGTAAAATCTTATTATACTTGTGAATATTTGAGTTGGCCGAATTGCATCAAAGTGGTACATTCAAAAAGCAACCCTTACGTCCAAGGTAGAAGATTCCAATTCCATGGCAGTTTCATAAAAAAGTCGGCTACATTCAATAATCCTAACCATACACCCGGCGAACCCCTCTGCTGGCACCTTTGCGAAGCTAAAAGTAGTTAACATCGGAGACGCAAACTTATGAGGCGTGTAGTTTATAATGTCTTCACTAACCGCTGCGCGGGAACAATATTGAACTGCCAGCGCCATCTATGTCATTAGCCATGAACTACACACTGTAATAAGCAACTAATCTACAGTTTCACGTGCTCAGCTAATTAGCTCGAACAAAACATGACGTATTAGAGATAATACTAATGAAGAATTCATATACACGTTTCACTTATAGGTAGATAATAATAATAATCTACCGATGTACCCGTGAATGGGTTCTAGCAGGTGTATGACATCACATTAAACTTCGTCGCCAAAGGGCCCCTACGTGTTGGATCTATATCCCCACGCACGCCTTCCAAATTACCGGGGATCACCCCGTGAATTTTAATCGGAGATAATAATAATAATTGTATTTTCCCCTCACTGCCTCGGAAAGCCGTCTTTCAAAAAAACGCATTTTATCCACTAGTGGGGAAAGTAATTTCAAATTTGACCTTGGCACGTGTTTAAGTAGCTTTTGACAGATAACAAAACGTAAAACGCTCATAATACAAAGAAAACCGGCCAAGTGCGAGTCAGACTCGCGTTGCAAGGGTTCCGTACATTACAAGATTTTAAACAATTTTTTTTACTAACGGAGCGTTTTTGACGTTTCATAAAAATAAGCAGATTTGATTTTTGTCAAATAACGTATTAAGTCCGACTCACGCTTGACTGCACATTTCTAATAGGTTTCCTGTCATCTGTAGGTAAAGAATTATTTTGTGTATTTTTTTCAAAATTTTAGACTCAGTAGTTTCGGAGATGAAGGGGGGGATTGGTAATTTTTTGTCTATTTTCTTAAATAATTTCTAAAATATATATTTTAAAATTACAAAAAAAAATATATTTTGGATGCACACACTGAGCTCTTTCATTTGATATGTAACACGTATAGTATATGCCAAACTTTATTTTTTTGATTTTCTCATTTCCCCCCCAAAAGGGGCCCCCATGTTTAAAATTCATTTGTTTGCGTTACATGTTCCTCTTTGGGTCACAAACTTACATATGTGTACCAAATTTCAAGGTAAGTAAAGCGACATACATCATCTGTGATTTTTAGGGTTCCGTACCTCAAAAGGAAAAAACGGAACCCTTATAGGATCACTCGTGCGTCTGTCTGTCCGTCCTTCACAGCCTATTTTCTCCGAAACTACTGAACCAATTACCTTGAAATTTGGTATACATATGTAAGTTTGTGACCCAAAGAGGAACATGTAACGCAAACCTCCTCTACACGCAAATAGGGGATGCAATTTTTTTTACTCTTAAACTAATGGTGTGTGTTGTCGTTGGATAACTTGTTCAATATTATTATGAGTTTTTGAAAACCATTCTTCAACTCAGTGATATGTTTCCGTGATATTGGGCTTTAAATCCCTAATTTTTGTTAGAGTGGAGTAAACGATCAAATATCCTGTAATAAATTACAAAAATATAAACTTACCTCCGTGGGCGAGGTGGAGGATGGGCCCTGTGCGGCCTCATTCCCTGCAGCCATGGCCCACGACGCCGCGAACGCCACAGCGCCCAACACGTATGTTCGTTTCCGGACCATTGTGGTAACTGTAATAGAAAAATATTTTATTCAATAACTTCAACGGTTGGTGGAGGTTTATATAAATACTAGCTTCTGCCCGCGACTCCATCCGCGTGGAAGTCGTTTATATCGTAGCTCCATAAAAATTTGACCGCCATTTGGTTTTCCATTTCTTTTTAATAACTATTGCGATGCACATTCAAGTAGTACTTAAAAGTAAGTAGGTACTAATTAATTAAATAGTTGCGGCAGCAACGGTCTCAATATTCATAATTAAATGTTGCGTCTGTCGAGAATGAACATAGACCGATCGACCTACAGACGTACAAACTTTCACCCCCCATTTTAGGAAAGTGGGGGCTAGAAAGAGACAAAAAGTAGCATATGTCACTCTCCATCCGTTCAACTATCTCTACTTAAAAAAACACATCAATTCGTCGCTCCGTTTTGCTGTGAAAGACGGACAAACAAACACACACATACACTTTCCCATTTATAATATTAGTATGGATCAGTATTGTAATATTATAGAGGTTAAATTTTTAGCCTTACAAATTTGTGGGTTAAGAGTAATCTCCAGAACTACTCATTCAATTCTTTCACCAAGACCCTACTGACAATACACATAAACTGAACAATTGTTGCCTGATAATTACAATGTGACATACATTGCTGGGTCGACAGGTTAAGGTAGTTGCTGGACAGCAATGTTACTTAATGTGCCAGCAATGTACGTCCAATTGTCATTAAATTGCCCAGGCAGCAAAATAGGGCCCAGTAGAATGAAGCTTTGGGATGTTAGTTATCTTTGCTGTCAGGAATTCCCAACTGCTACACAAATCAGTTTGTTCATGTGTCCAGTTGATATGACAACAATGTCATGGCAAGGTTATATCAGTGCTGAATAACTTGGGGTGTCCCAGGCCCAGGCACCATCATAAATTGACCATGATTACAACTCATGCCACTATGCAAAGAATATAATCACTATGATAATCAAGCTACTAAAACTGTAAAATTTCTTCACATGATTATGTCCAGAAATGATTTCATCTATGACAAAGGGTACTAAAAATAAATTGACAATCAATAAAGGAGAAGAGATGCATTGTTTGATAACAACTGACTTGTATATGAAGCAGTTACGATGAGCAATGTTTGAAACTATTTATTATTGCTTGCAGCATGCTTGTAGTATGCTGTGCTGTTATCAACATATTTCGAAGGCCTAAATAGTTCCAGTAACTGCGATGATATAATTAAAGGAATGTACAAATGAAAAGTATTCATTTTAAATGTAAATGGTTACAATTTACGGTAGGTACTGATGTACCTTGGTAAAAGAGACTTACTGACAAATAAATACTAATGCTATGACTGAAAATGATGATGCAGTGGCTTCTTTATAAATTTAATGGAAAGTAACAATTTCAGAGCGAAATAACGTTGAAACGTCACCGGTATGAAGTGAATGTGGCGTTTGCCAGCTTACCTTATTTAATTTTAGTCTAACTATACTTTAGATCTCTTGCTTGATCAATAATACTATGTATCTAAGACGTTAAGACTATTGTCACATTACGTGACTAATTAAAAAGGAATAACTTATTGGATATCACATGAAAACACACATTTTCACGAACACATCACATTCGCATTCTCTAAAATTGACAGATCCGTTTTCTTTTCTTTGTTGATGTTGGTACTTCGTATACCTACTCTACTTGAAGCCAAAGAGTATAAGGGTATGCGCGCACGAGCAACTTTTACTTCCGCAACTATTTTGTCTCTTACATCAAGTCTAGGGGTTAGTATGGAAGTGCGCACACGTAGCGACGTGACTCCGTGTGCGCACTTCCATACTAACCCATAGACTTGATGTGAGAGACAAAATAGTCGCGGAGACAAAAGTTGCTCGTGCGCGCATACCCTAAAGCTTGAAACAAATTATCGGACGCGGCTGACGTCCGCGACTGATAAATGTACACAGTCGAACGGGATCCAGCGCGCCAGATTTCAGTCGGACGTCCGACCGCTCAAGGTTACGTCCACGGCTTACGTCCGATAGTTTGCACAATTCAGTGTATATTCATTATCTAGATACCGGCTGTGAGCCGCGTCCGTCACTTTCACATTTATAATGTTACTAGCTTCTGCCCGCGACTCCGTCCGCGTGGAGCTCGTTTATATATCGTAGCTCGATACAAACTTTCATCTCCCAATTCACCCATTCGGGGGATGATTTCCGGGATAAAAACTATCCTATGTCCTTCCTCGGGATTCAAACTATCTCCATACCAAATTTCATCTCAATTGGTTCAGCGGTTTAAGCGTCAGACAGACAGACAGACAGACAGACAGACAGACACACTTCCGCATTTATAATATTAGTATGGATTTAATTAAAGTCATGGACCTAGAATACTCAGGACAGGCTATGGTAATAATAATACCACGTGCGAGCGAGCTGACCCCCTAGCACACTAAGTTTTATGTCGGACATAAAGCATTCGTCCCTTTCTGGAAAATATGCGAGTGCGAGAGGGACGAATGCTTTTTGTCCGTCATAAAACTTAGTGTGCTAGGGGGTCAGCAGGGCTAGCACGCGACGGCGCGCGAGCTCTCTCGATTTTTCTCGCAATATCTGTCTCTCTCTTATTAGAACACTTAGAAGAAGAGGTATAGTGCGATAAAAATCGAGAGTATGTCGCGGTCGTCGTGTGCTAGACGTGCTAGTAGCATACAAATCTCGATAAGTGTGACAGAAAGGGAAATATCATTCTTGTCCTTGTCATACTTAGTTCCACTTTTTTTATGTGCCACAACTAGTACTAGTATGAAGTGGTGGCACATAAACCATTACCCGTCCAAATTAAATAGGTTATTTATGGCAAGTCATTAGCCATTTTAAGACCAGTTCTTTGCATAGGGCCTTTCCGTCCCTCACTGTGGCATCACGTACAGCCTGTCCAGAGTATTCTAGGTTCATGATTAAAGCCATGGTTCAGGGTAGCGTAATCAATCAATGAATTTAAATGAAATTGAATTTTCGATTGGATAATATTCAATAATGTTGTAAATAATGCAATCCTCGTATGAGGAACCTTCTACTGTTTAGTCCTCCATCAAAAGTACAATTTTATACTACTGTCATTGTTATAGTAACAAAACGCTCCAAAGTACAGTAGGCCTCTGGCTATAGCCCATCCAAAAGGACAGATATAAGAAAAAAAGCGCGGGAACGTCGGACCGATTGGCGGCTTATTCGTATTTAATAATTTAAAGGCGCTTTACAGATTGTTTCTGTACAAATTTTGTGTAAATACTTTTATAAAAATATCTCCCATCACTGTAAATATATAAATATTAATATTTGATCAAGATGGGGAAGAGTAGAAAGCGGAAAAAGAAAGATGACGGCAAGGACAAAATTGATGAAGTTGAAATTTCAGGAGACGACAGTTCTGATTTCGGTTCCATTAAGTCTCATGATGATGAAAAGGACAAATATGAGATCTTTAAAGTCCCCACTTACGCCGGGTTCTATCCGGAAGATGGCGGCAACTTTGAATATATAGTGTTTCTGGAAAGCTGTCCCGGAAAAACCTATTGGGAATCGGGACATGATGTTTCTAGCTAATTGCATCAAACGATACAATAAAGGTGTAAAACAACTGCATCGCATTAATAAGTCCAAAATTGGTGTTGTATTCGAGAGACCTGGACAGGCTAATGCCGCAATTTCTAACAAAAAGTTTTTGGAAGAATTCAAGTTTAAGGCATCAATCCCAGCTGCAGCTGCTGAAGTTACTGGAGTAATTCTGCAAGTACCAACAAACCTTTCTAATGAACAGCTATATTCTGCTATAACTTCTACCAAAAATATAGTCTGCGTTCGTCGCTTGGTATGCGGAAGGTAACTAACGATGGTAAAATTACACAAGAGCCAACTAAAACGGTTTCCATTACTTTCTCGTGTCCTGTATTGCCAGACAGTGTTGACTTAAACAGTTGGCGCTTTGAGCTCCGGCCGTACATCCCGCCGGTGAAGCAGTGTCTTTGTTGTCTCCAGTTTGTTCATATAGCTAAATTCTGCAAGAACACGTTACGGTGCTCGATTTGTCAAGACAGTCACAGATATACCGAGTGCCCCACAGACTCCAAAAATGCAAAATGCTTTCATTGCTCAGGTAATCATGTTTCAATATCGTCCAGTTGTCCTATCAAGCAACAAAAAATTAACGAAAATAAGCTTTTATTAGAAAGAAAGACAGCCAAGTACGCAGATCTATTTAATTACAAAAATTTCCCAAAATTAAACTCACGGTCAGATCAGTTTACTTCATTATTAGGTTCTGACTTGTTCATGAATTTGTTAATAGAGGCAATACTTAAGATCATTTCTATAAATAAAACTAATGACAATCGCATCTGCTCGCAAAGTATCAAGGAAATTCTACTTGAAACCTTAAAGAAGAAAAAAACTTAAAATACATAAATTATATTTCAATAAGGTAAAGATTTTAAGACAACTAAATTACATTTATTTTTTAACACTAGTCTACTTAAATATAAATTCTTATTCTTGACATGATTTGTAAACTTAGATAATTCATGTCCCCGATTTTTTTTTAATGGATACTACTATTAAAATTATGCAATGGAATGCTCAGAGCATAGTTAGCAATAGATTTGTGTTATCTAATTTCCTATATGATAACAACATTCACATAGGCATCATTTCAGAAACTTGGCTAAGGCCTAATCAAAGATTCAACATCAGAGGATACAGTATTGAAAGAAACGACATAGGTAATAAGCATAATGGTGTCGCCATATTGATTCACAACAGCATAGTTTACTCTAGATTAGTAACCTCATTTGATAACTCTATGCCAAATATTGGTGTCCATATTTCGTTGGGAAATAAATAAATTAGCATCATCAGCTTTTACAGCCCTACCAACTGTAACCCAATATTTAGTAAAACCAAGTTGGAAGCTTTAATTAAATCTATTCCTGGTCCTATGATTTTTGCTGGAGATTTTAATGCCCATCATACTTCTTGGGGATGTGGTTCCACTTCACCTCGTGGTAGAGACATTCTGAAGATCATTGAAGATAATAATCTGGTACTTCTTAACAACAGTGAACCCACAACTGTTGGTTCTCTTACTTGGCGTCCTAACGCTCTTGATCTGTCCATAGTTAGTCCATCTCTAGCTTTATCTTGTGATTGGTCTGTCCATAATGATCCTCTAGGCAGTTATCATCTTCCTGTAATAATAAATGTTTCCAATAATTATAATTTGTTTGCTACTGGCTCTAATCAAAACAATTTGCCACATTGTCCAAAGTTTCCTTATTATAATTTGGTTGATTGGAAAAACTGAACATTTGTTGTCCAATTTTAATTTTGCAGCTTATACTCCTTTAGAAGCCTATACTATGTTTAGTAAAATTCTTCATTGTGCTATATCATCATCTCTACTCTCACAATATAATCCTTCTAACAGTGTGTCTCTTACTAGAAAGCAATATAAGAAGTCACCTTTGCCTTGGTGGAATACGAAATGTTCTGAAGCAGTACAAAACTCAAAAAATGCTTACATTAACTTTAAAAATAATCCCTCTGACTTAACTTATATAAAATTTAAAAAATTACAGGCTTTAAAAAAACTTACATTGAAACAGGAAAGAACTAAGAGCTGGGCATTATTATGTAGTTCATTTCATCGCTGCACTCCTCTTTCTGTCATCTGGAAATATATGCGCAAATTGAACAGATCATATGTTCCTAGTCATAGTAATGAAGATAGTTGGGTTTTGAATTTTCTACAAAAATATACTCCAGATTATGTCTCCAATAGATTTGATGATACATCTTGTACTAATTCTCCCAATTCTAATAATATATATTTATTACAACCCTTTACTCTTCAAGAAGTGAAGTCTGCTATTTCTTCTAGAAAAGACAGTGCTTTTGGTCTGGATGGTATCCCATATAAAATGATTAAAAATTTGAAAGAATCTTGTTTATCAATATTGTTACATATCTTTAACTATCTTTGGAGAAACAATGATATTCCTTCCTGTTGCAAAACAGATTGCTTAGTTCCTATTTTAAAACCTGACAAGCCTAGATTAAAGGAAGACTCATATCGCCCTATTGCTCTCACATCTTGTGTCGGGAAAATATTCGAACAACTGTTAAAACGGAGACTGGAGTTTTTTGTTGAAAAAAATAAAATCTTACCTTCAAATCAATTTGGGTTTCGCAGAGGTCATTCATCTGCAGAAAGTGTCTGTCAGCTGCTACTTGATATTCAAAATAGTTTAGGTCATTGCCATTCATTAGTATCTGTTTTCTTTGATGTTGCTGGTGCTTTTAACAGTGTCAATGTAGATGTTCTTTCTCTTGAGTTGCTCTCCATTGGGCTTCCAAGGAAACTGATTCAATGGATTAAAAACTTCTTATCTGAAAGAAAAGTTTTTGTGAAATACAATGGGTATCTTTACGGACCCAGAGTTGCCTCTGTTGGGGTGTGTCAGGGAGGTATTTTATCTCCACTAATTTTTATTCTTTACATTCGTCGTTTGAATTTAATCTTGGGTCCAGATGTTAAAAATCTACAGTTTGCTGATGATTTGGTTGTTTATACTAGTGGCAGTAACATAGTAAATTTAGTAAATACAATTAATAAGGCTTTACTTAATCTGTATGAATACTTTTCGTATTTAAATCTTAAGTGTCAATCCTCTTAAATCTAAACTTGTTTTTGGAAAAGGTACTGCAATGATGCCTAATGTTTATTATAATAATATAACCATTCCTATTTCACTGGATACAAAAATTTTAGGTGTAGAAATTTCTCACAATCTATCCTGGAAAAAGTATATTGATCATATAACTAATAAAGCCAATAAAGCTCTTAATGTCTTAAGATCTTTAACTTCAACATATTGGGGCGCTGATCCCAAAATTCTCCTTCTTTTGTATAAATCAATGGTTCGTAGTCATTTTGAGTATGGTTTCTTTCGCTTTGCCGGAAATAACAAACTTGTTGATACTTTAGATAAAATACAAAATAAGTGTATGCGTTTGATAACGGGTGCTTTTAATAGCTCCCCAATAAATGTAATGCAAGTCGAATGTAATCTTCCTACAATTGCTATTAGACTTAACTATTTAAAAGAGAGATTTATTTTGAAACTGTTTTCTCAGGATAATCAACTATTATCTAACCTGCTAGCCTCATCAGTACCGATGCGTAATTCGTTATATAAATATATATTCTTCATAACATAACCTAACTGAATTGTTGCAACTTTTTGACAGTTTTAATATTTACAAGTCCTCTACTCGGGTGTTGCCATGTTTTGACGGCTGTTTTGATAGTAAATTCCCTGCCATTAATATTATCATTGATGTCACATTATCTTCCAAAGAAGAAGTTAATAGCAATTTATTTTATCAGATTGGCATGATCATCACTTGATATTCACCGACGGATCTAAAATTGACTCTAATGTTTCTTTTGCCTTTTTTGATAGTACATTGAGTAGAGGTCTAGGCTATAAGTTAAACACCAATAGTAGTATATTTACTGCAGAAGCTGTTGCTATTCTTGCAGCTTTGAAACATATTAAATATCAGAATCAGGGTTTTTAAAAATGGCTTATAGTAAGTGATTCCATGAGTGTTCTTAAAAACTTGCAAAATCATAAACTTCATGCAAAAACCTGTTTCCTAATTTTTGCTATTATGAGTTATTGTTTGAGCTTCTGATTACTGGTAATTTTTCAATCAGCTTCATGTGGGTGGGTTCCCTCACATATAGGTGTTGTAGGGAATGAACGAGCAGATTTTTTAGCAAAAGCAATTAATGTTGCAAACTCTGGTAGTGTATTATTTAACGTGTCGTTGCCTTATACAGATTTGATACCTGTTTTAAGGCAACGAATGAGTAGAAAATGGATGTCTCTCTGGAATCATGTTATACAAGTAGAGAATAAGGGATTTTGGTACGTGTCATTTAATGTTAAGATTAATAGTCAGCCCTGGTTCTGTAAAAGTAAGTTTTATATTAATAGAAGTTTTTATTCCATCATTATGCGTCTTCGTTTTGGTCACTGCCGATTAAATTTCCACATGTATCGTCTTAAAATGGTTGATAGTCCCTTATGCTCTCACTGCAACTTGCACGAAGAAACCATATCTATAGAATAGAAAAATAGAATAGAAAAACTTTATTTCGCAAATAACAGTAAGTACATTTTAGATTTACACTTAGATGCTATGTTAAAACTAAGATTAGATGCGAAAACGGAGTCCACTCAGCATAATGTCGCTCCACAGAAGGCGAAACGACGCTGGTATTATGTGGATCCACATGTGGTGCGCTACAGAACTGCACGTTACATAGTACTACTACTTAAAAGATTTTATTTATACACTAATAATATTCTTGTTAAATGTGTTTCATCTAAAATTACAAAGGATGCATATAGAACTTAAATTTGAATTTGAAAATAAATTGCTACCTAGGTACGAAAATGTACATAATCATACACAAAGACACTGGAAGGCTATGCTGGATTTATTTGTTGATTTAGTAAATACATTTTTAAGTTTTTTTTTTAATTAATTTATTGTGGAAGCATTTTTGACGGGGGGTGGGATGTTGTTCCAGCATTTCGTAGCAGAATAGGTAAAGCTGCCACGAAAAGACGCACTTCCGTGTCGGGGACAGCACGTCTAGCACACGACGGCCGCGACATACTCTCGATTTTTATCGCACTATACCTCTTCTTCTAAGTGTTCTTATAAGAGAGAGACCGATGGTGCGAGAAAAATCGAGAGAGCTCGCGCGCCGTCGTGTGCTAGCCGTGCAGATAAGTCGAGGGATCCGTCTAGGACGAGGGTTCGCAAATCAAAGCTTCTGGAAAAGATATGAAGGTTCCTTAGTTTTAATGATGCCGAAGAGTAGTGTGGCAAGGTGCATAGTTCGACGAGCCTCCATCTTTAATAATTTCCCCTGGTTTAGAAAGGGAGTTATATGGGCTCGACGAGGAATTGGATAACAAAACCGCGCACACGCGTTCTGTAAGCGCTGAACTAGCTTTTTTGAACGAGATAGCAAACACACAAAAAACTGTATCAGCGTAATCGAGTTTTGAAAGAATTAGAGAGTCACATAATTTAACCCGCATATCGACCGTTAAGTAGTTTCTGACTATAAAGAACTTTTAATCGATAAAAACAGTTGCGAACAGTTTCAAGTACATGACCCTCAAAATGGAGCACACTATCCATAAGGACACCTAAATTCCTAGCTTTTGACACGCATATCAAATCGTCATTATCTATAGACACCTTGGGATTTAAAGCTAAGACCTTGGCTACACGTTGTTTGGTACCTAAAACCAGAAACTTCGACTTGAGAGGATTTAAAACTAGACCATTAAGTTTGGACCACTGTGCTGCTCGGCTCAGGTCCTGATTCAGTTTGACAACGGCTGTATCAGTGTTATCTTTATTAAATGATATGTAGATTTGTAAGTCGTCGGCGTACAAATGACAATTGCAATTTCTGATACTATTCATGATATCGGCGCTGTATAAGATACAAAGGAATGGTCCTAAGATCGATCCCTGAGGCACACCCCTGGTGACGGGTCGGGTATCAGAAACTGCAGATGTCCCGTCAGGGTTAAGCAGCTCGACATACTGAACGCGATTACTCAAGTAGCTGGCAAACCATTTGACACTGTCAGGCTTAAAGCCGTAATATGAAAGTTTGGAGAGTAACAGCGTGTGATCTATGGTATCGAAGGTACGCGAGAAGTCAAGTAAAACGAGAATAGTGCCCTCACCGTGGTCTTGAGCCGTAAGAATGTTGTCAACAACGTCAATAAGAGCAGTGGATGTACTTCGCCTCTTCCTAAATCCGGATTGGTTTGCGGGCAGGATCTTATTGCGTTCAAGAAATTCTGTCAGTTGAATACAAACTGCCTTTTCCAGGATTTTTGACATAAGTGGGAGGATACTTATCGGCCTTAGATCTTTTACCCCAGTCGGAGAAGGTACTTTGGGAATAGGTTTAATGGAAGCTGTTTTCCAGCAGTCAGGAAATACTCCAGCAGTAATAGACTGGTTCACAATAGTTGTTATGAGGGGAAGCGTGTAGGGCATAGTCAGCAACAACATATCAAGGGATATGCCATCGGCTCCCACCGCGTTGGTATTTATAGATTGGATTATTTTAGCGACTACGGATTCGGATACAGGTTTCAGACTAAAAGTTTCTTGACAATATCTATGAAATTCATAGTAAGTTAGTTGGGATATATTTGTTTCTTTGGTCCCTGGCACTTCAAGAAAGTGAGCGTGAATGCGATCAGGATCTTTAAGGTGATAAGGTAGGTCAAGGTTTTTATTTTTGAAATTAGCTACATTTTGCTTGATATTTTTCCAAAGACTGCGGGGGTTTTTAATTTGAGAAGATATATAGTTATTAAAATATGCACTTTTTTCGGCTTCAATCGCCCAGACCACATGTTTTTTAAGGACTTTATAATATGATTTATGAGATTCTGAGAGAGAATGTTTCTATCTAGTCTGAGCGTCATTTCGTGTTCGTATCATTTCTTTGATATTATAAGTTATCCAGGGATGGCGGTGATCTTTTATGTACTCTTTTTTTAGGTGCATACCGATCGTAAAGGTGAATAAAATAAGCATTGAGTGACTTTATCGAATGGTTCTCATTATTTGACAGCAACCGAGACCATTTCATGCTTTCGATGTCCGAGTTAAAACTAGTCAATTCAATGTTTTTTAACGGACGAAAAAATCTCACATCATTTTTGACTGCTCATCCTTCGGCATTCAGCGCCTTGTGCTGTTGGATGAACTTTCGCAAATTTACGAGCATTCAGATATAATCTCGCGTAACATTACGGACTTACTTGTAAATAGTTGTACATATCCATCGTTGTATAAGTTCATAATTAGTACTGTAGGTGAAATATAGGCTGTATTTGTATTTAACTACTTAGTATTTTTATGATTTATGGCGTGAGTTTGATTTTGATTGACTTCCGCAGATTTAGGTCTGTGTTGTGTCTATTTTAGATTTCGATATTTGATCTGGCTGTTACTTAATATTCTGTCTATTTATACTGGCTTGTGAGAAAAACACGGATTTAACAATCGCATATATATACTGAAGACTTTAAATTGGATTGGACCTTATTACTGGATTGGACTTTATTACTGGATTGAACTAAATATAAAATAACTGCAGACTTTAATACTGGACGAGATATGTTAGATTATATTAGCTTTGAAGACTATATACTGGATTTGACTTATGTATTAAAATGGAAACTGAAGACTTAATAACCAGATTGAACAATTTGGACTAGAAGAAGAAAATAGAAAATGTATGCATTTTGTATTTTCTAATATGTTGTAATATGTTACTGAAGACATGGCAGTATGGCCTCTGGTCCTTAGCCTGTCCTGATGGACGAAAAAAAAACAAAAAAAGGACAGAGGGGCTACTGGGAAACGAAAACGAACTTCGTTCGTGTATCTCCCTCTCTGTCGCTCGAACTAGCAAGTGCGACAGAGACGGAGATCAACAAACGAAAACGAACTTCGTTCGTGTGTCTCCCTCTCTGTCGCTCGAACTAGCAAGTGCGACAGAGACGGAGATCAACAAACGAAGTTCGTTTTCGTTTCGCGGTAGGCCCTCATATAAAAAAAAACAAAACAAACTACAAAGTACTTCAAAGTGTTCAAAGTGACAAGAACTTGTTACTTGCATCATAACCCCAAAATAAATAGAAATGCCTCTCGATTATCGTAGATTTAATGGCCCAGAAGACAGTATATCGTACAGACATTTCACAAAAGACTATTTTAAAACGTACAATGAGCTTCACAAAGATTTAATCGACGAGAAAGGGTTGCGGCGAGATGGGCGCGCGTTTGACGAAGCCCGAAGCATGTGTATGTTTTGTACGTGTTTACTTTTGTGAATGCCTTAATACCGCATGAAAAAGTGTCCAATTAATCCTCATCTTCTATTTCAGTTGCCAGAACAGACATGGTATCGCAAGCTAAAGGGTCGGCATACGTGGAATTGAAGAAAACTAAAGTTGTGTGTTCTGTTTTTGATCCTAGAGAAATACCCCATCAGAATGAATTCAGGTTTGTGATTCCCTATCCTTCGATAGGTTTTCAGGTTGAGAAGATATAAATTAACTAATTACTATCACTATTAAACCCTAAAGTAGTATTCTTTATCTTTATAGCCTTTATTGCTGAGACTAAAACGATATTACATTATATTTATAAATAAATTTACTTAAAACTAACACATCGGAAGGTCCGGATTAGTGGCCAGCGTGTCTTGTGACACATAGGCCTCTCCCAGCTGTTTCCATTCCTTTCTATTAATGGCTTTCCTAGCCCCCTATAGACTTGATGTCGTCCATCCACCTTTTAATTGGTCTACCTCTTTTTCTGTTACCGTCTCGTGGTTGCCATTCTGTAATTATTTTGGTCCATTTTTCCTTACTATCCCGTGTCATATGTCCTGTCCATTGCCATTTTAACTTTCTTAATTACGTCTTCTACTTTTGTTTTTGATCTTATTTCTTCTGCTCTTTTACGATCTTTTAATGTGATGTTCATCATACTTCTTTCTATTCCTCTTTGGCAACCCTAAAGTAGTATTATCAAGTATTAATCCGGTGTAAATGACTATCATGGAATTCCTTCAAATTGTTTCAACAGTCAAATGGGGCAATTGTACTGTGAAGTGAAGTATGCCCCATTCTCGTGTCCGCGCCAGCGCCGGCCCCATGCTCCGGATACTGAAGAGAAGGCCCTCTCAATGGCACTGAGACAAGCCCTTGAGCCAGCTGTTTGCAGACATTTGTTTCCTAATTACCAGGTATTTTTATTGCTGATATTGCTCTTATTTCAACCTGTCAGTCCTTGTTCGCATTAGGTTTGTAGGTTTGTTGCCACATGCCCCCGCCAAGTCAAGCAAAACAGTGGCACGGCCGTACCATCCTTGTCTCGAAGCAGTTCCGGCCATTATCAACCCCCCTTTAACTTCTGTGGATAAAACTAGAAGTCTGAATTTTCAGTTACCGAGCAGGCACTGTATAAACACGGTATATCTGGGGGCACTGGAGTGCCCCCGCCAAGACGAGCCAAGCGAAGCGCAAGGGCACTACCTATCTTTTCTCGAAACGCTTCGTCGTATTTTTGAACCTTCTTAACTTGGGTTCGGATTATACCAGATAAACATTTTCGGGATATAATGTCAGTGGTTGACTTATTAAAACTATAAGGTTTCAATTGCATAGCTCTTATACTTTAGATCTTATTGATATCTAAAATACCCTGATTTCGTCATTGACTCACTGATGATCATCAATATTCTTAAGGTTCTTCCTGAAGTCCTAGAAGGCTGAAATTTGGTATGTAAGCTAGTAATAGTATACAAACAACGAAAAAATCTTAAAACTTGAAACTTTTACCCCCCCGAACCCCCCAAACTAGGGGGTGAAAGTTTGTATGAGACTTCCGGAAAAATCAACCCCCACTTTAAATTAGGGGATGGAAGTTTGTATGGGTTTTCCCATTCACTTCTTTAGAAATTACCTTACAAAAAGGAATGAGGTCCCGCCAAAAACATTACATGTAAAGTGATGCCAAGACTCCATAGCTCATACAGCTTTCAGCGTGAAAAAGATATCGGATCGCAATTAGCGCTAAGCTTCCTACTCCACACGGCGTAACTCTACCACTACCAGCCACGCTCTACAAATTCTATATCTTGGCTAAAAAGTATAGACCCGACACTTATTAATATCATCATAAATTTATTCGGCGTGAAAGTCTATGCGGCGACCGGGATGTGCCCAACAAAGCTATACTTTTTAGCCAAGATGTAGGATTTGTAGAGCGTGGCTGGTAGTGGTAGAGTTACGCCGTGTGGAGTAGGAAGCTTGGCGCTAATTGCGATCTGATATCTTTTTCACGCTTTAAGTTATATGAGCTATGGAATGGAGTCTTTGCATCACTTTACATGTAATGTTTTTGGTGGGATACAATGTACGTGCAGTAGTCTACTTTCCTCACAGTCAAAATGAAAAGTAGTGTTTAACTCGGGTGAAATTACCGATTTCACCCTCGAACTATTGGCGCTCTCACTTCGTTCGAGCGCCAGATATATCTCGGGTGAATTGGGTCCGAATCGCTAAACTTAAGTGGCAGTGGGCGGGGCACATAGCGCGTAGAACCGATGGCCGTTGGGGCGGAGAGGTTCTCGAGTGGCGACCACGAACCGGAAGGCGCGGCGTGAGTAGGCCCCCCGCAAGGTGGACTGATGACCTGGTAAAGGTTGCTGGAGTCCGCTGGATGCGGGTGGCGCAGGACCGGTCACTTTGGCACTCTTTGGGGGAGACCTATGTCCAGCAGTGGACGTCTTTCGGCTGATATGATGATGATGATGGTGAATTGGGTCACTTTCAACCCTTGGTTAATAATCTACTATTTTACTAAATGGTATCCCTAAATTGCCACAATTTGTCAGAAATAAGAAGTGATAATTGTATGGTTTGTAGAGCCCATTACATAAGGGTAGTATTCCACTTGTCCAATCTGCATTGCATCTCACTCACTGTAAGCAAAATGCGAGACGCAAATACACATTCGCATTCAAGATCTTCTTTCTTTCGAGATTTTCTAGATTCTTACAAACATCCTATATGTCCTATGGACAAATAATAAAGGTTCCCCACTTTTCAACCCTATTTAAATTCTGGAAGGCAAACCTTTACATTCCACAACTGTACAAAATGGTTTCTTTCAGATTGATGTCTTTATCTACATTCTGGAACATGATGGTGCCTGTCTAGCAGCGGCGATCAATGCTGCTGGCCTAGCATTAGCAGATGCTGCAGTTCCCACATACGACATAATCACAGCTTGCTCCTTAGCAGTCATCGGAGACAAGATTTTCATAGACCCCACCGAGGCTGAAGAACATGTGGCTATAATGAGTCCCGAAAATGATATTAACCATGGAACAGTGACCATGTCAATATTATCAGGGTTGAAACAAGTATCAAACTTCCGGTTAACAGGTTCAATGGATGTTGAATGTACAATGAAAGCTATGGAATTGTTAGAAGTGGAGTGTGACCAAATTGTTCCAAATATACAGAAAGTTCTTGTTGTGAATGTTGTGAACCGCTTCAACCAGCGACGCATGCTGCGGAAGGAGGCTAAGGAACGGGAGTCGTCATTAAATGTGAAGATGGAGGAGTGGAAATCATTATTAAATGCAGGATGAAGTTTACATTTTGTTTTATTGTTAAAATGTCCTTACAAAGTATCTTAACACTTTCGCAACCAAGAACCCACCTAGTGAGCGCTTCGTAACTTTGCTCAGATGCTGGACAGCCTGCTAGGCGGGATGCGCTATGTGTAACTATAGATGGCTTCAGTTGACGCCAACATTTCGACGCCAAGATTTTTGTTATTTAATGTTAGCGGAATATTTTTACCAAATAAGGTGCCAGATTTTATTAGTTTCACTCACCATTACCTATCGATAAAAGTTTAGAATACCATTAATTGGGAATATTAGGGACAAAACATTGGTATTTTACTGCCTTATGGTAAGTGTTTGCAAAGTTTGTGCGCGAAAAACTAACGAAATTGCCTAGACAATTTTTATTTTTACTTTTTAACAATCAGACCAATAATATTGCTAGGCGATAATTGCAATCCTTAACAATAATGTATGATCATAAAACTTACTTGGCATAGCTCTGCACCCGCATCGTGGGTCGACAGTATAGCAAAAAGTGCGCCCACCTAGTAGGCACTCAGCATGCAGTATTGTGTTGCACATTAAGTGGACCAAAGAACTCGCCTAGTGGGCGCTTATATATTTCTTGGGTTTCTGGGGTACATTCAAGTTTTAGGTCTGGTTGCGACATTGTTAAATGAGTACTTTACTAGCTAAGCCCTGCATATATTCATTATTAATAGAATAGAAGTTTCAAATACTTATTTAAACAATTAAATATATTGAATCCACAGTTCAGAAAAGAGATTTTCAAGAAATGATCCCCTAGTGTTGTTTTGCATATATACTTATTACCTATATATTTATTAATAGTTAAAAGAAAACAATTATTGATCAAATTCAAAAGTGGTTGTCAATTGGTGCAGCTAACTCGAACAAAAAAAATATATTACTGTACAAATATAAAATGTACTAAGATTACTTCTGCTTCAGATTGGAACAGATTTAAAAGAACAGAATTGTATTGGTAAATATTTAGAATTAATCTTCAGGTTTTTCCGGCGGCGGCCCGCACGGTTGCAGCATTTTCTCCATTAAGTTGAACTTCACCCGAGCTTTGGATTCGTTTTCTACAATAGCGAAGTAGCTGAGCAAATCCGGATGCCCCATGTAACTGCAGCAGGAATCTCTGTGCTGGTTCGTCAGCCACTCGTACTTCGTGGTGTCAGCGTGTCCGGTACCGATATATTTGCTTTGGAGATGCTCAAGCTGACTATGGATATTGTATCTTTCACCCATTTTCTTGTTTCACGTTCGCAGTGGGGTTAGGTTATGATTGCTAATAGATGCTCAGAAGAAATATGCGGCCTATGTGGGATGTAAACGGCGTTATTCTCTGCGATGGAAAGTAGCAATAAATACCCTATTATGATATTTTGAGATGTACGAAATCGCCAAAGACGAGCCGAGCCGAACCGAACCAATCACACCACAGATTACGGAAAACAAACACGGCCACGGTGTTTTCAGTGCCTTAATTGCCTTATAAACGTCAAAATCGCGGCGTGTTTGAGGAGACCTATCGTAGGTTTCCGTTGTGATCGGTCAGATGGCAGCCCAAAGCGGAAGCGGAAGCGGGGCTGACTTGGGCTGTACAAACCATACAATTATCACTTCTGATTTGTCAGCCCAAATTTCTGACCTCGGAATAAGGATAAGCATGGAAACCGCGCTAAAAAAAGTGCTTGGCAACAGCTACCTTATTCACTTGCTTATATCTATAGTTGGCGTGAGAATGAATGAGAATGAGACCACAATCCGTACTCGGTATCACATTTTCGTAGGTTGTCACTAAAATGAACTCGGGAAATGTCAAATGGATCTCTTTTGTATCTCTTTTAATCCAGCAAATTTAAATATGTCATCATTGTTTGGTAGTAAGTGTCATAACGTCACAACTTAACTTGTTCGCATCGCATTATAGTAGCTGTCATATTTTGGTGTAAACAAACGGACCGTCTCGGAGAAAATTAATTATTTTGTGCAAATTTGTGTGTTGTTCCGCCGTGAATGATTTAAATACAGTAAAATTTACGTTTTTTATAGTTTATTGTTGTAAATAAGCAAATATCTTGTGCCATTTAAGGTTGCACGTCCCATACAGAACGAAAAGAAAATGTCCAGGAACGATTCAGCTTTCACCAGTAAGTTTCGATAGATTTTGATGTTATGTAGTGAAGACATTTTACTGTTGCATTGATGTATTTGTCTAACAAAACTTGACTTTTTGATTTTAGTTAATCAAAGGATGAAGATATAAAACAAAAATGATTAATGCATGTTAAAAAAAGAAATTGGACAGAAAATCCACCGTCACATCTGTTCAAGACACTTCACAGGACTGCCAAGGAAGGTCACAGAAAATCCTAATAATATTATAAATGCGAAAGTTTAGATGTTTGGATGTTTGTTACTCAATCACGCTTAAACGGCTGAACCGATTTGAATGAAATTTTGCACGAAGATAGTTTATAGCCTGGATTAAAATATAGGATAGTCTTTATCCCGGGTCCATGCGGACGAAGTCGCGGGCGGAAGCTAGTCTAGTATAAAGTGACCCTGATTTCGTTGGAAGCCGTGCTTCCGACACGTATCCACACGTGCCGAATCACGCTGCAGGACTGCATGCAGGCCTGCCGATTTCGCTCGTGTAGCGTCTCCTTACGATAACAGTTTGGTATGATTTCTGGACGTATCCTACTTAAAATTATGCATTTTGCTTATATGACGACTGAAAGAAACCGTTTTTCACAGAGTGCATTATTTATTAAACTATAAATAAATAAGTACAATTTAGTTTGGTTGTATAATTTATCGATAAAAAGTCGACACAATAACATCCCTAGCAAAGGACAAAACTTGTGACAACCTACACAATTGAGAAATAACAAATGCATGTACATCTCTTTCTAACGCGTTAGTACGGCGTAAGGAAGTAAAGTATAGGTATACGTCTCGGCTACCTATTTTAGCGCTCCTTCCATGTTTATCTTTATTCCGAGTTTGGCACTGGTCTTTTGACAGTTTCAATACGACGTAAAGAGTCATGTGGCTATAGTAAATCGATTGTCATAATATCCGATTACGATTGATGGCGGCTAATAAAAGGAATCGATTGATTACTGTGTAATAATTAATTTTAGGAAATCAAATAGAGAGCCTATACACAGACGTCTGCTAAAAAAGTGTCCTGTAAGAAAAATCGAGAGAGGTCGCGCGCCGTCTCATGATAGCCGTGCAGAAATCAATGCCATATTTTCAAACGGAACATTTTGCACAATCAAATAATTATGTCAGTTTCGATCGATTCGTGGATCGATGTGATTTTATTTCGTATTATCGTGACAGTAATTAAATAATGCATTGTTATTCCCAATATCCTATTCACAATTATTTAATTTTGATTCATACCGATTTATTTCTAAATTGACAGACTCCAATCGATTGAAGCAGTGTAACACTAAAATTAAAAAAGACGTAGGACGTAGTAGTATTAGTAGTAGTAGTAGTAGTAGTTTTCAATGCTAATTTCTGCAGAAATAAGCCGTCAAAAAATATTACAATCACTTTATAAGTGTTAAAAAAAGCTTGCATGGAGATTGAACTTTGTTTCGTAACTCGTAAGCTATTGAAACTTTTTTTATTATTTCGATGAGCAGTGTCAATTTACGTTATATGGGTGTCACGATGTGTCTAAAGGCCAGTCCCAAATCTCGTAGACTATAGTCGGGCGACCCCCGCTGCCACACATACAGTGAATTCACTCTATGTTTGAGACACGCCCCCGTTACTAACTTCAATCCACAGACGCGCAGTATAAAGCAAGCCGATGTTTCATATAGTCGTCTTTGTCACGTCATATGGTCACCTGACGAGAGTTAGAATGAGACGAATAGTATGGTATTTTGAGTCTTTTGACGACTCGTCTCCATCTACTGTTCACCACAGTGTTGCGTGAATTTTATGTAGGCGAGGCGTTTGGTAAGTTTGAGATACAGAGACTGGAAATACAGATGTGAGTGAGCTGGAGGTTTATTTTATTTTGCTACTTCCGTATACCTACCACAATGACATTAGGTTCCGCTCTTGCGACTCCACTCTGGCCGGCTGGTTAAGGCAAGCACAGAGGCGAGGGCCAGATCACTCGGGCCCTCTGGAAGTTAGGGGTCCGCGGTGTCGTCTCACCGTCAGCTCGCCACAAGCTGCCCCCGCGGGCTTATTATTCTTATTATTGCGTAAAATTGTGTGGAAAAACCAATAAAACTTCAAGTGTGCAAAAGACGGTAAATCATTTCACAGGTAAGCCGATTTTAAGAGAATTACATAATATATAAGCGAGTTTTTAAATAAAGTTCTGTGTAGACCGTGCTCGGGGCTCGTTGATGTCTTTTAACAGAAGTCTCTTTCTATCCCGCTGCACAGAATAGTCTGTTGTCTAAACAAGAAAGGAGCGACATTAGGCAAAGTAGGTAGTGATGTACATAGTATGTATTCGTTTACTATCGATAAGATAATTAACGAAAGACGCAATACATTGTAAGTAATTTAAAAATAGCAAAATATACATATCATATGCAGAATATTTGTGCACAGTGCACAGTTATTTATATACTTAATGTGGTAAATGATCTTCTCAAGCTGGTGTTGTATTATAAAGTATTCAAAGCATGTTAGCTAAAATGTCCAAACATAAAGGAAATGTAGATTGACGCTCTAAAACGACCACCTGATTGGTTTCCTTCCCCAAGCAGTGTCATATGTTCTCGGCATTTTAAATCAGAATATTTTTAATTGTATTGCGACAATTATTTCCAAATGCCGTGCCTACGCTTCACTTATCTAACAGCTATGATATTATTAAACTTATCATTAATTTATTAACGTGCTGAAAATTCTCGAGCGTCTAGCTCAATGAAATCAATGTTTTGAAAGTAAAATCTACCCCAAGTCTAAAATTGGGTTTGCGCAAATGTCCATTGAAAATATAAATTCTTCTAGGTCTTATGTAAAGATAGTGGTATTTCGGAAAGCACTCACTATTATTCCATTGGTATCGAATGCAGCACTGTCTATACCAACAACAGAAGTAAGTTTATCTTACACTGCTATGCTAGTGAGTTTCTGAGTAAACGTGCTTAGTTATTAATTGAAATGATTAATTCTTCTAGGTCTCGCGTACGGATAATAGGGATCTAGAAAATCCATACTCTGTTCCGTCAGTAACGAATGTAGCACCGTTTATGTCAACAACAAAGGTTAAGTCTAAATAAGAACATTTTGATTATTCCGCGCCGCCTCGCCTTCTCTGTCTCTGTTAGTTAAGGATAGGTAAATCGAAAATTTAAAACCAGAAATAAAACTGTTTGTTTCACGCCCTACTTTGTACAACGTATTCTTTAATAAAAGCAAAATTAGAATATGTTTATATATTATTTCAGAATCGAGAGTGGAATCCATTGTATTTGCTTCTATTTCAACATAATTCTGTCAGATAAAGATAATTTATGAATAAAAAAATAATGTCTTAAACGTACTTAAGTATAAATAAAAACAAACATTTATGTTTGCTTTACATTTTGTCACGAAAAATATTATTGTATTTTATCGCGTGGTAACACGACTAATGAATATATTTTTAATTATTGTATAGTATAATCATTCTAATTATTATTACTAGTACTACTTTATAAAATTCGATAAAGTATCGTATGTGTCCCATCACTACAGGCAGGCACGTGTTGCGCGCGGCCTTGAATGCACCAATCACAGCGTACTAGTCGTCCGCCGCGCTCCGCAAGTTTATCAGCTTTGTATATATGTAAAAAAGTTTCTGTCAAAAATTTCATTTTTGGTACAAGCTTTTATTGCCGACTGTACTTTTCTGTATACCGTCATCAACTACTCATTGAGACGATTCTAACGAGCCTCTATTCGATAGGGTTATGTGGTTTTATTACGGAGTTTCAATGGCCACCTTCCAGCTCCATCATCAGATCAGCTCCACGTCATTATAATATTGCATTGTCACGCGATTTGCATATTCATGCAAAATTTCAACTCAATCGGAAACCGGGAAGTGGATCACATTTAACTTGCAAGATTTGATTACAGACAGAGACAACGGGACAGGTGAAACTAAAAAATAAAAGCTTATAAAAATTAGGCTAAGCGGGGTCTTTAGGATATATGGTCTGTGGCGCACGCTTGGGTTGTTGACGAGACGAAAATCTAGATGGCGCTCGGCATTCATATCCTTGACTGACGTCTCTATCTCTATATATTCATAGTATTCTTTGCACACGACACGAAACGTCAATTTTTTTTTAAGCGATTTATTTTGGATTCTTATATTATAAGGTATTTGTTTATTTATGGTTTCTGGGTAATTTATTTGTCATTTAATTAAGATTAAAATGTATTATTATTGTAAATGAAACTTTTCAGCATAATTTACACTATTTTCCGGCATATGCACATAGGTTCGTAATTTCAAATTTACCATGGTAACGGCTCTGTTTTCAAACTGCATTGATTGATAGTTGAATATTCTAACATACTTACTTTACTCTTTGATTCAAACAATAGAAATTTAAATACAGTTGAGTGGCATACTACTTATTTACCATGTTAAAAGCTTTGAACTGTAAATCAAAATTAAAAGAATTTAAACTAAATGAAGAAGAACTTCGAAAACAGGCGAAAAAAATTATACGCAAAAAGCAAATGAAAGAAAAAAGGATTACACATTTGTTTTTGCACGAGAAATCCCTTACTGAAATAGTAAGTACCTAAATAACTCAAATAAAAGCAAGTCCACACGAAGAAGTTTGGTTTGTTTTCAATTTCTACTGTGGTTAGTTATAACAGTCCTATACCTAATCTAGCCAACGAAAACATCATAGAATGGGAGTTCCATACATATTTGAAATTCCTACCCAAATACGTGCCTAAAACCCGGTATGCGCATGTTCGAACTAAACGGCTGCCTGGCATCGTTTTGAACCCCGTCCCCATCTTCGCATAATGGCAATGGCACCCATTCCCCAAATGGCCCCATTTTGCGGCACTACTTAAGACTTCTATGGTTTTTTCGTTCGCTGCTGTAATCCTATACTATTAAGCGAGCAATTTTTGTTTCCTATATTATTAAACGAGGAATATTTGTGTGTATATATATATATATATATACATTATACTAGCTTCTGCCTGCGACTCCGTCCGCGTGGGATCGTTTATATCGTAGCTCCATACAAACTTTCACCCCCCATTTCACCCCGAAAGGGACTGATGCCCGGCATGAAAAAAGAAGCGGGTTGTGTCGGAGATACAACCGATTAAGTTTAAGTGGATACTTCTTTGTTGGCTATGGAACCCTAATGAAAAAAAACGGCCAAGCCTGCTATTATGGTGTACCCGTAAAATATATATCTGAATTAATTCACTAAAATCTGTATGAGTCATTGACTTACTATTACTACGTATAGACTGGCAACCCAGAACATTTTCCTTGACGTCTTCCAATCAGGCCGCCATCTTGGAAAATCAAAGAGTATGTAAACTTGTCGTAGATGCGACAATTTTCTGAGTTCGGATTATGGCTATATCGTGATCTAATACATAAAAAAAGCGAATTATTGATTTAATCACCGACATTTGGAATTTGGAATTTTTATACTGGATATCTTTATATGTAGTTACCGAGGATGCACTGTGTTGATGCAATTGGTATCAGCAAATTTGTGTCAGATTTGATGGCAAAGTCATATTTAAGGTCCATGCGGATCCTCAGATATCGGATTTTGATAGCAATCGCAGCAAAAAAAATAAAAAATTACGACCAATTTCAAATAGGAAATCAATATAATAATTATATCGCATCGCGTACAATATTTATATAAGAGAATTTACCTTAGATTTAAATAAGTAGAACTTGAGATATATTTAAATAAGGAGAACTAAAACTGAAATTATTCATAAAAACGATTAAATTAAAAAACAACAAATGGTTGCTGCTATTCTATTTTGGCGCAAAAATAAAGATCTTTAAAGCTTCAAATCAGTAAGTCTAGTCAGTTTAATGTTCTACTAATAAGGCAAAATAGTGTTAGGAAATTGTACCTTCTACATTTTTAATCTTTGAAATATTGGCCGCCATCGGCACGTATCTTATAAATTACAGAAAAATCATGTTATTTAAAAAAAATGTGAATTTGGCGATGAAAAGTGATTCCCGTACTTTTACTATTGTTGGGTTTTTTGTTGGTGCAATAGCGCAATGCAAAGGAAGGCATTTTTTTAGTTTTGAGTAAATTTTGCACTCGAAACGACCGCGATCACTGCCCGCCACAGATTAACCCAACATACTCTCATGAGAGTATGTTGACGTGCGCAAACTTATTCTAGGTGATGTCTACTCTAGTAATATAACTCAATGGTATAAGTACAGCTAAATCGGTATATATGGCAACATTAATTGACGTAGCTCATTTAACTCGCGTTACATTGAAAATGGCGGTCATTTCAGCATTATTTTCATGTCCGCCACATAAACTAAACAACATTTTGTGATTAACAACTAATGGCAAATAAAGAAGGATTAAAACATGTAACAAACAATTATATGAAATCAGACTTCTCTACAAAAGTTATCCGGAAGTCACGTGATTCATTTTGAACTGTACCCCCTATACAAGAACGCGAGCAAAGAAGTATCCACTTCAAAACCGGGCAAGTGCGAGTCTGACTCGCGCGCCGAGGGTTCCATACAAACTTCCATACACAATAAGTATACCCGTCACGACCTGGGACGGGGCGGTTTGACGTCTTTCTAAGTGCTTTCTAGTTGCGAGACATATCGGTTGTTACCTTTATTATTTCAATCGATTCAATGATTCGATTCACGTTCACTTTACAAACGATTATCGATAGTTGATGATGTCAGTTCATCATCATCAAATATCAAAAATTCACAACGTTAATATTCAACGTGCAACCCGGTCTTTTTAGGGTTCCGTAGCCAAATGGCAAAAAACGGAACCCTTATGGATTCGTCATGTCTGTCTGTCCGTCCGTATGTCACAGGCATTTTATTCGAAAACTATAAGGTGTATTTGAATAAAATTTTGAGGATAGGTGTATTTTGTTAGCCGCTACATAGTTTTGTAATTAACTTACTAAAAAAGGGTGCACTCCATACATAAAACTGAGTCAAAAAATTTTTTTTCATTGCAAGCCCACGTGTGTCAAGCCACGTGTTTGCCCACATCAATCGAGTAGCCTTTCAAAATAAATATAAGGTTTCTCAGCAATTTTTTTGATTAAGTGAATAGAGTCGGAGATAATCGTCCCGAAAGTCACTAAAATTTTGTCCCCCCTCTAATTTTTGAACCGTGTATTTTAAAAATATGAAAAAAATCATAGACATAGGGCTTAATCAATTCTTGGGGGGAAAAAGTATAGTTAGTAAACTATACTTTGCATTTTGTCCCCCCTCTTATCAGCAATTTTAGATAAATATTTAATATATATATTTACATTGTTCATGTTCCATACACGTGGATTACCTTTCTTTAAAACTACGTATTCCAAATTTCAAATGGATAGCATTAGTAATTCCTGAGATATTTAACTTTGTGACAGACAGACAGACGGACAGAGTCGCATTATAAGGGTTCCGTTTTTAGGGTTCCGTAGTCAACAAGGAACCCTTATAGTTTCGCCATGTCCGTCTGTCTGTCTGTCCGTCTTCGGCTTAGCTCAGTAACCATTACTACTAGAAAACTGTGATTCGGCATGGATATATGAATAAATCACGCCGATAAAACAGTACAATACAATTTGGAAACAGTACATTGTGATACAAGTGATGAATGTTGATAATTACATCAGCACGTCTAGCACACGACGGCCGCGACATACTCTCGATTTTTATCGCACTCTACCTCTTCTTCTAAGTGTTCTAATAAGAGAAAGACGGATAGTGCGAGAAAAATCGAGAGAGCTCGCGCGCCGTCGTGTGCTAGACGTGCAGAGGCGGCATTATGCCGGCCGAGGATTCAAAAAAAATCAGTCGACCGACGGTCCCCCGACGCAACAACGCTTGGAAAATAAAAATATTTGAACTTACATAATATATGTGACGATAACAATAATAATAGGTTTAAAATATTATTTGTTACTTTTTGGAGTTTATTTTTTGTGTCGGGGGGTTTTTTAATTAAATCAGATTTATTAAAAATCGTTTGTTTATTCCACAGCCTAAAACGAAAAATCCAACGCACATCATATATGCTTACTACCACAACAACCAAATAACATCGATTGAGAACCTCGATCTGTTATACAATTTGACTCATCTACATCTTCAATGGAACCACATTAATAGAATCCAAGGCTTAGAACGACTGCACAAACTAAAGAAATTATATTTGAGTCATAATAGGATTAGTGTGGTCGAAAATTTAGAAACTTTAAAGTATTTGGAGGAACTTCACATAGAGAAGCAGGATACGAGTAATCATGACGGATTGTGCTTTGATCCCAGAACTATGATCGCCATAGGGGTATGAATTTGGATTTTAAAATATTGCTAGGAATTATGTATACATACAACAGCCTAGTGTATTAATTCATTACTACACCATGAAATAGTGTTTTTCCCCTCACTGCCTCGGAAAGCCGTCTTTTATCCTTTAAAACCAGTGGGCAAATGCATTTTATCCACTAGTGGGGAAAGTAATTTTACCTTGGAGCGTGTTCAAGTAGCTTTTGACAGTATAACGAAACGTAAAACTCTCATAATACAAAAAAATCACAGATGATATGATGTATTTCTGTTGCCGCTATAATAACAAATACTAAAAAACAGAATAAAACAAATATTTAAGAACTTTTAAAAAATTGCTTGTTGCCTTCATCAAATCATCAGGCGCTGGGTCTCAAAATGTATGGGAAAAGTGAAATCCGAGTCGCACTTGACCAAAATTCTACTTCATCATCATCATCATATCAGCCGAAAGACGTCCACTGCTGGACATAGGCCTCCCCCAAAGAGTGCCACGATGACCGGTCCTGCGCCACCCGCATCCAGCGGACTCCCGCGACCAGTCCACCTTGTGGGGGGCCTACCCACGCTGCGCCTTCCGGTACGTGGTCGCCACTCGAAAACCTTTCCGCCCCAACGGCCATCGGTTCTACGTGCAATGTGCCCCGCCCACTGCCACTTAAGTTTAGCGATTCGGAGGGCTATATCGGTTACCTTGGTTCTGCTGCGGATAGCCTCATTTCTGATGCGATCGCGCAGAGAAACTCCCAACATAGCCCTCTCCATTGCCCTTTGGGTGACTTTGAGCCTTCTTATGAGGCCCATAGTAAGCGACCACGTTTCCGTGCCATACGTCATCACTGGCAACACACACTGGTTAAAGACTCTCGTCTGCATCGAGGTTTGACATGATCTTTGTCTTATCCACGTTCATCCTTAGACGAACTCGCTCGGAGGCTTTACTGAGGTCATCGAGCATCGTGCTTAAGTCCTCCATGGTCTCAGCCAAGACTACTATGTCGTCAGCAAACCGAAGGTGAGTGATGTACTCGCCGTTGATGTTGATACCTAGCCTTCTCCAGTCTAGAGTCTTGAACACGTCCTCCAGTGCAGCGGTGAACAGTTTTGGGGAAATAACATCCCCTTGTCTGACACCCCGCTGCAGCGGAATAGGCTTCGAACTCTGATTCTGGAGTCGGACTGACATAGTGGCGTTCTCGTACAAACACTTCAGCATTTCGATGTAGCGGCAGTCTACTTGGCACCGTTGGAGAGACTGTAGTAAAGCCCAGGTTTCGATCGAATCGAAGGCTTTCTCGTAGTCCACGAACGCTAAGCAGAGAGGCAGGTTATACTCCTCAGTCTACTTGATATTACTTAACGTTATTATAAATGTAAAAATAAATCAAAAATAATTATTATTTAAATTAAATAAAGTTATTTTGCATGTTGCACTTTCCTCGCTACAGTGAGGAGAAAAGTTTTGTGTTACACATGGTGCAAATCTATTTTACTTCTCGTATGTTGAAACACTCGCTACGCTCAGGATTCTATTTTAGAACAATTCGCTTCGCTCGTGGTTAAGGCAAATATCTCTCTCGGTGGACTCACGAGAAAAAAATGATTGCTCACTGCTTTTAAAGGATAATAGAAAAGTTGAAAAACCCCCGACATTTTCATTTCAAAGTCTAATATCTCAAAAACGGCTAAACAGATTTTCATGAAACATAGCTACGAACACTCAGGATCACATCAGCTTTCGAATAAAAAAAACCGCATTCAAATCGGTTTATCCGTTTGGGAGCTACGATACCACAGACAGATACACAGATACACAGACACACAGACACGTTAAACTTATAACACCTCTCTTTGCGTCGGGGGTTAAAAAGACGGCTTTCCGAGGCAGTGAGGGGGGGGGGGGGGGGGACAAACGATCAATTAGATTTCTTTTTTTATATTTTTCAGTCGTCGCTACGAATATTTAACGTATCAGAAAACAAAATAACAGATGTGGCCTGGGCTAAACCGCTCCGCCGATTGGAAGTGCTTATAGCCAAGAAGAACAACTTGGAAGATTTTTCAGTTAGTGCTTTCATACCTATATAAAAAACCGGCCAAGTGCCAGTCGGACTCGCGCACAAAGGGTTCCGTAGGTACCATTAGGTATCCGTTGAATGAAAGGTAAATTGCGGTTTACGATTTATGACGTATTGAAAAAAAACTTCTTACAAGATCTCGTTCAAACCAATTTTCGGTTGAAGTTAGCATGGTAATGTACATCATATTTTTTTTTAGTTTTATCATTCTCTTATTTTAGAAGTTACAGGGACACACACACACACACACACACACATTTTACCACTTTGGAAGTGTCTCTCGCACAAACTATTCAGTTTAGAAAAAAAATGATATTAGAAACCTCAATATCATTTTTGAAGACCTGTCCATAGATGCAGCACACGTATGGGTTTGTTAAAAAAAAAATGAGTTTCAGTTCTAAGTATGAGGAACCCCCAAAATGTATTGTTTTTTCTTTCTATTTTTGTGTGAAAATCTTAATGCGGTTCACAGAATACATCTCCCTGCCAAGTTTCAATAGTGTTATGTCAGTTCATCATCATCAAATATCAAAAATTCACAACGTTAATATTCAAGTTTTCACTCCTGCCGGCACTCCCGGAGTGCAACCCGGTCTTTTTAGGGTTCCGTAGCCAAATGGCAAAAAACAGAACCCTTATGGATTCGTCATGTCTGTCTGTCTGTCTGTCTCTCTGTCCGTCCGTATGTCACAGGCATTTTATTCGAAAACTATAAGGTGTATTTGAATAAAATTTTGAGGATAGGTGTATTTTGTTAGCCGCTACATAGCTTTGTATTTAACTTACTAAAAAAATTTTTTTAGGTGTGCACTCCATACATAAAACTGAGTCAAAAAATTTTTTTCATTGCAAGCCCACGTGTGGCACATCAATCGATAGGCCTTTCAAAATAAAAATAAGGTTTCTCAGCAATTTTTCTGATTAAGTGAAAAGAGTCGGAGCTAATCGCCCCGAGTCACTAAAATTTTGTCCCCCCTCTAATTTTAGAACCGTGTATTTTAAAAATATGAAAAAAATCATGGACATAGGGCTTATTAAATTCTTTCAGCGAAAATTGTTTTGAACAAGATCGGTTCAAAGGTTTTCGAGATATTTCTAAAAAACTGCCTTCCTTAAAGAAAAGGACGTTAGTGCCATAAGATTTCAGTAACGATACGACCTTTATAATAGGCACGGAACCCTTCGTTGTGCGTGGACCGACACGCACTTGGCCGCTTTTTTTTTCTGTAATATTCAATATTCTTGTGGTAATGTGAAAAGGAAATGTGGAAATGTTCATGTATGTGGCTTGGCGGAGTACTGAATTGAAGTTGGTTAAACTTTGTTTTTAAATTGAATTATACTCGTATATAGATATAAGTTTACATTGATTCAGAGGTAAAATTTTATTTGTGTTTTTAAATTTGTTTCTTCAGGATGTCGCAGACAGCCTTTGCACATTGATATCTCTTGTAGATGTGAACTTCTTAGGCAATCCTATGATCAAGAAACATCGGTATAAGGAAACAGTCATAGCGAGATGTTCACAATTACGTAAGTCTCTAGTATATATTTTTTGAAGTGAAAACTTCTTTAGCGGCGCTGTGCGCTGCGCAAAATAAAATTATTCAAGTTTTCACTTCTGCCGGCACTCCCGGAGTGCAACCCGGTCTTTTTAGGGTCCCGTAGTCGACTAGGAACCCTTATAGTTTCGCTTTGTCTGTCCGTCCGTCCGCGGATAATCTCAGTAACCGTTAGCACTAGAAAGCTGAAATTTGGTACTAATATGTATATCAATCACGTCGACAAAGTGGTAAAATAAAAGTGTTCTTTTTTATTTATTAGGGTACCCCCTATACGTAACGTGGGGTGTTTTTTTTTCATTTCAACCTGTTCGAGTACTTGTCAACTCTCACATTTACTTGATAGGTTTCTTGATGGTAGATTGGAACACGAAAGACGAATTCTTGATTTAATCTTGATTTATTTAACTTGATAGGTGTGCACACTTAATGTATATCGAACGTGAAGTGAGGTAAAATGATTTATTGGCTAATTACGAAATATTATACAAAGCAAATGCTGATGGTGCAAATGAGTGCTATGACGCACGCGCTATGTACTCGTACATCTTCCGGGGCGCAGATGAGCTGAAAGGTGGATGCTCAGTACAAACATGATAAAGACAAATACATAAACATGAAATCAATGAAATGTAACTACTTTAAATTTAGGAGACGTAGATTTATCTACTCGCGAAACACTTGCTGTTTCGCTGCAGTCTAAATGTTGAAATTGGCTAGTTTCGGGGGCTTCGGCACAGCGCGCGCGCGGCGGGGCGCGGGATGCGGGCGGCGCGGGGCCGGCCGGGGGCTCCTGGGCGACGGCCGGGGACGGCGTCGGCGGCACTCTCCACTGAACTCTTCGTACGATGATGCATAATGCGACGACTCCAATCCCTCCGAGTATCACATATATCATTGCGTAATGATGAATATCGTGATATGATATTTTCTCAGACGTAAGTTGAATTTCCTTCAATTTGGTGATCTTCTCCCCGAGCTTTGTTGTTTCTCTAAGTAAGTCTTCCGATTCGTTTTTCTCCTGAGTGTGTGGGATGGTGATGTTGATGACGTGGTTTATTGGTGGCATAACCGGATTATATAGATCCGGTTTCATCTTAAGTTCTGACCAGTGTGGTTTATGCGGAAAGACGGAGAAATTGTCGGTCTTTATAATGCAGCCTTGACCTACTGTTATAAGTCCGGCGTTCGTCAGCTGATGAGCGGTTACTTGATCCGCACACAATGTTCGAACGTGACACTGTTCGCGACAAAAGTATATGTAAGTATTTAATGCATTACTTTCGAGCCAGTCATTTTTACATGATGTTGTAACAGTTTTGCATTTCAACTTGTCTGTTTCGCAAAAACTGTTGTCGCCTTTCATTTGGTAAATTGGTAACTTGATGTAGCAAAAATAGGCTTCGGCTAGTGCAGAACATGTTCGAACATCGTACTCCGATATTGGAATATACGTATCTTTTTTCATGTTAATCGATACGTAGCTTGATACAGAAACTACAGTGGTAATCTTGCTTCCGGTCTTTTTGGGTATCGGTATGACTTTGAACAGTTCATAAATATCTCTACTGATGAGTGGTATCCGTATTTCAAAAATTAGGACATCTTCCATCACTCTTGTCTTCACTTTGAGCAGCTCGTATATCTTGCGTAGATCCGAGTGTAAGTTATCAATTGGCAGGGAAACATCTCTTGGCAGGGAGCTAGCTATAGTGCTTAACTCATTAATAAGTTGTTCTGGAGTCAGTAAATGTAAGTTGAAACGCCCATGATAAATGTCAGTGATGGTGTCCAATAACACGTTTTGAAGTCCTCTTAAATTGTGGAGCATATTACTTGCTATTATTGCTCCTGTGTTGAAATCGTTAATAATGTTGTTAGTTTGAATTTGGTCTTGTAGATTCTTGAACGCTTTTTCCAAACTATTCATATGTTGATGTATAATTTTATGCTGTTGAGTCATAGTTTCTTCCGAAAGTTTTAACAAATTATACTCCCCTTCAACAATGGATGTTTGATTTTTCCAAAGCGATGCCATGTACTTGGCGTTGTCTCGCAGAAGCGCAATATCTTTCTGATACTGTTCGGCGAATCTTTCATCTAATACGCCGAAGAGAATATTAGCGACGTAACCGACACCGTTGATAAGGCCGCGTCGGGTTCGTTGTGCCGTGAGTCGCGTGCTCAAATGCTGACTGAGCAATAGCTGGTTGTAGTACTCGAGTTCGGAGAATCCATGACGTTGCTGTAGCGATATTACGTCGCAATGAACTTGAGTCTTTATAGCTTCGCATGTGTCTTTTAGGAATCGTGTATACTTTTGAAGTGCATCTGTGGCTTCCCAATATGGCTCCATGTTGTAATAAATAATAAGTTTCCATTCGTCTCGAATTAGCATCATGTCTGCTAATTTATCAAAATATAGACCTTGTGTCTCACGAAATGGTATTACATTGACGTTGCATTGACCGCTTGAAATGCATGACAGAAATAATAAGAGTGCGGCAAACATTGATGTTAGAGTGAACTGAGCCTTGTTTGCACTTGATCTATGTGGTTTTCTTGATACATGGTTTTCTTTGTTTATATCTTGCTTTTGTGGAGTGTTGCCTTGATCATTTTTTGTTGGTTCATCTTCTGTATGTTCTGATAGGATAGATAACTTTAGGACTGGACGTTTCAAGGTCCCGTTCTTCGTTTTGAGCGTTACGACGCGCACGTACCCGTCTTGTCCCGGGTGCAGCTCTATAACTCTGCCCATGGCCCATTTGCCGGGCGGCAAGTTATCGTCATGAATGAGCACAACATCGTTAATGTTGATGTTAAGTAGTGGCCTTTTCCATTTGCTTCTGGTATTTAACTGTGCTAGGTATTCTGTGCGCCATCTTTTCCACAAATCTTGAAGTATTTTTTGGGTGAGCTGCCATCTTGTACGTAAGTCTTTTTCAGTCTCGATTAATGTTAGGGTCGGTCCAGTGTTCAGAAAATGCGAAGGAGTTAAGTAATTGATATCGTCCGGGTCTTCAGATATTGCGCACAGTGGTCTTGAGTTGAGACAACCTTCAATTTGTGTTAACACGGTGTAGAATTCCTCGTAGGTGAGTTTTTGTTCGCCGATTACTGGTTTAAGGTGGAATTTTAACGCCTTGACAGCACTTTCCCACAAACCTCCTGCTGATGGCCAGGCCGGCGCGTTGAAGTGCCAGGTAATTTCCATATCTGATATTTGCTTTATAAACTCTTCATTAATTACGTTCTGGATCTCTTGATATTGCTTCTGGAGCACCGTGCTGGCTCCTAATAGATTTCGTCCATTGTCGCTGTAAATGTGCAATGGAGCTCCTCTACGTGCTGCCATCCGGCGCAAAGCTGCTATGAACGCTGACGTAGTGAGGTCTGAAACCAGTTCTAGATGGACTGCCTTCGTCGCCATGCAAACAAACACACACACGTATCCTTTAGAGGTTTTGATACCACGACCCTTGTTGGCCTTGAGATACACGTGACCTGTGTAGTCGATTCCAGTGTGGGCGAAGGGGCGAGATGGATTCGTTCTTGCAGCCGGTAAGTCTCCCATAAGTTGATGCTGCATGCTCGCTTTTTGTCTCTTACAGGTGACGCATCGACGAATGTATTGCTTTGTCGCGCTATTTCCTCCGACGATCCAGTATTTATATCGAATAAAGTTGAGAGTTGTTCGGGCTCCTCCATGAAGTACCATTCTATGTCCATGATCTATGATAAGTGTAGTTAAGGGATGTTTATGTGGCAGTATGATCGGGTGCTTCATGTCATACGTAATATACGCTTGACTTAATCTTCCCTTGACGCGAAGAATATCTTTATCCATGAATGGGCACAATTCTGATATGTTGCTTTTAGGGAAGACCGTTCCGCTCTTCTTAAGTTCTTGATATTCATCTTGGAATTCTGTAGTTTGGACTCTCTTGATGATCATGGCCTTAGTCTCTCTCAGTTCTGATAGCGTAAGATATTTTTCGATTTGTCTTTCTTGTTTTCTAGTTATAAATCTTCGGACCCAAGCAAGGACATATACGAGTTTTGAGAAAGAACTATATTTGTTGATAAGCTGGTCTATGATGTTGTCTTCTGTTTTACTGCTAACCGCGACGTTAACTTGTCTGCATTTGCTCTCCTCGTCTGTAGTATAAATAATGGCCTTGTCTTGATTTTCAGCCTTAAATGTTGATAGCCAAGTGGGTCCGTGCCACCACAAATGGTGTTGATTTAATTGAGATGCTGTGAGGCCTCTGCTTGCGGAATCTGCAGGGTTATCAGCTGATTTGACGTAACGCCAGCTCTCCGGAGGAATTACTTCGGTAATCTGTCGCACCCTGTTGGCGACAAACGTCTTCCAGCGGCTAGGATTACCTTGTATCCACCCCAAGACCGCTGTGGAGTCCACCCAACCATAGACCTTGATATTATGGTTGGTTAAACATTGCTTCACCTTGATCATCAATTTTGCGACCAAATGAGCCCCGGACAATTCCAATTTTGGCAGTGAAATAGTCTTGGAGTTCGGTACTAATCTTGATTTCCCGGTTAGCAATATAATATTAGCTTGTCCGTCTACTTTTATTTTAGCATAAATAACACAAGCATATGTTCGAAGTGTCGCGTCGCTGAATGCGTGTAACTCGATATCGCTTACAGCGCTCGTGCCGATCCATCGTGGAATTTTAAATGCATTTATATTATTTGTTAAATCTTTTTTGAACTTTTTCCATTCAGCGTTGACGTCATTGGGGATCTTGTCATCCCATTGAAGGTCCGGTGTTTTCCAAATGCTCTGGAAAAGTAGTTTCAGCTTAGTGGAAATTGGTGTAAGCCAACCCAATGGATCAAATAACTTCGAGATTTCTGATAACAGTTGGCGTTTTGTGGTGTCCTTGATGACATCGGAATCGATTTCCATTCTTGATTTAAAGTGAAATACATCCTGAGCTGGGTCCCAGTGAAGCCCTAATGTTTTTCTTGAGTCGGTTTCTTTGAAGTCGTAGCTGTTTTCAGACGGAGCATTCTGGTTGTCAATCTTCGTCAATTCATGGCTATTTGACATCCATTTTCTTAAAAAGAAACCTCCTGACTGTAGCAGTCTTTGCAATTCTTGTTGCAATTGCTTGGCTGAGGCGACCGAATGGGATCCATGAAGCAAGTCGTCCATGTAGAAACATTCTTCGAGTGCACGTGCGGCTTCAGGAAAATTAGACCTTTCGTCGTGCGCAAGCCGTTTCAGGGTCATCATGGCGAGGAAAGGGGCGGCCTTTTGACCGTACGAGATAGTTGTCAATTGGTATTCTTATAACCGTTCTTGTGGCAAGTTTCTCCAAATAATCTTCTGCAGGCTTTGGTCTTCTTCATGAGTCCATATTTGCCGGAACATTTTTTCTATGTCTGCGACGTAACCAATGCGATGCTGTCTCCATTTCAAGATTAGCGAGAGAAGGTCGTTTTGAAGATTTGGTCCTTTATGCATGATATCATTAAGGCTCACGCCTGTTGAAGTCTGTCCAGCTGCATTGAAGACCCCTCAAAGGAGAAGTGGTAGAATCATACCTCAAGATACAATGATGTTGTAGAAAGCATTCACGTGCCTCACGTACCTTATTCCATTGTGCAATCGGCGCTAGCGTCATATGACCGAGCGCTAGGTATTCTTGTATGAACAGCTTATACTGTTGTGCAATATAGTTATTTTTCTTGAATTTATTTTCCAATTGTCGAAATTGCACGATAGCTCTGCCTTTTGAGTGGCCCAGTCTTCTCAGACATTGTTTCTTGAGCGGGATTCGTACTTGATATCTTCCATCTGCCAACCTTGTTGTTGTTTCTTGATAAAACTGGATGCATTCATCTTCTTCGCTAGTATTGAATGTTTGCTCTGGAATATCTTCGACTTCCCAAAATTTCTGAATGTCTTCAATATTATTCAATACCAAATTACATTTAAAACTTTGCTGCACTTTCCCGCTCAAAATCCACCCTAGACGCGATTGTTGTGCGATAAGGGGTAAGTTCTCATGTTTGTGTATTCCCTCCATTATCATACTTGCATAGACCTCCGCGCCCAATAATAAATCTACAGAGTTACTGACGTAATATTTCGGGTCCGCCAGCGGTATGTTATCCAAAAGTTCCCATCTTGATTTGGAAAATGTGGTGTTGGGCAAGTTTCTTGTTAAACTCTTCATTATGAATGCGTTGGTGATAAATGAATATTGCTCGTCAGATGACAAACAGTTTAACTTGAGCATCCCTTTGCAGATGTTGTCATTAGTGCCGACTCCTGTGATTACACCCTTGCATTTGTTTCGTGGCAACCCTAATTGTTGGGCGGCATTTTCCGAAATTAAACATATTTCTGAACCCTGACAGATCTTGTAGACAAGAGCTCTCATCCGGAGAGGTACTCCATCCTTTGCTATGATCTTGATCAAGGCGGTGGCGAGAAGTATATTTGGTTGTTCTTTAGGATCATGTTCTTGTGCCACGTGTGACCCATTTCCTTGTTGACGAGTTTGATATCCGGACGTTGCAATTTGATTGCAAAATACGTCGTGCAATAGTGTATTATGATACCCATTGCATTCTTGACACCTTTTTGCTGAATGGCAAGCTTTGCCGTTATGATTATGCAGACAATTGCTACATAGATTGAGTTTCGCAATTGTTTTTCGTTTAAGTCCCGGGGCCATGTCTTTGAACTCTGTACAAAAGTACACGCCATGGTCTTCCTGGCAGACCGGGCATTGGCGTTTATACTCGTTGTAGACTGTACTTGAAGTAGCCTTGTTGCTTGTAAAGTACTGTTTGAAACGGCTTGGTTTATGTTGACTGTTTGATGTGGACGGCGTGTTTAAGCTTGTTTTGTGCATGGCGGCTTCTTGTTTACGCCGTGATGACTCCATAGCAGTAAATTTACTTTCCAAAAATGATAGGAATTCCTTTAAGGATGGCAATTCTCGTGGCTGTTTCAGTGACGCCATATATTCATTGTGGTTTCCGAATCCAACTTTTGCGTCAATAAATAGACTAATATAGGGTCCCAAGTATCTATGTTGACACTTAAATTCTTGATACCATTTAGACTTTCTATAGTTACATCATGTAGTCGCTTGATATGACTTGATGTAGCTTGTTGTAACACAGGCAGGGTCATGACATTGTTGATGTGGGTTGTAAATATTAACTTCTTATTATTGTATCGATGGTTCAATATTTCCCAGCATGTGACGTAATTATCTGAGCTAATAGGTAGGTGCTGTATGAGTCTTTCTGGTTCTCCCTTAATCTTGCTCTTCAGGAACTGCATTTTTTGGGCATTTGATAGACAAGGATTACTATGGATAGCTTCTGTAAATAGGTCTTTAAATGAAACCCATTGTTGGTAGTGTCCATGAAATACAGGGATGTCTAGACGAGGGGTCAACTGCTCCCGGTGCGACGTTGACCATAACTTGCTGTTGATCTCTTTCTTCATAGAAGCGTACTCGTTTTCGTACTTAGTGAACATGTTTTCGTAATGCTCGTCTGTTCCACCGGTTTCACTGTCAATTCCCCAGTGCAACGAGTCTATGGCAGCCCAGCGGGAGCTTAGAGACCTAAGCAGGTCTTCGAGCTCCCGTTTTTCTCCAACAATGTCTAACTTGATATTCGACAGAGTTCGAGCCAATGCCTTGAAGTTGCTACTTTGTTTGCGTAACATTTCATCCAATTGGCTGTGATTTCCTTGCGTGGTAAATGAGGTACTGGGGGCTTGCAGAGTTTTCTCATCCTCCGACAGGTTTTCTCATGCTCCAAGGATTTAGCAGATTGATTATTGCTTGGCCCTGCCAAGGGTCTTTCTGCTGGCGTAGGTCGATCACTGCTTGGCGTACGTTGAGCGTAAGTTTGAATCAAATCTATTGTTTCTGTGTATATGTGAAATGTTTCATCGTAAAGGTTGTTGTAGAAGTAGGCATGTCCAGGATTTTCAAACTCACGTAGCTTTCCGTCGTTGTTGTCGAACTCCTGCCAGTATAATTCAAGAGTCTCCAACTTCCTCTTGATGTAATCTGCAGTCTTGCGATCTACACCGTCTTTCTTAAAGTTGATCTTGGTTTGCTTTATTGCGTTTTGTAGTTGGATTTGACCTTGGTACAATTCCTCCATATTACTAGTTCTTGATAACTGGTAAATTAAGGTAAAAAATAAAAATACTTGCTAATAAATTCTTGCTAAACGGCGGTAGATTCGCTTGATGATCACCTTTCTTGCTGTGTCGTGTTCACTTTAGGTATATGCTTAATTTTCTTGACTTGAACGTTCGTGGATAGGTACCTGTTAGCCTTGATGCTCTAATCTTGATTTGGAGCCCTGGTGCTCTTTTAGACCTTGTTGTCTTACTTTATGCTTGATAATCGCTTGCTTGATTACAGGTAAACAGTGCTCCTGCACTCTATATGCGATATATGTGCCTTCTTAATTCACTGGTGGAACCCGCTTGTGGGAAGCCAGCAAACCGATTCACTATCGCAATATAAGAACAAAAACACCAAATACCTGCTTAGGTTCGAAGGACCATTAATGTTCGAGTACTTGTCAACTCTCACATTTACTTGATAGGTTTCTTGATGGTAGATTGGAACACGAAAGACGAATTCTTGATTTAATCTTGATTTATTTAACTTGATAGGTGTGCACACTTAATGTATATCGAACGTGAAGTGAGGTAAAATGATTTATTGGCTAATTACGAAATATTATACAAAGCAAATGCTGATGGTGCAAATGAGTGCTATGACGCACGCGCTATGTACTCGTACATCTAACGTGTGATATATTGTTGGATAGGTATTTAAAAATGAATGGGGGTTTGCTAAAGCATTTTTAGGGTTCCGTAGTCGACTAGGAACCCTTATAGTTTCGCTTTGTCTGTCCGTCCGTCCGCGGATAATCTCAGTAACCGTTAGCACTAGAAAGCTGAAATTTGGTACTAATATGTATATCAATCACACCGACAAAGTGGTAAAATAAAAAGTGATTTTTTTTTCATTTCAACCCTAACGTGTAATATACTGTTGGATAGGTATTTAAAAATGAATAGGGGTTCGCTAAAATCATTTTTTGATGATGTTAATATTTTCGGAGATAAACGCTCCAGAAGTAAAAAAAATGTGTCCCCCCGTTAAGAGTTAATATGAAAAAAATCTCAAAAGTAGAACTTTATAAAAACTTTCTAGGAAAATTATTTTGAACTTGATAGGTTGAATAGTTTTTGATTTGGGAATTTGAACTCTCTTGCTCATACATTCGGTTCACGGAACGGGCTACGGAACCCTACACTGAGCGTGGCCCGACACGCTCTTGGCCGGTTTTTTAAATCTTTTTTTTCAATGTTACAAACCTCAGAACTCCGTCATTGATGAGCCGATTCGTAATTTTTCTTTTTTTTTTGTAAGTATATACTTCCAAGTGGGTCCGTTTTTTTCAAAAATTCAATTGGATGATGGATCCATGAGGAATTGAGGGAACTCCTCAATTATTTTAGGCACGCGTGTAGTGATTTTGGTATTTTCTATTATAAATCGTGTATTTACACCCGGTAATCATAAATTTGGTGGAGTGGATTGATGATGAAGACCACAGATGACTTATGGAATTCCTCAATTATGTACTTAAAAGTAAACGAGTACGTCACAGATTCTGATAAGATTCCGTTGAAATAGCAACTAATGAAGTGCCAAAGGTGATCCTTGTGGAATCGACGGAAGTCCTCAAATATTATCGGGTCACATAAAGCGATTGGGTTTTTTTCTCTAATAATCAACGCATTTGCTCTCGGAAATCAATTCATGTGATAAATTGGAAATGAAATGTGGAAATGTTCTCGTGGCTTGGCGGAGTACTAAATTGAAGTCGGTTAAAACTTTGTTTTTAAAGTAAATTATTCTTGTTCTGAGTTTACCAACAACGTATTATTTTCAGGAGTGCTAGATAATGTGGTTCTGCACACTACGTCCAAAACTTTCCTCCGGAGTTTTGACAAAGCTTTGCGACTGCGACAGATGCACGAAAAAAATAAAATCAGCATGACGAAACAAGGCGCAGATGAATTCTTTGAACTCAATATGTTACCAGGTCCGCGAGCACAAAGTGCTGTTACCATTTCGGAGTCGGAAATGAACCGAAAGTGTAATGGTTGGTAGATATGACTATATTTGTATATTTTTATTATATTGTTATTTAAAAACGAGCTAACAATATGTTTTATTTTATTTTAGTAACTGTAGTGGACGCAACCAGTAACTACATGCCTCGTTCTTTGTGGAACAGAACACTACCATCTCCCAATGAAACGATAGCTCCTCCGGTGGAAGCGCAGTTAGCAAAAGGACCTCAAGTTGATAATCTCTACGGTCAACCAATCAAAGGAATCTTGAAGAAGCCTATGCCCATGAAATATATTTAATGATTAATTTGTTAGAAAATCAAAAGATTTTCTTGATATTTGTATCGTATTATATACTTCAGATGTTTAGTCACATTGTTTCACGTTTAGTAGTAAACAGATTTATTTTTCATTTCCTAACAATCCAAATCCATAACAATAAAAAAAAACTGCACCTGTCAATTCAATTTTTAGGTTATGTTTTCTCAAAAGTTATTTAACACAAATGTATTCACGTTGTAATGAATTAAAATTTATAACTACGCCATGACTAGTAGTATTGTCACTAATGCTTTTGATGTTCTTCATGAGGAATCATCAGGTAATAGTTTTATCAGTTCATGTTCATATTAGTCGTTCTTATGTAGGGTTATGTTTTATGTTGTCAAAGTTTTACATATTCCTTAGATCTCTATTTGGGCGAGCGTCTTCCTGAGACACGTATATTAGAGCCCCTGCAGTTTTACAGAGAATACGTCTCTAAGAACATCCCAGTCATCATCCGAGGAGGCTGTGCCTCTTGGCCGGCTACTCACAAATGGAATGCTGATTATTTTAAGTAAGCATAAATAAATAAATATTAGGGATTAGACAATATTAAGCAAGTTTAATTATCTCAACAATGACAAGCTCAATAATGCTTGTGTTGTTTTATATATATAAATAGTTAACTACATAAAAATCATATCATTCAACACTCAGAAATAAATTTTACGGCAGGGAAGGAAAAGAAAAGCATACTTACAATTACAAATATTCGTTAGGGCTCCCTTGTACAGTAGACATCATATTTTAATGACTGTTTACACTTCTTATTGCGAAGGAACAAGGTACAGTCAATGTCAGAAATGTTTACATTTTTCGCCTTATTACAATGTGTTACGTACGCGTGCTGGCTTGCAGGATAGAACCGAACTGGGGGTACCCGCAGATCTTCATAACTGCCCACATGTTAATCTATAACAATGGAATAAAATGCAAAAATATCTTTTATGTTGACTGTACTCTAGTGTTGTTAAAAGACTAGTCTTGAAGACTTTTGAACCTTAAAGACTCGCCAACCTTGAAGGTTTAAGCTTTGAAGTCTTAAGCATTTAAGGTTCGAGCTCAAAAAAGGTTTCGAACCTTAATGACTCTAGTTTTTTATGAGCTCTTAAGAGAAAACCTTTAACGCTCGGGCTTATAAGAGAACTCAAGCTTTAAAAACTCGGGCTTAATAAAAGCTCTAGCTCCCAAACCTCGAAGGCCTGAGTCAAGCGCTAAGAGCTCAAATAGTGAGCGTCATAGGCTAGTATTCTATAGTTATTAAGTAAATAATTACCTATTTATGTATCCATCGGATGAGTTGCTTATCAGCTTATCACTATCGGTTGGTTAATGATACTAAAATAAACACAGATTAATTGTAGGGTATAGTTGTTTTACGAGATATGCACACTGATAGACCGTTCTATTGTCTTGTCAGCCATCTTAGACTAATTTTCTAGAAACTGTACCAGTTTTTTTGGCTTGAATACCTATTTAATCATCCTGTATAACTATAAAAACAATATTGATTTTATTTAAAGCTTTTAAGACTTAAAACGCTTTAAACTTTAATGACTTAAACCTTGAGTCTTAAAGACTCGAGGTTTATGTGTTTGATGGCGGCAACACGAAGCTTATAATTTGAGGCTTATACGGTCGAGGCTTTAAGGTTCGAGGCTTCTAGACTCAGTAGTCGCGACTCGAGGCTTTTAGTTTACGCCTCGACGCTTAAATTCACAACACTACTGTACTCTCATCAGCATTAGAATTTGCCATCACAAACCTGGCAAAATTATGTGATTCATCTTAGACCCTAATGATAGAGTTGTGTTCTGACACATAATTTTGCCAGGTTTGTATGCACTTTGATATCACAGATGATGATGGTGACTGCAAGAGGATATGACATATGTTGACATTGACTGTACCCAGTTATGAGCAATCTTAATCAAAACAAATGTTCCCAAATGTAAGACTTATCTTTTCACTTCTCTTTGTGATCACTTGAATTTTGATCTGATTACAAAGAAATACATATAATAAATAAATAAATCAGCCAGCACCACAACATACAACATATAGTCCCACTGCTGCACAGGCCTCCACTCATAGATGAGAGGGAACGGGCAGTAGTCCCCACGCTGGCCCAGTGCGGGTTGGTGACTTTACATACACATTTGAATTTCTTCGCAGATGTATGCAGGTTTCCTCATCATGTTTTTCATTCACCAAAAAGCTAACGGTATATATCAAATACTTAAGTTTAACAAATAAAACTGTAGAATGAGAAAGACATCATTTAAATATGAAAAAAAATCTTCATTTCGGAACAGTGACTCGACAAAAGAAATCTATATAATATCTATAGAATCTGTTGAAAAATGCGACCTGTACATAGGAGAAAAGCGGGACAGCGGACAGGACGATTTTCTGGCCATGCTGAAGCATAGAACTTCGTTCATTTTAATTTTATTATTGTCTCAACAGCCTGCCTGATAAATAAATATTGATTGTGTAAGTGATTTGGTTAACCAAGGTGTTTATCTAATATTTCAGGCAAACAATACCTAACAAAAAGGTGACGGTAGCTGTCACCCCCAACGGGCAGGCCGACGGCATAACTACCAATGAAGAAGGAGTGGAGTACTTCGTCACGCCGTACGAAATGGAGATGACTATGGCTGAGTTTTTAGACTGCTTGGAGCAGAAAAAGTATGTTTCATTCAAAGTGACACGAGAGTTAAGTGTTCATAGGCTGCAGCAACTGTCATATGCTTGTATGCCAACATTTTGTTATAAAAAAATAGTACATTACTATAGAGGCCGGGAAGTAAGGGGTTGCCGGCCGAGTACATATAGACGGCCGAGCGTAGCGAAGTCGGATAGTTATGAGGCCGGCAACCCCTTTTCACGCCGAGGTATGTATAGTGCTTTTCTCAAACATGCAATGAAATAAATTAAAAAAACTCCAAGAAAACAAACTTTAATTTTCATGGCTGAACGCCGTGATCCTGTGCCACAAATAGTGGAATGGAAATTAAAAAAGACCATCTCGCCGGCCTAGGCCTCCAATTTTGTATAAAATGCCATTACGGGTCTCTCGTCTCGCTGCGCCCGAAACGTGACACTTCGAAGCCCATTATAAAGAACACAACGTCAATATTTCATTGCATGTTTGAGAAAATAATATTAGGCATCAAAAAAGGTTTTGTTAATGAAAAATATTGTATGTGTTTGATTAATGAAGAAGAGTGGATGAAATTAAGCATTTTAAGCAGTGCTATAATGGTGGCAAACAATCATACATCTTACCTCACCTTACGGCTAGCTGACACTTATGCACACTGACCTTTCAAGGTACAATAAAAAATCTCTGTGTTGGGAAATAAAAGGACAAATATTACCCTTTGCTGTCAACACGGCATGCCGCAGGCACTTTGACCTTGACTTCATACAGTACTTCCCCGACTACGGCAGAGCCGACAGGGGAGATATATGGTTTTAGCAGGCTATATTTGTATTTACGATTAAGAAGCTACGGTAGCCCAGTGGTTCAGGCATGTGGCTGTCAAGCGGCGGTCGTGGGTTCGAATCCCGGCTCGTACCAATGAGTTTTTCGGAACTTATGTGTGGACTAACTTTTCTAATCCCAATAACGTAGTTTCCTTCTGGGTGGAAAACTAGACCTTATCGGGTGGATGGGGGTTGGGGTGGAAGGCCAGATGGCAGTCGCTTTCGTAAAACTAGTGCCTTTGCCAAATCTTGAGATTAGGTTCAAAGCGGACCAACGCTACCGCCAACCGGGAACAACGCTAGGAGGATGATGATTTGTCTTTACGTGTGTTCGTCAAATGAGATACTGAACCGATTTTGATGAATGAGGTATCTATTTATTTGAAATAATGCTTCGGGTGACACAAGCTGCCCTTTGAATGAAAAAACTTGCAATGTATGTAACTATGTTTGTTTGGGTAGAATCTTGTAACTCAATTATGAAGCAGATATCTTCAACCGATTGAGCTGAAATTTTGGGTCTAAGCATAGTTTGGATGACAATTCAATATTATGGCACCATCGAGCTGATCTGACGATCAGTACTTTTCAGTAACAAGTAGTTACTGAAAAGTACTGGTGGCAATAAAAGCTTGTACCAGAAATGTTTTTTTTTTGCAAATAAATATTATTTCATTTAGTTGTTATATACAGCAGTTGTTCGAACTTTATGTACCTGTTTCAGAGAAAACTTTATTCCCTACATACAAAAACAGAACTCCAATTTAACTGAAGATTTCAAAGAGCTATTATGCGATGTGGAGCCACAGATACCGTTTGCCAGTGAAGCATTCAACAAGAGCCCTGATGCTGTCAATTTCTGGATGGGGGACGACAGAGCAGTCACGTCAAGTAAGGATTTGTCTCTAGCTAATCCTCAAAGCAAGCAAACGGTCGGCAGCACGCTTGTGTTTCTTCTGGTATCGCAAGCGTTCATAGGCAACGATGTTCCGTAGTTGCTTGTCTGTATTTGTTACATCGACACGCGCCAAGTAAATGGTGTGGTGGTGGTAATGGTGGTGGCGTCGGCCGAATTTGTACGAAAGTTGGCCTTTTCAAGTACATTTTGAGTTGGTTGACTATTACTCGGTAACAGTATAAAAATACTGATTTGGACCACTATAATTAATAATTTACTTTAAAAACAAAGTTTTAACCGACTTCAATTTAGTACTCCGCCAAGCCACGAAAACATTTCCAGATTTATTTTCCAATAGGCCTCCTCCAATTCGTTCCATTTGTCTCTGTTGTTTGCTTTGTTTAGCCAGTTGCCTCCGGCCGTGGCTGCTATGTCGTCGCGTCACAGCGCGTACGTGGCCGCCCTGACTTTCTTTTTACGTCGGGGCCTTTCCATAGCGTCACTTCATTGGTGCATCTCTTGTTGTCCGTGTACCTCGCTAAGTGTCCAGCCCATCGCCATTTTGGGCGTCCGTAATTACAAGCTTTATATTAACTTGACTTGTTCGTATGTAAGTATAAAAGTATGTATGTAAGTAAGTTGTCCGTCAAATCTTGCAAATTAAATTTGACCCACTTCCCGGTGACCGATAGAGCTGAAATTTTGGGTATAAGTATAGTTTGGATGACAATTCAATATTATGGTACTAACGAGCTGATCTGATGATGGAGACAGAAGGTGGCCATAGGAACTCCATAATAAAACCACATAACCCCATCGAGTTTGGGCTCGTTAGAATAGTCTCAATTGATGCAGTTGATGATGGTATACAGAAAAGTACAGTCGGCAATAAAAGCTTGTACCAAAAATGAAATTTTTGACAAACTTATTTTCGTCTTAGCTCGTATGCGCTAACTTTTCACTTTATGGATTTTCCTTAAGTTCAACATACTCCTTTCCATCGCGCGTTGGGTTGTCCTTATTTTTAACCGACTTCAAAAAAAAGGAGGAGGTTCTCAATTCGGTTGTTTTTTTTTTTTTTTTCAATGTTTGTTACCTCAGAACTCCGTTATTGATGAGCCGATTCATAAAGTATTTTTTTTGTTTGTAAGTATATGCTTCCAGGTGGGTCCCATTTTTTTGAAAATTCAATTGGATGAAGGGATCCATGAGGAATTGAGGGAACTCCTCAATTATATTAGGCACGCGTGTAGTGATTTTGGTATTTTCTATTATAACTCGTGTATTTACATCCGGAAATCATAAATGGTGGAGTGGAATTGATGATGAAGACCACAGATGACTTATGGAATTCCTCAATTATGTACTTAAAAGTACAAAAGTATATCACAGATTCTGATAAGATTCCGTTGAAATAGCAACTAATGAAGTGCCAAGGGTGATCCTTGTGGAATTGACGGAAGTCCTCAAATATTATCGGGTCACATACAGCGATTGGGTTTTTTTCTATAATAATCAACGCATTTGCTCTCGGAAATCAGTTCATGAGGTAAATTGGAAAAGAAATGTTCTCGTGGCTTGGCGGAGTACTAAATTGAAGTCGGTTAAAACTTTGTTTGTAAAGTCAATTATGGTTTTGGTCTTTACCGTGTGACTCCAGGTTTGGCAGCCATATGTAAGTGTGGGTAGAATGTTGGAGTCCGTCACTATTTTTTTCATATGTTGCTAAAATACATATCATTCATCAAATTTCGGTTTTGATGTGCTAACAATTGCAAGTCAGTATCTTTTAACCTCCGACGCAAAGAGAGGGGTGTTATAAGTTTAACGTGTCTGTCTGTGTATCTGTCTGTGGTATCATAGCTCCCAAAAGGATGAACCGGTTTTCGGTTAGTTTTTTTTGGGTCATAGATAATTTTATCCCGAGTGTTCTTAGCCATGTTTCATGAAAATCTGTTCAGCCGTTTTTGGGATATTGGACTTTGAAATGAAAATGTCGGGGGTTTTTCAACTTAGACGAAAAAAACGGAGGAGGTTCTCAAGTCAACGCGTATTTTTTTTTTATGTATGACCACGCATTACTTTTTACAGAGTAGTCCGATTTTGATAATTCTTTTTTTATTAGAAAGGGTATACCTCGAAGTTGGTCCCACATAAATTTTAAATAAATTTTTCAACCCTAAGGGTAAGAAAACAGGGGATGATTGATTGTTCACTTACTGATTGAAATGTATGACCACGCATGTGTGTGTGTGCGCGTGTGTGTGTGCACGAGCGCATGTGTGTGCGTGCGTGCGTGCGTGCGTGCGTGCGTGCGTGCGTGCGTGCGTGTGTGTGTGTGTGTGTGTGTGTGTGTGTGTGTTGTGTTGTGTTGTCGTGTGCAGAACCTCACGCTGAATGAGCTTTAGACCTGGTAGTCTCTTGTGTCTAGACCTCTTAGTCTCTGCATTTCTGCTAAAGCTCGTTCATCGTGAGGTTTGTGTAATACCTTATTTGCATGTAACTAGCAATTAAGTTAGTAATTAACTAAAGTAAGCCACAATAAACCTTTTTTATTTAGTTTAATAACTAAGTTGTTAAACTATTGTAAGTATACCTAATTATATATTTTTGTAATTATTTTGATTTTTTAATTAATCTTAATAACTAAGTTCTTAAATTAATCTAAGTGTACCTAAGTAATTTTGAGTCGGCGCCAAACAATCAATGAACAAAAATTACTCCAAACAAGTACAAGTTACACCAAATCAAATTAACAATGCAACGTGAAATCTCCAGAGATAAACATTAACATTTCAAAAAATGCGCTCTCCGCACGACCACTCGCAACGACGTGATGCTTGTTTGGCGCCGACTCAAAATTACTTAGGTACACTTAGATTAATTTAAGAACTTAGTTATTTATTAAGGCTAATTAAAAACTCAAAATAATTACAAAAGTATATACATATAAACCTTTTGTATATACATATGCAAAAGGTTTATTATTTTTTCGTTTTTTTTTCGGTGATTTAATTTTTTTGTTAAAAAGTTTTTATTTTTTCCAAGTTGTAGTTGTTGTTAAGCTATTAAATATTCCCATTCTCATTCAATTAACCCCCGACGAAAAAGAGGGTGATATAAGTAGTGTTAGTCTGTGGCATCGTAGCGCCCGAACGGATGAACCGATTTCAGTGCGGATTTTTAATCGAATGCCATGTCTGGCGTGATGGTCCTTAGCTATATTTGTTCTGTCAGTGTTTTAATTTTTACAAGCTTTTATTTACGTAGTTTCACCTGTCCCGATTTTGTCATCTAATCTTGCAAGCTAAATTTGACCCGCTTCCCGGTGACCGACTGAGCTGAAATTTTGGGTATAAGTATAGTTTGGATGACAATTCAATATTATGGTACCATAGAGCTGATCTGATGATGGAGACGGAAGGTGGCCATGGGAAATCAGTACTTAACCGACGTAACACCGTTGAGTTTGGGCTCGTTAGAATCGTCTCAATGAGTAGTTGATGACGGTATACAGAAAAGGACAGTCGGCAATAAAAGCTTGTACCAAACATGATTTTTTTGTTAGAAACTTGTTTATTTGTGGTTTTCAGTGCACAAGGACCCGTACGAGAACATATACTGCGTCATAGACGGCGAGAAAGAGTTTATCCTGATCCCTCCCACGGACCTGCCGCTGGTGCCGTACCACCGCTACCCCCAGGCGGAGTTCCGGCGCGGCGAGCGCTGGGAGGTAGTGCCGGTGCCCGTGGCTGGCGACGAGACGGGTCTGCCGTGGATTTGTGTAGGTGTGTATACGTCAGTGGGGAAGGGCAATGTTTCTTTGTAAGCATTACACAGGGAAGAAATGATCTGTCAAGTTTTCTTAATGGTTTTTTTTTTCATTTATTTATTAAAATAATAATTTACTTTAAAAACAAAGTTTTAACCGACTTCAATTTAGTACTCCGCCAAGCCACGAGAACATTTCTTTTCCAATTTACCTCATGAACTGATTTCCGAGAGCAAATGCGTTGATTATTATAGAAAAAAACCCAATCGCTGTAAGTGGCCCGATAATATTTGAGGACTTCCGTCAATTCCACAAGGATCACCCTTGGCACTTCATTAGTTGCTATTTCAACGGAATCTTATCAGAATCTGTGACGTACATTTGTACTTTTAAGTACATAATTGAGGAATTCCATAAGTCATCTGTGGTCTTCATCATCAATTCCACTCCACCGATTTATGATTTCCGGATGTAAATACACGAGTTATAATAGAAAATACCAAAATCACTACACGCGTGCCTAATATAATTGAGGAGTTCCCTCAATTCCTCATGGATCCCATCATCCAATTGAATTTTCAAAAAAATGGGCCCCACCTGGAAGCATATACGTACAAACAAAAAAAAAAATTATGAATTGGCTCATCAATGACGGAGTTCTGTAGTAACAAACATTGAAAAAAAAAAAAAAAAAACAACCGAATTGAGAACCTCCTCCTTTTTTTGAAGTTGGTTAAAAAGAGATGACATTTTATACCTTAACATAAAACTCGCCAAACTGTGACGTTTGATGGCGAGAAACCTCATATTTTATACTATAGTAACCTATTTACTTAAATCTAACATTTTTTAATGAGATTTACACTTAAATTAAACGAAAGTAGAAACGTTACTCCAAGAATGGTTGTTTGTATACTTGAGATTATTTGATTTGGCCGAATTACATCAAAGTTGTCCATTCAAAAAGCAACTCTTCCGTCTACGGTAGAAGATTCCAATTCCAATGTCAGTTTTATAAAAAGTCGGCCACATTCAATAATCTCAACTGTACTAGCGTTTATGGAAGTTCTTATGAAAGGCAGACATAGGAACTCCTAAAATAAACATAACAAAATTTAGTTGATATCTATGCAAAAAAAGTACAGTTGGCAATAAAAGACTGAGCGACAGACTCGTGGTCACACCAGCAGTGTGACGAAGAGTAATTTACGTGTACTCGTGGTCGCGTTTTATTTTTTGTGACGGGGAGTTTTTAAATTTTTAAATTTTACTTTTATTTTGTCCCTTTTAATGTGATGAATCACTGATGATCATGGTTACCTTGCCATATACTTTCAATATCATTGAAGTAACACGGCACCAAATTTCGAATCGATAGGACATAAGGAAGTTAGTTAGATCCCCTCATCAACTAGAAAAGAGCTGATGATCTTCAAACGGCTGAACAGATTTTCATGAAACATGGCTAAGAACACTTGGGTTAAAATTATCTATGACACAAAAAAAAACCATTCAAATCGGTCCATCCGTTTGGGAAATACGATACCACAGACAGGTACACAGACATGTTAAACTTATAACACCCCTCTCTTTGCGTCGGGGTTTAAAAACGTTTTGACTCGACTTGAACATGTTGTATTATCTCTTTATGCATATTAAGTCGTCATTTAAAGAATCTGTTATTTTGGAGTATTGAATTTTTCTTTGACCTCTATGTTATGACTTCAAACGATGTTGTTTGACTAATTCCTTATCATTTCAGATCCCCAACGGCCGGATTACTCGAAATACCCCCAATTTAAGAAGGCCCACAAGTACAGGGTGCGGCTAGAGAAAGGCGACTGCCTGTATTTACCCAGCCTGTGGTTCCACCACGTGACGCAGAGTCACGGCTGCATAGCTGTCAACTATTGGTACGATATGGAATTCGACATCAAATACTGCTATTTTAAGATGCTAGAGAAAATGTGCAGGTTATAGACATTTCCACTAGAGACGTATGAGGAAGCTAAGCGGTATAATAATGAAAAATAAGTTTCTGTCAAAAAAACAATTTTGGTACAAGCTTTTGTGGTCGACTGTACTTTTCTTTATACCATCATCAACTTCTCATTGAGACGATTCTAACGAGCTCAAAGTCAACGGGGTTACGTCGGTTAAGTACTGAATTCCCATGGTCACCTTCTGTCTCCATCATCAGATCAGCTCGATGGTACCATAATATTGAATTGTCATCCAAACTGTACGTTTAGTCAAAATTTAAGATCAATCGGATAATAAAAGTGACTGAAAAATGGATTGCGAATTTTGACGGACAACATACATACATAATACATGAACATGTCATGTTAATATAAAGTTTGTAATCGACCGAGCGAGCGAAGCGAGCAAAGCGTCTATGCTTCAGCTTGGACGAAAAATCTTTTTCCTCATGTCCGGATGTTTGGATTTCCCGCTGTTCCCGCCTAGGCTCACATTTCTCAAACAATTCTCATGAAATTTTTGCATACAGAATTTTTGTGCCGAGTAAATTTTTCGAAATTTTGAAAAATGGCGGAGATATGGGTTGAAAATGTAAAAAATTACAAGAAAGGGGTCAGCGTTGACTACTGACTTGGTACAAATTATATGTTCCTTCCACTGTATCTTGAACTCGGATTACATACAAGTGAGGTATGTTGATAATCACATCAGAGGTGGAATTGTTCACGCGAGCCGTAGGTGAGCGTGATAGGAGAGCCAAAGATGTAATTTTCGTACGACGTTTTTCAACACATTTTGCGAGGAAAAAATCCTTTTCAACACAATTGCTCGTAACGTCGTACGGACGTGTGTCGCTTTTAGGCTCATAATCCAGGATATGACACGCGTGTTTTATAACATTACGACACTTGTGTGTTATGGTTTATGGTTATATCCCGATTAAGTCGCGTTGGCACCTTGCAGCAAGATGTATGCATGCACACGGTGCATTCTTAAATTAACCGGGTTGTACAGAATGTACAACGTTTTTTAATTCTCGCCAAATGGATTCTTACTTGACTAAAGAAATTAAATCCTTTTTGTTAATTAATTGACTATTTCTTTTAGGATATGATATAGAAACGTTTAATTTAGTAAAACTTTTCACTTTCGATAACATTTTACATGAATTAATAAAGATAACAGTTTAAAACGAAAATATTAATTTTATTTTGTATTGGCTGTTTAGAGATTTCATCTAAGTCTGGCTGAACACATGCGCGCGCACTGCGCAAACTTCACGAAAAAAAACTGTTGCGCGCCATTATAGGTTATTTCACAGCACGTTTCACAGATATCTGTAAACATTGCTAATGCGTGTTTGGTTATTAACAAAAATATTGACTCGTGGCGACTAGAAAAGTGATAAAAAGAATGGACGCCACTCGAAATTCTTGGCGATCTATACAAAATGTGAGGTAAAAGCTGTTGCCATTAATAAGTAAAGAAAATAACTTGGCAGGCCAATAAAATTTTCATCTCAAGAAAAGGATTTTTTCCTCGCAAAATGTGTTGAAAAACGTCGTATGAAACGCGTGAGCTTTGATAATCAAGGGCTTGAGCTTTGAGAGTGCATCCTCGGCTCTCTTATCACGCTCACCTGCGGCTCGCGTGATAATTCCGCCTCTGTTGTAATTATCAACATACCTCACTTGTATCACAATGTACTATTTCAACACAAATGCTCGTAACGCACCTCTTATTGTAATGTCGCAAATGCTCGTATTTAGGCTCATAATCCTGGATATTATTTATTTATTTAGCTTACTTAAACTACACATTTTTACATAATATAGGTAAACATATCAGGTAACTAATAATATGTGTTTTTATTTTATAAGCTTTTATTTACTTTCACCTGTCCCGTTGTCTGTCTGTAATCAAATCTTGCAAGTTAAATTTGATCCACTTGCCGGTTTCCGATTGAGTTGAAATTTTGCACGAATATGCAAATCGCGTGACAATGCAATATTATGATGACGTGGAGCTGATCTGATGATGGAGCTGGAAGGTGGCCATAGGAACTCCGTAATAAAAACACATAACCCCATCGAGTTTGGGCTCGTTAGAATCGTCGCAATGAGTAGTTGATGACGGTATACAGAAAAGTACAGTCGGAAATAAAAGCTTGTACCAAAAATTAAATTTTTGACAGAAAGTTATTACGATATAAGTATAATAAGGTATACATAAGTTGAAGTAAGCCACCTTCCTTACTAGTTCATATACTGTATTACGGCAAGGTACCCTCCTTCTCCCCATGATCAACCGCGTAGTTATAGATGGTAATACATGATATGAGTTAGAGTTGTTTACATTATGTATATAACTAATTACCTACAATGCATATAAGTAATAAATATTAAACACGCGTGTTTTATAAAATTACGACACTCGTGTGTTATGGTTATAAATAAAATAAATAAAATAAAAATTGTTTATTTCGGACCGAGATCCATATTTAGTTAGTACTTATATAATAAACTTAAGATTTAGGAAGCTTACACGCTAGGTATGTTAGTTTTGGTACACGGTATAATATAAAAATAAAACAAACAGAAAATAAACAAAAATAAAAGAAAGAAAACAAAAGAGAAACAGATATCTGAGAACCAGACAGGTTAACTATTTGGCCCTCCCGATAACCACGTCTACCCAGTATTTTGTGAGCGGGCAGTCGAGGCGCTCTGCCAACGTCCTTAGCATGCTGTTGCTGCTTCCGCGCACTCGACCTAGCAGTGAAGCAATTCTTTTGCGCCTAATTGCAAAAAAGTCGTCTGTCCGTACTTCGGCAAACATTCCCGACGCACTGCAGTGCTTCGGCCGCCTCAACAGCATTCTGAGGACGTTGTTGTATTGCACTCGTAATGTGTTATAGGCCTTCTGTGTAAACCTCACCCACAGGCTGCATGTGTAAAACGTCTGGCAGTAAGCCTTGAAAAGCGTTACCTTTACTTCTTCGTTACACCGTGCAAACCTGCGGGCGAGCATATTGCCCCTGACTGCCAGCGCTCTCCTTTCCCTTTCGACATCTAAGTCATCACTGAGATCCGCCGTAATCATATGACCCAAATATTTGAACTTATCGACTACTTTAAGGGCCACACCCCCCAGCATGATCATGGGCACGGTGTTGGTATTAAATTTACGTGCCTTGAACAATAGCACCTCGCTTTTGGTCGAGTTGTACTTAAGACCATGGCTCTGCGCGTAGCCCTCACACAATCTCAGAAGATGCTTTATCGAACCGATTGACGGCCCCAGCAGAACCATATCGTCCGCGTAGCTTATATTGTTGAAACAAGTATCGCCGATATGACATCCGATATGCTCTCTGCTGAGACCCTCAATCAGTTCGTTGACATACAAGTTAAAAAGGATTGGGGATGAGAGCCCACCCTGTCTGACACCACAATGCAGTTTATATTCCTCCGAGTCAACCCCCGCCCACCTCACACTATTGACCTGGCTGTTGTACCAAAACTTAAACAGAGCAATGCACTCTCTGGGTATGCTGGTTTCTTCCAGCTTACTCCAGAGCTTTTCGTAAACAACCAGGTCAAATGCCTTGGATAAGTCCAGAAAGCACGCATATACAGGCGTGTTTCTGTCCTTATAATACCTGACAGCTTGCTTGAGGCACAAAATTGCACTTTCTGTCGACAGCCCTGGTCTAAATCCGAATTGAGCGTCGTGCAATTTGACATGTTTGCAAAGTTGTGCCGTAAGCAAGCCGTCAAGCACTTTCGCCAGCACAGTCGCAAGTGAGATGGGCCTATAGTTGCCCATATCCGATAGGTCCCCTGTTTTATTTTTTGCAAGTGGTATTACCACTGTCCGCGTGAGCTGCGAAGGAAGATAAGCGTGTCCGAGGCAAAGAGTATAAAACATCGCCAGAACACGAGGTAAGTGGATTCCCGCATGCTTGAGGTGTTCAATGCTGAGACCGTCATGTCCCGGCGACTTACCCCTTTGCATAGATATTATAATATCGCTGACTTCCTTAGTTGTAAAACTCAGTGCCCTCCTGCGCATGACAGTCTCAACACCGCTCTCCTCAGACACCTGATCAAAACTATTGGCAATCTCACTTACCTCCCCTCCCGCGACCGATGCGAGCAACGGACTAACTGCAAACGCCTGACTAAAGTTATCCGCAATCGTTTTTCTGTCACATTCACCCGCAACGCTCACAGGAGCAGTCGGCTTCACATTAAACTTACTTGTGTTCTTCCAGAAGGCCTTAAAGTCTTTAGCTGCCCGGTGTGAAGCAAGAATATCGCTCTTAATTTGTTCTTGCCTATCCTGGCACCACTTTAGATTGTTATATCCCGATTAAATCACTTTGGCACCTTGCAGCAAGATGTATGCATGCACACGGTGCATTCTTAAATTAACCGGGTTGTACAGAATGTACAGCTTTTTTTTTAATTCTCGGCAAATGGATTCTTACTCGACTAAGCTCACGCGTTTCATACGACGTTCTTCAACACATTTTGCGAGGAAAAAATCCTTTTCATAAGATGAAAATTGTATAGGCCTGCTTTTTGATTGATATGATTTTCTTTACTTATTTATGGCAACAGGTTTTTACTCACATCGCCAAGAATTTCCAGTGGCGTCCATTCTTTTTATCACTTTTCTAGTCACCACGAGTCAATATTTTTGTTAATAACCAAACACGCATTAACAATGTTTACAAATATCTGTGAAATAACCTATAATGGTGCGCAACAGTTTTTTAGGGTTCCGTAGTCAACAAGGAATCCTTATAGTTTCGCCATGTCCGTCTGTCTGTCTGTCTGTCAGTCTGTCTGTCCGTCTTGGGTTTAGCTCAGTAACCATTACCACTAGAAAACTGTGATTCGGCGTGGGTATATGAATCGTTGGATAGCTCGTTCAAAAATATTATGGGTTTTCCAAAACTATTTTTTGAAATTAGTAATTCGTTTGCGAGATATTGGGCTTTAAAGCTCAATTTTAGTTCGAGTCATGTGTCCCCTCCCTGCAGGCTAAATGGCTACTACTGGGGATGTGAAAAAACTCGTGGTAATAGTACATATAATGAATATAACAGGAAAACTATCACGAACAAGTAGGCATAAGTACTTACCGAGTAATAGTCGGCAACTACGGAATCCTACACTGCGCGTGGCCCGACACGCACTTGGCCGGCATTTCGTGAAGTTTGCGCAGTGCGCGCGCATTAGATGAAATCTCTAAACAGCCAATACAAAATGGAATAAATATTTTAGTTTTAAAATGTTATCCTTATTAATGTAAAATGTTATCAAAAGTGAAGTGAGTTTTACTAAACTAGTGGCTCTGTGAGCTGTAGACCTCGCGGGTTTGTTTCAAAACGGTTGAATTTAGTAATTTTATACCTTTTCACCTCACCGGTTAGGAAAGGCTTGCTTTATCGCTCAAAATCTGCGCCCAAAAGTCCATTATATCCGCTAGCGTGGAAAGAGTTTTTGAATTTGGAACATGACGGTCAATCGCGAGATCCAACTTTTTTCTATATAGAATAAGAGGTCATCATCCTGCGTTCAGAAACTTATGGTGTTATGCCAATAATTCATTATTATAATTTGGATAAAATTCAATAAATAATACTTAATTAATCTAATCACTTATTAATAATTAGACTGACTTATAAGGATACAATACAAATAAATAATTTAAACATGAAGTTAGATTTTTCGAAACTTTTCGCATTGTGTACATATTTGGAACGCACCTTTAAAAAAGTTAATTTAAGAAAAAACTTATACATTTAATTTTGTTTTGTTTTGTTCTAAAGCCACAGCAAAATCAAAATAATGGAAGTTATTTATAGAATTTAGTGCAGAAGATATATAAATTTTAATGCCTGCTGAGTTAGCGGAAAAAGTAAAATATGCGTAGGTATTTGAGCTTTCAGTAGTAAGTGAGTAGGTACCCAACAATACTATGACTTTTTAAATGTAAGTTAGTGTGGAGTTATTTAAAGATGCAAAAATGTTTGTTACATTTAATTTATAATAATAGATGTAAACAAATCTGTATTGAAAATGAGTAAATGTTCCAAATGACTTGCATTGCATTTACAATTTTCCTCGCGGTGGTGAGGAGAAAAGTTGTGTGTTTCGCTCGGCAGCCAAGTTGTTTGGCGTCTCGTGCCTTGAAAGCCTCGCTTTGCTCAGGATTGTACTTCGCTCATGGTTCAATCATACAATCCTTCGCTGGCTCGGCTTCCAATACAAGCACTTGCGCCGAACAACAACTTTGCAGCCTTGCATAACAAATAACTATTTTAACCCATGGGGGTTGAATTTAAATCGTGGCCATTATCAAAAAAACGTCGAAATGTCGAGGTAATTAAATAAACACCTTTTTCAACGCGATTAAGTCCGATTTTTAACCGACTTCAAAAAAAGGAGGAGGTTCTTAATTGGGTTGTATTTTTTTTTTATTTGTTTAAAAATTTTTTTTGCAATGTTTTTTACCTCAGAACTCCGTCATTGATGAGCCGATTCGTAATTTTTTTTTGTTTGTAAGTATATGCTTCCAGGTGGTTCCCATTTTTTTCAAAAATTCAATTGGATGATGGGATCCATGAGGAATTGAGGGAACTCCTCAATTATATTAGGCACGCGTGTAGTGATTTTGGTATTTTCTATTATAACTCGTGTATCTACACCCGGAAATCATAAATTGGTGGAGTGGAATTGATGTTGAAGACCGACCGAGATGACTTATGGAATTCCTCAATTATGTACTTAAGAGTACAAAAGTATATCACAGATTCTGAAAAGAGTCCGTTGAAATAGCAGCTAATGAAGTGCCAAAGGTGGTCCTTGTGGAATCGACGGAAGTCCTCAAATATTATCGGGTCATATACAGCGATTGGGTTTTTTTCTCTAATAATCAACGCATTTGCTCTCGGAAATCAGTTCATGTGGTAAATTGGAAAAGAAATGTGGAAATGGTCTCGTGGCTTGGCGGAGTACTAAATTGAAGTCGGTTAAAACTTTGTTTTTAAAGTAAATTATGTGTAAAATGTGTGAAAATCTTGGCCATTTAAAATAAAAATCGAAAATTGATGTGACAAAAATAATTAATTGTACCTATAAGTTATTGAACCTGCTTACAAAATTTGACGAAAATCGGTGGAGAACTGCAGCCTGTAGGCGAGAACTGCGGGACATTCGGACATCCAAACATACGAAAGATGGATTTTGGGCCAAGCTGGAACGGACCGGCTTCGGTCAATAGTCTCGATTGGTTTCTTCCGCCAATCTGCTTAGTCTCTTTTCCTCTTCAATTCGTAGAAAAAGAAGTTTCATGCCCCTGATTCTGGTTAAGAGTCCGCAGTAAGCTCGATTCTCCATACAAACGTAGTTACGCTCTCATTTTAAAACTACGTGTTGGATTGTAATGAAACTTTGCATGTACAATGACATGAGGTATATCCAGGTCTGTAATTAGTTTATGTAGCTTCAGATACCATAGTAAAAAAAATAAAGCGAATTTAAGTTTTTCATACAAAACTTGTTTTTGCTGTATTTCGTTTGTTTTATAAACGGGAACCATATAAACTAATTACAGACATAGATATGACCTCATGTCATTGTATATGCAAAGTTTCGCCACAATCCAACACGTAGTTTTATAATGAGAACGAAACTCCGTTTATATGGGAAGGTGAAATTCGGCCGAGCTTACTGCGGACTCTTATACGATCAAAATTAAAGGGTTCCAGAATTAAGTCTGTCAGTCTTTGAACCCGTGAAAGTGCAGTATATGAGCAACCCACAGCAAGTTCTCTAGACCCAAGGTCAACCACTACCCTTGTACCCTTGGTAACGTCAAGCCCTGCGATTTATGGTCTGGTGACTGCCCATGGTAATATAAGCGGAAACTGAGTTCTAGAACATGTGAGCTCCTTGGAACGCCAAGTTCTTGTAACAATGGCGATAGGCACTGATCCCATTATGGCTGGGCCATTGTAGTTGGTGTGCTGTAAATTCTGCACAGCAAGGTAGCGAGCTGTTCAACTGACGCGGTTTTATACAAATATGCGGCCCCTGACTGGTAATCTATCAGCCGGTGATTTGCAGCCACAGAATGGGAATCGAAGAGAAAATACTCACCGTCCCGTTTCCAGACGCCCACCATCATCCCTTGAGTGGTAAAAGTAAAACCACCTCCATCTGCGTCGGTAAAGGCCTTTCGTAAGGCCATCAAAGCCTCATTCTGTAATGTACCCTCTCCATAGGATTTGGTAATTACATCCGCTAAATCACATTTTTCTACATTGAATACCTTGCCTAATTAAGATATCAATGGGAGATAATAAATTGTCGGAACATAGCTGTTCATGTCCATTCGTGCCCTGGATCTTGAGTAGACTTGACCTAGGTGTCGCCGGATGTAAGTAAACCATCCACATCAAAATTATCAAAATCAATGACGAGACGTACCTACCGTAAATTACCGCTGCAACAGCCATCCCGAAACATTGCTGCTGGGATTGGCGGACAACGTTAGAAAATTGACAAAGTTTCCCTCGTTTTGCTATGAAATTCATTTTGTTAAGCAGACAATTATCCAAATGACGTATTACCTCTGTTCCCTGAATATTTAAAATATTCCAACCAGTAAGCACCAGTCCTTCTAGAAAAGCCAAAATCATTTACCTAGGTAAATCCAAATAATATAAACATTGCAAAGTTTTGAGATATTCGAAATTTAAAAATGGAACGCAAATTAATTTGTTGTTTTAGATTATTTATTAGAAATTCGAACATAGGAAACCATCATTATACGATGCCTTAGTTCACACTCGTAATACTTTCATTTTTTTGCCGTTGAAATTTCAACCTCAGATTTTGTGCACTTAGGTACTAATTGCAACGACTTTTTCCGAAGTTAGTAAGAGTGTGCTCTAAGGCATCGTAATCTGAGTTCAAGATACAGTGGACGGAACATAAAATTTGTCCCAAGTCAGTAGTCAACGCTGACCTCTTTCTTGTAATTTTTTACGTTTTCAACCCATATCTCCGGCATTTTTCAAGATTTCGAAAAACTGACTCGACAAAAATATTCTGTATACTTACCGAACCTACTCATAAAATTTCATGAGAATCGGTTGAGAAATGTGAGCCTAGACGAGAACAGGGGGAAATCCAATTTTACCATTTTGGAAGTGTCTCTCGCGCAAACTAGTTTAGAAAAATAAAATATGAGAAACCTCTATCATTTATGAAGACCTATCCATAGATACCCCACACGTAAGGGTTTGATAAAAAAATATTTGAGTTTCAGTTTCCCCATAAATTATTGTTTTTTTTCTGTTTGTTTGAAAATCTTAATGCGATTGACAGAATATATCTACTTACCAAGTTTCAACAGTATAGTTCTTATAGTTTCGGAAAAAAGTGGCTGTGACATACGGACGGACAGACAGACAGACAGACATGACGAATCCATAAGGGTTCCGTTTTTGCCATTTGGCTACGTAACCCTAAAAAAGCTGTACATTCTGTACAACCTGGTTAATTTAAGAATGCACCGTGCGCATGCATACATCTTGCTACAAGGTGCCAACGTGACTTAATCGGGATATAACCACAACACAAGTATTGTAATGTTATAAAACACGAGTGTTTCATATTCAGGATTATGAGCCTAAAGCGACACAATAAGAGGTACGTTACGAGCAATTGTGTTGAAAATAGTAGATTGTATGACAAGGGTCTAAAATAAGCCATATTACCACGAGATGGTTATTTTCCCGAACGAAGTCAGGGGAAATAGTTCGAGGGGTAATTTAGCTTTTAGACCAGTTATACACTCTATTTTTCACTTTGACAGCGAGAAAATAGTAAAAAGAAAGAATCGATCCGTTGATAATAAATACCACGTCGAAAAGATTATTCAAAAAAATGGCGCCAAATTGAACAAACTGCTTTATTACATACTAAATATTGACACCACGAATAAACGCCTCTGACTGTCTAATAGCCGCGCCCTAACGGCTGAGCGCGGCGGACAATACAGTGCATATGATAAAGCGAGATAGACAGCGTCTATCCCGCTCTATCTCATAACTTATGTCATGAATGCAGCCGCTTGACGCTTGAACGTTTGGACGCGGCTATATAGACGGCCGGTGTTTATTTTTTTAATGATTGTGAATTCGGGTATTTAAAACGCCTAATAATATTTGAAATTTATTCTGTTTCCTGATTGGTTGATTTTAATATATAGCTGTATTCTGATTAGTAGATAGCAAATGCAAATGGTTTGTAAATAGTTGTTATTGGTGGATTTAATAGAAGTGTTTTGATTGGTAAAATTAAAATGTTTTATAATCATAAATATGTTTACATATTTTCCCTAGGGGCTAAATGTGCTACTTTAGCCCCGCTATAATATGACACACTTTTCGAGCATGAGAAGTGAAAAATAAATTACATGGCACCTATGTAAATGCGAGAGAGACAACTGCCTTTTCATATCTCATGCTCTGAAAGTGGGTCGTTGTTCTATCAAGTGCGCAGTAAGTGATACGTTTCTGCTCTAGTGCAGAAAACTAGTGTATTCCAATTAGTCCTCGCCTTATTAGCACTATACGGGAACTATTTCTAATAAATATCAATCCTTACCCCGCCACTCACAAAGGGAGATAATTTTATTCTTACTTCATCGTTCATGGAATTTATTTTATTAAATATAAAATAAGTTTATGTTGTAAATGAATTACTTTTATTTTAGCTAAAATATTCACTAGTGTTTATGAGATGGTGACAAATGGAATACACCCACAAACCTTTTTTAACTTAAAGTTGGGCATGTGAGCTAAGGCAGAAACGCATACAGCCACTCTTCAACTAATTCTAAAAATAAATACAATAGTATCAAAATATTTGAATAGGCTACTTTCGTCTATCACAGTTAATTTATGAAATGATGTTATTTATACAGTTTTGAATTTAGGAAATACGAATATAATACTATTTGGTTATAAAAACATAAGAAATAATTTTAATTTAAAAATTAAAATCGTAATTTTATTACATGTATTTCACGTGAACGAAAACGCCGACCACCATTTTTTATCATCCGACGCAAAGAGGGGTGTTATAAGTTTGTCTGTGTACGTGTCTGTGTGTCTGTGTACCTGTGTATCTATGTATCGTAGCTCCCAAACGGATGGACCGATTTGAATGCGGTTTTTTTATTCGAAAGCTGATGTGATCCTGAGTGTTCTTAGCTATGTTTCATGAAAATCTGTTTAGCCGTTCTTGAGATATTGGACTTTGAAATGAAAATGTCGGGGGTTTTTCAACTTTTCTAAGTTGTAGTTATTTCTCGTGAGTCGAGCGAGACAGATATTTGCCTCTTTCTGTAGGACAGGTGAGATAGGACTATTCTTTCTGCTCTGATGACGTCACGATAATGGCGGCTGCCGTTTTTGAATTGTATACTTTGAATAAACATATTGTTTAATTTTCCGTCTGTTTTCTTTTTACTTTCCTCGTATTCGATATGAAAAGTAGAGTGTTTAGCCCTTGGTTAACAAATTGTCCGACATAAACGTAATCATGTTAGCTAGGCTGGTGACGTGAGTTTTTGTTATTGACATACATTTTATTGTTGAATTTTGTATTATATTTTGTTGATAGAAATAAAAGGTTTTTTTTTTAAGTTTTTATAATTTATTTCGCCATTATAAACACTATACAACAGAGTAATGCAAGTGACGGTGACATCCGTATCCGCATCGCCGAGGAGTCCTGTTGCCTCATCAGCGAAACACTCTGGAAATAGTTTATTTAATGTACGCCGTGCAGTAAATAAATAGTAATATGCATAGCTGAGAACTTATATTAAAATAATACGTAGCAGTAGCTTATGGCCGCAATGTTGGTGTGAAATTAGAAAAGTTTCTGTCAAAAAATTCATTTTTGGTACAAGCTTTTATTGCCAGCTGTACTTCTCTGTATACCATCATCAACTACTCATTGAGACGATTCTAACGAGCCCAAACTCAACGGGGTTACGTTGGTTAAGTACTGAATTCCCATGGTCACCTGTGTCCATGATCAGATTCTCAGCTCAATCGGATAACGTGCTGTAGGAGTCTACTGGGAATGAAGGGGGTCGATGTATATTGTGGGCAATGGTCTAGCAAAGTCATATCACATTTTCTCCATATTTAGACCTACAATTTGTAGAATTGGCTGTCAAAAGTAATTTTACACACATTTATTTCTCTGCCTACCCATTTTGGGATTACAGGCTCGAGTTTAACGGTGGGTTTCACCAAACTGTCTGTAATCGTAAGCAGTGTTCGTTATAATAGGCAACCGGATGGCTCGCGGTATTAGAGCTTCCGAAGTGTTGTGGAACCGCCCTGTGCAACCCGAACTGAGCCAACTTGGACTGGGGCGGAAATTGAAAACAAGTTATGATTTATCAGCCTATTGAAACAGCGGCGGTTGCCTGAAATTGTTGTTTATATATTGAAATGCTGTTGCAATCGAATACCTAGCGACAATTATTGTTTCACTCCCCCTCTACAATTTCCGCTTCAGTCCAAGTTGCCTCAGTTTGGGCTGCACAGGGCGGTTCCACAACGCTTCTGGAGCCAAAATACCGCGAGCCATCCGGTTGCCTCTCGGACACTGAAAATACGCGTCGTTGCTTTAACTATAATCTGAAGGTACAGGTACGTTTCTGAAGGTACGTTTTACAAGTTTATATGTAATGACAGCTGCCGGCGCCACATTGGCGCAACCCGACTGATGTGTGTGTGTTACAAGGAGACGGGCTCTCTCTCTCTCTCTCTCTCTCACACACACACACACACACACACACACACACGCATAGGTCGGCATATATAGACATAGTGTGTTACCACGGTGTCCGGGTACAGGTTGAATATGGGCCGGGCCGCGGCCACGCACACGCCGCGCGCCGAGCACGCGCCGACGGCATTGCGCGTCACGCACGCGCCGCCGCCGGCCCACGCGCGGATCATCGTCGGCGTGCACTCCGCGCACAGCTTTATGGTCAGGTTCGCTGGAACGAACAGGCTTGTTAACACTGGAATCGAAATGTAGCATCTTGTTAATAGATGAGAGCTTTGAGCAGAGCTAACCGCAACTTTTTTTGAAATGAAATCTTCTTTAGCGGCTCGGTTTTTTTTTAATTTTTCAAAATTATTCCCTAACCATTCCAAAATATCAAAAACCGGCCAAGTGCGTGTCAAGCCACGCGCAGTGTAGGGTTCCGTAGTTGCCTGTATGTCTTAGTTACATTGACGTGCGGTGCGGTTGCGTCGGCCGAATTTGTACGAAAATTGGCCTTTCCAAGTACACATTAAGTTGGTCGACTATTACTCGGTAACTACTTATGCCTACTTGTTCGTGATAGTTTTTCTTTTAAATTCATTATATGTACTAAGATAAGACCGCCTGTTGTCTACCTCTACCTACATGTTATTGTATTGTTTCTCTTTTTAACTGCTTTGTTTGTGTGAGGTGTGAAATAAAGAGTATTTGTATTCTTTGTATTGTATTGTACTATTACCACGAAATTTTTCAAATCCCCAGTAGAACTAAAATTACGGCTTTATAGCAAATTACTGATTTTGTCTGTTTGAATTAAGTGAAAAAAAAATGTACATCCAACGATAACCCACACCATGGGTTTGACGAGAAAAAAAATTACGTCCCCGCTTTAGGTGTAGGGGAGGTACCCTAAAAAAAATATTTTTCCAAATTGTATTGTACTATTTTGTCGGCGTGATTGATTCATATACCCACGCCGAATCACAGTTTTCTAGTAGTAATGGTTACTGAGCTAAGCCGAAGAAGGTCAGACAGAAAGACGGACATGGCGAAACTATAAGGGTTACTTGTTGACTACGGAACCCTAAAAATGCACAACGTTAATATTCAAGTTTTCACTTCTGCCGGCAGTCCCGGAGTGCAATCCGGTTTTTTTTGTCAGCTTTGGAGTAGGCATAAAGGAATTGCATAAAATATCCCACTGGGTCTAAGCGCAGTAAAGGATTACCTCTTTCAAAATAGTGATCAAGAATATTCTAAAATATGTTTGCATGCTAGTATTTAGTACAAATAGCAGAATATGCTACCTAATGACACTGATGAACCTAGTTATTTTATGCAAATTAGAATAGAATAGAAGAGAATAGAATAGTTATCTGGGGGCACGGTAGTGCCCCCGCCAAGTCGAGCAAAACAGCGGCACGGCCGTACCATCCTTTTCTCGAAGCAGTTCAGGCCATTTTCGACCCCCCTATAAGTTCGTTGTGGATAAAACTAGAAGCCTACATTTCCATTAACCAAGCACGCATTGTATAAACACGATATATTTCAAATTTCATTCAATTTGAACCAGCGGTTTAAGATTTATAACTAGTCAGTTTCTTAATTTTGTCACTCACTGACTGACTCACCGATCATCAAAAGTCTAAGGCACTTCTAGCAGACAGAAGCTTCAAATTTAGAATACAATTATTGTTTAGTGTATAAATCAAGGGGACGCTAAAAAAAAATTGCATTTTAATTCCAGTTTTCTAGATACACCGACTGCATAAATAATCCCATATAAACATATAGGATTACAAAGTTATATTTGCAGTAAATGGGACAAAAAATCAAGAATGGAATATTGACACAATAACCTACAAAAAGAAGTGAGATCCCATAAAAAACATTCCATGTAAAAAAGAGGACAAGTCTCGAAACTCTTCCACCGCAAAAAGTTGTGAGATATTTGGTAGTACCAAGACTCAGGCATTCTTATTGTTCTTTATTAGCTAGTTAAATAAAATTTTGTGACTTGGCAATCACACAATAGTTACTACATAGTTTTAGGTATGCAAAAATCCATAAATGCGGTAAAGTTGTGTGATTGCCAAGTTGCAGAATTTTATTTAGCTAGCAAATAAATAATAATAAGAATGCCTGAGACTTGTTACTACCAAATATCTCAACTTTTTGCGGTGGAAGAGTTTCGAGACTTGGCCTCTTTTTTACATGGAATGTTTTTTGTGGGATTTGTTATACAAGGGTGCAAAATTGTATTTTACCCGCAAGTGTGGAATTGAAACACGAGCAAGCGAAAGGATGCTATAGTTGAACCACGAGCGAAGCGAGTGGTTTTAAAAAGAAACCTGAGCGTAGCGAGTGTTCCAACACACGAGAAGTAAAATACATTTGTACCCGTGTGTAACACAAAACTTTTCTCCTCACTGCGAGGAAAGTGCAACATGCAAAACAACTTTATTTGATTTGAATAATATTAAAAAAAAAGCGGCCAACTGCGAGTCGGGCCACGCTCAGTGTAGGGTTCCGTAGATTTTCGTCCGACACAGTAAGTGTCCCCACTAAAGCGTTAAAAAATGGGCTATTTGTTACATTGAGTTGACATATTAAGTACAAAACCCTAAAACCCGACGTACAGCGACATCTATCGGCAAATTAAGTAAACTATTGCGCGCGAGCTTAAAGTATGGAAGATGATTTTTATGGGATAATTCTTTATTGCGTGAACCGATTTTCACCGTTTTTTTACTTTATTTGAAAGCACGTCATTTCATTGTGATTTTGTAGAAATTACAGGTACAATAAACACCTGCTTATACTTCTAAATTACAAACTTAGTTCAGAAATGATTTTGTAATTTTTTTAAAAAAGTATTCAACCTATCAAGTTTAAAATAATTTTCCTAGAAAGTTTTTATAAAGTTCTACTTTTGAGATTTTTTTTTATATTTTTACAACTTATGGTTCAAAAGTTAGAGGGGGGGGGACACACATTTTTTTTACTTCTGGAGCGGAGATAACTCCGAAAATATTAACATTATCAAAAATGATTTTAGCAAACCCCTATTCATTTTTAAATACCTATCCAACAATATATCACACTTTAGGGTTGAAGAGAAAAAAAAACCCCACGTTACGTATAGGGGAGATACCCTAATATATATTTTTGTAACTTTTTATTTTACCCCTTTGTCGGCGTGATTGATATACATATTAGTACCAAATTTCAGCTTTCTAGTGCTAACGGTTACTGAGATTATCCGCGGACGGACGGACAGACAAAGCGAAACTATAAGGGTTCCTAGTCGACTACGGAACCTTAAAAACGGCAAAAAATAAGCTGATTAGATTTTTGTCAAATACCGTATTAAGTCCGACTCAAGCTTGACTGCACATTTCTAATAGGTTTTCCTGTCATCTGTTGGTAAAGAAATATTTTTTGTATATTTTTCAAAATTTTACTCGGTAATTTTTCGGTAATCATGGTAATTTTTTGGCTATTTTCTTAAATAATTTCTAAACTGATTATTTTAAAATTAAAAAAAATATATATATTAGATGCACACAATGAGCTCTTTGATATGTAACATGTTAGTATATGCAAAACTTTATTTTTTAATTTTCTCATTTCCCCCCTAAAAGTGGCCCCCCTAAATGTTTAAAATTCATTTGTTTGCGTTACATGTTCCTCTTTGGGTCACAAACTTACATATGTGTACCAAATTTCAACGTAATTGGTTCAGTAGTTTCGGAGAAAATAGGCTGTGAAGGACGAACAGACAGACGCACGAGTGATCCTATAAGGGTTCCGTTTTTTTCCTTTTGAGTTACGGAACCCTAAAAAATTAACAGTAATAATAACTTTAAGTAATATCAAGTAGAATTTTGGCAAGTGCGAGTCGGATTTTAGTTTTCCCATACATTTTGAGACCCAGCGCCTGATGATTTGATGAAGGCAACAAGCAATTATTTAACGTTCTTAAATATTTAATTTATTCTCTTTTTTAGTATTTGTTGTTATAGCGGCAACAGAAATACATCATCTGTGTTTTTTTTGTATTATGAGCGTTTTACGGTTTGTTATACTGTCAAAAGCTACTTGAACACGCTCCAAGATCAAATTACTTTTCACCTCAGCAGCTCGAACAAGCATATTTTGCTGCGTGAAAACAGTGCAAAATGCGATTTTGCTCACTCCGTGAGACAAAGTAGCTTTTTAATTTTCATGCGGAGCACTGACATTTCGTTGTATTGGGTCTATTACAAGTTCAGAATATTTGAACATTATTAGCGGTCCCTTTCATTCCATTACGAAAAAAGAAAATCGCAGGCGTAGGTCGATCCATAGTTCGACCATCAAATTTCAAAGTAGACCCCCAAAAGAGTACACGTTCGAAAACTATCAAATTAACAAACTTAAATTACTAAAATAATTATACAAAGGAATTTTCAATAGAAGAATATTTTAATAAAAGATCTCAGAATAAACTCCGTTTTTCGTAATAAATAGGTAAACATGTTTTTTTTTACGCTAGCTAATTAATAATTCTAGTTCAAACAATCTTAAATTTTATGAACGTATACCACAGATGCAGTTTCCGAAAGCAAGCGCGGCGCCCCGCCCCTTTTAAAAAATTGCGCGCTGTTAATTTGTTTCAGATTTTATTAGGTATAAGTAGGTATATTATTCTTCAGTCTTGCGTTATTGATATTGGTTTTAAATAAAAAAAACTACTAGGATAAATCAATTCTCTATCTAACTAGGAAATATAGTGAAGTCAATGACGTAGAATAGAAGGCAGTATTTTAACAACAGTACCTACGGCTAGTTTTTGGTGTGCACGCGAGATACACGTAATATGCTAATGTGTGCCTTTGTGATAATGATAATATATTTCAAAAATATCTTGAAGATATTAGTAAAATCAGTGAATTTTAAGAATACTACGGTTAGTTTTTAGTGATGTGTTTAGTGTAACGCGACACTCGTATAGATATACTGAAATATCCTTTGGTGTCTCGTGCCTTGTCTCGCCTTTCTTTTCTAGTATTGACTAACGGAGCGGCCGGCGAGGAGTTAAAAGCTAGCAGTAACGAACGTCTAATTAAGTTTTCTTCTTGAATAATCTTGAGACAAATAGGTACGTGATACTATGATATATTTTTAATGTGAATATGTTCTCACTGCTGAGGTGAAAAGTTGTATGTGTTACTCGAGAGCAAAGTATTTGCATCTCGTGCTTTTGAGTCCTTCGCTGCGCTCAAGATTCAAACTTTGAATCACTCGCTACGCTCGTGATTCAATTTTAGAATCTTTCGCTTCCTCAGGACTAAAAATCAGCACTCGCAGCAAAAACAAACTTTGCTCTCTTGTTGCACAAATAACTATTCCCCACTAGTGGATAAAATGCGTTTTTGCTCACTGGTTTTAAACGATAAAAGACGGCTTTCCGAGGCAGTGTGAGGAATAACATTTTTTTTGTACTCGTCGATTAAAATCTGTGTATTAAGATTACATAGAGAATACTGCAACGTCACTCTTTTCATCATTGAAAAGTGTATGTTACTTCCGAAACAACCGAAATAACTGTTTCGATACGCTCGAGGCAACCAAAAAAATTGAAAATGGAACTTCGTATTTCAATAATATGTGTCCTTGTTTAAGGAGACTCGAGAAAATTACCAATCTATGGCGTTTCGGAAAAAAGCAGCGTCGCGTCATCTGTCAAAAATCTATTTAAACTAGCTGCTGTTTCCAGGGCATAAAAAAAACTACGCTTTGTGATTGGCTAGTATTTAGACAATCAAAGCACAGCACAGTACCTACTGCAACATTACGGACGCCGGTGGTGTGAAAACTTTTCTTTTCAAAGCTAAACTTAAAAAGTTGAAATAAAAACTAAGAAAATGAGTAGTGACAGTGACCAAACAATTCAAACATCTTTAACTCCTCAAGAAATAACTAATATGGCAGAGGAAGCCACACTTACCTTGCTACCTGAAAAGTCAAAGAGCCTTTACAATAGTACCTAGAACTAGTTGGGTGAAATTCAACAAGTCTAAAATTTTGCTAATTTTGGTGGTTTTATTTAATTTTGTTGATATGGATATATAAACTCCAATACGACGAGCGCCTCTCGGGTGTACCGATGTAGACGTCGCGTACCGTTTTGGCATTTCATATTTGTGTTGTCCGTCTGCGGATAATCTCAGTAACCGTTAGCACTAGAAAGCTGAAATTTGGTACTAATATGTATATCAATCACGCCGACAAAGTGGTAAAATAAAAAGTGTTTTTTTTTTTAAATTAGGTTACCCCCTACTTGTAACGTGGGGAGTGCTTTTTTTGATTTCAACCCTAACGTGTGATACCTATTGTTGGATAGGTATTTAAAAATGAATAGGGGTTTGCAAAAATATTTTTTTGATAACGTTAATATTTTCGGAGATAATCGCTCCAGAAGTAAAAAAAAATGTGTCCCCCCCTCTAACTTTTGAATCATAAGTTTTAAAAATATGAAAAAAATCTCAAAAGTAGAACTTTATAAAAACTTTCTAGGAAAACTATTTTGAACTTGATAGGTTGAATAGTTTTTGAAAAAAATTACAAAATAATTTCTGAACTAAGTTTGTAATTTAACCGTATAAGCAGGTGTTTATCGTATCTGTATTTTCTACAAACTCACAATGAAATGACGCGCTTTCAAATAAAGTAAAAAAAACGGTGAAAATCGGTCCACGCAATAAAGAATTATACCATAAAAGTCATCTTCCATATTTTAAGCTCGCGCGCAACAGTTTACCTAATTTGCCGATAGATGTCGCTGTACGCAGAACGCTCACATTGTACATGGCGCTGTTAAGATTTTTCCTGATTTAATGGGGTAGGAGCATACATTAGGTCGAAAATTTGTCGTGCTCGAATTGTCTTAGTTGTCTTTGGTCGTTCGTTGTCTAATAATAAAATTGTTCGCTAAGTATTGCTTGTATTGTGTCTGTCTATAATACATGGTCGATTTGATTTGGGAATTTGAACTCTCTTGCTCATACATTCGGTTCACGGAACGGGCTACGGAACCCTAAAATTAGCGGGGCCCGACACGCTCTTGGCCGGTTTTTAATTTTGATGCGGAGCACTGACATTTCATCTTAAGGGGTCTATTACAAGTTCAGAATATTTTAACTTTATTTCATAACGAAAAAAGAAAATGGCGGACAAGGTCGATCCGAATTTCAAAGTAGACCCCCAAAAACACGTTCGAAAATTATCAAACCAACAAGTTTAAATTACCATAAATAATTATACAAAGATATTTCAATAGAAGTGTATTTAAATAAATACATGTCAGAACAAACTCCGGTTTCATATTCTAAATATATAAAAGAAGAAGTCCTGATCTACCATCAACGCACAGCCGAAACTACTGGAACTAGATACTTGAAATTTACACCAGGACTTCCTTTCATGACGTAAGCAAGAGATAAGACGGGATTTTTGGAAATTCCACCCCTAAGGGTGTTAAATAGGGGTGCAATATTTGTATGGGGAAAACATTTTTTGAACTAGAGATTTAAAACTTTGTCGAAATATGACTTATTAAGATACAAAAAAGTACTTTTAGCGTTTCAGAAAACTCCACCTTTAAGGAGGTTAAATAGGGGTGCAAAGTTTGTATGGGGGAAACTTTTTTTTGAGCTAGAGACTTGAAACTTTGTAGAAAAATTACTTATTAGTATACAAAAAAGTAATTTCTGCGTTTCAGCAATTTTCACCCCTAAGGAGGTTAAAAAGGGGTGCAAGGTTTGTATGGAGGGAATTTTCTTTTTGAGCTACAGACTTGAAACTTTGTAGAAAGATTACTTATTAAAAGACACTAAATTACTTTCAGCGTTTTAGAAAAATCCACCCCTAAGGGGGTTAAATAGGGGTGCAATGTTTGTATGGGGGAAACATTATTTTTAGAACTTGACACTTGAAAATCAAAATCGCATTTTGCACACTGTTTTCACGCAGCAAAATATGCTTGTTCGAGCTGCTGAAGTGAAAAATACATTTTCATCACACTTGCTCGAAACGGGCTTCATAATGCGCTGTAATAGCCTATGTTACGCCCACGGGCGTAATGTTTTTTTTCTTAAATTGTATCTGTCACTCATGCGGCAGTTACAAAGCAAAGAGGTTTTATATCAAATAGATGTCTGAAAACGTATTTATAAATAATTTTAAACTTAAAAACACTACTAAAACATGTTTAACAGAATTATTTACAGATTTAATATGTAGTTATTTAGTGTCTATGTAAAATGTTTTTAAGTATTTTCAAATCGTGGCTGTATACCGAAGGACCCGAAATTCAACATAATTTACTTTAAAAACAAAGTTTTAACCGACTTCAATTTAGTACTCCGCCAAGCCACGAGAACATTTCCACATTTCTTTTCCAATTTACCACATGAACTGATTTCCGAGAGCAAATGCGTTAATTATTAGAGAAAAAAACCCAATCGCTGTATGTGGGCCGATAATATTTGAGGACTTACGTCGATTCAACAAGGATCACCTTTGGCACTTCATTAGTTGCTATTTCAACGGAATCTTATCAGAATCTGTGATATACTTTTTCAATTTCATGTACATAATTGAGGAATTCCATAAGTCATCTGTGGTCTTCATCATCAATTCCACTCTACCAAATTTATGATTTCCGGATGTAAATGCACCCGTGTGTAACACAAAACTTTTCACCTCACTGTAGCGAGAAAAGTGCAACATGCAAAACAACTTTATTTTACTTAATAGTACATTACTGTAGAGGCCGTGAAGTAAGGGATTGCTGGACCAGTTTGGAGTAGACGGATACAACGAGTCCAGCAATCCCTGTTCCGGCCGAGGATTGTATACCTAGTGCTTTTCTCAAACGATGTGAGGAAATATTTAAATTAAAATAAATACAAGGTAATCAATTAAATAATAGGTAATCTGCCGCCTTTTTATTTTTTAAACATGCCATTTGAACAAGCCGTTCGAGCACCATGTTTAACCACACATAAGTATAGTACCATAGATTTTTATTTTTTTTATGTCGCTAGTATGCTTACAGATTCTAGTGGTGGTTGGCAGAATTTTTCCTTTGTCAGTTTAATAGTAAGCAAATTTAAAAAGTTAGAGTAGCGGACAATAATGGCTTTACTTAGGGTTTTCATACATTACTTCTTGGCGTTAGGCCAAGAAGAAATGTAGGGAGCCTTAAACAAGAAACTTGGCACAAAGCACTTCTAGCAAAACTTTCATCCTATGGGCTCCCAGAGAAATTATGCGAGTGGGTCAGCAGCTTTTTAGCAGACAGAAGCATAAAAGTCGTAGTCGACGGTGAATGCTCTGACTCCATGTCTGTAAATGCTGGTGTCCCCCAAGGCTGTGTGCTATCACCCACGCTGTTCCTCCTGCATATTAATGACATGTTGCAAATCAGCGGCATTCATTGTTATGCGGATGATAGTACGGGTGATGCCTTTTACACCGGCCGTGCCAATATTTCTCGGGAAAACGTCATTGAGAGTCGAAACAAACTTGTGTCTGAAATTGAGTCTTCCCTAAAAGAAGTCTCAGAATGGGGCCGACTTAATCTAGTCCGTTTTAACCCCTCGAAGACACAAGTTTGTGCATTCACCGCAAAAAAGTTAGCGTTTCCGGCATCTCCACGATTTGAGAGCACTCCCCTAGCAGCCACAGCCAGCATCGGAATCCTTGGCGTCGACATTTCGAAAGAAGTCCAGTTCCGCGGCCACTTGGAGGGTAAGGCCAAATTAGCCTCGATGAAGCTCGGTGTGCTCAACAGATCGAGACAGTATTTCACGCCGGCTCACCGCCTACAGCTCTATAAGGCGCAGGTCCGTCCACATATGGAATACTGTTGTCATCTGTGGGCAGGGGCTCCTCAGTACCAGCTCCTCCCTCTAGACCGCATTCAACGGAGAGCGATTCGAATTGTCGGCTGCCAGCGTGTTTCCGATCGGCTTGATCCCTTAGCACTGCGTAGAGATGTAGCCTCGCTTTGCATTTTCTACCGCATGTACAATGGGGTGTTCCGATGAATTGTTCGGATTAATCCCCGCCGCTTCCTTCCGCCATCGCCCTACGCGACAGCTTTTCCATTCTCACCACGTAGATGGTTGGCAGTCCTCAACTGTGCGTTTCTCCCGAAACTTTCTGCCTCGCACAGCCAAACTCTGGAATGAACTGTCGCCTGCGGTATTTCCGGACCGTTATAACCTTCAAGCCTTCAAGAAAAGAGCGTACTCCCATCTTAAAGGCCGGCAACGCACCTACAACTCTTCTGGTGTTGTAAGTGTCCATGGGCGTCGATTATCGCTTACCATCAGGTGATTCGACTGCTCGTTTGCCTCCTATATCATAAAAAAAAAAAAAAAAAACTTCATGTCTTCATTTCGTAATATTAACGCATATGTTTCCGAGCATGTTTGAGAAAATAATATTTTTTTAATTCTTTTTACAGTACTAATAACGTTAAGTTAGTATCAAGTAGAATTTTGGTCAAGTGCGAGTCGGATTTTAGTTTTCCCGTACATTTTGAGAATCAGCGCCTGATGAAGGCAACAAGGATTTTTTTTAAAGTTCTTAAATATTTATTTTATTCTGTTTTTAGGGTTCCGTAGTCAACGAGGAACCCTTATAGTTTCGCCATGTCCGTCCGTCTGTCTGTCCGTCTTCGGCTCAGTAACCCTTACAACTAGAAAACTGCAATTCGGCGTGGGTATATAAACCAATCACGCCGACAAAACAGTACAATACAATTTGGAAAAAGTTTTTTTTTAGGGTACCGCCCCTACACCTGAAACGGGGATGTAATTTTTTTTCCTCGTCAAACCCATGGTATCGTTGGATAGCTCGTTCAAAAATATTATGGGTTTTCTAAAATTATTTTTCAAATCAGTAATTCGTTTGCGAGATATTGGGCTTTAAAGCCCTAATTTTAGTTCGAGTCATGTGTCGTCCTTCCCCCCCTCCCTGCGGGCTAAATGGGTACTACTACTGAAAAAAATCGTGGTAGTACTACATATAATGAATTTAAAAGGAAAACTATCACGAACAAGTAGGCATAAGTAGTTACCGAGTAATAGCCGACCAACTTAATGTGTAATTGAAAAGGCCAATTTTCGTACAAATTCGGCCGACGCAACCGCACCGTACGTCGATGTAACTAAGACAGACAGGCAACGACGGAACCCTACACTGCGCGTGGCCCGACACGCATTTGGCATTTTTTTAGTATTTGTTATAGCGGCAACAGAAATACATCATCTGTGATTTTTTTGTACGAGTATTAGGTATATATCGCTCATAATGAGCGTTTTACGTTTTGTTATCTTTCAAAAGCTACTTAAACACGCTCCAGGGTCAAATTACTTTCCCCACTAGTGGATAAAATGCGTTTTTGCCCACTGGTTTTAAAGGATAAAAAACGGCTTTCGAGGCAGTGAGGGGAAAATTATATTATCCTCCAATGCCGCTCATTTTTCAAACAAAATAAATTCCATGTAAAAAAGATGCCAAGTCTCGAAACTCTTCCACCGTAAAAAGTTGTGTTGTGATCACACAACTTTACTGCAATTATGGATTTTTGCATACCTAAAACTATGTAGTATTTTGTGATTGCCAAATCACAAAATTTTATTTAGCTGGCACAAAGATTAATAAGAATGCTTGAGGCTCTACGAAATATCTCACAACTTTATACGGTGTTTTTTATGGTATTCTCTATTTTGGAACGTTTTCTATATTTTTACCTAATCTATGGATGAAAGTGCGAAATCTTATTGTTGGTTTCAAAACTAGACTATACTCCGGGGCTATACGAATGCCAGCTATTATGTGTGTACATTTAATAGGTATATATTTACGAATCTAAAGTGACCAACTCGGCTAAGTGGTCGCTAACCGGCGAACCGACCCTACCTACTCTACCTAGTAATATGTCGCGGGTACTCACGGCCCTCGTAGTCGTCCCGGAGCCACTGCAGGCGGCCGAGCTCGCGGCGCGCGCGCGCGGCCAGCTCGGCCGCCACGCAGCGTTCCGGCGCGCCCGGCACCACGCAGCACGCGCCGCACATGCGCGTCTCCTGCAGCCTGCCGCCCTGCGCCGTGCATAACAACCGTCTAAACTCGACTACAGACAGGGAAACTTACTCAATAGTACATTATTGCAGCGGCCGGGAAGTAGCAATTCGTGGACGAGTTGATTTTGTCGGATGAAGCAAAGCTGAATCCGAAAATAGAGACGAATCCACGAATTGCCGTTCCCTCCAAAAATGCGAGGATATCAAATAATATTTTCAAACAACAATAATGTTTTCAAACAGCGTGTATGTCAATAATCAATAACCTATCAAGATCCTGCCTAACTTATGTTTTAAAAGTAGGTACAGTCAGCAGTTAGCAGCAGCCAGAGTAGCCAAATATTTCGTAACACACCCTTATTCTTATAGTAATAAAGACGTGTACCGAAATATATATATATGGCTGCCTTGGCTGCTACTAACTATATGACGCTGACTGTACACGGCATGACTCATGGTGCTAGTTTCAATTGTCACAAATAATATAATTCAAATCATCAAAATCGATCACAATTTGAAATGTTGTATGTTTTTAAACTTATTAAGGAGTAAACGGGATTGAAATTTAGTTCGTTATGAATTTTATTTCGTAATTTAAAACGATTTGAGACATTTATAAAAACGTCACTTCGATCACTTACAAAAGTTAGCGTTTTGTCTATGACAATTAAGAAAAAGAAAACGCGGGAAAACTTTAAGCCCACTACAAATGGGCGCAATTTGTCACACCAACTTGCAATATTTCAAAAGAGACAGCCATAGATTACTAACCAGTCTAACTAGAGCAAGTTGTTGTGACAAATTGCTAGGCCTTAACACGTACGAGCATTTGGCTGTTTGTAGTAATTTGTCTTAGTCAAAACATGGTTAAAAGGTAAAAAGTATAAAGTAATGGAATGTCATGCATTTTCCTGGTCGCTAAAACTGTACAGTAATGATTTTAACTTTTCAAATTTGCGCTCGTCAGTAACGAGGAACTTCACGTACTATTTTTGCAACAGTAAGGCGTACATTTCCGAGCATATTGGGGAAAATATCTTTTCAACACAATAGGGATGACGACTAAGATTTTTTTATGATGTCATTCGAACCAGTTTTTGGAGGGGAACAAATGTTTGTATGGGAGTAACTACAATTAAAGAACATTAATACCCAAAAAAATTAGACAAAGATTAACCCCGCTGGCGGTGGCGAAAAACGCTCCATATTAATAGTCCGCTAATTGTGACGTCACAATATTGTTAGTACAAAGTATCGTAGTATGGAAAATCAGGTAAATTGTTGTTTTAAGTACATAGTTGTCATACAATTTTGTTTCTATAAAAGCGTAAGGATTCTATTGGTAACTTTAAATTTACTCTTGGTACGATAATTTGATGGTTTACTATCCATTTAGCATCACTACGTTATCAATTTGAACATGAGTCGTCATGCCTATTGCTCGTAACGTTCCTCTTATTGTGTCGCTTTTAGGCTCATAATCCTGGATATTAAACACGCGTGTTTTATAACATTACGACACTTGTGTGTTATGGTTATATCCCGATTAAGTCACGTTGGCACCTTGCAGCAAGATGTATGCATGCACACGGTGCATTCTTAAACTAACTGGGTTGTACAGATGTACAGCTTTTTTTAAAATTCTCGGCAAATGGATTCTTACTCGACTAAACAAATTAAATCCTTTTTGTTAATTAATTGACTATTTCTTTTTGGATATGATATAGAAACGTTTAATTTAGTAAAACTACTCACTTTTGATAACATTTTACATGAAGTAATGAAGACAACATTTTAAAACGATAATATTTATTTTATTTTGTATTAGCAGCACGTCTAGCACACGACGGCCGCGACATACTCTCGATTTTTATCGCACTATACCTCTTCTTCTAAGTGTTCTAATAAGAGAAAGACGGACAGTGCGAGAAAAATCAAGAGAGCTCGCGCGCCGTCGCTTGCTAGCCGTGCTGTTTAGAGATTTCATCTAATGAGCGCGCACTGCGCAAACTTCACAAAAAAAAGTGTTGCGCGCCATTATAGGTTGTTTCACAGACATTTGTAAACATTGTTAATGCGTGTTTGATTATTTAATAAGTGTAGACTCGTGGTGACTTGAAAGGTGATAAAAAGAATGGATGCCACTGGAAATTCTTGGCGATGTATACAACATGTGAGTAAAAACCTGTTGTCATCAATAAGCAAAGAAAATAACTTGGCAGGCCTATAAAATTCCATCTTATGAAAAGGATTTTTTCCTCGCAAAATGTGTCGAAAAACGTCGTATGAAACGCGTAAGCTTTGATAATTACATCAGAGGCGGAATTATCACGCGAACCGCAGGTGAGAACATAAATACCTCACTTGTATCACAATTTACTATTACACGACCGAATGACTTAATACTGTTAAGGCAATAGTCTTGTATACTTAGTTTTGTACCTTTGGCCGTATCGATCTCTTTGTAGTCGACTGTAACATTACCACGGCCCGTGAGCGTTTTAATAAATAGGTTACTGTCAAAAATTTCATTTTTGATATAAGCTTTTATTGCCGAATGTACTATTCTGTATACCATCATCAACTACTCATTGAGACGATTCTAACGAGCCCAAACTCGATGGGGTTATGTGGTTTTATTACCTAGTTCCTATGGCCACCTTCCGGCTCCATCATCAGATCAGCTCGATGGTACCATAATATTGAATTGTCATCCAAACTATACTTATACCCAAAATTTCAGCTCAATCGGTCACCGTGAAGTGGATCAAATTTAACTTGCAAGATTTGATTACAGACGGACAGACAGACAGACAAACAGTCAACGGGACAGGTGAAACTAAATAAAAGCTTGTAATAAAAGCGGCCAAGTTTGTGTCGGGCCACGCGCAGGGTTCCGTAGTTGCCCGTCTGTCACAGAATGCGGACTTATGTTTTTTCAAACGATATGTACTCGTAGGTAATTAGGTACACAACTTTAAAACTAATCGAACCGCAGATCCCAAACTTTTAGCAGCAACAGGTTATTTACGTAAAATAATTACGAAAATCTCCGAACAGCATCAAGCCGCACATCACAACTAGCCGCGCGCATTGCCACGGGTGGGGGGGCATGTCGCAGGGCAGGTCTTTTGCGCGTTCGCCGCGGGCAAGAAGCACCGTGCCGTGAAAAAGCAACTCTACCGTCCACGGTAAAAGGGTCAAATTCCAATGACAATGACCCGAAATTAAGTGCATTTCTTACCAGTTAACTAGTTATGTCTACTACTCGTTAACTAGTTATGTCTACACAACTACGATAGTTTTCCTTTTAAATTCATGATATGTACTACTGCTACGATTTTTTTCACATCCCCAGTAGTAGCCATTTAGGGACACACATGACTCAAACAAAAATTAGCGCTTTAAATACCATTATCTCGCACACGCATAACTGAGTTGAAAAATAGTTATAAAAAACCCATGATATTTTTGAACAAGCTATCCAACGATACCCCACACTATAGCTTTAACGAGAAAAAAAAACATCACCAATTTACATGTAGGGGAGGTACCCTAAAAGAATTTTCAAAGTATTTTATTCTACTGTTTTGTCGGCGTGATTGGTTTATATACCCACGCCGAATTGCAGTTTTCGAGTTGTAAGGGTTACTGAGCTAAGCCAAAGACGTACGGACAGACAGACAGACAGACAGACCGACGGACGGACATGGCTAAACTATAAGGGTTCCTTGTTGACTACGGAACTCTAAAAATCAGTATAGCGTCTCATTTTATGCTGGTTCTTCAGTATAGCCGTGCCTGGTGACGTATACATTACACTTCGCAGTCTGATAAATGAATATTGATATAATGAAAACACAGCATTGTATTTCGTGTTGTTTCTTGTTTACGATTTGTTCCGACCGAAACCGAGAAATACCCGATGTCAAAAAATTAGACAACGCAGGTCTGGTGTTTTCAACAATTACCCACGATCCAGTTAAAGTCTGACCTTCGATCCGGTGTAGTTGTTGCGGATCTGGGAGTCAATATATACTAGAGGTGTGTGGTAGTTTAGAGATAGATTGTGAATAGTTTATATTTCCGGATTTCCGAATGAATAATTTGCATCTAGTTAAAATACGATTTACTGTTGTCATAATATATACCAATTCAAATAAAGAACTCGGTACTTTATGAATGTTTGTATATCATATATCAAAGGTTAATAAACCAAATAGAGGCGCCATAGTTATCACATTATTTAGTGTTCCCATATTCAGTTTTGTGCATTTTTTTGTTTGTATAAGTGCTCGTGAGCGTGTGCTAAACTTATTTGGCTTGGTTGAAAACCGGCTTCACTAGGTTTTTCGTAATGCTCTGTTTATTTTTTTTCTTGGTCTGAGGTGATCGCTCGCGGATTCGACAAATTTAAAGTTATTAACACAACACAGTAAAGTAAAGTAAGTAACTAGGCCTTACACAACACACAACAATAAGTGGCAGTGGGCGGGGCACATTGCACGTAGAACCGATGATGGCCATTGGGGCGGAAATGTTCTCGAGTGGCGACCACGTACCGGAAGGCGCAGCGTGGGTAGACTCTCTACAAGATGGACCGATGACCTGGCCCCGTATCATGGTCTGCCTTATCACGCGATAGGCATTACGCAGATGTTAAATGACACAAATACTACTACGAGGGGTGATCCAAAACTTTTGATAATCGGCATGACTTGGTCTCGTGATGATAATTTGTGATTGTCATTCCTACTGTGCCACTATTCAATAATAACCTAAAAACTTAAAAAAAGATTTCATTAATTTGTTTTTCCTTAATAGCTAAATAAATATGATGGTATAGAATATATTCTGACATCTGTAAAATGGGAGGATATTTTGTTACATGTTAGGGGCGGTTTTGGCAAAATTCTGGTGCGGTAATAAAAAAAGTTTATAATAAAATTAGAAGTGGATTCATTTGGCTGCCCCGAAATTAATAAATCAAACTCATGTCATATTTTTTTTAAGGCACGGCTCACGTAACAAAGTTCAAGGGAGGTTTTTCTGACCATCAATACATATTTTTTAATTTATTTAAATAGGGTGGACGTAGGTGACACAAGTATGAATATAAATACGAAGGGAGAGTGATACATCATAATTCTATAGCAATTAAGCGAAGCCGTCTCAGAAAAAAACCAAAGAAATAAAAAAAGGCTGAGCTTGCCGATTACCAGGGTTGTTTTTCAGGCTTGTGAATTCTATAAATCTAGTTACCTACCTTGTAATCTTTTACTATTACTTCTTATTCTTAGATATGGAAAACTCCTCAATAAAATCGGTGCAATTGCGTCGATGTAAAAACTAAGCTGCATTTCGTCTATCCAAAGTTTTTTTTTTTATATGTAGCAAAAACATTTTTAATATATTATATAGGTAAGTAAATTAATAAAGAGTGTTTTTAATAATTAAAAATGATATGATACGGAGAACTTCTGTTTTTAATACCGATTATCAAAACTTTCGGATCACCCCTCGTAGAGACAGAACTTTGATTGACAACGTTATTAGCAGAAATTTTTTTAGCCATCACATATAAATTTGTATGAGAATCGAAGAAATATATTTTTTGTTGAACTCCATTCAATAAATCAAGCAGTTAAGTTAGTAGTAGTTAGTTTCAAAATCAGGAGATAAAGTATGAATTACTTAAAATAACTGAATGTGCGGAACACTAATTGCTGAGTTCCGACTCGCACTTGGCCGATGTTTTTTAATACGTCATAAATTGTAAACCGCAATTTACCTTTCAATCAACGGATAATGGTACGGAACCTTTTGTCCGCGAGTCCGAGTCGCACTTAGCCGGTTTTTTCCACCGAAAAACGCAAACTACTTGAGACAAATACAAAAACGTCGCGTTTGCAACAGAAAAATACGACTTAAATTGGCTACATACGACCCTTGCCATCTTTTATATGCCAGTTTCTACTTTTAGGGTTCCGTAGTCAACAAGGAACCCTTATAGTTTCGCCATGTCCGTCTGTCTGTCTGTCTGTCCGTCTTCGGCTTAGCTCAGTAACCATTACTACAAGAAAACTGTGATTCGGCATGGGTATATGAATCAATGGCAAAAATAAGTGAAAAGCAAACTTTAAAAACTATTTACTTTTCTTATGTTGAGAGTATTATTCGCTATGGTATTGAAGTGTGGGGCAATAGTTGCATCGCTAACGAAATATTATTAATGCAAAAAAAATGTATAAGATTTATTAAAGGTTATTTCCCTGAAACTCATCGGCATCTATTCATAGAAAATAATATATTTACTATCACCGCACTGTATATCCTACTAATATTATAAATGCGAAAGTTTAGATGCTTGGATGTTTGTTACTCAATCACGCTTAAACGGCTGAACCGATTTGAATGCAATTTTGCACGAAGATAGTTTGTAGCCTGGATTAAAATATAGGATAGTTTTTAACCCCGGTCCACGTGGACGAAGTCGCGGGCGGAAGCTAGTCTATCATATATGTATGTATGCCTATAAACATTTAAGTTCCTATAAAACTAAAACGGTACGTGAAAGATACCCGTTACGGCGCAACTTAGATCTTGCAGTGCCTGAATCTCATTTTGCTAACTATAGAAAGTGCTTTAATTATATTGCTATAAAAATCTATAATAATCTGGAACCGGACATTAAAAACTCTACTAATATAAAAGATTTTAGTGGTAAACTGAAATTGTTCTTAAAATGTAGGCCATTCTATAATGTAGATGATTTTTTTGGTACGATATTTGATTAGGTAAATGCGATTGTAATGACATGATTTACCCTATATATTGACATTGTTATCTTTATGATTCCTGTTTAATTTTTTTTTTAATTTGTTATTTATAATGATTTTTGTTTAATTTAATTTGATACTGTTTAATGATTTTGTTTAATTATTGTACATGATTATGTTTTGATTACTTTGTACATTTCAATGCTATACTCCTATTACATTTAACAATGTTGGTTATTCTGTTAAGTGATGACATATTATGATTCTTCTTATTCTTATTAGTTATTCTTATTACTATAATTTTGACATCTCTAGTCTTATTTAAAATTATTGTTGAATACTCTTTTTAGGGTTCCGTAGTCGACTAGGAACCCTTATAGTTTCGCTTTGTCTGTCCGTCCGTCCGCGGATAATCTCAGTAACCGTTAGCACTAGAAATCCGAATTTTGGTACTAATATGTATATCAATCACGCCGACAAAGTGGTAAGATAAAAAGTGTTTTCTTTTTATTAGGGTACCTCCCCTATATGTAACATGGAGAGTGTTTATTTTTTTTCATTTCAACCCTAACGTGTGATATATTGTTGTATAGGTATTTAAAAATGAATAGGGGTTTGCTAAAATCATTTTTTGATAATGTTAATATTTTCGGAGACATTCGCCCCAGAATTAAAAAAAAATGTGTCCCCCCTTTAACTTTTGAACCATAAGTTTTAAAAATATGAAATAATCTCAAAAGTAGAACTTTATAAAGTTTCTAGAAAAAATATTTTGAACTTGATAGGTTGAATAAGTTTTTGAAAAAAATTACAAAATAATTTCTGAACCAAGTTTGTAATTTAACCGTATAAGCAGGTGTTTATTGTACCTGTAATTTCTACAAAATCACAATGAAACGACGTGCTTTCAAACAAAATAAAAAAAACGGTGAAAATCGGTCCACGCAATAAAGAATTATACCATAAAAATCATCTTCCATACTTTAAGCTCGCGGGCAATAGTTTACTTAATTTGCCGATAGATGTCGGTGTACGCGTAACGCTCACATTGTACATGGCGCTGTTAAGATTTTTCCTGATTTAATGGGGTCGGAACAGGTGCGCCCATACATTAGGTCGAAAATTTGTCGTGCTCGAATTGTCCTAGTTGTCTTTGGTCGTTCGTTGTCTAATAATAAAATTAGTCGCTAAGTATTGCTTGTATTGTGTCTGTCTATAATACATGGTCGATTTGATTTGGGAATTTGAACTCTCTTGCTTATACATTCGGTTCACGGAACGGGCTACGGAACCCTACACTGAGCGTGGCCCGACACGCTCTTGGCCGGTTTTTTATGTTTGTTTTTATGCTGTTATATGTATTACTGCATGGATTGATTCCTTATTGGCAATAAAGAAACTGAACTGAACTGAACTGAATCACGCCGACAAAACAGTACAATACAATTAGGAAAAATTTTTTTTTTAGGGTACCTCCCCTACACCTAAAGCGGATTTTTTTCTCGTCAAACCCATGGTGTGGGGTATCGTTGGATAGCTCGTTCAAAAATATTATGGGTTTTCTAAACCATTTTTCAAATCAGTAATTCGTTTGCGAGATATTGGGCTTTAAAGCCCTAATTTTAGTTCGAGTCATGTGTCCCCCCCCCCCCCTGCCGGCTAAATGGCTACTACGGGGTATGTGAAAAAATTCGTAATAGTCGTATTCGTATTCGTAGTATACATATAATGAATTTAAAAGGAAAACTATCACGAACAAGTAGGCATAAGTAGTTACCGAGTAATAGTCGACCGACTTAACGTGTAATTGAAAAGGCCAATTTTCGTACAAATTCGGCCGACGCAACCGCACCGCACGTCGATGTAACTATAGACAGACAGGCAACTACGGAACCCTACACTGCGCGTGGCTCGACACGAACTTGGCCGGGTTTTTTAAAGAAAGGACAGCTCAACACAACCTTTGTACTACAGAGGCCGGGAAGGAGTATGTCGCGGCCGTCTCATGATAGACGTGCTGAATTACGATTGTATTCGCTTCAATTACTACTACTTACAAAAGTTGAAAAACTCCTGACATTTTCATTTCAAAGTACAATATCTCAAAAACGGCTAAACAGATTTTCATGAAACATGGCTAAGAACACTCGGGCTCACAACAGCTTTCTAATTAAAAAAACCTCATTCAAATCGGTCCATCCGTTTGGGAGCTACGATACCACAGACAGATACACAGATACACAGACACGTTAAACTTATAACTCCCCTCTCTTTGCGTCGGGGGTTAAAAAGTCATCGTGTGCACCCGCTCTCGACACTTCCAGGCTGTACTTCCCTCTCGTTGACCTAACTGTTAACGTCCTCATGCCAAAATCAATTATTATTATTACAAGCTTTTATTTACTTTCACCTGTCCCGTTGTCTGTCTGTCTGTCTGTAATCAAATCTTGCAAGTTAAATTTGACCCACTTCCCGGTGGCCGATTGAGCTGAAATTTTGTAATTGTGCAATAATGTAATAAAATGTGACGTAACCCCGTTGAGTTTGGGCTCGTTAGAATCGTCTCAATGAGTAGTTGATGATGGTATACAGAATAGTACAGTCGGCAATAAAAGCTTGTACCAAAAATGATTTTTTTGACAGAAACTTTTATCTCTCCTGAATCCGAAGGCTGTTCTAAGAGCCAGGGCCTGTAGAGTCACTGCATGTGGCATGAAGTTAAGTAAAGCGGTGATACTCTTGAAACTATCAAGCGAGAGTTAGCTTATATCTAGGTAGGATGGCCGTCTGATAGCCGTAAGCCATCAGGTCTGGACAACTACAGTCTATACGTAGTCAATGACCGCACCATGCCCTGGGGCGTGCACTGGCACTCCCGCAGCCCCTGCGCGGCGCACTCGGCGGCGTGGCAGCTGCCGTCGCCGAGGCAGCGCCCGCCGAGCCCGCAGTGGCACGACGGCTCCGGACACGAGCACTCTTGCCCCAGCCGAGTGCAGTCCTGAAACAGTCATTACAATCGATACATACGCGTCACTGACGGTATTAAGATTTAGTGGCGTTCGACTCGTTTCGAATCGATTCGCGATTTATAATCATGCGCGCTTTGGTATATGGACACTGTGCGCCAAAGTTCTGTTTGTTCGACGGCTGTTTTCCGGTCTGGGGCCGTAGACAAGGTTACAATCGACCAATACAATGTATGGGAATGACAGATGTCGGCATCTGTCATTCTCGTATATTGTATTACTAGCTGTTGCCCGCGACTTCGTCCGCGTAGAACTTGATTGCTATTAAATTATTGTGGGCGGAACCTCAATTATCGCCGACCCAAATAAAGTTCTACCATCTTAAGGGATGGTTTCTGATATAAAAACTATCCTATAACCTTCCAAGGGTCTTAACTTATCTGTACGAAAAATTTCATCTAAATCCGTTCACGGATTAAGCGTAAAAGTGCAGTGCGATGAGTTTAAGTTGCAAAATTTCAATTGAAAATTCTGTTTTTACAAATATAATATCTTAAGAATCATCAACAGACGTTTCTGCTTAAATTGTATATTTTTCATAATGTTACCTATTAAAGACAGCTACATCCCATAAAAACATTCCATGTAAAAAAGAGGCTGTCTCGAAACTCTTCCACCGTAAAAAGTTGTGAGATATTTCGTAGAGCCAAGTCTCAGGCATTCTTATTAATCTTTATTTGCTTGCTAAATAAAATTTTGTAACTTGGCAGTCACACAATACTACATAGATTTAGGTATACAGAAAACCATAAATGCAGGAAAGTAGTGTGATTGCCAAGTTACAGAATTTTATTTAGCTTTTTGTACGTTATTGTGTTATCAATACAAACGAATTATGGATGCAGTCCCATTCTTGCTTTTTCATGTTTTGACTCGTTCACTGCAAATATAACGTTGTAATCCTATATGTTTATATGGGATTACAAAGTTATTTATTAATTAAATGATTACAGTTGGTGTATCTAGAAAACTGGAGTGAAATTGTTTTTTTTGTCTTGATTTATTTATATACTAAACACTAATTGTATTCTAAATTTGAAGCTTCTATATCTGCTAGGAGTGCCTTAGAGTTTTGATGATCGGTGAGTCAGTGAGTGACAAAATGAAGAAAGTTTGACTAGTTATAATTCTTAAACCACTGGTTCAAATTGGATGAAATTTGAAATATATCGTGGTTTTACAATGCGTGCTTGGTTACTGTAAATTCAGGCTTCTAGTTTTATCCACAACTAATTATAGGGGGGTCGAAAATGGCCTGAACTGCTTCGAGAAAAGGATGGTACGGCCGTGCCGCTCGCTGTTTTGCTCGACTTGGCGGGGGCACTGCCGGGCCCCCAGATAACTGGAAATTTTTGCTTAAATCCGTCCAGTAGTTTTACTCACGTTAGTTCGGGCTACCTGTAAACATATCTAATGCTAAAAGACGGAGAACTTTCCATCTCCATCCACCGTCCCCATTTAACGGTGTTAGAGAATAAATAATTTTGATTAAGCCCCTTTACCCCCTTATTTCACCCCTTTAGGGGGCAAATAGATCTACATATTATAAAAGAAACCTGCTGTCCTGCTTTCATGTTTCTAGCCACAGTTTAATATTAAAAATCATACATTACTTAGGTATGTGAACTTTCAACCCCTATCTTAACCCTTTCAAGGGATGAATTAGGGAAATATTCCTTATCAATGTTTTTGACTGTACATTAGGAGCTTGTGGCCAAAGTTTGAAACGTCTAACTCTAAAAACGACATGATTCCTTAACTTTCAACTCTTTTTTTAACCCCCTTAGGGGATGAATGTTTGTAACATTGCTTAATCATTTGCTTTGCTTTTTAGTAAGATACCTTCATACAAAGATTCAAGTCTATAACTTTCTAAATGAACGATTTCTTAATAATAACTATTTTATTTGTATAAGATTAAAGTTGAAAATTAAATGAAGGCAATCCATCTGTCAGGTCTTAACTAACAGTAATCGTACTGTAACGATGAGTTTTATATTATATAGATTTTCTATTCACGTTAGCGCTTGTCGATTGTAACCTTGTCTAGGCCCACAGAAAGGACTAGGTATATAATCAATATTTTGTAGGCATTTATGTACCGCTTCGACCAGGAAATTATCTGTGTCATTGCCGTGGCCGGGAAGGAGGCAATTGCAGGCTGAGTATTTGTTTAAACGGACGAGCTTGCGAGTCCGTTCAATTATAACAAGACCTGCAATTGCCATTGAGGCTAATATAGTGCTTTTCACAAAAATGGGGAATACAAAATACTAAATTGAAATCAAGCTTTATTAATATCGTTTCACAGTTGTGATGCGCAGACATACAGACTACACGCGTGCCTAATATAATAGAGAAGTTCCCTCAATTGCTCATGGTTCCCATCATCCAATTGAATTTTTGAAAAAAATGGGACTCACCTGGAAGCATATACTTAAAAACCAAAAAATAAATTTACAATTCGGCTCATCAACAAAGCCCGGATGACGGGAGAAATTATGTGTTGACGTCTCAATAGTGCGAGGACACATATTTTATAAGTTGATAAAATGACGATAAAAAGCACGATGTACTGGACCACCGTTGCGTCAAAAAAATTATAGGTAAGGGCAAACAAAATTAAAATGAGCTGTTTGCTTTTTTTAATCTTTTATATAATTTTCGTAATAAACAATTTGTACTTTTTCTACATTTTCCGATTTTATACTCCTTCGCCTAGGTGATATGATAAAATCCATTTCAGCCAACTAAAGGACCGTTCCAAAGCTACTGTAGTAATCGAGGCAAATAATTCATAGCGGTTATGAATTATTTCTGTACGCAGTTCCAATTCTTTTTCTTTTTTTAATATTACAATCATTCCCGTGATAATAATTATAGCATGTAATTCTTTAACTGAAATAATATATAATAAGCTTACCTAGGTAGGATGTAATATTGTGTAACAACCAGACACGTAAGATAATAAGTTTGATCAATAAATTACTGATTCAAAAATTGTTCGTACGGATGTCGAAGGAATAGTCGATATTTAATTAAGCACTAGTGAAAAGTGCATTTTTGGTCCCGTCGTCCGGGCTTTGCTCATCAATGACGGAGTTCTGAGGTAACAAACATTGAAAAAAATAAGTTTTTTGTTTATACCACGTCGGTGGCAAACAAGCTTACGGCCCACCTGATGGTAAGTGGTTACCGTAGCCTATGGACGCTTGCAACTCCAGGGGTGTTACATGCATGTTGCCGACCCTTTAAGAATTTATACACTCCTTTTTAGGGTTCCGTAGTCGACTAGGAACCCTTATAGTTTCGCTTTGTCTGTCCGTCCGTCCGCGGATAATCTCAGTAACCGTTAGCACTAGAAAGCTGAAATTTGGTACTAATATGTATATCAATGACGCCAACAAAGTGGTAAAATGAAGTGTTTTTTTTTTAACTAGGGTATCTCTATACGTAACGTGGGGAGTGTTTTTTTTTCATTTCAACCCTAACGTGTGATATAGTATTGTTGGATAGGTATTTAAAAATGAATAGGGGTTTGCTAAAATAATTTTTTGATAATGTTAATATTTTTGGAGATAATCGCTCCAGAAGTTAAAAAAAATGTGTCCCCCTCCTCTAACTTTTTAACCATAAGTTTTAAAAATATGAAAAAAATCTCAAAGGTAGAAATTTATAAAAACTCTCTAGGAAAATTATTTTGAACTTGATAGGTTGAATAGTTTTTGAAAAAAATTACAATATAATTTCCGAACTAAGTTTGTAATTTAACCGTATAAGCAGGTGTTTATTGTACCTGTAATTTCTACATAATCACAATGAAATGACGTGCTTTCAAATATAGTAAAAAAAAAACGGTGAAAATCGGTTCTCGCAATAAATAATTATCCCATAAAAAGCATCTTCCATGCGCAATAGTTTACTTAATTTGCCGATAGATGTCACTGTACGCGGAACGCTCACATTGTACATGGCGCTGTTAAGATTTTTCCTGATTTAATGGGGTCGGAGCAGGTGCGCCCATACATTAGGTCGAAAATTTATCGCGCTCGAATTGTCTTATTTGTCTTTGGTCGTTCGTTGTCTAATAATAAAATTGTTCGCTAAGCATAGCTTGTATTGTGTCTGTCTATATTTTTTTTAACGCTTGAGTGGGGACACACTGTGACGGACGAAAAACTACGGAACCCTACACTTAGCGTGGCCCGACACGCACTTGGCCGCTTTTGGTACAAGCTTTTATTGCTGACTGTACTTTTCTGTATATCATCATCAACTACTCATTGCGACGATTCTAACGAGCTCAAACTCAACGGTGTTACGTCGGTTAAGTATTGAATTCCCATGGCCACCTTCCTATTATTATTATTTTATGTATGACCACGCATAACTTTTTACAGAGTAGTCAGATTTTGATTAAAAAAAAAATATTAGAAAGGGTACCTCGAAGTTGGTCTCACATAAATTTTAAATAAAAATTTCAACCCAAAGGGTAGGAAAACAGGGGTAGATTGATTGTTCACTTACTGATTGAAATGTATGACCACGCATGTGTGTATGTGTGTGCGCGCGCGCCCGTGTGTGTGTGTGTGTGTGTGTGTGTGTGTGTGTGTGTTGTGTTGTGTTGTAGTGTGAAAAACCTCACGATGAATGAGCTTTAGACCTGTCAGTCTCGTGTGGGTAGACCTCTCAGTCTCTGCATTTCTGCTAAAGCTCGTTCATCGTGGGGTTTGTCTAATACCTTATTTGCATGTAACTAGTCATTAAGTTAGTAATTAACTAAAGTAAGCAATAGAAAATGGAAAAATAAAAACTTTTTAACAAAAAAATTAAACCGCCGAAAAAAAACTGAAAAGCAAAACCGACTCAAAATTACTTAGGTACACTTAGATTCATTTAAGAACTTAGTTATTAAGGTTAATTAAAAACTGAAAATAATTACAAAAATACATACTTAGGTATACTCACAATAGTTTAAGAACTTAGTTATTAAACTAAATAAAAAGGTTTATTATTTTTTGCTTTTCAGTTTTTTTTCTGCGGTTTAATTTTTTTGTTAAAAAGTTTTGCTCTAATAATCAACGCATTTGCTCTCGGAAATCAGTTCATGTGATGAATTGGAAAATAAATGTGGAAATGTTTTCGTGGCTTGGCGGAGTACTAAATTAAAGTCGGTTAAAACATTATTTTTAAACTAAATTATTTTTAAGTTGGTTAAAAAAGAGCACAGTACCTACAGGAATCTTTTACATCAACCTCCTTGTCGTGCGGATATTTATAAACGGAACGCCTGCAACAGTTGCATAGTTAATAAACTTCCTGGTAGCATTATGTTGTTGCATGATCTAGAATTTAAGAGGAAATTGTCAAAATGGCTTCAGTTTTGTTGCAGTTTGTTTTTACTCCGTACGGACTCCAGAGACAGACTCAAAATGTACGGTCGAGGTCAAAAATATGTTTACACTTTTGCACCTAATTACAAGGCAATAAGGTGCAAAAGTGTAAACATATCTTTGACCACGACTGTAATTAATTGTTTTCTTAAACATTTGCATGCTGCTTTGGCTGAATACTGGAACCATGTTAAAACTATGGAAAACCTTTGTACTTACGTATTCTTGCAAATAAACATTTCTATTTCTATTTAATTTGCATAGCTGAACGCCGGGATGCTGTACCACAAATAAGTTAAAAATAAATTACTTCCCGGCCTAAGCCTCAAATATTTTGTACGAAGTTCCTTTACAGTTTTCTCGAGTTGTTCCGCCCGAAACGTGATACTTTGAAGCCTGTTATAACGCACGTATGTCTGTCTATATGTCCTCGGCCGGCAACCCCTTACTTCCCGGCCTCTGTAGTAATGTACTTATTATAATGTTGCGTTATTAACTGCAAATCCTCCCCAAATTCAATTTACTAATATATTACCTAAATAAGGAATTGCTGAAAGTAAATTAGTAATAACGGTTGCTCCTCAGAAAGATATGACACATATCAGGCGGCCTGCAATGTTTTTTACTTTTGATCTGACCATAAACTATATACTACCTTCCAATATGTAGCGAGCATTGTTCACTTTTGAGATTAGTACATTACCAAAGCCTGTCAATTCTTTGGGCAGTGAAATGATAAATGATAAATCTCAAGTCGCCTAATGTTGATACTTCGGCACATCACCATGCAAGATGCAATCTCCTATGTCATCTGATGCTTACTACTGCAGCATTGGAAAGACATGTATGTTGAATTTGTAATAACTTGTACAAGGTAAATAAAAGCTTCTGTAGATTATCTTAACACGTTCGCAGCCAGTAAGTGACAGTGCATGTCATTGACCAAACAAAATAAAAGATTACTCGAATGCTACAGCATCCTTGTCCGCCAACGTGTCAAGCCCTTCCACGTAGTATTTACTGCTGACTACAATAGGCTGGTGAGTGTTTGCCTCCTATGTGAAAGTTCATGAGATCCACGCGGACAGGTACGAATAAAATAAAGTAGTATACTAACTATGCCAAATTCCGTGAGATTGGCGTGATGGCAGTTCCGCGTACAGCACGGGCCCTGCGAAGGGTGGCAGGTCGACGTCGGGGCCACCGCACATCCGCCTTTGTGAAGTGTTCTGCGTGGAAGACATTACTCAGACTCGAATATTGACTCCTAAGAATCATTGTTGCAAATCCTGAGTTGGATTAGTTGAGAGCACACAATGACACAGACTGAAATTGATGTTAGTGCAATGGGGTAACTGCAGTACGCGACACGGCTGGTGCGCGGACGGATTAGTAGATTGTATTAATAGGGAGCAAAATGGTATATTGTAACGAGAGTGACTGATTGAATCCAGAACGAAGGGAAGGATTCAAGAATAGAATCCCGAGCGTAGCTTTTTTTATATACATAAACTAATTACAGACATAGATATACCTCGTGTCATTGTATATGCAAAGTTTCGTTACATTGTAACACGTAGTTTTAAAATGAGAGCGTAACTACGTTTGTATGGAGAATCGAGCTTACTGCGGACTCTTAACAGTTTTTCCCCATTACAAAAAGTGCACAGCGCCGCTAAAGTAGATTGTACAGCAAGTGCATGTGTAAATGGATATAAATCGAGTGTAAGGCACTGGTCCCACCGCCGGCTAGTAAGCTAGAAAAGTTGGGCGAGTAGCATTACATTGCGGATCTGTAAAGGTCGATTGATCACACTGTGCCTGGTCACCACGCAATGAACCGTTACTCGCCCAACTTTTCTAGCCTAGCCGGCGGTAGGACCAGTGCCTAAAATGGGTTTTATGGACGTATTGTACACTACTTTTCACTTCGATTGCGAGGAAATGAAAATTAAAAACTATTAGTTTATTTCATGAAGTTTTATTGTGTACTTTGCTGTTGGTATATTGGTCTTAGAATACTAACGAAACATAAAAAGAGTTTATTCGATGAAGTTAAAGTTGCGCGTGTGGCTGTTGGACCGATTGCCTTGGTCTTCGACGAAGATTTTACTTTATGCACTAGAGCATAAAAAGCGACTTTATGTCGCCTGCGCACAGCATAAAGACGAACTTTTAGAGCATGAGAAATGAAAAAGAAGTTTTCACTTCACAAATAAACGTCTCTGACCGACTAGCGACTATAGCCGCGTCCAAACGTAGGGCTGAACTGATGATGGAGCTGGCCATAGGAACGACGCAACCCCATCGAGTCTGGCCTCGTTTAATTCGTCTTAACGAGTACTTTGATACTGTATGGTAACCAGGGTCTGATGATGGAGCTGGAAGGTGGCCATAGGAACTCCGTAATAAAACGACGCAGTCCAATGATAGATCCTCTTGCTATCATAATGTAACACGCTTTTATTTATAAAATTGGGGCTGTTATAAAAACGGGAAGATTTAATAATAAAGGTGTAAAGTTTTAGTGTTAAAAATATATAATTATGTACGATATGGAATTATTCTAAAAAGTATAGCTTTGTTGGGCACATCCCGGTCGCCGCATAGACTTTCACGCTGAATGAATTTATGATGATATTAATAAGTGACGGGTCTATACTTTTTAGCCAAGATATAGAATTTGTAGAGCGTGCCTGGTAGTGGTAGAGTTACGCCGTGTGGAGTAGGAAGCTTGGCGCTAATTGCGATCTGATATCTGGGGGCACGGCAGTGCCCCCGCCAAGTCGAGCAAAACAGCGAGCAGCACGGGCGTACCATCTTTTTCTCGAAGCAGTTCAGGCCATTTTTGACCCCCCTATAACTTCGTTGTGGATAAAACTAGAAGCCTGAATTTTCAGTAACCAAGCACGCATTGTATAAACACAATATATTTCAAATTTCATCTGATTTGACCCAGTGGTTTAAAAATTATAACTAGTCAAAGTTTCTTAATTTTGTCACTCACTGACTCACCGATCATCAAAAGTCTAAGGTACTTCTAGCAGATATAGAAGCTTCAAATTTAGAATACAATTAGTGTTTAGTGTATAAATAAATCAAGAGAAAAAAAATTGCAATTTCACTCCAGTCTAGATACCCCAATCTCCACAATACATATCTAGATACACCAACTGCGTAAATAAACATATAGGATTACAAAGTTATCTTTGCAGTGAATGGGACAAAAATTAAAAATTAAGAATGGGATATTGATAACACAATAACCCACAAAAAGAAGTGAGATCCCATAAAAAACATTCCATGTAAAAAAGAGGCCAAGTCTCGAAACTCTTCCAAGTTGTGAGATATTTCGTAGTACCAAGTCTCAGGCATTTTTATTTTTCTTTATTTGCTAGCTAAATCAAATTTTGTGACTTGGCAATCACACAATAGTTACTACATGGTTTTAGGTATGCAAAAATCCATAAATGCAGTAAAGTTGTGCGATTGCCAAGTTGCAGAATTTTATTTAGCTAGCAAATAAAGAAGAATAAGAATGCCTGAGACTTGGTACTACAAAATATCTCACAACTTTATACGGTGGAAGAGTTTCGAGACTTGGCCTCTTTTTTACATGGAATGTTTTTATGGGATCTTTTTTACAAGCTTTATATTAACTTGACTTGTTCGTACTTAAGTATAAAAGTATGTAAGTTGTCCGTCAAATCTTGCAAGTTAAATTTGACCCACTTCCCGGTGACCGATTGAGCTGAAATTTTGGGTATAAGTATAGTTTGGATGACAATTCAATATTATGTTGTACAGTCAGCATCAAAAGTAACTACGCAATGGAAAGATCTTATACCCTTTTAATAAAGATTTTTGACGTCTTCGTTTTCGTAGCTACTTTTGATGATGACTGTACCATCGAGCTGATCTGATGATGGAGACAGAAGGTGACAATAGGAACTCTGTAATAAAACCACATAACCCCATCGAGTTTGGACTCGTTAGAATCGTCTCAACGAGCAGTTGATGATGGTATACAGAAAAGTACAGTCGGCAATAAAAGCTTGTACCAAAAATGAAATTTTTGACAGAAACTTATCACGCTGAAAGGTGTATGAGCTTGACATCACTTTACATGTAATGTTTTTGGTGGGATCTCATTCCTTTTTGTAAGGTGATTTCTAAAGAAGTGAATGGGAAAATCCATAAAAACTTCTATCTCCTAATTTAAAGAGTGGGGGGTGATTTCCTAAAAATCCTGAACAAGGATAACAAGGACCCTATATCAATTTTCAGACCTCTAGCATCATAATTTGCGGAAGTCTCATACAAAATTGCACCCCCTAGTTTAAGGGGTTGGGGGGTAAAAGTTTTTTTTTGTTGTTTGTATACTATTACTAGCTTACATACCAAATTTCACCTTTCTAGGACTTCAGGAAGAACCTTAAAAATATTGATGATCATCAGTGAGTCAGTGACGAAATCGGGGTATTTTAGATATCAATAAAATCTAAAGTATAAGAGCTAGGCAATTGAAACTTTATAGTTTTAATAAGTCAACCACTGACATAATTTATCCCGAAAATTTTGTTTATCTGGTATAATCCGAACCCAAGTTAAGAAGGTTCAAAAATACGACGAAGCGCTTCGAGACGCGCGCCCTTGCACTTCGCTTGGCTCGTCTTGGCGGGGGCACTCCCGTGCCCCCAGATTATTTGGCATGACATTCGTTTTCCAAATTAATTAATGGCATACGATTTAGATCCTAATTGTAAGTTCATATGTTCTTTTGTACTAAAGCTACTTAGGTAACAATATTTTTTTCTCAAACATGCAATGAAATATTGACGTTGTGTTCTTCATAATGGGCTTCGAAGTGTTACGTTTCGGGCGCAGCGAGACGAGAGACCCGTAATGGCATTTCATACAAAATTGGAGGCCTAGGCCGGCAAGATGTTCGTTTTTAGGGTTCCGTAGTCAACAAGGAACCCTTATAGTTTCGCCATGTCCGTCCGTCTGTCTGTCCGTCTTCGGCTTAGCTCAGTAACCCTTACAACTAGAAAACTGCAATTCGGCGTGGGTATATAAACCAATCACGCCGACAAAACAGTACAATACAATTTGGAAAATATTTTTGTTTAGGGTACCTGCCATACACCTAAAGCGGGGATGTATTTTTTTTATGGGTTTTCGAAAACCATTTTTCAAATCAGTAATTCGTTTGCGAGATATTGAGCTTTAAAGCCCTAATTTTAGTTCGAGTCATGTGTCCCCCCCCCCTGCCGGCTAAATGGCTACTACTGGGGATGTGAAAAAAATCGTGGTAGTAGTACATATAATGAATTTAAAAGGAAAACTATCACATAAGTAGTTACCGAGTAATAGTCGACCAACTTAATGTGTAATTGAAAAGGCCAATTTTAGTACAAATTCGGCCGACGCAACCGCACCGCACGTCGATGTAACTAAGACAGACAGGCAACTACAGAACGCGCGTGGCCCGACACGCACTTGACCGGTTTTTTATTTCCGAATTCACAATCTAAAAAAAATAAACACCTTCGGCCGTCTATAGTCGCGTCCAAACGTTCAAACGTGGTGGGCTGCATACATGACGTAAGACTGCACCGAGCGAAATGTGCCAGACAGGCAGTGGCCGTTAAGTAGATAACGTCAACACTATTCGTTTAATGACGACCGCTTTAGCCTAGTTGGTAGTGACCCTGCCTACGAAGCAAGAGGTCCCGGGTTCGAATCCTGGTAAGGGCATTTATTTGTGTGATGAGCACGAATATTTGTTCCTGAGTCATGGATGTTTTCTATGTATTTAAGTATTTATTTATCTATATAAGTATGTTTATCGTCGTCTAGTACCCATAGTACAAGCTTTGCTTAGTTTGGGACTAGGTCGATTTGTGTAAGATTGTCCCCTAATATTTATTTATTTATTTAATAAACTGTACATTTAGCACTAAGAAGAGTGTTAACAATTTCTCCGTGTAAAAAACTTAAGATTACTAATATTTTACCCTACAACACAAAGTAAAGTTGGACGAAAACTGTAAAATTGTCAGCAGGCGTTTAAGTGTTTTTTTATACTTTAGCATTGGAAATCTATCCCGATTTTCAGTTCAAATGAAATATGAATGTGTAGTACAATTTGTCCGCATAAAATATTTAAATTATCGTCTTGTAATTAAGGTCCAGATTTATCAAAAGGCGCTTCAAATTCGCCATACATTTTCACTATGGCGGCCGCGCGCCGATCTAAATACGCATTCCCCGTGCTCTGTGGTAAATCAGGGCTGCCAGATCGTATATTTGGATACAAAATATGTATAATCGGAGTGTCTTGTATCCATGATCATTCCGTATAATACGATACAAAAGAATATGGCATGAATCTAGCAGCCCTACTGGTTCAGTCGCCCGCGAGCGTTCAGAGCGAGTTCACGTCACTTTGCAAAACGACCTACCGATCGCGTCGTCGTGTACGAACGCACCCCGGCAATAACGTGTAAGATTTTTTTGAATTTTATATTTATTGCTTGTATTACTTGAGATTAAATTAATACAAAATTGATTTGTTTCAGTAAAATGGGAAAACGAAAAGATAAATATTATATATTAAAAAAAACAGCTCCAGAAGAAAGGGATAAATAAAAGTATGTTTAAATTCAATTATTTAGTAGGTAAATTTATTGCAATTAAATCTCTTATTGAACAGACAACTAAAAACAAGGATTTTTTATGAATATTCTCTGAGTACAAACGACAACACTGTTAACTGACCCTCCTGTGTTTATATAGAACCTTATTACAATGCGCTTAAGGTGCACCGATGGTCAGTTAGCTGTGTTGTCGATAGTACCTACCTAACCAAAAATGCCTGGAAGAACTCATTACTTAGTGGATTTTTTTTAAACGACAGTAGCAAACAAGCGTACGGCCCGCCTGATGGTAAGCGGACATCGCAGCCTATAGACGCATGCAACTCCGAAGGAGTAACATGGGCGTTGCCGACCCTTTATATGTTTGTGGATTCGCCGTTTTGACAGCTGAAAGGAATAAATTCCCTCGGTCTAAACATAACGCATCCTCGGGAGCTCTGGCGACCTTGCTCACCTCCAACACTACTACAGAGCAAATAATAGTGCCATTATTTAATTGTCTGTGTGTTTATTGGTCGTGGTGGTTTTGATAGTATTTCGTGCATTTGTTAACATAATAGCTTCATTTGAAGTTGGTTATTTTAAGATATTTTACATTATATTTATTATTTAATATAATATATAGATTCGCGATTCACTGTCGGACGAGGTAGGTATCCGATGGAAATTAAGGAACCCGACTATATTCTGAAAGCAAAATAGGAGAAATAAAAAACGCGGCCAAGTGCGAGTCGGACTATCATTATCTATAAAACAGTAAAAAAAAAGTTTGTTGTATGGGAGGCCCCCTTAAATATTTATTTTATTTTCTTTTTAGTATTTGTTGTTATAGCGGCAACAGAAATACATAATTTGTGAAAATTTCAACTGTCTAGCTGTCGCGGTTCTTGAGATACAGCCTAAAAAAAAACTTTTGTTGTATGGGAGCCCCCTTAAATATTTATTTTATTTGGTTTTTAGTATTTTTTGTTATAGCCGCAATAGAAATACATAATCTGTGAAAATTTCAACTGTCTAGCTATCGCGGTTCTTGAGATACAGCCTGGCGACAGACAAAACAGCAAAAAAACACGTTTGTTGTATATTAGGAGCCCTCTTAAATATTTATTTTATTTTGTTTTTAGTATTTGTTGTTATAACTGCAACAGAAATACATCATCTGTGAAAATTTCAACTTGACATATAGCCTGGTGACAGACAGACGGACGGACAGCGAAGTCTTAGTAATAGGGTCCCGTTTTTACCCTTTGGGTACGGAACCCTAAAAAGAAAACAAGCGGAAATTAGATGAAACTACCAGAGAAGCAAATGAATAAGGAAAAAAAAGAAGTAACGTCAAGTATTCTATCTAGTTGCCTGGAAGAGATCGCTTATTAGAGATGATACCGGCTGTAGATTACCATTTAACATGCTTTTTTAGATTTAAGTTTCTTACGCTCTGTTTTTTTTGTGTGCATTAAGAATATTGTATTCTATACTAGTTACTGTCTATAAATCGCAAAAATAGTTATTTATGATACAAGTGCGGAAAATAGTTAATTCCCAACGAGTGACGATGACCAAAGTGTTCTTTTTATGGATATGAGTAAGGCCTTCGACTTCGTCTGCCATAAACGGTTACTCGAAAAAAAAATTCGGTATGGCATTCGTGGTTCGGCTTATAATTGGATCAATTCATATTTATCGGATAGGCAACAGTGTGTAGAAATTTCCCAATTTTGCTCAAAGACTAAATCTATAATAAAACACCAGTCACGTTATGTACTTAATAAATATGGAGTACCGCAAGGCAGCATAATGGGACCACTACTGTCTCTCCTGTATATAAATGACTTGCCAAATGCATTATCCCAGCAATGTTACCTTTTTGCCGATGACACAACTATTGTAATTAAGGGAGATAGCTTAATAACGTATGAATCACAAATTAATGAATCGTTGCAAAAAACTATCAGCTGGTTAAAATTAAATAATCTTAAGGCAAATCTTGACAAAACTAAGTTAATGCAATTTCATACCAAAAAAAGGGAGCCGCTTAATCTTAACATTACTCATAATGGGCATAAAATTGAAGAAGTTACCAGTATACAATTTTTAGGTGTTACACTGGACCGGTTTTGTAGTTGGAATGAACATATTAAGGACCTGTGTTCAAGAATAAATCGTTTTGTCTATGCTCTAAGAAGAATAACTCAGGTAGTTTCAAAAGAAGCTGCTATCACTTCTTACTACAGCTACATAAAGTCAATATTGAAGTATGGGATAATAGTATGGGGTCGATCTACAGACATAGATAATGTTTTTGTTATGCAGAAGAAATGTATTAGAGCTATCTTTGGTCTCAAAGTGTTGGATTCCTGCAGGCCTTACTTTAGGGATCACTATATTTTATCACTTCCCTGTATTTATATCTTCGGTGCATCCTTGTTTGTATATCAACATGGCCATCTATTTCAGAATGTTAAAGAAATATATCGTAATCCCATACGTTCACAATACCGCAATAAGCTATGTTCCAGCGACTAATCTTTCATTAGTTGCAAAAACGCATATTTAATGTGTATAAAAATTTATAATAAAGTTCCAGATTTAATGAAAGACCTGCCTTTTATACAATTTAAGAAGGCTTTAAAAAAATGGTTGATAGAAAAATGTTTCTACAGTATTCAAGAGTTCCTAGAATATAAGTAGGTAGCTAGATTTAAGATGATTTTATAATTTGCATGCCTTTAAGGTAGATTTTAGTGATACCTCTATTGTACCTGTTTGTGATCTGTCTTTACCTAAAATCGGGCAAATAAAGATTTTACTTACTTACTTACTTACTTTACTTACTTACTTAAAAAAATGACCGTCAGGGAGTGTTTTTGATCGATACGAGTTGGGAATTACCGTCACGTCGTAATCCGCACGTGTATCATACAACATTTTACAATGCATCACGCGGGGAAATTAAAAAATTATACATAAAACAAATTACCTACTTTCTGCACTTGTATCATAAATAACTATTTCGTCACACTTGCTTTACAACTTGTCAATAAAATAACGAAAACCTGAAAACAGTTTATTCAGAATCGACAGTAGAATGCGAGTTTTTTACGAGTTCTTTTTTACCTTTGTATTGAGCGTTGGCCGACTGGGGCTTGCTTCATACAAATGTAAAAAACAAATCGCGTCAAAAAATACCTATTTTTTCCCATTCTACGCTCGATTCTGAACAAACCTTTTTCAGGTTTTGCATTATTTTATGAACTAGTTGTATATTTTTTAACAAGGTAGGTAAGGTACCTACCTACATACAAGCAAGTAGATATATTTGTTTTGAATATGTAGATATGCATACATACATTACACACCTAAATACTGAAAAGAAAATACTTACAAAATTACTTCATATATAATTAAGAATCATAAAGTTCATAATTTCGAGTACGGGTTCAAAAGACATTTTATAAGTATCTCCGTTTATTACAAGATAAATAACTATTGTATTTACCTAACCTAACACCTAATTAAACAAAAATACTAGTTACGTTCTTCTGCGTTCGGCCGGCCGGTCAAGCTAGACACACTCGTAGTGCGTTACAGCTCCATCATCAGATCAGCTCCACGTCATCATAATATTGCATTGTCCCGCGATTTGCATATTAGTGCAAAATTTCAGCTCAATCGGAAACCGGGAAGTGGATCAAATTTAACTTGCATGATTTTATTGCAGCCAGACAGAAAGACAACGGGACAGGTGAGAGTAAATAAAAGCTTGCAATGACTACAACTTAGAAAAGATGAAAAACCCCCGACATTTTCATTTCAAAGTCCAATATCTCAAAAACGACTGAACAGATTTTCATGTAACATGGCTAAGAACACTCGCGATTACATCAGCTTTCGAATAAAAGAAACCTCATTCAAATCGGTCCATTCGTTTGTTCGCTACGATACCACAGACAGATACACAGATACACAGACACGTTAAACTTATAACACCCCTCTCTTTGCGTCGGGGGTTAAAAATAAACACCTTCGGCTGTCTATAGCCGCGTCCAAACCTTCAAGCGTGGTTGGCTGCATACATGGAATAAGCTATGAGATTGAGCGGGATAGACGCTGTCTATCTCGCTTTATCATATGCACCGTATGCTGTCCGCCGCGCTCGGCCGTTTGGACGCGGCTATTAGATGGTCAGATGCGTTTATTCGTTGTGTCAATATTTTGTATCTGTGTTAAAGCAGTTTATTTAAAATAAAAGATCGGGTTGCACTCCAGGAGTGCCGGCAGAAGTGAAAACTTGAACTTGGAAAAAAAAGAAAAAAAAGACCGGGTTGCACTCCGGGAGTGCCGGCAGAAGTTAAATTTTGAAATTGAAGAAAAATCCATCTCGTGGTATTATGGCTTATTTATTTGAGACCCTTGTCATACAATCTACTATTATTCTTCTGTTTTGTCGGCGTGATCGATTTATATATCCATGGCGAATTACTGTTTTCTAGTAGTAATGGTTACTGAGCTAAGCCGAAGACGGACGAACAGAGACGGACATGGCGAAACTATAAGGGTTCCTTGTTGACTACCTAAAAAGTGACAGCGGACGGGGTGTGCCGTGAATGTAGTCTAAATATTACGTCCCTACATTTGTCACGAACGGCGCGGCGCCGCTCCTAACTAGATGAATGTCTAGCTGCACGGCTATCATGCGACGGCGCGCAAGCTCTCAATTTTTCCCGCACTATCCGTCACTTTCTTACACTTAGAACAAGAGATATAGTGCGAGAAAAATCGAGAGTATGTCGCGGCCGTCGCATGATAGACGTGCTGAAGTTTTAATAATAGTGTGCACTGTCGCGTATCGCGTACTACCCGTTACACTCGTACCCCTCCTCGAAGTGCTCGGCGCCGCCCGTGCGCGGGGTGCAGCACGGGTCACTGTACACGCACCGCACCGGCAGTCCGCAGTCGCACGCCTCTTCTTCTTCCACTATGCCTGTAAATATGACACGATATCAAACCGCGGCGGGAACGTGCACAGGCAGTGCGTGACGAGATACGAACGCGAATACGGGCTGCTGCTGTGGGGACACAGCACGGACGCAATAGTTATTTGTTATGCAAGGCTGCAAAGTTGTTGTTTGGCGCCAGTACAGTACAGTACATAATTGAGGAATTCCATAAGTCATCTGTGGTCTTCATCATCAATTCCACTCCACCAAATTTATGATTACCAGGTGTAAATACGCGAGTTAAAATAGAAAATACCAAAATCACTACACGCGTGCCTAATATAATTGAAGAGTTCCCTCAATTCCTCATGGATCCCATCATCCAATTGAATTTTTTAAACAAATGGGACCCACCTGGAACTACCTACTTACAAACAAAAAAAATCTACGAATCGGCTCATCAATGACGGAGTTCTGAGGTAACAAACATTAAACATAATAATAATAAAAAAACCGAATTGAGAACCTCCTCCTTTTTTTGAAGTCGGTTAAAAAGTCATAGTATTGTTGGGTACCTACTCACTCACTACTCAAGGTTCATACCTACGCATATTTTACTTTTTCCGCTAATTTAGCAGGCATTAAAATTTATAAATGTATATCTTCTGCACTAAAATCTATAAATTACTTCCATTATTTTGATTTTGCTGTGGCTTTAGAACAAAACAAAACAAAATTAAAATGTATGTAGTTACGTTCTTCTGCGTTCGGCCGGCCGGTCAAGCTAGACACACTCGTCGATGTGTGCGTCTTGGTTTTTCTTAAATTAACTTTTTTAAAGGTGCGTTCCAAATTTACACAATGTGAAAAGTTTTGAAAATTCTAACTTCATGTTTAAATTATTTATTTGTATTGTATCCTTAAAAGTCAGTCTAATTATTAATATTTCATATGTAATTAAGAAAGATTAAGTATTATGTATTGAATTTTATCCAAATTAAAATAATGAATTATTGGCATAACACCATAAGTTTCTGAACGCAGGATAATGTCCTCTCATTCTGTATAGAAAAAAGTTGGATCTCGCGATTGACCGTCACGTTCCAAATTCAAAAACTCTTTCCATGCTAGCGGATATAATGGACTTTTGGGCGCAGATTTTGAGCGATAAAGCAAGTCTTTCCGAGCCAGTGAGGTGGAAATTACCTTTTCACCTCAGTAGCTCGAACAAGCATATTTTGCTGCGTGAAAACAGTGTGCAAAATGCGATTTTGCTCACTCCGTGAGACAAAGTAGCTTTTTAATTTTGATGCCGAGCACTGACATTTCATCGTATGGGGTCTATTACAAGTTCAGAAAATTTGAACTTCATTCGTTCCGTCTCTTTCATTGCGTTACGAGAAAAGTGAGTGACAGGAAAAAGTCGAATCGTAATTCGACATTCAAATTCCATAGTAGACCCCCAAAAAGCGGTAAACAAAGTCACGTTCGAAAGTTCATAAATTAACCTATAAACCAAAATTATAAATCTTTTATTTTGAATGTGGTTTTTGAAATGTAAAATTATTAAATATAATGTTTTAATAGTAAATACACAATTTTTTAAATAAAACAAGACATCTGGCACGTGATAATTAATAATTCTAGTTTTAATAATATTTAAGTTTGTGAACGAATACTAATAAAGCTGTTTCGGAACACACCCTTTAAAAAATTGCGCTCTTCTATTTTTCAAATCTTTTCTTTACTCGTATGATTTTCTGTTGCGTGTGTGATTATACTGAGTGTTTGTTATCATTAAAATATGAGTGAAACTAGTGATGACGAAAATATGTTGACTCCAGAGGAGCTGAAAAAGACTGTGAAGGACGCTGAGTTAAGTTTTCTTCCGGAAAAATCACGGGAGAAATATTTAAAAGCTTATAATTTGTTTAATAATTGGAGAGAACAAAAGGGCGCCAACACCTTTTCTGAAACAGTACTTTTATCGTACTTCATAGAACTATCGCAAACGAGGCAACCATCAACAATGTGGAGTATTTACTCAATGTTGAAAGCAACTATAAAAACAAAGAATAATGTGCACATTGAAACTTATCCAAAACTTATTTCATTTTTGAAAAGAAGCGCAGTTGGCCACAAGTCCAAAAAGTCCAAAATTTTTACGGCATCAAACATAAATAAATATTTCTTAATGAAGCTCCGGACTGCGATTTTCTCGCTGCAAAAGTAAGTATGATCCATTTTATTGCAATTTCTACAGTCACTAAATGCTTATGTTAGTAACTTTTGCTTATTATAAGTTTGAATTAATGATATATAATATTGTGATTGCAGGTCATCCTCATTATTGGAATTAACGGAGCATGCCGTACAAACGAACTCTTGAATCTTACCGTTAATGCCATAGAGGAGCATTCAAACCTATTGATGTTAATAAACTTGCCGAATACCAAGACAAACACGGACAGGTCGTTTGTTATTCGTGGGGAATATGTACATGTTGTCGAGAAGTACAAAACATTACGCCCGCCCAATACGAACACAGACCGATTTTTCTTGCAGTTCCGTAATGACAAGTGTTCAAGGCAGCCTATGGGAGTCAACAAAATAGGCGGGACCCCACGAGAAATAGCCACTTATTTGAAGCTGCAAGAACCACAGCTTTACACCGGTCACTGCTTCAGGCGAACATCGGCCACGCTTTTGGCAGATTCAGGGGCTGACCTTACCACGTTAAAACGCCACGGCGGATGGCGGTTAAACACGGTGGCTGAAGGATATATCGAGGATTCTATAGAGAATAAATCGAAAATTAGTAAACGTATTGTAGAAACTATAAATTTTAACCAGCCCTCAGACCCTTGGTCACGTCCGGGTACTTCCAGAGACCTAAATAGTGAAATCCGCCCTGAGTCTCCTACTTTTACTATTTTACCATCACAACAGCCCACATGCAATGAAACGCAAACTTCCACTACTCGAACTCAAGTCGCGAACACAACAATCACGGTTCCGAACAAAACTGTAACTCACTTAATTTACAGAACTGTAATAACTGTACATTTAACTTTTAATGTTTGATTTGATTATAAGTATTGTTTAACTTGATAACTTGATTTAACTTAATAAGTATAAATAAAAGTGGTTTAATTTCCTGTATGTTATATTTGTTTAACCTTTTGAAATGTTCTCACTTCTGAGGTGAAAAGTTGTATGTGTCACACGAGAGCAAAATTATTTGCATCTCGTGCAATTGAATCCCTCGCTACGCTCAAGATTCTAATTTTGAATCACTCGCTACGCTCGTGATTCAATTATAGAATCTTTCGCTAGCTCGGGACTCAACATCAGCACTCGCAGCAAAAAACAACTTTGCTCTCTTGTTGCACAAATAACTATTTCACCTCAGCAGCTCGAACAAGCACATTTTGCTGCGTGAAAACAGTGTGCAAAATGCGATTTTGCTCACTCCGTGAGACAAAGTAGCTTTTTAATTTTGATGCGGAGCACTGACATTTCGTTGTATGGGGTCTATTACAAGTTCAGAATATTAGAACTTTTTAGCACTGTCCCTTTCATTCCATTACGAAAAAAGAAAATGACAGACGTAGGTCGATCCATAGTTCGACCATCAAATTTCAAAGTAGACCCCCAAAAGAGTACACGTTCGAAAACTATCAAATTAAAAAGTTTAAATTACCAAAATAATTATACAAAAGAATTTTCAATTGAAGAATATTTAAATAAAAGTTCTCAGAATAAACTCCATTTTTCATAGTAAATAGGTAAACATGATTTTTTTACGCTAGCTAATTAATAATTCTATTTCAAACAATCTTAAATTTTATGAATGTATACCACAGATGCAGTTTCCGAACGCAAGCGCGGCGCCCCGCCCCTTTTAAAAAATTGCGCTCTGTTATTTGTTTCAGATTTTATTAGGTATAAGTATATTATTCTTCATTCTTGCGTTATTGATATTAGTTTTAAATAAAAAAAACTACTAGGATAAATCAATTCTCTATCTAACTAGGAAATATAGTGAAGTCAATGACATGACGAGGGCAGTATTTTAACAACAGTACCTACGGCTACTTTTTGATGTGCACGCGAGATACACGTAATATGCTAATGTGTGCCCTTGTGATAATGATAATATATTTCATAAATATCTCGAAGATATTAGTAAAATCAGTGAATTTTAACAAAAATACGGTTAGTTTTTAGTGATGTGTTACAAGTGTAACGCGACACTCGTATAGATACTGAAATATCCTTTGGTGTCTCATGCCTTGTCTCGCCTTTCTAGTATTGAATAACGGAGCGGCTGGCTCTGAGGAGTTAAAACTAGCAGTAATGAACGTCTAATTAAGTTTTCTTCCTGAATAATCTTGAGACGAATAGGTACGTGATACTATGATATATTTTTAATGTGAATATGTTCTCACTGCTGAGGTGAAAAGTTGTATGTGTTACTCGAGAGCAAAGTATTTGCATCTCGTGCTTTTGAGTCCTTCGCTGCTCTCAAGATTCAAACGTTGAATCACTCGCTACGCTCGTGATTCAATTTTAGAATCTTTCGCTTCCTCAGGACTCAAAACCAGCACTCGCAGCAAAAACAAACTTTGCTCTCTTGTTGCACAAATAACTATTTCGTTTTGCAAAAGAAATGCCTCCGAATTATCCAAAACATGCGACAAACGGAAAGTTGCCGTCCACATTTCACAGAATTAAAACTACTTACCCTCCCATCAATGTATATTTTGAAGGCAGCATTATTCGTTAAAAAAATATAACACTGTTCGATTTTGTTAAAAGCGCACAGCGTAAAAACCAACTGACCCTCCCGGCACCTAAAATGGATCTATACAAGAAAAGCCCATATTATAGATGTATCGAAATCTATAACAAAATACCGGTGACAATAAAAAGCGAAAATAGAATCAATGTTTTCTACAGTTATTTAAAACAAATGCTTATAAATAAATTTTATTACCATTGGAATGAATTTATGATAGACTAGCTGTTGCCCGCGACTTCGTCCGCGTAGAACTCGTTACCGTCTTAGAAAAATTATTGCTATTAAATTTTTATAGACGGAACCTTAATTATCGCCGACCAAAACAAAAGTTCTACCATCTTAAGGGATGATTTCCGAGATAAAAACTATCCTATATCTTTCCAAGGGTCTCAAATTATCTGTACGAAAAGTTTAATCTAAATCCGTTCAGGGATTAAACGTAAAAGGTAACAGTGCGATGAGTTCATTACTTTAAATTGCAAAATTTCAAGTAGCTTTTTACTTATTGAAATATTAAAATTTATGTGTACAGTTGCCGGAAAACATCTTGAGCTGGACCTTGAGTGCGCAGTAGCCGCATATTATAAAAGAAACGTGCTGTCCTGTTTTCATGGTTCTAGCCACAGTTTATCATTAAAAACTTATGTGAAATTTCAACCCCTAACTTAACCCCTTCAAGGAATGAATTAGAAAAAAATCCCTTATCAATGTTTTTGACTGTACATTAGGAGCTTGTGACCGAAGTTTAAAAACGACATGTTTCCTATACAAACTTTCAACTCTTTTTTAACCCCCTTAGGGGATGAATTTGGTTTGCTTTTTAGTAAGAAACCTTCATACCCAGATTCAAGTCTATAACTTTCCAAATGAACGATTTCCATACAACGGTTTGACCCCTATTTCACCCCTAAGGGTTGAATTGCGAAAAATCCTTTCTTAGTACACGTCCACGTACTGTAAAGAATATATGTTCCAAATTTCATGCTTATAACTTTAGCGGTTTAGGAAATCACATATTACTTATGTAAACTTTCAACCCCTACCTTAACCCCTTCAAGGGATGAATTAGAAAAAAATCCATTATCTATGTTTTTGACTGTACATTAGGAGCTTGTGACCGAAGTTTTAAATGGCTAACTTTAAAAACGACATGTTTCCCATACAAACTTTCAACTCTTTTTTAACCCCCTTAGGGGATGTTTTTTTTTAGCAAAGCTAAATCATTTGTTTTGCTTTTTAGTAAGAAACCTTCGTACAAAGATTCAAGACTATAACTTTCCAAATTAACGATTTCCATACAACGATTCGACCCCTATTTCACCCCCTTAAGGGTTGGATTTCAAAAAATCCTTTCTTAGCACACGTCCACGTACTGTAAAGAATATATGTTCCGAATTTCATGCTTATATCGTTAGCGGTTTAGGCAGTAACGAAGTTATATATTCGTATATATACTAGTAGATGAGACCCTTAATTTAGCTTGCTGACATTTGAATAAACCTAATTAAGTAATAATTGTTATAATGTAATTTTACCTATTGACACCCTTGTAAAATTGTAACGACTATTTATGTATATCTGGGGGCACGGTAGTGCCCCCGCCAAGTCGAGCGCGAAGCAAACACTGCCGTACCATCCTTTACTGGAACCATTTCGCCGCATTTTCAGGCCCCTATTTGAGAACCTCTGGATAAGACCAGAACGCAGAAATTTTCGTCATCCAGTAAGCTATAATCACATACTTAAAATCCAAAATTTCAAGTCTGTAGGTCATTTAGTTCCGAAGTTAAGCGAAACCAAAGTTTCGCATTTATGACACTCACTTACTCACTCACTCACTCACTCACTCACTCACTCATGATCATCAAAATAGAACTAGTACTTCCCATTAACTCAGAGAGCTGAAATTTGATACAGAGTTAGGGTTTAATAGCCACATAAAGGGAAAACTATAAAAACTAGGATAATCGAAGATCTGGAGTACCTGCTGACCCTGATTAGAAAACCCAAGAGCCCAACCAAACTATTAGAGATATATCTATACCGCCTTTACAAAAATATTCAACTTGGTGGGCCGCTTCATTTGATATCAAAAATCGAAGGTCTGATGTATCTTTATTTGATTACAAAGTTATATTTGCAGTGAATAGGGCAAAAAATAAACTGGATAAATAACTTTGTAATCCCATATAAAAATCCCATAAAAAACAAGAATGGGATATTGACACAATAACCTACAAAAAGAAGTGAGATCCCATACAAAATATTCCATGTAAAAAAGAGGCCAAGTCTCGAAACTCTTCCACCGCAAAAAGTTGTGAGATATTTGGTAGTACCAAGTCTCAGGCATTCTTATTATTCTTTATTTGCTAGCTAAATAAAATTTTGTGACTTGGCAATCACACAATAGTTACTACATGCAAAAATCCTTAAATGCAGTATAGTCGTGTGATTGCCAAGTTGCAGAATTTTATTTAGCTAGCAAATAAATAATAATAATGCCTGAGACTTGGTACTACCAAATATCTCACAACTTTTTGCGGTGGAAGAGTTTCGAGACTTGGCCTCTTTTTTACATGGAATGTTTTTTATGGGATTATGTTTTTTTGTTTTGTAATTTCAATTTAAAGTTAGAATTCCTACACATGTGAGCGTGTTGCATGCATTAATCTAGAATACCTAATATTTTTTTTATTGTAATGTTGCTGCGCCCTGACAGGGTTATGCTGGAACTTTATTTATATGTACATAACATCTTGTAAGACCCATACTGCAATAAATAAATAAATAAATCTTACCCTGAAGAAGAACTCCCGAAGGGTTCGAAACATTTCTCCCGTAGTGACATTTAATATGTGAGTTTAACCGTATAATTATTTGTATAACTTTAAACATGTCTCACGAAATTTTAAATTTCAAATATATACGATTAACCGTTACATTGACATCGGTCAGGATGGGCGTACGAATGTTTTGGAACGAAGTTCGCTATTGCAGAATTATACCTACTTAACTATGTACTGGCTTTTACGAAATACATTGGATGAGTTTTCGTGTTTGTTTTCTTGAAAAACACAGTTTCACCTTTTCAAACCACTGAACTTTTTCTGAGGTTTCCGAGGTGGAGCAGTATTTTAATACCATCAAAGATAATAATAATATACTACAACTACATGCTTTATCACCTTTTTACGCAAGTTCGATTCAACAGCGAGATGTTCGATGTAGGAGTAGCTTGGCTCGCATACGACCAGGTATACTGGGTTGGAGAGAGGCAGGGCACAGCGGAATCTTGCGCTCATAATTGGTGCAGTGAATCTGTCTCTTTTGCACGCTCGAAGTGAGATGTACTGTCGCGGCGACAAAAGTTGCTCGTGCGCGCATACCCTAATAACACAACTGGTGGTGTTGTGTAGAGCTGGCGAGGATGCGCTGTGTTGAGTGAGATTGTGAAACCTACATTTGTCTCTAGTGGGCAACACAACGAGTCCTCAAATCGATAAAGGGTCAGAAGCTCGCTTGTGATTCTTCTGGTGTCGCAGCGCCCATAGGCGTCGATGTCCGCTTAACACCAAGCAACTTTTAAGCTTGTTTGTTAACGCCGAGGTATTCGAAGGAAATACTTACCATTTCCGCAGTACGGGCGCACTTCTTCGTACAGACAGAAGCTCATGGTGTTGAGCGTGGCCGCGATGAGCCGCTTGCTGCACAGCGAGAACTCGAAGTGCGAGGGGTTGTCCGCCGTGGAGGACTGCGCGCCCATGAGGAAACCTCGGCACAGCGAGTTGGGGAAGTTGTCGTCGTGGTGCGCGCCGAAACTGTGGCCTGGGACAAAAAACGTTTGGCTAGTGTGTCTGCACCAGGATAAGCGGCGTGCTCTCGTTTCGAAGGCCAAGATAGTTAGTTAGGCACAATAGTTAGTTAGTGTGTATGTGAGCTGCAGAACTCGCAAGGGTTTGACGCACATCACGGGTTAGACGAGAATAAAAATTACATCCCCGCTTTAGGTTTAGGAGAGGTACCCTAAAAAAAAACCTTTTTCCAAATTGTATTGTACTGTTTTGTCGGCGTGATTGGTTTATATACCAACGCCGAATGGCAGTTTTCTAGTTGTAAGGGTTACCTGAGCTAAGCAGAAGACGGACAGACAGACGGACGGACATGGCGAAACTATAAGGGTTCCTCATTGACTACAGAACCCTAAAAACCGGTTAGGGTTCCGTACAAACTTTCATATATGTACCCGTCTTTCCCCGCCCATTAATAGGGTATTTATATGTATTATAGGGTAATGGAAGTTATTTATGATTTTAGTGCAGAAGATACACATATATGAATTTATCCCCGCCCTGCTTTTGACAGATAACAAAACGTACACCGCTCATAATACAAAAATTTCACAGATGATGTATTTCTGTTGTAGCTATAACAACAAATACTAAAAAAAACCGGCCTAGTGCGAGTCGGACTCGCGTTGCAAGGGTTCCGTACATCACAAGATTTTAAACAAAAATTTTTTCAACACAAATGCTCGTAAAGTACCTCTTATTGTGTCGCTTTTAGGCTCATAACCCTGGATATTAAACACGCGTGTTTTATAACATTACGACACGTGTGTGTTATGGTTAGACCCCGGATTGTTGTGGCACTGACGTCACAATAGGGTGATTTGGGGAGTAAATGGAACAGTATTAATTAATACGGATTTATTAAGATAAGATAATATAAAAAATATCATATAGTGTTAATGAATACGAAATTGTACTTATTATATTTTGGTATACATATTATTGCGAATCTTCCTATAAATAAAATGTCAGTTGATTAAAATATCGACGTTGCTCTTTCGTTAACGGACTCTCCGTAACAGATCAATAGTTGTTCTAAATGACTTGCGGTTAGGCTACGTCTTCTAGCAGAATATATCCACTTCAAAAAAGAAAAGCTTCTTTCCACTGAGACAGATGTTATTGGAGCATATTTGAAAAGTTTGCGGTTGTCAAAGCAATATTTGTAACGATTGCTTGGATTTATTTGTATTTCCTGACCGGTATTAAGTTTGTTAATGTCACGCAATGTGTTAAATCCGTAATTTTTTTTCAATACGAATCTCAACTTTCTTGTGACTTTATAAAATTTTATTCGATTACGTACCGTAATAGTACATTGTGATACAAGTGAGGTATGTTGATAATTACATCAGAGGTGGAATTATCACGCGAACCGCAGGTGAGCGTGATAAGAGAGCCGAGGATTGTAATTATCAAAGCTCACGCGTTTCATACGACGTTTTTCAACACATTTTGCGAGGAAAAAATCCTTTTCATAAGATGAAAATTTGATAGGCCTGTCAAGTTATTTTCTTTACTTATTGATGTCAACAGGTTTTTACTCACATGTTAGATAAAGATAAAGATAAAGATAAAATCATTTATTTGTCCAACATAGGTTACAGGATGTTGCAGAATTATGGTTAGTTTCACTATGTGGCGCCTCACGGCTTACAAATTGTTGAGCATGCATGTCAAAGTCACTATCATTTATATATTCATTTATGGTATAATAACTTCTATGAGCTAGAACATTTTTTAAGGCTTTTTTAAACATATGTAGTTGATCTATTGACATTAAACACTTTGGTAGTTTATTAAATATCTTCGGTGCCATTCCAACTACATTTTTTTGGAATAACATTGTTTTGGGTATCATTGGGTATTTTATTTTATGTTGTAAACGAGTGCTCTTAAAGTTTAGGTACAAATGGGAGTTACATTTCACGAAAACACACATTTCATAGATATACAAACTAGGAAGAGTTAGGATCTTATGTCTTTGAAAATGGGGCTTACAAGATTCCAAAGAACTGATACCACATAAAGATCTTAGACACTTTTTCTGCGCTCGAAACGCAATTTCTCGATCTGTCGAGTTCCCCCAGAATATTATACCGTATCTCAAAGTTGAAGTCACAAATGCATGGTATGCGGTAAGCACTGCAGCCAGATTAACTTTTTTTCTTAGATTATATAATGCATAGGAGAATTGATTTAATTTCTTACATATAGAGTCAATTTGATATTTCCATGTCAACTTATCATCTACATTTAATCCTAAAAACTTTGTTATGTCAGTGTCTTCAATTTTTTGTCCTTTATAAGCTATTGTAAGATTAGGCACATAATTCGTTCTTTGCTGAAATGTCATGAGTTTTGTTTTGCTTAAATTAATGTTCAAATTATTTTTTGTTAACCATTCTATAATTGTATTTAATGTCTTGTTAATATCAGCTTCATAAGATTGCAAATTTTTCCCAGAGAAGATTACTGTACTATCGTCGGCAAAGAGAACCATAGGGTGGTCAATTGTGTTAGGCATGTCATTTATATAAATGAGAAATAGCAGAGGTCCTAAAACACTCCCCTGTGGTACGCCATAACGGATTTCTCGTACATCCGATGAGTAGATCTTTTTCCGTTTTTGTCTTGAAGCATATTTTACTTATTTGAGTAGTTTGTTTTCTGTTGCTTAAATAAGATTGAATTAAAGCATGGATATTACCACGTATTCCGTAGCGATATAGCTTGTCTAAAAGTATTCTATGGTCAACATAGTCAAACGCCTTTGACATGTCCATATATAACGCAGATACTGGGATCCTTTTATCCATATTCTTTAGAACCGTTTCTACTAAGTCAAAGATAGCCATGTTAATCGTCATGTTTTTACGGAAACCTTTTTGCTCATTTACAAACAAATTATTGTGTTCAAAGTAGCCAGATACAGTATTATAAATATACTTTTCTATAATTTTGGAGAAAATAGGAATAAGCGCTATGGGTCTGTAATTATTCATGTCTTCTTTGCTATGTTTTTTGTGTAGAGGTTTTATAATTGTTAATTTCAATTTTTCTGGAAAGCTTCCACATTTAATGCACAAATTTACGATATGACTAAGTAGAGGTGAAATTATATGAGATACTTTTTTTATTATATATGTACTTACACCATCGAACCCAGTGCTGTTTGTATTCCTCAAGCCATTTATTATTTTTAGAATGTCATCAGAACTAGAAGGTTGCATGAAAATAGAATTAAGAGAATTAAAAGTCAAATTATTAGTTAAATAGATATTAGAATTATCAGAATTGGAATTATTATTTACTATATTAATTGGTTGAATTTGGTCAATAAAATGGTTGTTGAATTCTTGCGCAATATTTTTTGGATTAGTAGTTTGTATATTATTATGTGAAAATATTTCTGAAATATAATGTCTTGGTTGATTTGACTTAGAACTGTTAATTATTTGCCATGTCGCTTTAGACTTATTTTGCGCATTCTTAATGAGATAATTGTTTTGAGATTTTTGAGTTAGATTAATAATTTTTTTGAGTCGTTTCGAGTATTTTCTGAAGTATTCTTTATCTCCTTGTTCAGGAGATAAACGACACTTCCATAGTAAATATCTCTTACGCCTGCAGCACTGTTTAATACCTTTTGAGATCCATACAGGTTTTTTAATGGAGGATATTTTGCATCTTTGGTATGGGAAGCATAGATTATAAAATAATTCGAAAAGGTCCGAGAATTGATCGTAGGCTTCATTAGACTCAACAGATAAGTAAACTTCATTAAAATTTAGATTTTGCAGGCACTCAATGAACTTGTCAATATTTCCTTGGCTGAGATCTCTTTTTCTTACGTACCAGTGAGTCAGAACATTTGTTATCTTAACTGGACATGTTAAAACTTGTGCTGTGTGATCGGAGAGTGCTAATTCGATAACTTCAGCTTTGCTTCCTCTAATGTTATGTATGATATTGTCTATGCATGTTTTGCTACATAATCGGGTCGGCTCTATTATGCTTAGTCTTAAGTTATAACTATGAAATATGTTCTTAAATTCTACTGAGACTGCGGTTCTTTTGAGTATGTCAATATTGAAGTCACCACTAATAATTACTTTTTTATTAGTATAACATAATTTATTCAGAATTTGACTTAACTTATCGAAAAATATTCTCATGCGTGCATTGTCATTTTTAGGAACTCTGTATATAGTAATGATTACGATTTTGTGATCTGTCAGTTCAATTGCACAGCATTCAATTATATGTGGTATAGAAAGTTCTGCAATCTCTGGTAGACTTATATTTATGAATGTTTCTCACTAATATGCATGATCCACCATCTCTACTTTTTCTACAAAAATGAGCAGCTAGGCTATAATTGACTATCATTAATTGCATTTCGTCATCAAATTTCATGTTGTGTTCTGTTATACAGATAACGTCAATAGGCTTTCCAATGTTCATAAAACCTTGTAGATGGACACTTAATGCATCAGCCTTATTTATTAAGCCATTTATATTTTGGTGTAAAACTGATATATATTTGTAGGAAATGCTAACTTCCTCGGTGGTTGATTTCATTCGCCTACTAGGTTGACTAGGTTTGTTAATTATAAAAAAGTACCTTTATTATAGAAAGATTCGTTAACACTCTTTAACACACTATTTATACATTTGGCGAGTTTATATTTGCCTCTATAATTAAGTTCATTCCCATTCATTTCATAGTCAAAATGTCCTAAATAAATACTGTTGGCTTGAAGCCAGACATGAGAACAATTTTTAGTAAACTTCTCATGTAAGGCAAAGTTAATTTTCTCTACATAACTGTTGTATTGATCGGCATATTTATTTATGCTATAAGGTATGTCGCAAAATATTATATTGGTGTGAGTGGCGTTTTTAGCAGTATTTCCTAAGATATTGAGAACCTTATTTATGGGATTAATATTGTAGTCACTTCCACCACACATTACAACTAAACAATCACTTTTTGTGAAGTCAGCAATTTTTTCTTTTACTCCTTGTAGAACTCGTTCAGTTGTTCCGTATTTTATAATGTCTGCTGTGAAATCGTAGTCATTTCTTCTTATTTTTGATAAAGGTAGTAACAACTCAGCACCATGAAAATCACTCAGAAGGAGTAGCTTTGGTTTATGGGTTCTAGTATGTTCATGTTCAGTTCCATCCATATGGTCTTCAGGAGAATTTTCCCGGGTACTCTCTTTGTCATGGTACAGAGACATGTCTATAGATAGGGCTGCATCGCGATTTTCTAGGGGCACATTCTTACTGATTTGTTTTTGTATCTGATGAGCAGTTCTCTGCAGTAGTTTTGTTGATTGTTGTATACGTGTAAGAGTCACATTTTTAGTATCCAGAGTAGCTGATTTACGTTTCATTTCTATATTACTTGTGAGTGTTTTGCTGAGTTTAAGTTGAAGTTGTTTATTTGTCCTTTCCATTTTTTTGATTTCTTTTTCCAGGATTTGTATTTTCTTGTATGCCTCTGATAGTTTAATTTCTAGATCTGAATTTTGCATTGGTGAGTTCAAACCGTATTCCTTAGATGGGGTAGTAAATTTAGTCATATCTTCATTTACAAATTTAGTATATATATTTATTTTCTTCTTTAGGTCATCAGTCTGTCTCTTCAAATTGGTATTTTCCGTATTCAATTTAACTATCTCTGCATGAGCGCTAGACAATTCGATATTAAGTCCCTCAATTTCCAACTTCTGTTCTATTATTTGTGAGTTGTCCATATGTGATACATTTGGCAAGCTCCTACGTGAGCTACTGTCGTCAATTAATGTAGAGCTCATAATTTCAACATTATTCAAAGTGCTAGATAAACTTTCACACGATGGAGTTTTACGTAAAATACGCCTTCTATGCGTTATGTTATCCTTAGAGGAAAAGCTACTTTGTCCTTCACTAGTGTCCTTAATTGTAGTTTTTGTTGGGTTTTTCCCCGGTTCTTGACAGTTTTGACACTTCCATGTTTGCTTGCTGTCTTTATTTATTGTATTATATGTTTTTAAATTCATTTTCATACACAATATGTCGTAAAAATGATTGCATAGCGAACATTTCAAATAGTCTGCAGTCTTAATGGCCTTTTTACATTTATAACAAGTATTGTATTTAATGGGCTTATTCGACTTTGTCGGAGTCATTCTGATCGATTCTGAACAGGTATTGGAACGCACCCTTCAAGCATCTGTCATAAGTGTCAAATGTCAAAACAGTCAGCCGCTGTTGTGATTTAAATCAGCTGTTGATGCGGTAGATCGTATTTATTTTCAAAAGCTGAGATCGTTATTTTGGTTTACGTATGTGTGCGTCACTCTGAGATCGTGTAAAGTGAAAACAGTTTTGGTATTTATTCAAATAACTCACAGTTTACAATGGTGACAATGTTGGTGCACGATGTTGAGGTTATGTTCTCCATGATAACAACTTATTTGCAGGTAAATAATTAGGTTTATTTCCGAATTATATTAAAATAGTAGCAGCGATTATTTATACTTCTAGTTCGTTTGACAGCTGTCAACTACGCTGTTGTATACATCGTCAAGAATTTCTAGTGGCGTCCATTCTTTTTATCACTTTTCTAGTCACCACGAATCAACATTTTTGTTAATAACCCAACACGCATTAACAATGTTTACAAATATCTGTGAAATAACCTAAAATGGCGCGCATCAATTTTTTTGTGAAGTTTGCGCAGTGCGCGCGCATTAGATGAAATCTCTAAACAGCCAATACAAAATAAAAGAAATAATCTCGTTTTAAAATGTTATCTTTTATAATTCATGTAAAATGTTATCAAAAGTGAATAGTTTTACTAAATTAACCGTTTCTATATCATATCCAAAAAGAAATAGTCAATTAATTAACAAAAAGGATTTAATTTGTTTAGTCGGGTAAGAATCCATTTGCCGAGAATTAAAAAAAAAGCTGTACATTCTGTACAACCCGGTTAGTTTAAGAATGCACCGTGTGCATGCATACATCTTGCTGCAAGGTGCCAACGTGACTTAATCGGGATATAACCATAACACACAAGTATCGTAATGTTATTAAAGACGCGTGTTTAATATCCAGGATTATGAGCCTAAAAGCGACACAATAAGAGGTACGTTACGAGCAATTGTGTTGAAAATGAAATTATGTTTTTCTCTGGTGAAATGAATATACATTTTTATCTTATCTTATAATGTATGTATCATTTTGTTCTACCATTCCATTTATTCCCCAAATCACCCTATTGTGACGTCAGTGCCACAACAATCCGGGGTCTAGTTATGGTTATATCCCGATTAAGTCGCGTTGGCACCTTGCAGCAAGATGTATGCATGCACACGGTGCATTCTTAAATTAACCAGGTTGTACAGAATGTACAGCTTTTTAAAAAAAATCTTGGCAAATGGATTCTTACTCGACTAAACAAATTAAATCTTTGTTGTTAATTAATTGACTATTTCTTTTTGGATATGATATAGAAACGTTTAATTCAGTAAAACTATTCACTTTTGATAACATTTATCATGAATTAATAAAGAAAACATTTTAAAACGAAAATATTTATTTTATTTTGTGCTTACTTATTTCATCTAATGCGTGCGCACTGCGCAAACTTCACGAAAAAAGCTGTTGCGCGCCATTATAGGTTATTTCACAGATATTTGTAAACATTGTCAATGCGTGTTTGGTTTTTAACAAAAATGTTGACTCGTGGTGACTAGAAAAGTGATAAAAAGAATGGACGCCACTGAAAATTCTTGGCGATGTATACAATATGTGAGTAAAAACCTGTTGCCATAAATAAGTAAAGAAAGTAACTTGGCAGGCCTATAAAATTTTCATCTTATGAAAAGGGTTTGTTCCTCGCAAAATGTATTGAAAAACGTCGTATGAGACGCGTGAGCTTTGATAATTACATCCTCGGCTCACTTATCACGCTCACCTGCGGCTCGCGGGATAATTCCGCCTCTGATGTAATTATCAACATACCCCAGGGATTTGGGTGCGGGAATGAATGACATAAGCCAAAGAATAGGTATGAATTAAATAACAGAACGTATACTTACCTACTGAATAATTAATTGAATAAAAAAAAACAAAAAAAAAACATACGTTCTATTATTGATTTATTTGAAAATACCTATATTTCATTTAATTACGCTTACGAAGCCGCGGATAACATCTAGTATGATATCAAATAAATGCTCACGTTTTAAATAGGGTGGCTGAACACGTCAGAAAACTTTATCCAAAGGTGGATGCGTTAATCGTCAATGTTAAAAAGACATTTCTGAAGTCTCCGAAAAGAATCAAAAAATTTCAAGAAATGATGCCCGGGGTACCTTTGCCACCCCGACCAATAATCATTCGATGGGGGACCTGGCTAAAAGCAGCGGCATATTATAGCAAACATTATGATGAAGTTAAAAGTGTTTTGAATACATTCAGTCCCTCAGAAGGCCAGAGTGTTAGTAAAGCAAAAGAGCATTTGGGAATGCTAATATTAGAAGCGAATTTCATAGCAAGTTATTTAATGACTATCCCAAATGCCATTAAAAAAGTACAGAGTGCAAGTCTGTCTATTAACGACAGTCTAAAAAGCATTCATAAAACCTATCAAGACATCTCCAAATTAAACTTGAGTGTAAAAGGAAAAAGTATTTTTAATAAACTAAAGTTGGTGTTAAATAAGAATTCTGGCTATAGCACACTAAGAACTATGAATGAATTGTTACAAGGCAAAGAAATAGAATTGCAATCGCAAACACATCGTGCAACAATTGACTTCTTTAAAAAAATTAAATTTGCACCTATTACGACCGCCGACGTAGAAAGATCGTTTTGTTTTTTGAAATGGATATTTACAGCTAGACGCGGAAGCTTAACTGTTCCAAATGTAGAAAAAATATTAATTGTTTATTTTGAAAATCGTGTTAACTACTAATTGACGGCAGGTAATTAATTAACATTATTTTTATTATTATCTCGAAGGGCTTGGTAGAAATGCTAAAGTCCCTGCTACTTAAGTTAAAATTAAATTGTAGTTTGTTTACAATTCGCAGGAAGGTATTTATTCATTAGGAACAATATGATTATTTGTCAATAAAACCTATCTGTTTATCTCTACTCTTTCTCAAGTTATTCCCGCACCCAAATCCCCGGGGTATGATTATCAACATACCTCACTTGTATCACAATGTACTATTACTAACGGAGCGTTTTTGACGTTTCATAAAAACAACCTGATTTGATTTTTGTCAAATACCGTATTAAGTCCGACTCACGCTTGACTGCATATTTCTAATAGGTTTTCCTGTCATCTGTAGGTAAAGAACTATTTTGTGTATTTTTTTCAAAATTTTAGACAGTAGTTTCGGAGATGAAGAGGGGGAATGGTCAGTTTTTGGCTATTTTCTTAAATAATTTCAAAACTAATTATTTTAAAATTACAAAAAAAAAATATTTTAAATGCACACACATTTTAGAGCTCTTTTATTTGAAATGTAACACGATAGTATATGCAAAACTTTATTTTTTAATTTTCTCATTTCCCGCCCAAAAGTGGCCCCCATGTTAAAAATTCATTTGTTTGCGTTACATGTTCCTTTTTGGGTCACAAACTTACATCTGTGTACCAAATTTCAACGTAATTGGTTCAGTAGTTTACGTTCACGGACATGGCGTAACTATAAGGTTTCCTTGTTGACTACGGAACCCCAAAAAAAGACCGGGTTGCACTCCGGGAGTTCCAGCAGAAGTGAAAACTTGAATAATTTTATTTTGCAAAAAAAAAAACCCGTCCCCCCTCGCCCCTCCCCTCCCCCCAACCCCCGTCCGTGTTTAAGCCGGCCTGTCTACGCATCATGCCTACTGAGATCCCACATTATACATCTGACGTCACAAAAATCTGTGACGAGTTTAACTATTTTTCCCCATTCCAAAAAGTGCCCAGCGCCGCTAAAGAAGTTTTCACTTCAAATAATTTACTTTAAAAACAAAGTTTTAACCGACTTCAATTTAGTACTCCGCCATGCCACGAGAACATTTCCACATTTATTTTCCAATTTACCATATCTGGGGGCACGGGAGTGCCCCCGCCAAGCCGAGCCAAGCAAAGCGAAGGGCAATACCTAACTTTTCTCGAAGCGCTTCGTCGTATTTTTAACCCCCGACGCAAAGAGAGGGGTGTTATAAGTTTAACGTGTCTGTGTATCTGTGTATCTGTCTGTGGTATCGTAGCTCCCAAACGGATGGACCGATTTGCATGCGGTTTTTTTTGTGTCACAGATAATTTTAACCCGAGTGTTCTTAGCCATGTTTCATGAAAATCTGTTCAGCCGTTTGAAGATCATCAGCTCTTTTCTAGTTGATGAGGGGATCTGAGTAACTTTCTTATGTCCGATCGATTCGAAATTTGGTACCGTATTACTTCAATGACATTGAAATGATATGATAAGGTAATCATGACCTGATCAGCCGTTTGAAGATCATCAGCTCTTTAATAGGTGATGAGGGGATCTGACTACCTTCCGTATATCCGATCGATTCGAAATTTGGTACCGTGTTACTTCAATGACAATGAAATTATATGGTAATGTAACCATGACCTGATCAGCCGTTTAAAGATCATCAGCTCGTTAATAGTTGATGAGGGGATCTGACTACCTTCCATATGTTCTGTCGATTCGAAATTTGGTACCATGTTACTTCAACGATATTGAAAATATAGGGTAAGGTCACCATGACCTTATCAGCTGTTTGCAGATCATCAACTCTTTAATAGTTGATAAGGGGATCTGACTACCTTCCATATGTCCTACCGATTCGAAATTTGGTACCGTGTTACTTCAATGATATTGAAAGTATATGGTAAGGTAACCATAACCTGATCAGCCGTTTGAAGATCATCACTTTAAAAAGGACAAAATAAAAGTAAAATTAAAAATTTAAAAAACCCCCCCCGACACAAAAAATAAACTCCAAAAAGTAACAAATAGTATTTTAAACCTATTATAATTATTATCGTCACATATATTATGTAAGTTCTAATATTTTTATTTTCCAAGCTTTTTAAATGTGATAATAATTATAATAGGTTTAAAATATTATTTGTTACTTTTGGAGTTTATTTTTTGTGTCGGGGGGTTTTTAAATTTTTTTGAACCTTATTAACTTGGGTTCGGATTATACCAGATAAACAAAATTTTCGGGATATGATGTCAGTGGTTGACTTATTAAAACTATAAAGTTTCAATTGCATAGCTCTTATACTTTAGATTTTATTGATATCTAAAATACCCCTATTTCGTCACTGACTCACTGATGATCATCAATATTCTTAAGGTTCTTCCTGAAGTCCTAGAAAGGTGAAATTTGGTATGTATGTAATAGTATAAAAACTCCCGTTTAGACTCCCTCATAGCGACATACACATCCACACACACACACACACATACACACACACACACACACACACACACACACACACACACACACACACACACACACGCATGCTAGAGGTCTGAAAATTGATATAGGGGGTCCTTGTTATAAATAATAAGATATGTATTTCAGGATTTTTAGTAATTCACACCCCACGTAGTAAAAAGACTTCATCTCTCATACTCTGAAAGTCAGGTCATTGTTTATCTAAACAGCGGGTTGAAAGTGAGGCATGTCGCCCCTAGGGCTGAAAAGGAATAAAAAATCAAAAAGCAATTGCAGAAACCTGTACAGCCACAGTTTCAGAAAATTGTACTGATTTTTAAACTTGGTGATAAACATGCGTTATTTTTAAAAATAATGATAATAAATTAATTATTGTATGATTATTATTGCTATTTATTAAGTGTTCGTAGTTCACTTTAGAACAGCGTCCTAAACACATAAAAAAAATTGCAAAACCTATACTGACACACTTCCATAAAATTGTGTTGATTTTTGAAGCTTCTTGATAATTATGATGATTTAGAATATATTTTAGTTTTTGGCTTTCAATTCATTTCCTCCTATTCGAAATGAAAAGTAGAGTGTTTAACTCGGGGAAAGCCATCCATTTCAGCCTCGAACTATTGGCGCTCTCACTTCGTTCGAGCGCCAAAATATCTCATCAGGAATGGGTGGCTTTCAACCCTCGGTTAACAATTACATTACTTACATTAACACTTACATTAAACTAACCAGAATACAGCTACATATTCTAATCGACCAATCAGAAAACAGAATTCATGTCAAAACATTAGGTGTTTTTAATCCCTAAATCACAATAATTAAATAATTTACTTTAAAAACAAAGTTTTAACCGACTTCAATTTAGTACTCCGCCAAGCCACGAGAACATTTCTTTTCCAATTTACCTCATGAACTGATTTCCGAGAGCAAATGCGTTGATTATTATAGAAAAAAACCCAATTGCTGTATGGGACCCGATAATATTTGAGGACTTCCGTCAATTCCACAAGGATCACCCTTGGCACTTCATTAGTTGCTATTTCAACGGAATCTTATCAGAATCTGTGATATGCTTTTGTACTTTTAAGTATATAATTGAGGAATTCCATAAGTCATCTGTGGTCTTCATCATCAATTCCACTCCACCAATTTATGATTTCCGGATGTAAATACACGAGCTATAATAGAAAATACCAAAATCACTACACGCGTGCCTAATATAATTGAGGAGTTCCCTCAATTCCTCATGGATCCCATCACCCAATTGAATTTTCAAAAAAATGGGACCCACCTGGAAACATATACTTACCAACAAAAAATATATTTATGAATCGGCTCATCAATGACGGAGTTCTGAGGTAACAAACATTGAAAAAAAAAACCGAATTGAGAACCACCTCCTTTTTTTTGAAGTCGGTTAAAAAATAAAACGCCTCTGAACGTCAATAGCCGCGTCCAAACATTCAAGCGTCATTAACTATATACTTGGAATAAGCTTTGAGATTGAGCGGGATAGATGCTCTCTGTCTCGCTTTATCTTATGCCCCGTTTGCTGTCCGCCGCGTTCTGACGTTTGGACGCGGCTATAGACGGTGAGAGGCGTTTATTCGTGGTGCCAATATTTTGTATCTGTGTCAAAGCAGTTTTGAACCATCTTTTCGCCGTGAAATTTATTAGTGATTATGGATGGATAAATCTTCGTTTTTACTATTTTCTCGCTGTCGAAGTGAAAAGTAGAGTGTATAACTCTGGTCTAAAAGCCATATTACCCCTCGAACAATTTTCCGTCACTTCGCTCGGGAAAATAACCATCTCGTGGTAGTATGGCTCATTTTAGCCCCTAGTTATACAATCTACTATTGTATATGATAACATATATTAAAAAAAAACAAATATTCATATCTTAACTATTTTGCATTCTCAGGAAAACAAACATTATTTGTGACTACAATTTTACAGTGTTAATTATAATACATTTTTGAAAAATTTTAGCTAATCATAAGAATATTTTTTTTAAATACAGACATATTAAGTATATATAGAGGATTTCATCATACTTTACAAATAAGGCACGACGCGAAATGCAAGCCAGCATAAAAGGATTGGTATGCAGGTCGTCTGTTATTCTATTACATCTCAAATTACATAGTAAACATCTAAGCTTTGTTAAATTAAATCGTCATGATTAATAACTGTTTTGAAAATGATTTGTTGCTTAATTACACGTATGCCGACTTTTAACCATTTCTTAGATAATTTTTTTAATTCATAGAATTAATGATTAAAGATTCAATATTTTTAAAATGTGTTAATTAAATTACTTGATTGCTTTTTCTAGATAAAAACATTTACACGTGTACTGATTTGACCTTATCGATTATTATATAACGGATATGACATAATTATAGGTACCAAAATGAGAGACAATAAATAAAAAATGGTCATAGGACAACCAAATTAGAGCATGCTAGAATATGAACAGTTTTTTTTAATGAAGGTATAGGAATGTTGTTTAGTTTTTGTTGGATTTTAAAGGTTTGAAGAAGGTATTGTAACTATGTTTGGAACTGAATGTGTATGAAACGTCTTGAAGGCAACTAGGTTGAGATATAAGATAATGTAGTTTGGTATTGAATGTTTATGTTATTTAAGAGATTGTTTTATTTTTGGAAAGTATTCAATTGGTTTCTGGGAAAACTGAAACATGTAAGTTTATCTCTGAACGATTAGGCTGATCACCTAAGAGTAGATGAAATTCTTATATGTTGAGGTTTTCAGGGTCCCTTAGGGGGTTTGTATGGGGAAAACATTATTTTTAGAATTAGAGACTTGAAACTTTCTATAAAGGTTACTTATTAGAATACAAGAAAAGTTATTTCTGCGTTTTAGAAAATTCTACCCTTAAGGGGGTTAAATAGGGGTGCAAAGTTTGTATGGAGGGAACTTTTTTTTTTGAGCTGGAAACTTGAAACTTTGTAGAAAGATTACTTATTAGAATAGAAAAAAAGAATTGTTAGCGTTTCAGAAAACTCCACCCCTAAGGGGGTTATATAGGGGTGCAAAATTTGCATGAGGGAAACTTAAAACGTGTAACTTTGTAGACAGATTACCTACTTGTTTGAATACAAAAAAATAACATTATGCGTTTTTGAAAAATCCACCCCTAACGGGGTTAAATAGGGGTGCAAATTTGTGTAGGGGAAACTTATTTTTTGAGCTAGACAAAACTTTGTAGAAAGATTTCTTTTCTTATTAGAATACAAAAAGGACTTTCAGCGTATTAGAAAATTCCACCCCCAAGGGGGTTAAAAAGGGGTGCAAGGTTTGTATAGGAAACACTTTTTTTGAGGAAGAGATTTGAAACTTTGTAGACAGATTACTTATTTGAATACAAAAAATAACTTTAAGCGTTTTATAAAATTCCACCCATAAGGGGGTATTTATAATAAATTTGGTGTTAAAATTAGAAGTGAATTAACCTTTAAATTCTGCAATCAATCATATATATATACCTGCATACCTATATACCTAGTTAGACGGCTGCATGGTCATTCGTTTTCTTCGTTCAACTATTTGGAGCCAAAACGTTCACTTACTGGGCACAGCGTTCAACTTCTGTGCAAACAGGCATAATTTGACATAAAACCATTTAAAAAAATAGGTACTGTATTGTAATATTTGTAATAGGAGGGGCTAAAATTGTCAAATCTAATCTCGACTATATACCTAATCGGATAAACAAATATAATGCAGGATTTGGATATTTTGCGCTGCAGGTGTTGAAGTCAAGGTTCTCGAGGGGAGGATCCTCGTCCTCGAGCAGGGTTCGCGGTCGCACACACAAACGACCAACCAGCATTGGATCAGCTAAAGCAGCAGATAAACACAAGTGATAAGCATAACGTACACCACTACACGGCACTGTACATACGTCATCATAGCCGCTGCAGTAACAGCAGGCTGTGGCATCACGTACTGGTGGCGCTGTACGGGGCAACGACAGCGGCGCCGGGAGACAGCAGAGCGACCTCAGGCAAAGGTACCGTACCGACGACCACAGCAGAGTGACCTCGGGCAGAGGTACCGTACCGACGACCACAGCAGAGCGACCTCGGGCGAAGGTACCGTACCGACGACCACAGCAGAGCGACCTCGGGCAGAGGTACCGTACCGACGACCACAGCAGAGCGACCTCGGGCAGAGGTACCGTACCGACGACCACAGCAGAGCGAACTCGGGCAGAGGTACCGTACCGACGACCACAGCAGAGCGACCTCGGGCAGAGGTACCGTACCGACGACCACAGCAGAGCGACCTCGGGCAGAGGTACCGTACCGACGACCACAGCAGAGCGACCTCGGGCAGAGGTACCGACGACTAGCGCAAGTGACAGTGCAGTGAAAGTGAATAAGTTTCTGTCAAAAATTTCATTTTTAGTACAAGCTTTTGTTGCCGACTGTACTTTTCTGTATAGGTACCATCATCAACTACTCATTGACACGATTCTAACGAGCCCAAACTCAATGGGGTTACGTCGGTTAAATACTGAATTCCCATGGCCACCTTCTGTCTCCATCATCAGATCAGCTCGATGGTACCATAATATTGAATTGTCATCCAAACTATACTAATAACCAAAATTTCAACTCAATCGGATAACGGCAAGTGACTGAAAAATGGATTGCAAATTTTGACGGACAACTTACATACATACTGTTATACTTACATACGAACAAGTCAAGTTAATATAAAGCTTGTAAAAAGGGCAATTAGTGTTGGTTGTATTAGTTGGTTATGTTTGTATTAAATAGTAAGTATCAGAATTAGGGAATGCATACCGGTTAACCGGTTAACCGGTAAATTGGCCGAATATGGGGGCGATAAATTAAATAATTTAATAATAGCAATTAAAATAATTCACCGGTAATTTACCGAAACACGAATTATCGATAAATTAATACATTTTAACGATTATTAATACTTTATCGTTATGATTATACCTCAACAACTGTGTAAAATGTCAATTGAATAAACTTATTAGCGTTATTTTACCTTATGTGCCATAAGACCTGAATAATACAACCGTTTCCGGTTTCGTTCTATGAAATATGAATAATGATATGTTTAAATAAGTACAATAGAGACGCCTTATTTAACAAACTTTAGAGGTATACTGATCATTCATTACAATCCAAAGAAATACCTCTATTCGTCCCACTGGGATAGAACGCCAAAGGCAAGGAACAGAGGTAAGGTAAGGTGGTTCTTTTCTTCAAAAAGGGTTACAACGACAACACCCTGCTGAAGAAGCACCGACCCATGTCACTTCTGAGCCATAGACGTATAAGCTGTTTTCGAGAGTCATTACAAGCCGTCTCGTACGGCAGGCTAGATGACATCCAGCCTCCCGAAGAAGCCGGTTTCCGAAGAGGCTTTAGCATCGTAGAGCACATCCATACGCTCTGTCAGGTTATACAGAAGCCTGAGGAGTATAACCTGCCCCTCTGCTTGGCGTTCTTGGACTACGAGAAATCTTCAGATACGATCGAAACCTGAGCTGTACTGCATTGATGTCCACTTGATGCCAAGCATTTTCCGCCAGCACCACATCTCGAACGCATCAATCATTTCTCCGAAGTCCTGGCCTTTAAAGTCCACGTTTCAGCCGCGTATAAAAAGATAGAAAAGATTTGGGTCCGCATCAAGTTAATCTTTATTTTCAACCGTATGCCGCAGTTTGTACATATCTTCTCTAATCTTTTAACCGCTGGCTTGGCCATCGGACCTCTTCGAACCAATTCCAGCTCGCAGTCACCGTTGGAGCGTATTAGAGAGCCTAGGTATATAAAATCCTCTACCGTGCCCAGATCTTGGACGTCCCGTGATGAGTGGTGATGGACCTGTCTACGAACATTTGATCTTGTTTCTGTTGATCCACAGGCCGTATTGCAAGCTGCTTATCTCAAAGGTCCTCAACATTCCAGTATTCAGTTTGTGTTGTATTATTTTGATTATGTTCTTCTATTCCTATAATGTTTTTTTAATTAGTATCGGAAATCCGTAGGATTACATATCTGTAGATTTAGGAGTCAAGACAATGACCGCAGGCATTGTGTGAACCGAACCACCAACGCCAATGAATGCCTTTTCCCGTGCAGTGCACCCGGATGGGAGAAGGCAATGCACCATAATGTCCATAATACTAGTATTCACGTTAACCGCCGTTACTCAATTATCACTACTGACTGATACTGTTTTGTATTGTACTGATATTGTAATGGAAATCTGTAGAACTAAGAGCAATTCCTACCTACCTGCTCATTCCCAAGGAACGTTTTCAGTTGAGTTTTTGGCCTTCCTACCTCGAGCAAGTTTGAAATATTAAAGAAGCTATTTATTACGTCATTTACGTTACGGCACATGATAACTCGTTATACTAAATCCTAGCTTATTTTACGATAAATAATCGTCAAATAACGCTATTTATTAACCAAATTCAAAATACCGGTAATTTACCGGTTAACCGGTTTTGCCTCTCACAAGTCGGTAATTTACCGGTAATGAAATTTGCCCGGTAATTGCACACCCTAATCAGAATTAATGCATCTCTTAGAACGCCGGGCTAACTTGTCTTCTTTCTGGAGTGCCAGGATGTACAGGCAAGCGTACGTTTAATAGCAATTAGTCAGCAACGTAGCATGCGTGCTGGGAAATGCACACTTTACAGTTAATAATCTGTTCATAGTACGTGAGGGTGGAAATCTCGTACTCACGTAAAGTTGTTGTATATATTAGCTAAGCATAGTCAATAAACTCAGTTATCAGCTAGTTCTCGAAGTAGTATAAGTAGTTTCATTCAGAATCCCAGCTCTGAACTTTCTTTATCATAATTGGGGCTCGCCCTTACAGTATGTACAGACTAGGTTACAACTCCCACAAAAAATCCAGTCGCTAAAACGTTCATCTTTTGGTTCCACCACCCTACATTGTTTAACGAGGGGCGTAAGTGGAATATTGCGAACTATCTATCAGAAGGCTTTTGATAACTCGAGTTTGCAATATTCTTATAGCCGTTCGGTTTGAGTTGTGTCCAATCTACTTAAAGGAACAATGTCTTTGTGGACTGAAACCGCAAAACACCAAAATTACCATATTGTAAAAAGTCGTTACAGCCACCTAGAAAGTTCAATTGAATATCGACTCTGTCCCTAAGTAGTAGGTTACGAGTGCACTAATATTAAAATGGCGGTCCAGGTGCCTTAGTACTTGTTCGATTCTCAGTACTCAGGTAGCTTAGCCAGGGAATTTAAACTTTTGGCAAAGGCCCTAGAGTTGAAAATCCAGTAAAATATTAATGCATGCAGTATTTGTCTACGAAGTGTGCTTATCTTTTATGACGGACCATAATGAGGTAGCAAACCCGCACTCTTTCTTTCTTTCTAAATAGGGCATCTCTCTGTAGAAATCGAGAATTTTTAAAATTATTTATTTTTCCTTGGTGGTTGACATTATGCCGCTTGCGTGCGCACTCTACCGCGGTCAACGAGCAAATGATGCGTTAGAGTCTCTGAATCGCTTTACACTATGCTAAATGCGGTATACGCTGACTGATTCAGAGTGGCAGTGTCGAGTCTAGTCTGTCTAATTAGCGTGACTTACATGCTAACAGTCTTTATACTTGTCTTTTTGCAGTCTTTCTGATTTAGTGTACTGCATTTAGATAGGTCTAAAGGCCGCTTAATAAAAACTGCAACATGTCAGTTGTCAATTTTGTTGAATTTGACGTGAGGCGCGTATGGCAAAGACCCTTCGGTATACAGCCACGATTTGAAAACACTTACAGACATTTTACATAGATCTGAAAAGACACATGAAGAAAGTTAGAGCCCTCTGATTGGGAGGAGAAGGCAGCACAGCGGCCCGAATGGCGACGTCTAATCCATCGACAAGTAAATGCCTTCAAAATTGAGCGTCGTAATGAGCTCGATAGAAAGCGGGACGAGCTGAAGGCTCGCCTACCGGCAACCATCCAGTACAACGTCGTGGGCGGGGTATACCTGTCCAATTTGCGCTCGTACCTTTGCAAAAAAGATAGGATATGCAAGCCACATGAGAGCGCACCGGAGAATAGAACAACAACACTCAAGTCATATTGCTAATCGATGATATCAAGTCCAGATCACACAGTCGCTGTGGCCGAAATCGGTCACGACAGCATCATCATCATCATCAACATGTATAAAAACGAAACTTTTAATGCGGGGTGCAGGCCGCGGGCGGTTGTTAGGGCGTGGCTTAAAATACCTAATGTTGATGCTTGGCAGGGCCTTAAGTCCAGTTTTCTAGATACACCAACTGCATAAATAACTTTGTAATCCCATATAAACATATAGGATTACATTATCTTTGCAGTGTATACGTGAATGGGATATTGATAACACAATAACCTACAAAAAGAAGTGAGATCCCATAAAAAACATCCATTTAAAAAAGAGGCCAAGTCTCAGGCATTCTTATTATTCTTTACTAGCTTCTGCCCGCGACTCCGTCCGCCTGGAACTCGTTTATATCGTAGCACCATACAAACATTCGGGATCCCCTTGGATTACATAATGTTATTTAGGCTATTATTGTTTCGCATAATTAGTGTGGCATAATTTATTTTGGCATAATAGTACTTTCGCATATAATAACATACGCTAATAGCATAATTTCAGTTGAACTAATCTGTATTGGCCGAATACACATTACGCATACTATTGTTTGGGCTAATAATTATTTGGTTATATCTGTCATTATCAATGATCGGCTATCGGAAGCATTTTATGTCACTGACGTCCTACCTAATGAATAGTAATGACTAATATGGATAAGTCGGTTTTGTTCAAAATAAAACCACACATTCTTAAAAACCAACTGAATTTAATTTGTTATAGTAAATAATCATTATTTTTTCTATGTTTGATATTGTCAATCGATTCCTTTTAACACCCAGGATCCATTTAAATAAAGAGAACGACCGTTTGACATCAACAGATGTGAGAGGTGCATATTCATATTCATATTCATGTTCATTTATTCGTAATTGTCAATATTACATGTCAGAATGTTTAATTATTAAAAGAAGAATAGCGTTAATAAATATATTAGTTAGCATAGTTAGTTGTAAATTGATATTTCGTTATCATTCAAGTAAAATAAAAAAACATACACTTTTAGTAGAAAAAAAAATTGTGCAAGAAATTAATTTCATCAAATTGACATAAAATGCTTTCGATGGCCGATCACTGGTAATTATCCATAATTTCAGTTTTCTACAAAAAAAAAATTTGCTATTTATTCATTCAGTAAAAAAAAAAGTTTTAATGACAATTACTAAACTATTAATCTTAAATAACAAAAGAAATTTTTAAGTTAAGGAGTTGCGAGACTAAGCTAGCATTATTCTAATAATACGTTGTTGTTCTAGTTTCTATTACATAACCAGGGCCCGTAATTTTCATGCCGATGACATCAATTTGACGTCACACTCCATATAGGGTGATCCCAAATAGTTTTATTGTAAATTATTAATCATTAGTCGTCAATCATTTTAATCGTGTACAAATGACTTAGAAAAGTAGTCTACTTACATGTGGAATAAATAATACTTACTTGATACGTGAAACGTAAATAAAAGTATTTGATTTGTTTTTATACATACACTAGCTTCCGCCCGCGACTTTGTCTGCGTGGACCCGGGATAAGAACTATCTTATATTTAAATCCAGGTTTTAAACTGTCTTCGTGCACAATTTCATTCAAATCGGTTGAGCCGTTTAAGCGTGATTGAGTAACAAACATCCAAACATCCAAACTTTTGCATTTATAATATTAGTAGCACCTTACCTATGTGTCCCTAGTCTAACCCCCCCCCCCCCTCTCACACCCCCTCCCCCGGTCCGCCCCGGCCCCAAGCCCCGTACGTCTTACAATTACATCAAACAATTTTCCCCTCCGCCCCCAAGCCTCGTCCCGAATCTCTCACCATCCTACGGTCACGTGACCTCCTGAGATCTCACCTTACGCATCTGACGTCAGAAAAATCTGTGCCGAGTTTTACAATTTTTCCCCATCTCAAAAAGTGCACAGCGCCGCTAAAGAAGTTTTCACTTCAAAAATGTAATTAGTACGACTGTGAACTAGGGTATCGATATGTTTGTAGACGTCACCGTAAAACACGACTAAAGTATATAGGACATGAGACGTGATGGAGTTCAATTTGAAGTTTTGCAGGTCAGGGTTTGTGTCTGAGTTTGGCGGCCACTGTCTACGTCGTATAAGATATGCTTACCGATCTCGTGTGCGAGCGTGAGCGCGGCGATGCGCTCGGGCACGCGCTCGTCGCCGGTGCCCGTCGCGTGCGCGATGGCGAGCGTGTTGAACGAGCGGCCGAACGCGCGCCGGTCGCACAGCCCGCCCGCCGCGCCGCCCAGCCCGCCGCCCAGCGACGTGAAGCTGGGGGAAGAGCGTATTCATTAGGAAGCGTACACCGCCCAATAGAGCCTCGTTACTGTATTCGCTCGGTAACGGTTACGTCTCGCTAGTGAGTACACGGTTTAAGTGATCGAATTACTATTATACTAGCTTCTGCCCGCGACTCCGTCCGCGTGGAAGTCGTTTATATCGTAGCTCGATACAAACTTTCACCCCCCATTTCACCCCCTTAGGGGATAGTTTCCGGGATAAAAACTATCCTATGTACTTCCCCGGGACTCATACTATCTCTATACCAAAATTCATCTAAATCTGTTTAGCGGTTTAAGCTTGAAGAGGTAACAGACAGACAGACAGACAGACAGACACACTTTCGCTTTTATAATACTAGCTTCTGCCCGCGACTCGGTCCCCGTGGAACTCGTTTATAACGTAGCTCCATACAAACTTTCACCCCCCACTTCATCCCTTTGGGAGATGATTTCCGGGATAAAAACTATCCTATGTCCTTCCCTAGGACATATATAGGTTTAAATTATCTCTATACCAAAAATCTCAATCGGTTCAGCGGTTTTAAGCGTGAAGAGGTAACAGACAGACAGACAGACACACTTTCGCATTTATAATATTAGTATGGATAAAACTGTGATGACTGAAATGATCTTGAGTCACTCCGACTCTCAGTTAAATATTTAATTTTCAGTTTCAGTCAGATCCATACACATTTAAGGTCCCACGGGATCCCCAGATATATATTTTGAAAGCAATTAGAAATTTGAGCTAGAAAATAGAAAATATAATAATTATAGTCTCCTAAATTGCTAATGGGTTCATATTCGGAGACCATACTCGCGTCGCGTAAATATTTATATAAGAGAACTGACATAGGATTTAAATAAGTAGAACTTTATTTTAGTGGCAACTAAACGTTGCCAATAAAATTATTCATGAAAACGATTAAATAAAAAAAACAAATGGTTGCTGCTATTTTGGCGCAAAAATTAAAATCTGTAAAGCTTCAAATCAGTAAGTCTAGTAAGTTTAATGTTCTACTATCATTGTTGGGTTTGTTGTTGGTGCAATAGCGCAATGCAAAAGAAGGCATTTTTTAACCGACTTCAAAAAAAGGAGGAGGTTCTCAATTCGGTTGAATTATTATTATTATTATTTATTATTATTTTCAATGTTGGTTACCACAGAACTCCGTCATTGATGAGCCGATTCGTAAATTTTCTTTTTGTTTGTACGTAGGTAGTTTCAGGTGGGTCCCATTTTTCAAAAATTCAATTGGATGATGGGATCCATGAGGAATTGAGGGAACTCTTCAATTATATTAGGCAAGCGTGTAGTGATTTTGGTATTTTCTATTAAAAATAAAATGTTTTTATGTTTTAATATGTTTAATATGTTGTTTAACTCGTGTATTTACATCCGGTAATCATAAATTTGGTGGAGTGGAATTGATGATGAAGACCACAGACGACTTATGGAATACCTCAATTATGTACTTAAAAGTACAAAAGTACGTCACAAAATCTGATAAGATTCCGTTGAAATAGCAACTAGTGAAATGCCAAAGTTGATCCTTGTGGAATCGACGGAAGTCCTCAAATATTATCGGCTCACATACAGCGATTGGGATTTTTCCCCTAATAATCAACGCATTTGCTCTCGGAAATCAATTCATGTGGTCAATTGGAAAATAAATGTGGAAATGTTCTCATGGCTCGGCGGAGTACTAAATTGAAGTCGGTTAAAACTGTTTTTAAAGTAAATTATTAGTGTTGAGTCAAAATTGCACTCGAAGCGACCGCCATCACTGCCCGCCACAGACTAAACCAAGATACTCTCATGAGAGTATGTTGACATGCGCAAACTTATGCTAGGTGATGTCTACTCTATTAGTCATATAACTCAATGTAGACAACAGACGGCCAATTTATATTTTCCAAACTATACCTAACCACTAGGTAAGTTCTACAACCATAACGTGAGTCCGAGTCCCTTTCTATTAAAGGTAATTATTAAAAATATTAAAGTAATATGTTTATTATTTTCATATTGCAATGTCATATATAAGTGATCGCACTATCATATTCTGCCAAATTGTGTGTATGTTCCCGCCAATGCCAACTAAATGAATGTGTGTTGCAGTCTTTATGATAAAAGTATTTTCCTGTATGTTGGCAAATATTGGCTGAATGTCAACTTGAAGGAGCGAAGTACGAAGTTATAATAGCGCCTTAATTGTCGCATCGCGACAGGCCATCTGGCGGGAAATAGAGGAACCAAAGCTAATTGTTTCCAAGTATAGTTGATACCTATTGGTTCCCATTGTTTCCGCTAGATGGCGAGTCAAAAACGCTTTACCGAGTGAGTGCGAAAGACTCGTCGGTAAGGCGGTTTCGCTCTCCCTCTGACATATCTAGCGTCGAAGATGGTGGACGTCTGTAAAATTATGATCTATATATAAATATATATAAAGGAAGACTTCCTGACTGATTCATCACCACACAGCCGAAACTACTGAGACTAGAAACTTGAAATTTACACCAGAGCTTCCTTTTATGACGTAGGCAAGGGATAAGACGGCATTTTTGGAAATTACATCCCTAAAGGGGTTAAATAGGGGTGCAAAGTTTGTATGGGGGAAACATTATTTTTTGAACTAGAGACTTGAAACTTTGTAGGAAGATTACTTATTAAGATACAAAATAAGTACTTTCAGCGTTTTAGAAAATTCCATCCCTAAGGAGGTTAAATAGGGGTGCAATGTTTATATGGGGGAAAAATTATTTTTGAACTAGAGACTTGAAACTTTGTAGAAAGATTACTTATTAGAATACAAAAAAGTACTTTCTGCGTTTGAGAAAATTCCACCCCTGCGGGGGCTAAATAGGGGTGCAATGTTTGTATGGAGGGAACTTTATTTTTTGAGCTAGAAACTTGAAACTTTGTAGAAAGATTACTTATTATAATACAAAAAAATATTTTTAAGCGTTTTTGAAATTCCACCCCTAACGGGGTTAATTAGGGGTGCACAATTTGTATAAGGAAACTTATTTTTTGAGCTAGACTTGAAACTTTGTAGAAAGATTACTTATTAGAATACAAAAAAGTACTTTCTGCGTTTGAGAAAATTCCACCCCTGCGGGGGCTAAATAGGGGTGCAATGTTTGTATGGAGGGAACTTTATTTTTTGAGCTAGAAACTTGAAACTTTGTAGAAAGATTACTTATTAGAATACAAAAAAATATTTTTAAGCGTTTTTGAAATTCCACCCCTAACGGGGTTAATTAGGGGTGCACAATTTGTATAAGGAAACTTATTTTTTGAGCTAGACTTGAAACTTTGTAGAAAGATTACTTATTATAATACAAAAAGTACATTCAGCGTTTGGAAAATTCTACCCCTCAGGGGGGTCAAAAGGGTGTGCAAGGTTTGTATGGGGGAAAGTATTTTTTCAGCTAGAGACTGTAACTTTGTAGAGAGATTACTTATTTGAATACAAAAATTTACTTTTAGCATTTTAGAATATTCCACCCCTAAGGGGGTTAAAGAGGGGTGCAAGGTATGTATGGGAAACACTTTTTTTTTAGCTAGACATTGGAAACTTTGTAGAATGATTACTTATTAAAATACAAGAAAAGTACTTGCATTGTTTTAGAAAATTCCATCCCTAAGGGGGTTAAAAGGGGTGCAAGGTTTGGATGAGAAACAATCTTTCCTTCCGCATTTTGGAAAAATTCTACCCCTAAGGAGGTTAAAACGAGATTCAAGGTTTATATAAAGGCTAAGAAAATGTTATAGTAAGAGATTTGTAACTTCGATCTTAGCCTGCATGTTAAGACTACAAAACTGATTTCAGAGTTTTTTGAATTTCATCCCCTATATGTGTTAAAGGGGGTTCAAAGTTTGTTTGAAGAGCAACAAATTTTTAAAGTAAGAGATTTGTAGTTTCTGTTTTAGACTGTTTAAAATTGATTCCATAAGGGGGTTAAAACATTCATCTCCTGAATGGGCTAAAAGGAATTGGATGATTCTACGGGGAACAAGGCAATTTTAAAGTAAGGGATCTGTAACTTCGGTTAAAGACTAGGAAACTGAATACAGTGTTTCTTAAAATGTATCCTCTAAGGAGGTTAAATAAGGGTTGGAAGTATGTTCTAAAGTCATACATATACTATATGGTAAGCCATTTATTAGTCAAAATACATAATCCGACTGCTAGCAGAAAATAAGGTTAGGTTAAGTTAGAACCAAAACCCATACAGAACCGAACAGCTACCAGAAATCTAGGTTAGGTTAGGTTAGAACTGCGATGCTCCCAGAACCGAAAAGAATGTAATGTTTCATTTAACCTGCTGATTATTTAGTTGATTTAAAAAGTTTATTTTGGATTATCAAAATAATTTATTCTCTAACACCGTTCAATGGGGACGGCGGATAGAGATGGAAATTTCTAAGTTTTTTAGCATTAGATAAGTTTGCTTTCAAAACTATGCAGGTAGCCCGGAATAACGAAAGTAAAACTACTGGACGGATTTAGACAAAAAACGTCTGTTGTTGATTCTTAAGATATTTATATTTGTAATAAAGGAGTTTTCAATTTAGCAATTTAAACTAATGAATTCATCGGACTGTTACCTTTTACGTTTAATCCCTGAACGGATTTAGATTAATTTTTCCATACAGATAATTTGAGACCCTTGGAAGGATATAGGATAGTTTTAGTAGAACTTTGTTTGGGTCGGCGATAATTAAGGTATCAAGTTCTACGCGGACGAAGTCGCGGGCAACAGCTAGTTCTCTAATACAGTTAAATGGGGACGGCGGATGGAGATGGAAAGTTCTACGTCTTTTAGCATAAGATTACGTTTGCTTTCAAAACTATTTTCAGTAATGTAGCTTTGTTTAATACATTATGAAACATATACAATTTAACCTGAAACGTCTGTTGATGATTTTTAAGATATTTATATGTGTAAAAACAGAGTTTTCAATTTAAACTAATGAAATCATCGCACTGTTACATTTTACGCTTAATCCCTGAACGGATTTAGATGAAATTTTCCGTACAGATAATTTGAGACCCTAAGGAGGATATAGGACTGTTTTTATCTCGGAAATCATCCCTTAAGATAGTAGAACTTTGTTCAGGGCAGCGATAATTAAGGTTCCGCCTACAATCATTTAATAGCAATCATTTTTCTAAGACGGTAACAAGTTCTACGCGGACAACAGCTAGTCTATATAAAAGAAGACTTCCTGACTGTTTCATCACCGCACAGCCGAAACTACGGGGACTAGAAACTTGAAATTTACAAAAATATTTTTTAATAATTTTTAATAAATTTGTTCTGCAGCAAATAGGTTGTGAGTTTCAAAGTATTGGTAAAAACGGTTGTAAATTACTTTTTCTATTTTCTTTGAAAAAACGGATAAAAGGGGTCCATGTTTTCCTTGTCACCCTTTTAGGGTTCCGTACCAAAAAAGGTAAAACAGGAACCCTTATGGTGCGACTCCGTCCGTCTGTCTGTCTGTCTGTCACAAAGTGAAATATATCACGAACTACTTAAGCTATCAACTTGAAATTTGGAATGGTTTTAAATGAGAGTTATCCACGTGCATGGAAAATGAGAAATTTAAATAAACATTTTAATTTTCTATAAAAAAATACGAATAAGAGGGGGGGGCAAAAAAAAAATTCAACTATTAGGTCAAGTGGGGTATCATATGAAAGGGCTTGAGTTTTCATTTTTGAAACAGTTTTTCTTTTTTTTCTACATTGGTAAAATTTTGATTTATGAAGGAAAATGTAAAAAAGAATACCATCCCCCCCCCCTTATCTCCAAAGTTATCCAAGCGAAAAATTTGAAATAATTACTTGTGATTAAGATAAACATAAATATTACTGGAAAAGTATAACTTTTTCTATATCTAGTGTATTTTTTGTTTTATTTTCAAAAATCATTTCCTAGTTAAGTTTGCAATTTAATCAACTTTATAAGTATTTTTTTCTTTTGAAATTCCTATAAGACTATAATAGAAGTACTCTCTTTCAAATAAAAAAATAATAATCGAGATTGGTTCACGTGATAAACAATAATCGCTAAAACACCAACATACATACTAAGCTGATTGCCCTTGCACGTTAGTACCAAATGGGGCCGATAGATGGCGCTGACCTCATTCCTACATCGCGCTGTTAAGATTTTTCTTGAACGAATGGGGTTGGGACGGGTATCTTTCAATAGCAGGTCAAAAAGAATTCGTGATACAATTGTCTTGGTAGTTCGATGGTCTTGGTGTAAAAGTTATTCGTTGTTTGAAATTGAATTCTGTTGTGTTGGGTTAATAGTACATTGTGATACAAGTGAGGTATGTTGATAATTACATCAGAGGCGGAATTATCACGCGAACCGCAGGTGAGCGTGATAAGAGAGCCGAGGATTGTAATTATCAAAGCTCACGCGTTTCATACGACGTTTTTCAACACATTTTGCGAGGAAAAAATACTTTTCATAAGATGAAAATTTGATAGGCCTGTCAAGTTATTTTCTTTACTTATTGATGTCAACAGGTTTTTACTCACATGTTGTATACATCGTCAAGAATTTCTAGTGGCGTCCATTCTTTTTATCACTTTTCTAGTCACCGCGAATCAACATTTTTGTTAATAACCCAACACGCATTAACAATGTTTACAAATATCTGTGAAATAACCTATAATGGCGCGCATATTTTTTTTTTGTGAAGTTTGCGCAGTGCGCGCGCATTAGATGAAATCTCTAAGCAGCCAATACAAAATAAAATAAATAATTTCGTTTTAAAATGTTATCTTTATTAATTCATGTAAAATGTTATCAAAAGTGAATAGTTTTACTAAATTAACCGTTTCTATATCATATCCAAAAAGAAATAGTCAATTAATTAACAAATAGGATTTAATTTGTTTAGTCGGGTAAGAATCCATTTGCCGAGAATAAAAAAAAAGCTGTACATTCTGTACAACCCGGTTAGTTTAAGAATGCACCGTGTGCATGCATACATCTTGCTGCAAGGTGCCAACGTGACTTAATCGGGATATAACCATAACACACAAGTATCGTAATGTTATTAAACACGCGTGTTTAATATCCAGGATTATGAGCCTAAAAGCGACACAATAAGAGGTACGTTACGAGCATTTGTGTTGAAAAATAATTAATGTAACAGGCGAAATATACTTCGGTCTATTTGTCGTCGTATTCGTCGGGCTTTGGCTTCGTAATGGGAAAAACTGAAGCGGATCGGCTAGGAAAAAACGAAATAAAATATACTCATTGATACATTGAGGTATTACAATTCGTTGTTTTCTCTTCTGTTTCATACGAGGGTAATTTATATTTTACGGGTTTATAAAAGTTTAAAGAGAAAAATTTATATGGATGTTGATAGTTTTTCTTACGTAATTGAAAATAATTACATCGAAGATGACTGCGTGGATAAATTTCATGCAATTCTTGCTCATCATGCTAGCTACAGAATGAAGGTGTCAAATATAGGGACATTTTCTTAACCTTGAGTTAATTGATAGTTTGTACGGAACCCTCGGTGCGCGAGTCAGACTCGCACTTGACCGGTTTTTTAAAAAGAGGTACGGCCCATTTCAGCATTTCCGGGAACTGACCTTTCTCGATACATATATTCGTAATATAGCTGATGTGTGGTGATATTATGTGAGCTACTCTTTTTACAATCTTACATGATATGTCATCGTAGCCAGTACTGTTGGTATTTTTTAATGAATTAATAATATTATGGATGTCGTAAGGGTTTGTGGGTGTCATGAACATTGAATTAGGCGATTTAAATGTCATAGTCATATTACTATTTGTAGGAATTGAATTATGATTACTTACATTACATCAGATGAATTATTTGAAGAAGTAACGTAATCTACAAAGTATTGCATGTGCAATATGTTTTTTGTCATTTATGCGTTTATCGTCATGTTTTATTAGTGTAATGTTTTCTTTGATGTAGGCCTTTTTTGTTTTTTTTTATAATACTCCATGTAGCTTTGCATTTATTTACAGAGTTCTTGATAAAATAATCATTCTTGGACTTTTGAGTGAGTAATATGATTTTTTTAAGCCTATTGGAATACGTTTTCAAGTATTTCTTATCACGTGAGTTAGGGGAGCGCCTATATTTCCAAAGTAGATCCCTTTTTTTCCTACAGCACTTTCGAATACCATTTGTTATCCATGTCAGTTTTTTCATAGTTGATATTTTTATCCTAATAAATGGGAAACATAACTTATAAAATAGCCGAAAATGATCAATGAAATATTCGAAGGCTTCATTGGGGTCATTAGCCATGTACACACCATTGAAACTAAGACTTTCTAAGCATTCGACAAACTTATTAATATTTTCTACACTATAGTCTCGCTTTGTTACAAACCAGAATGGTAACAAGTAAGTTTTTTTAACTGGACATTGTAATATCTGTGCTGTGTGGTCAGAAATAGCAAAGTCAAGCACTTCTGTCTTGCCACCTCTAACATTATGCAGAATGTTGTCAATACATGTTTTGCTTTGCAAGCGGGTAGGCTCCATTATTCCTAATCTAAGATTATAGCTAAGTATTAATACTTTAAGTTGTACAGAATGTTTTGTTCTTTTTAACATATCAATATTAAAATCGCCGCAGATGATGAAAAAAGTTTTAGGTAAAGAGTTTTATGCTTTTTATTTATATATACATATATTGTAATATTTTATATATGAAGTATATTTAATAGTTATGTGTATAATGGTTTTTAAGTAAAGATTTAAAGTGGGATATTGATTTTGTTTCTTTAATAATTTTGGGAAGTTTATTGAATAATTCAGCACCTTCGTAGAGTATACTTCTTTTTGTGGAGGTCTAATCACAGCACCGGATCGAAATTATTACTGTTGGATAGTTATGGCAAGCCCGCCATTTTGACGTCACTGACAGTTGACAGATATGGCGGCTACGATTTCAAGCAGAAGAAATGAATAATTTAATGAGGTCTAATGTTTCCGAAAATTAATTAATCGTCGCAGTCGGATAAAAACTATCCTATACGGAAGCTAGAGTAATAATGTACTTGTAAAAAAAGTTACATGTTTTTCCGTCCATGGGAAACCGAGATCATTCGGGACACAACAATGCTTAGTTTGATACTGGCTGATCCTTTTTATTTATTTAGAGATTTATTATAAGTGAGAGATGAGAGATAAACCACCTTCCAAAAATACCTACACATATATCTTACTAGCTACCGCCCGCGACTTCGTCTGCGTGGACCCAAGATAAAAACGATCCTATATAATATTTAATTCAGGCTATCAACTATCTACGTACAAAATTTCATCCAAATCGGTTGAGCCGTTTTAGCGTGATTGAGTAACAAACATCCAAACATCTAAACATTTAGATGTTTAATCCATCCAAACATTCACATTTATAATATTAGTAGGATGTCTGTAACAATAAAGACTGCGTATCGATATTTTTGAAAGGTGTTCTTTATAGATATTGTGAGCTCGACTCTACTAGATAAGCCACTAATCGAATTCAAACTTTCGTGGGATATGATGAAATAATACTAATAATGAGACGGTTCAACTCGCGTATTCAATGTCACGGCGCGGGCAGTGATTCAAGCGACACCGCCGCGAAAACACTCATCCTGAAGAAGAACTCCCGAAGAGATCGAAACATGTCGCCCGTAGTGACATTGAATACGTGAGTTGAACCGTTTAATTACTAGTATTAGATAAGCCACTTTCATACAACTACGCCAATTCCCATTAAGTATTATCGTCAAAAGCATATGAAGTATTAAAAATAAACACTAATCACAGCCATACAAAATCCGCTTTGCTCACCTCAGTCCTAGGGTCCTATTCTGGAAGGAGTGCCCGGAGAACGCGATACCGAGGCAGACTTCGCTGAGGCGGCGCAGGCGCGAGAACCGCATGAGATAGCTGCGGCCGTCCACCGCGCGCGACGACCGTATGTCGCCGAACACGCGGCTGTTCGTGTCGTCTGATGCTAGCACGAGGATGTACTTCACTGAGAAACCTGCAATAGTGCAGATAGAGCCACTAGTGACCGCCACAAGTTGCAGACGAGTTCTTTCATACATTTTAACCGACTTCAAACCGTTTTCTATTTTTTTTTTTTTTTTTTGATGAGCCGATTCGTGCATTTTGTTTTGTTTGTAAGTATATGCTTCCAGGTGGGTCCCATTTTTTTCCCAATTCAGTTGGATAATGGGATCCATGAGGAATTGAGGGACGCGCACTACATGGTTTGGTATTTTCTATTATAACTCGTGTATTTACACCCGGAAATCATAAATTTGGTGGAGTGGAATTGATGATGAAGACCACAGACGACTTATGGAATACCTCAATTATGTACTTAAAAGTACAAAAGTACGTCACAGAATCTGATAAGATTCCGTTGAAATAGCAACTAGTGAAGTGCCAAAGGTGATCCTTGTGGAATCGACGGAAGTCCTCAAATATTATCGGGCCACATACAGCGATTGGGCTTTTTTCTCAATAATCAACGCGTTGTTCTCGGAAATCAGTTCATGTGATAAATTGGAAAATAAATGTGGAAATGTCCTCATGGCTTGGCGGAGTAATAAATTGAAGTCGGTTAAAAATGTGTTTTTAAAGTAAATTATTATGATTAAAATAGTACTTTTTCTAGGTACATGGTCATCACTTCAGGAACTTTATTCAATTTTATAGGCAAAATACAAGCAATCTGGGTACTTGGCGTCGGTTAAAACTTTGTTTTTAAAGTAAATTATGTATAGAATGTAGGTAAAGTCAAATGTTACTGTTAACATTTTCATTTTTGGTACAAGCTTTTATTGCCGACTGTACTATTCTGTATACCATCATCAACTACTCGTTGAGACGATTCTAACGAGCCCAAACTCAACGGGGATAAGTCAGTTAGGTCCTGATTTGCCATGGCCTTCTGCCTTCATCATCAGATCAGCTCGATGGTACCATAATATTGAATTGTCATCCAAACTATACGATGAAGATATTGGCTTCAAAATTGAGTTGCAAGATTCCACCCGAACAAACATAGTTACATACATACATTGCAAGGTATGTCAGGGTTATCAGTAAAGCAAAATGGGATGACAGTTGCGTTCCACTTTTTAGGGTTCCGTAGTCAACAAGGAACCCTTATAGTTTCGCCATGTCCGTCTGCCCGTCCGTCTTCGGCTTAGCTCATTAGCCATTAGAAAACTGTAATTCAGCATGGTTATATAAATCAATTACGCCGACAAAACAGTACAATAAAATGTTGAAAAATATATTTTTTTAGTTTACCTTCCCTACACCTAAGGTCTGCATCACACTGGCGCGGCATGCGGTGGCGAACAATAGTAAATTTGACAGCTAATGACAAGTTTACTATGGTCCGCCGCGGCCAGGCCGCGCCAGTGTGATGTGGGCTTATAGCGGGGATGACTCATAAGATGACAGCTAGCAGTCATCTTATGAGCCCATAGACAAATAGACTTCATTGCCATTACTCAAATTAAGTTGATTTAGATATCGCTGTCGTCATTTAATTGACAGATTGCTGGAGAAAAAAAAAACCGGCCAAGTGCGAGTCTGACTCGCGCACCGATGATTCCATACAAACTTTCATACAAAATACCCGTTATTCCCCGCCTCTTAATTATAGAAAAATTCACAGATCACGTGCCTTTCACGACCTTCTGGTACATTGAAAATTAATTAAATTAATTCAACAAAACAAAATTTAGTCATTGTCGATTGCGTTACCGTACCCTTTTTATAGAGCATTATTTGTAATATTGTTCGTAAGCGACCCTATGAACAATAAAGTCCCATCTTTTTCATGGTCTCAACTTATTTTAACAATATACTTACTATTCATTCATGACTAATATCCTTTTGAGACGTTAATAATTATCATGCAATTTATGAGTCTCTACCGCTCGCTTCACAATCGAGAACACATCCAGATCCACAAGTGGATCCGTCGCCATAAACAACCACTTGACACAAACTATTTGTCCAAAACACCACACTTGTGATGGTCTCTAACATTGCGCCATGTAAAATGTGAGCGTTCCGCGTACAGCGACATCTATCGGCAAATTAAGTAAACTATTGCGCGCGAGCTTTAAGTATGGAAGATGATTTTTATGGGATAATTCTTTATTGCGTGAACCGGTTTTCACCGTTTTTTTACTTTATTTGAAAGCACGTCATTTCATTGTGATTTTGTAGAAATTACAGGTACAATAAACACTTGCTTGTACGGTTAAATTACAAACTTAGTACAGAAATTATTTTGTATTTTTTTTCAAAAACTATTCAACCTATCAAGTTCAAAATAATTTTCCTAGAAAGTTTTTATAAAGTTCTACTTTTGAGATTTTTTTCATATTTTTAAAACTTATGGTTCAAAAGTTAGAGGGGGGGGGGGGGGGACACACATTTTTTTGACTTCTGGAGCGATTATCTCCGAAAATATTATCATTATCAAAAAATTATTTTAGCAAACCCCCAATTCATTTTTAAATACCTATCCAGCAATATATCACACGTTAGGGTTGAAATGAAAAAAAAAACACCCCACGTTACGTATAGGGTACCCCAATAAAAAAAACACTTTTTATTTCATCACTGTCGGCGTGATTGATATACATATTAGTACCAAATTTCAGCTTTCTAGTGCTAACGGTTACTGAGATTATCCGCGGACGGACGGACAGACAAAGCGAAACTATAAGGGTTCCGTAGTCGACTACGGAACCCTAAAAACAGAAACACATATTACAGTATATTACGTATTTCAGTATTTGTTTTGTTGTTGCCGACCTATAGAAAAACTAAGGATGTGATGGCAATGAGGTCGTATATCTATTTAAAAAGATAGTTAATAATCTTAAACACTATTTTATTTCAAATATTTTCTTATTAAAAGTATACTTTTTGTATGCATACGACTAATTGTTTTAATTATAAGTGTTTGCAAATTATTCCCAGAGTAACTTTACTGCATTTATGGATTTTTGCATACCTAAAACTATGTAGTAACTATTGTGTGATTGCCAAGTGACAAAATTTTATTTAGCTAGCAATTAAAGAATAATAAGAATGCCTGAGACTTGGTACTACCAAATATCTCACAACTTTTTGCGGTGGAAGAGTTTTGAGGCTTGGCCTCTTTTTTACCCGACTGCGCGACGCAAAGGAGGGTAATGTGTTTATCAGCCTATATATGTATGTATGTATGTATGTATGTATGTATGTTTGTTCCTATGTGGCACTCCAGAGACCAAACGCGTGAACCGATTTTGATAATTCTTACGTCAATCGAATCGTCTTACTCTTGCGTGTGTCACTAAAGTCATGACAGTAATCAAAATTCAATATGGCGACAACCAGACGCCAAAATTGAAAAAAAAAAAGTTACCGAAATATGTCGAGTTTGAAAATCAGTTATAGGTTTCTTTTACAGTTTTTCATTTAGAGTGACCATTTAAAATCTATAATGTTATAAAGTTATAGTAATTCTGTTTAGTATTATATAATACTGCACTGCGCGACGCAAAGGAGGACAATGTGACTGTGACTAATTAAATTTGATTAGAATAATTAAATAAGCTTCGTGAGCTAACCGCGGTACTCGGTTGAAAAAGCTGTCATTATATCACGATTGTATAAATACTATTGACGAACCCAGAGTGCTTCTGCTTCGAAAGATAGTTTTAACGACCTAAAGCGTCACTTACAGCCTACGGTGAGATATTACTTCATTTAGACTAAATAAATAAATAAGAGATAAACACATTACCCTCCTTTGCATCCCGCGGTCTGGTGATTAATAATACCTACTTATTTTACTTTCAACGTTTCCGAACACATATATACCTTACATACCTACCCTACCTAATTGCGAAGCGCGCGGCCGCGCGGCAGAAAAGACTATAAAATTAAATAAATTAAGTGCAGTAGATATATCAGTAGAAACGAAGACATACGGTCAAAAACCGAAGAATGCATATGTTTCAGATGACCCAAATAAAACTGGGGGTATAGTTAAATATTTGTTAATCGGATTAGGATCTCGAGTAATGTTGCGAAGAAATTTGAATGTTAACCACGGTCTTGTCAACGGAGCAATGGGAGTTGTAAGAACAACTGAATGGCCAGCTCTTCGGAGGGATCAGTTGGAACCCGGAGAACTGCCACAGGCTGTTTATGTAGAATTTGACGACAAAGCTATTAAAATAATGTCCCTGGAGTAGGCGTCAGAATCGAACCATCGACGACAGAATTCGATGCACTTCGTGGACAGGGCAAAATAGAGAGAAAAATGTTGCCATTGATATTGTGCTAGGGTGTTACTGTACATAAGCTACAAGGAACGACTTTAGACCGAGCTGTGGTTGATTTAAGTTCACGCATTTTTGCAGAAGGTCAAGCATATGTAGCTTTGAGCCGCGTTAGGTCTCTAAATGGATTAATTATCAGTAGTTTAGACCACCGCAAGCTACTTAATTATCCTCACGATATTATCTCCCTCAATGAAATGGCAAGATTGCGAAATTTGCCGTCTTTTAATACTAACTAAAAAGTGTTAAATAAAAAAAAGATAATTTAGAAAATAAAAAAACCCGACTGCAAGAAAGCTATCTTTAGAAAAAAATAAAAATAACTGAAAAGAAAAAAACAAGTTCAGTAGTCGAGAACATTGAATCAGTTTCATGATTAACATTTCGTATGTCAATTTGGACCTTGGAGTTTAAAAATAATGTCCAAATCGCTTGTGACGGATCCGGAACGAGGCATACGAATCGTTATGACACAGATAAAACCAACTAGATACATTCTTATACGAATCAGCAACTTCAACATTCGGGACCCATTATTGTCGTCAACATTAGTGCCGCAGCCTAGACTTTTAATGGAATGGAATACATGGAATGTTTTTTATGGGATCTCACTTCTTTTTGTAGGTTATTGTGTCAATGTCCCATTCTTGATTTTTTGCAAATATAACTGTAATCCTATATGATTATATGGAATTACAAGTTATTTATGTAGTCGGTGTATATAGAAAACTGGACTTAAATTGCAATTTTTTTAAACATATAGGATTACAAAGTTATATTTGCAGTGAATGTGACAAAAAATTAAAAATTAAGAATGGGATATTGATAACACAATAACCCACAAAAAGAAGTGAGATCCCATAAAAAACATTCCATGTAAAAAAGAGGCCAAGTCTCGAAACTTCCACCGTAAAAAGTTGTGAGATATTTCGTAGTACCAAGTCTCAGGCATTCTTATTATTCTTTAATTGCTAGCTAAATAAAATTCTGCAACTTGGCAATCGCACAACTTTACTGCATTTATGGATTTTTGCATACCTAAAACCATGTAGTAACTATTGTGTGATTGCCAAGTCACATAATTTGATTTAGCTAGCAAATAAAGAAAAATAAAAATGCCTGAGACTTGGTACTACGAAATATCACAACTTTTTACGGTGGAAGAGTTTCGAGACTTGGCCTCTTTTTTACATGGAATGTTTTTTATGGGATCTCACTTCTTTTTGTGGGTTATTGTGTTATCAATATCCCATTCTTAATTTTTAATTTTTTGTCACATTCACTGCAAATATAACTTTGTAATCCTATATGTTTATATGTGATTACAAAGTTATTTACGCAGTTGGTGTATCTAGATATGTATTGTGGAGATTGGGGTATCTAGACTGGAGTGAAATTGCAATTTTTTTTGTCTTGATTTATTTATACACTAAACACTAATTGTATTCTAAATTTGAAGCTTCTATGTCTGCTAGAAGTGCCTTAGACTTTTGTTGATCGGTGAGTCAGTCAGTGAGTGACAAAATTATATTCATTAACAAAGCACGCATTGTATAAACACGATATATTTTAAATTTCATTCAATTTGAACCAGCGGTTTAAGATTTATAACTAGTCAAAGTTTCTTAATTCAGGCTTCTAGTTTTATCCAAAACAAAGTTATATGGGGATCGAAAATGACCTGAACTGCTTCGAGAAAAGGATGGTACGGGCGTGCCGCTGTTTTGCTCGACTTGGCGGGGGCACTGCCAATCCCCCAGATTAAATTAGAAGATTTGTCACACTACGCTGGATTTTTGCAATGACAATCGATTTTTTTTATGTACCAATAGTAGAAGAGGGCATTACCATATCTCTAATACAGCTGAGACCAGCTGAGGGTTCTTCATCAGATACTTCAGACCTTCGATTTTTGACATCAAATGAAGCGGCCCACCAAGTTGAATATTTTTTGTAAAGGCGGTATAGATATATCTCTAATAGTTTGGTTGGGCTCTTGTGTTTTCTAATCAGGGTCACCAGGTACTCCAGACCTTCGATTATTCTAGTTTTTATAGTTTTATAGCACGGCCGTACCATCCTTTTCTCGAAGCAGTTCAGGCCATTTTCGACCCCCCTATAACTTCATTGTGGATAAAACTAGAAGCCTGAATTTTCAGTAACCAAGTAAGCACTGTAAAACCACGATATATTTCCAATTTCATCCAATTTGAACCAGTGGTTAAAAATTAGAACTAGTCAAAGTTTCTTAATTTTGTCACTCACTGACTCACCGATCATCAAAAATCTAAGGCACTTCTATCAGATATAGAAGCTTCAAATTTAGAATACAATTAGTGTTTAGTGTATAAATAAATCAAGACAAAAAAAAAGTTTTCTAGATACACCAACTGCATAAATAACTTTATAATCCGATATAAACATATAGGATTACAACGTTATATTTGCAGTGAATGAGTCAAAACATAAAAAAGCAAGAATGGGACTGCATCCATAATTCGTATGTATTGATAACACAATAAGGTACAAAAAGAAGTGAGATCCCATAAAAAACATTCCATGTAAAAAAGAGGCCAAGTCTCGAAACTCTTCCACCGTAAAAGTTGTGAGATATTTCGTAGAGCCAAGTGTCAGGCATTCTTATTAATCTTTATTTGCTTGCTAAATAAAATTTTGTGACTTGGAAACTCGGCAGGGGGGGAGGGGACACTTCGAAACAAAAATTAGGGCTTTAAACCCCGTTATCTCGCAAACACATAACTGAGTTGAAAAATAGTTTCAGAAAACCCATATTTTATTTTTGAACAAGCTATCCAACGATACTCCACACTATAGGTTTAATGAGAAAAAAAAATACATGACCAATTTACATGTAGGGGAGGTTTCAAACGATTTTATTCTACTGTTTTGTCGGCGTAATTGGTTTATATACCCACGCCGAATTGCAGTTTTCTAGTTGTAAGGGTTACTGAGCTAAGCCGAAGACGGATGGATGGACAGACAGACAGACAGACAGACAGACGGACGGACATGGTGAAACTATAAAGGTTCCTTGTTGACTACCGAACCCTAAAAACCCAGTCGCTGTATGTGGCCCGATAATATTTGAGAACTTCCGTCGATTCCACAAGGATCACCTTTGGCACTTCATTAGATGCTATTTCAACGGAATCTTCTGTCTGTGACGTACTTTTGTACTTTTAGTACATAAATGAGGAATTCCATAAGTCATCTGTGATCTTCATCATCAATTCCACAACACCAAATTTATGATTTCCGGGTGTAAATACACGAGTTATAATAGAAATACCAAAATTACTACACGCGTGCCTAATATAATTGAGGAGTTCCCTCAATTCCTCATGGATCCCATCATCCAACTGTATTTATAAAAAATGGAACCCCACCTGGAAAAAAAATTGCGAATCGGCTCATCACTGAAGGAGTTCTGAGGTAAAAAACATTAAAAAAAATGCGAATGAGAACCTCCTTTTTTTTAAGTCGGTTAAAAAGGGCACAGGTTGTATGTAGCCAATTCAAGTCGTATTTTTCTGTTGCAAACGGCAAACGCGACGTTTTTGTATTTGTCACAAATAGTTTGTGTTTCTCGGTGGAAAGAAACACTTGCAACTCTGTTTATAAATAAGTTTCTGTCAAAAATTTCATTTTTGGTTCAAGCTTTTATTGCCGACTTTACTTTTCTGTATACCATCATCAACTGCTCATTGAGACAATTCTAACGAGCCCAAACTCGATGGGGTTATGTGGTTTTATTACGGAGTTCCTATGGCCACCTACTGTTTCTATCATCAGATCAGCTCGATGGTACCATAATATTGAATTGTCATCCAAACTATAGTTATACCCAAAATTTCAGCTCAATCGGTCACCGGGAAGTGGGTCAAATTTAACTTGCAAGATTTGACGGACAACTTACTTACATACATACTTTTATACTTACATACGAACAAGTCAAGTTAATATAAAGCTTGTAATTAAGCTAATAATTTGGTCAGATAATGTGATTCTGGCTTGTTTCAACCATCCGTGCCAAATAAAGCAGTCGATATACTCAACAAAGAGAACGTTCAAATAGAGAACTATACAAATGTAATGGCATGGTTAAAGAGACAATCGGATGGCTACAAAGGAAAGAAAACACAAATATTCAGCAGCGATGAATGTAAATAAACGCTGCCAGTATTTGATAACAAATCTTTATTAAAGAATTTGATTATAAAGAATGTCTGTACATTCACTTCCTCCTCTGAGTCAAATTGAGACATTCAACAAACGTAAGATATCAAGAAAAATATCCTTTAACAAATGCACGAATATGAATGGTACCATTATTGTCTCAAAAAAATATTTTTATCCTATCTTATTGTTTATTTTTAACCAACTTCAAAAAAAAGGAGGAGGTTCTCAATTCGGTTGTATTTTTTTTTTTTCAATGTTTGTTACCTCAGAACTCCGTCATTGATGAGCCGATTCGTAAATTTTTTTTTATTTGTAAGTATATGCTTCCAGGTGGGTCCCATTTTTTCAAAAATTCAATTGGATGATGGGATCCATGAGGAATTGAGGGAACTCCTCAATTATATTAGGCACGCGTGTAGTGATTTTGGTATTTTCTATTATAACTCGTGTATTTACACCCGGAAATCATAAATTTGGTGGAGTGGAATTGATGATGAAGACCACAGATGACTTATGGAATTCCTCAATTATGTACATAAAATTGAAAAAGTATATCACAGTATTCTGTTAAGATTCCGTTGAAATAGCAACTAATGAAGTGCCAAAGGTGATCCTTGTTGAATCGACGGAAGTCCTGAAATATTATCGGCCCACATACAGTGATTGGGTTTTTTTCTCTAATAATTAACGCATTTGCTCTCGGAAATCAGTTCATGTGGTAAATTGGAAAAGAAATGTGGAAATGTTCTCGTGGCTTGGCGGAGCACTAAATTGAAGTCGGTTAAAACTTTGTTTTTAAAGTAAATTATTTGAGTAAAGATGAATACTTCTTTCGACCGTAATAGCCATACTGTCCTCGTATTGTAGACGGAACTCGCCTGCGGCTCGGTCCGTCTAATTCATACTCGGTCATTATAGCTTCCTTAATGGTCTCTGCCGTAATGTCTATTAATCACAAATAAATACAGAAACCTCAAATAAACACTCCAATAACAATCATTAAAACCGATAATCAAATTAATATTACAATTTATACATAAATAAATAAATATATATATATATTAAAATCACAAATAAATACAGAAACCTCAAATAAACACTCCAAAAACAACTCAATGACACGACACTCGTATTGCAGAACAAAACGAGCGCGCGCCCTGAAATTGCGCCACATAAAGGGCACCTTCCTGCCTAGAACGTAAGAGATAGAGGTTTTTGGTTTTTCATAATTTAGGCAAACTCAATACCCCGAGGGCTATCAATTTCGTTTTTTGTTTTCAAGATATTGCCGATTTTGTACGAAAAGACGCGAAAGCGTCATTTTTCGTCATTTTTGCAATTTTACAAAAAGTTATAATTTTTTTTTAATTTTGTAGTCCTTGCCAAGGGGCATCTTTTGACATCTCAATCATCTACGTAGCCCTAAAACTCACGTGACCAGGGCGATGTCTCACTCGCTGAATTTGGGGGAAGAAGAAGCGATTTAAATACCATTTTCAATGTTAAAATCTTTTCAACGCGTAGGTAGCAGAAGTTACCTTCTTGAGTACAGCGCCATTTATCGGTGTATTTTGTTACCACTAACTTAACTTAAGGAAGTCAGTAAGTATGTTTTTAGTGATAATTCTTTATGACGTATACCGATTTCAATATACCGGGCGGAAAGATCGAATGCCACATGGATGGCAACTACCTTAAATATTGTAAATAGCACATTCTGTATAAAGAAGACTTTCCTTTGTTTTTAAAAACAATAAATTCTGCATTTACAGATTTACGAAAAATCGCTTGCCTAAGTCGGGACTCGAACCGGTCAAATGTGACAAAAAATAACGTGCGGTATTTTATGATGCAGATTAAAAGGGTTACTGATAAGGTTCATGTTTCTCTGAATAACAAATACAATTTCTCAAACATGCATTGAAATAAATAAATAAAACTCCAAGAAATCCAAGTTTAATTTATAGAAAAACGAAAAGTTTAACTATATACAAAATATTAACTAACACATATATATATACATAATATTATTATTTATTTCGTCCAATTTCTAACTCTAATTGAATCGAAAACACTACTAATACAAAACTATACTAAAATGTACGAAAGCAAGTTTCTGAACGAAACGAAACGTGTCATTCTTGTCTTGTCAATTGTGACAATCAAAATAAAATTATAATTATAACCTCTTTTTTTTTTGATTCGCTGCTCGTCGCTGCGTTGGTAAACACACGTGCCCGGGTTGAAATATACTTTGCTGAAAAGTGTTTCGGTCGACTACCTCGCAACTTACTAACCGTTGGCTATAATTTGGTGAAGGATATACTAATTTTGGTTGAATAACTAAAATTGGGTAAGTAGATTAGCTTTAAAATGTGCGACAAGGACCCCCCTGATAAGGGGGGTCTCGTATCTAACAAGGCAATTGTAGATGAGTCTGATCCCATGGTAGGATTGCCATCATCGCTTTCTCAGGCGAATGATGCTAATCAAATCACGGGCATGGATATAGATTCGGACAAGAACTCTCGGAAACGTCTTGGTGACGATGTACCCACCCAAGCAAAAAAAGTAACTTCCCCAGGCGATTCTTCTCAAAATGTTTATGTTAGTCCAGGATATACCGAGAATGACCCAGCTTTGAAATATACTCCTAAGGGCAAAGGACCCTTTGTAGTTCACATTTGCAGAAAGGAGCCGGATCCGTCGGCTGGGTTAACCCTGCAGGCGTTAAGATTAGCTCAGTTACTTCACAAAAATAAAGTTCAAGGTGTAGTGGAAGGATCTATTAAGTCAATGGGGCGCAACAAAGTCTCCGTAAGCTTCAAATCTGCTCAAGTTGCCAATGATTTTTGCCAATCTACGCTACTAAATAGAAACAAATTGGTTGCTGATATTCCCAAATATCTTTTATCACGAATGGGAGTTGTCCAAGATATTCCTACTGACTGGACTCTTGAAGAAGTAGTTGAGGGCATCGAATATCCTGTAGGATTTAGCCATGTCAACATAATTAAAGCACGCAGATTGTCCCGAAAAATACGCAGGGAGGGTCAGCCCCCAGAGTGGGCACCATCAAAAACTGTGGTTCTGACATTCCACTCCCAAATTCTCCCAGAAAAAGTCTATTTGTTCAATATGGCTATGCCAGTGAAAGTTTACGAGCTCCCAACAGTTCAATGCAGAAGCTGCTGTAAGTTTGGACATATTGCGGCAACATGTAGGTCAAAACCTTGTTGCTATTGTTGCGCGCAACCCCATACTGGTGACACATGTCAGATTAGTGATGATAAAATCAGTTGTGTCTTGTGCACAGGTTCCCATAAGCCGACCCAAAATGCCCAGAACATAGCCGCCAAAAATCCATTAAAATTGTAATGGCCGATGAAAATATAGGATATCTCGAAGCTTCCCAGCGCTTCCGTTCTGTTAGGACCACATATGCAGAAATGTTTCAAAAACTGTTTGCTCCTATTTCCCAAGTCACCGAGGCTCCTACCGGATATAGTTCCCCAATACCTAATTATACGGATGAACCTACTCCCTCCGCTCAGATATCATACAAAAAGACTGTTTATAAGGAACAAAAACCACATCGTCTTTTAAGCAAGTCTTATGACGTTCGCGCTCATAAACAAATTGTGAATGAACCCAAATCATGCCTGCCTAATGGTAGCGCAATAATTAATAATCCAATGATTAATACCCCAAATGATACTTTCATGGAACACCTTGTAGGACTTGTAGTCAATTTTGTCCAAAAATATAGTGAAGCTCTACCAAACAATGTCATAACTCAACTTCAAACTATAATTCCCTACATTCCAAACAATGGACCCCAGAGTCCTGCAGTGGAACTCACAGAGCATTAGAAATAAAAAACCCGAATTAATTTATCTACTTAATAAATATAAGCCTATTGTTTTTGCCATCGCTGAAACATGGCTAAAGCCTGGTTCCCGATTTAGGGTTCCAGGCTATTCATGCTTCAGGGACGACAGAAGTGATGGTTACGCAGGCTGTGCCCTGCTTATCGACAGAAATTATTCATACTCTGCACTAACTGTCCCAAATCATAGCCCAGGTATAAATATTATTGCTGCCAAAACACATAACATTACTTTTATATCAGTTTATATACCGCATCCAAGTATATCTCTATTACAAGAGTTAAACAATATTATCTCTAACATTACCGGCCCATATATAATATTGGGGGATTTTAATTGTAAAAATTCTTTGTGGGGATCTCCTTCATGTGACTCAAATTCTTATGCTCTTTTAGACATGCTTGACAGCTTAAACTTGTGTGTAATGAATGATGGAACTTTCACTAGAAGGGTATCCCCTCTTCAACAGGCTAGCGCCCTGGACCTGACATTATCTTCTGCCACTCTGGCATCTGCAATTTCAGGAGAGTATTGAGCCGCTCATATGGCAGTGATCACTTCCCTATCCTATCTACTATCCTCAAGGCTTGTCCCCCTCCCCCTGTAATTAACCCTCTTCTAAAATATAAAACTGCTCAGGCTGACTGGTGTAATTACTCCTGCATTCTGGAAGATAAAATTCAATCCTTATGTGAGATAAAAAACGAAAATTTTCTAGAAACTTACTCTAAATTTATAGATTGTATTATCCAATCGGCGGATGCTTCAATACCGATTAAAAATACTGTGCGTAATAAGATTCCCTCTCCTCCCTGGTGGGACCCAGAATGCACCAATATTATACGAGAGCGCAATATATCGGAGAATACCTATTCGAAGAATCTTTCTCTGGAAAATTATCTCCTTTTCCAAAAAACCTTGGCACGTTCCAAAAGATTTCTTGCTAAGAAAAAGACTGACGGGTGGTTGAATTTCTGTAAGTCTTTGTCTCCTCGCTCCCTTTTGGCTCTGGTTTGGAGAAAGGTGAAGGCATTTCGGCGCAGTCTAAACTGTAATGATCCTCTGTCTAACGACACTGACATTTGGCTACCTGATTTTGTAGATAAATTATCTCCACCTTTTGTTCCCTCTGAAGATCTTTTCCCTTTACCAACAACGTCCTCATCTTCCGATAACTTTGACAGAATGAACGAACCGTTTTCCTTTCCTGAACTTTTATGTCCACTTGATCATCTTAAGGACACTTCTCCTGGCGTTGATGGTATCCCGTACTCATTTGTAACTCGAGCATCCAATATCACTAAACATTATTTTTTAAATATTATAAATCATGTTTTCTCCACTGGAATAGTGCCGGACTCATGGAAAATTCAAATTGTCATCCCAATTCTATAGCCCGGGAAAAATCCAAACGATTCTTCATCGTATCGCCTGATAGCATTATCATCAGTTCTGGCTAAGATTTTGGAGCATTTCATTAAAAATCGTCTTGAATGGATACTAGAAAACCGAAACATTTTGGCTAGGTCTCAATTTGGGTTTCGTAGAGGAATGGGCACTATAGACAGCCTCAGCATTTTAACAACAGACATTCGCATAGCCTTCAGCAACAACGAAAATGTAGTAGCTATATTTTTGGATATAGCGGCTGCATATGATAACGTTCATCTCGCGCTACTCAGGCAAAAAATGCAGCAGCTGAGTATTCCGTCGAGGATAACTAATGTTATATGCAACCTTTTTATGGCTTGGTTTATTCGCGTTCGAACTAATGGCTCTCTACTTCCCTCCAGACCAGTATGGAAAGGATTACCACAAGGCTCGGTTTTGAGCCCAATGCTATATAGTCTGTATACGTATGATTTAGAATTTACAGTGGACAGTTTTTGTAGTATATTACAATATGCAGACGATATAGTACTGTACGTTAATTCCGCTTCATTTAAGGATTGCGAAACTAGACTGAACTCGGCTCTGTTTTATTTAAATGATTGGCTTGGCCTTCATGGCCTCTCTCTTTCTATATCTAAGTGCAAATCCTTAGCATTTTCTCGTAAAAGAAACATTCCCCATATGGACTTATCCCTGGATGACCAGGTGATAGAAGTTGTGGAATCTGTAAAATTTCTGGGCGTGTTTCTTGACTCCAAGATGACCGGCATCACCCACCTAAACTATATTGCTAATAAGTGTGAAAAGAGCGTTAACGTGATGCGGTCTCTGTCGGGTGTACGTTGGGGAGCTCATCCCTACATGCAAAAAATACTGTACAATGCTATAGTTCGTAGCCATTTTGATTACGCTAGCTTTATTTTAGAACCTTGCAACAAGCTTGCTCTAGCGAAACTAGACAAAATTCAAGCCAAGTGTCTGCGGATTATTACTGGTGCAATGAAGTCTTCACCGATAAATGCGTTGCAAGTGGAATGTGCCGACCCTCCTCTTATCTTGCGCAGACAGTATCTAGCTGATAGATTTTTTCTTAACATAGCTCAGTATCTTTCTCACCCTCTTTTGTCCAAATGTAAAACTTTATCAAATTTTTCTTCCTCCTCTGGCTATTGGAGAAATAAAGAAGCTCTTCCTCTGGTCAAATCCTTTAAAAAATATTCGTCCACACCTTTACATCAATTGGTTAATAACCCAATTTTCTGCTTTGAGTATGATACACTAATATTTCAACCTCCAGTAATTCTGCATCTAGGTATCAACAAAAAGTCTGTAAATGCTAATTCCGAATTTAATCAGATCATGGATAAATATTTCAATGGATGGTTGCAAATTTTTACAGACGCCTCGAAAATTACCCCTTTAGATAGTGTTGGTTCGGCCGTATGGATCCCTAAGTATAAGATAATCTTAAATTTTAAACGCTGCAATCTGCCGTGCCACTGAGCTATAACCACGAACTTCGAATGTCGAAGTTCGGATATCTCTATCTCTATCGCACTTACATACTGCTTATTTTTACTTAAGATACCTATGTATTCTTTAAAATATGTTTTAGCGTAGGTATTTGTTTTGTGTTGCCTTCCAGGAGGTAACTCATGTAAAGGTTCCGGCGGAAGACCAGCGCTGGCCTCCTAGGTTAGCACCATGCTGAGTCGGGGCCTTTTCGTGGACCATGCTACTTTTTCTTTACTGTGTTTTGTTTTCTATACCCATTGTTTTGTCCACGAATAAATGTTTTCTTTCTCTTTCTTTAAAAGTCCACCACAATCCTCTATATTTACTGGACAGGCTGTAGCTCTCTATGAAGCTGTTTCCTATGTTAGCTCTCATAACCTCAACAAATCCATTATATTAACTGATTCCCTGAGCTGCTTACAGGATTTGATTGGACTTCCATTTCACTCTAGAAATAACTTCTATTTAACTTTAAAAATTAAGGATAAACTCCGGGAATGCCAGAATTCTAATATACAGGTTATTTTAGCGTGGATTCCTAGCCACTGTGGTATCGCGGGCAACGAAGTGGTTGATCAGTGCGCAAAAAACGCCATTCAGCAGGGAATCGTATTATCCACCAGTTGTCACCCTCGAGACCTAAGATCTGATGTTAAACTTTTATTACACCATAAATGGAATAAATTATGGCAACTCTCACGGCAAACCAAGGGCAAGCATTATGGAAGTCTGCAGCCTAATATTCCAATTAAACCTTGGTTTTTTAAGAACAAGGAATTCACGAAACTGAACACATCCACAATTATAAGGTTGCGCCTTAGTCATTTTTGCTCGCCAGTATTTTTGGCCAAGCTGAGGATTCGGGACGGCTCGGTCTGCGAATGTGGACTGGCCGAGGGTACTATGGAACACATATTGTTGGAGTGTCCTAAAATTTCTTATCCATTATATGATCTACTTCCACGTTGTATAAGTCGTCCAATCAATATCAACTTTCTCTTAACCTTAGTTTTCTCGCCATATTGTGGAAATTCTTGTCCAAAAATAACATTAACTTATGATAGACCCTCAAATATGACTCATTGTGTATGTGTTTGGTATATAAGTATAGATAGTTAAAAGATTTAAAACTCCCTTAATCCTATATTATCCTTTTATAAAACAAACTAACTGTAGATTGTGTTTGTTGTACTTTGTGTTTTGTTGTAGATTGGCGGTTCGATCGGTCGGATATACATATACTACCGAACATTACCTGTGGTCCATCGCCAAGATTAAATACCCGTGTCTTTTCCAAACTCGACATTGGCAGAATCATAAAGGCTTTGATGGAGCCATATAGCCCTAAAAATTTAATTGAATTGAACCTCTTTTTTTAAACACGATGTATTTCGGGCTGCTTGTTTCCTTTCTACAAAACATTAAATATGACTATTAACAAACAGATTATTTACAAAGTATTTGACAGATTTATGTAACATTCAATGTAACATTTGACATATTAGGGCAATTACTTATTGATATCGTTATTGTTTAGGTGCACTAATGTTGGTTTGTTGAACTTCAGCAGATGTAACAGTTTGTGATGACACAATGCAAGTGGTGGATTGTTTACTTGCTCTTATTTCCTGCTGAGAAAGCAATGGTGGCATTGGTAGCTGAGGATCTGATTCACCATGTGCAGACAAGTGCAAATCTTGACACTGGCTGGGGAATACTGGCGGTTGATAAGGGGCAGATGTTGGAGGACTATGATGCTTAATGGAAACTGGAGGGTGACGGGAACTGCCTGGCTGTTGTGCATTTGTGTAAAGTGATGGATGCTGCTGGTGTGATAATAATGGGTGTACATGTACAAATTCATTAGACTCTGCTGTGCTACTTTTGGATTCCAGGACAATATTCTTTGTGATATTCTTTGTAATTTCTTGTTTATTTCCAATGGAATTCTCTATGTAGCTTTCTGCGACTTTGTCGGACCTCCACCCACCATGCCTCTTGACGACTTCTAGACTGGCTCCGGAGTCGGCTAGAAATGTCGCGGATGTACGGCGGAAGGAATATCCGGTATAGAGCTCGGGGTTTTCTAAATTCAAAAATGTGGCTATTTGTCTCGGCAGGGATACGATTTTATGGCGTCCGATCACTTGCTTGGTACATTTTCCATTTCTGTAGTTTAGAAAAAGTCTATTAGATTGCATATCCTGAGGCCGTAGGACATAATACTTTTTGAAAACATTTAGGAACTCATCCCGGATCACAAAGGTTCTGTCTGTTTAGTCTTTGTGTCTCGAAGCTTAAATATCGCTAATTCACCCTGGAATTCAATGTCATCGGTAGTTATATTTGTCAACTCCATTCCTCTGCACGCACCTGATGCCCAAGATCAAAGCAACCTGTAAATGTTGTTGATATAAGTGTACGGTCGAAGTCAAAAATATGTATAAGGTGCAAAAGTGTATACATATCTTTGAACTCGACTACATAAAAATAGACATAAGATTTTTTTTGTTATTATTATTAATTATTAGTCATACATTTTAATGAAATATATTATTAATTAAGTTCTAAGTTCAGGCAAAGTTGTAAATAGAATTATATATCATATTATGATACTGTATAGTTATCGAAATAAAGATTTAGCTCATGCAATTGTTATTTTTATGCAAATATGAAGATAATGATTATGATATAAATTCTAGAAGTAGGCTTAGTTACCTTTGTGGCTAGATATATCTAGCGGGTGCCTGATTAATGAATGCTTGAACATTTTCTGATGTGAATATCCTGGATTTTTTGGCTTGTATCCGTCTGACCGTCGTTTTAGCCATAGGACTAAGTTTTGATAGGTTTTTATGTTGATATTACGCTTCACCTGCATCAGTGCCTTAAGCATGGAATATAATTCCCAGAGTGTTGAAGATTTTCTGGTTACTGACAGTTCTTTAAAATACGCCAGAAAAACTGATTCAGAGAAAATGTGGGCATTTATCTCATTTTTCCAATTTATAAAATTGTTATACGCAACCATATACTTTTCCTTTGATTTTGGCGGCAACAAGTTATTTAAAGCCATTTCTGCTTCCGCTCTCAACTCCGGGTGTGCAATTTATATTCATTTCTTCATCGGAAGTGTCGGAACTGATATTAAATAACAAAATCACAATAAATCCAATAAAAGAGAATCATAGAATGAAAATTTTCAATTTTGCCTCCATTATTATTAAAAAAATATCTACGCGGTTTGAGTAGACATTTTTACCGCTAATATTTAGATGAAATTATTTAAATATGTATTTTTCTAGTTAAAATTACAACTTAAAATTATTGGAATTTGTTAATAATGCGTTATTTATTATGTTCATGTCGATTTTATATAAATAAAATAGCAAAATATAGCAAACATCGTTTGTTGTTTTTTTATTTTATAAACAGTGGCAGAATGTCATAACGAACCAAAAAGCAAATTTATATTCCTTATAGTTTTTTTTAATGGCTGAATTCCGTGATGCTGTGTCACAAATAAATGTCGAATGAAAACAAAAGACGATCACTTTGCAGGCCTCCAATTTTGTATGAAATTTCATTATGTGTCTCTCGTCTCTACGCACCTGAAACGTGACACTTCGCTGCCTATTATAAGGAACGTAACGTCAATATTTAATTGCATGTTTGAAAAAATACAATTAAAATAATGGAAGGCCATGATTTCAAGAAGCTCGGAAGGTTATGATGGGGTAGTAAGTTTAAAATTATGAAAACTACTAGCTTCTGCCCGCGACTCCAGCCTCCTCCTCCTCGTAGCTCGATACAAACTCTCATCCCCCATTTCACTCCCTATATCGTGTTTATACAATGCGTGCTTGGTTAATAAAAATGCAGGCTTCTAGATTTATCCACAACGAAGTTATAGGGGGGTCGAAAATGGCCTGAACTGCTTCGAGAAAAGGATGGTAAGGCCGTGCCGCTGTTTTGCTCGACTTGGCGGGGGTACTGCCGTGCCCCTAGATTAGTATTAGTATGGATTTTTATTATGCGGCGTTAGTGTGTTACTAAACATTTATGCGTTTTGCAATTTTACATTTGTCTGTGGTATGAAGTTACTACATACTACATACCAAATTTAAAGATCTAGGTCGACTGGAATCATCCTTTAGGCTTTGATTCCCTTGCAAGTAGTTGCGAACGCCAAAATAAGCGGATTACTTAAATTGCTGTTTCTTTTTAACCCCCGACGCTAAGAGAGGGGTTATAAGTTTAATGTCTCTGTGTATCTGTCTGTGGTATCGTAGCTCCCAAGCGGATGGACCGATTTGCATGCGGTTTTTATTTGTCATAGATACTTTTAACCCGAGTGTTCTTAGCCATGTTTCATGAAAATCTGTTCAGCTGTTTGAAAATCATCAGCTCTTTTCAAGTTGATGAGGCGATCTGACTAACTTCCCTATGTCCGATCGATTCGAAATTTGGTACCATGTTACTTCAATGACATTGAAATTATATGGTAATGTAGCCAATGACCTGATCAGCCGTTTGAAGATCATCAGCTCTTTAATCGTTGATGAGGGGATCTGACTACCTTCCATATGTCCTACCGATTCGAATTTTATACCGTGTTACTTCAATGATATTGAAAGTATATGGTAAGGTAACCATGACCTGATCAGCCGTTTGAATATCATCACTTTAAAAAGGACAAAATAAAAGTAAAAATAAATATTTATAAAACCCCCGACACAAAAAATTAACTGTAAAAACGAACAAATAATATTTTAAACCTATTATAATTATTATCGTCACATATATGATGTAAGTTCAAATATTTTTATTTTCCAAGCGTCGTCGAGTCAGGGGGACCGCTTCAGTCGCCCAACGGTCCCCCGACGCGACCGTCCCCCGATGCCTCGTAAACGCACGAGGAAAAAGGTAATAAGTCTAAAATAAAAATAAAAAATTGTATGATTTTACTAAAAATGTCTAAGTTTCGTAATTTTTCCTTTGTCTGTGCTATATGACGTTGCTGCCAAATTTCAAGTTTCTGTGTTCACGGGAACTATCCCGTAGGTTTTGCGAGTGTCGAAAAACTCTATTTGCAGCATAAACGACTGTATCTTATGATTGCGTTGGCTTTTAAGTTTGACTTTCACAGCTCCAAGGGACAATAGATTATTTATTAATAATAGATATAAATTTCAGCTTGATATACGCGTTCCTGAGAAAAATGGTCTTGACAGACAGACAGACATACAGACGGACAACAAAGTGATCCTATAAGGGTTCCGTTTTTCCTTTTGTGGTACGGAACCCTAAAAAGTAGGAGATTCACAATTCTGTTGATGTTTTTTGACAGTACGTATAGAGATCAATGCTTAGAGCTAGGTTACAAACAATCACGCGCACACAAAAAAGATGGTTAGCTATTATGCTCGTTAGGGTTCCGTAGTCAACAAGAAACCCTTATAGTTTCGCCGTGTTCGTCCGTCTGTCTGTCGGTCCGGTCCAAATTCGGCTGGCGCATGAAACGTCAAAAATGCTCCATTAGTAAAAAAACCGGCCAAGTGCGAGTCGGACTCGCGCACGGAGGGTTCCGTACCATTATTTATAAAACTGCAAAAAAATAAGCTGATTCGATTTTTGTCAAATACCGTATTAAGTCCGACTCACGCTTGACTGCACATTTCTTATAGGTTTTCCTGTCATCTGTAGGTAAAGAACTATTTTGTGTATTTTTTTCAAAGTTTTAGACTCAGTAGTTTCGGAGATGAAGGGGGGGAATGGTCATTTTTTGGCTACTTTCTTAAATAATTTCTTAACTAATTATTTTAAAATTACAAAAAAATATATTTTAGATGTACACAGATATGTAACACGATGGTATATGCAAAACGTTATTTTTTAATTTTCTCATTTCCCCCCCAAAAGTGGCCCCCATGTTTAAAATTCATTTCTTTGAGTTACATGTTCCTCTTTGGGTCACAAACTTACATATGTGTACCAAACTTCAAGGTAATTGGTTCAGCAGTTTCGGAGAAAATAGGCTGTGAAGGACGGACAGACAGACGCACGAGTGATCCTATAAGGATTCCGTTTTTTCGTTTTGAGGTACGGAACCCTAAAAAATTGTTTAAAATCTTGTGATGTACGGAACCCTCGCAACGCGAGTCCGACTCGCACTTGGCCGGTTTTTTTCTCGTTAAATAGTGTGGAGTATCGTTGGATAGCTTGGGCAAAAATATTATGAGTTTTTGAAACAAATTTGCAACTCAGTGATTCGTTTGCGAGATTTTGAGCTTTAATGCCCTAATTTTTGTTCGAGTCATGTGTCCCCTAGTCCCGCCCGGAAACTAACCCGCTACGGAACGTATGGTGTATAATTCGAAAGCTCGTAAAATTTTGAGACGGTATACACATTTTGAGTTCTTTTTACGATAGCTCTTACTAGTGTAAAGTATGACCAAAATAACTTTTTTTCATACATACAGTGCTGTCCCCAGCTCTATTTCAAAAACTATAGCCAACTAAGACTAGTGTTCCCATATTCAGTTTTGTGCAATTACTTTGTTTGTATAAGTGCGCGTGAGCGTGTGCTAAACTTATTTGGCTTGGTTGAAAACCGGCTTCACTAGGCTTTTCGTAATGCTCTGTCTATCTTTTTTCTTGGTCTGAGGTATGGTCTGGCTCGCGGATTCGACAAATTTAAAGTTATCAACACAACACAGTAAAGTAAAGTGTAAAGTAAGTGGACCCCCTACAAGATGGACCGATGACCTGGCCCCGGATCATGGTCGGCCTTATCACGCAATAAGTGACAAGATAAGAGCGTCGACTCGTTCTATCGAACGGTGTCAGCCAGTGACGGACGCTCTATCTCGTCACTTATCGCGTCATAAGGCAGACCATGATACGGGGCCTGGTAAAGGTCGCGGGAGTCCGCTGGATGCGGGTGGCGCACAACTGCTCATTGTGGCACTCTTTGGGGGAGGTCTATGTCCTACAGTGGACGTCTTTCGGCTGATATAATGATGACGCATCAATATCGATGAATATTTTGGATTTTGTAATAAAACGATTCAGTTAAGAACTAAAAAAAGGCTTTGTTTGGGTTACTAAAACACACAATTAATACTATGCTTAATAATCGCTTCAGATTTCAACACTACAAGCAGCTTTTGGTGTTCTATATTTTAACAGTTCTACATATTGTTGACTCTATTTGGTTAAAATCTAGAAACAAAATAGCATCAAAGTACGAGGTTCTTTATTTAATTTAAAATTGGAATACCGAGCTGTAGTGGTGAATCGTATTGTTGCCTTATAAGTACCATTCAAGTTTGAGAGCTTGCTGCGAAAATGTTGAACCCGACACCTAAAAAAAAAGGTTGGACCTAAAACATTAAAATGACTCGTTTATCGTATGTACTGGGAAATTAATATATTGAAGACGAATTCGTAACTGCATTTCACAGGATACTTTCAGAAAATTCAAGCTACCGTCCGCGCGACGTGCTTTTAATGCACGCTCTGCACAGGCTCAATAGCCTGTGCCTCGGGGAGAAGAACATTTACAAGTCATTTTCCTAGAAGCTCCCGAGAACCGACCATTTAATGACGTTGGATACTGGACTTGTGTTCACTTTGTAAATGGTGAATTAAAAATATATGATAGTTTCTACACCGATTTGTCGCCAGTGCAGGAGCAGTTTCTGTCGAAACTTTTTCCTTATAAGCCCCGGAAATCTTTCCCAGTCGTGCAGCAACAAATGAACACATACGATTGTGGAGTTTTTGGAATAACAGAAATATAATTTTTATTGAACTCCATTCAATAAATCAAGCAGTTTAGTTAGTAATTGTTAGCTTCAAAATCAGGAGATAAAGTATGAATCATTTGAAATAACTGAATGTACGGAACACTAATTGCTGAGTTCCGACTCGCACTTGGCCGATTTTTTTTTTCATATACTGGCGCGCATACGCGTTGCTCTTACATAAACAAACTTAGACAAAAGGGAGGTGCTCACCAATATTGTCAGGCGTTCCGTCCTCGTCGAAGTCTGCGTTCCTGAAGATAACATCCGCCTGGGCCACGGCGTGGACCATGCGGCTCACCGCGTGGTTCAAGCTGGCGTGAGCGTCCTTCTCGAAGAACTCCTTGTCGGCTAGCAACAGCAGGTCACAGATGCGCGCCCGAGCCGTGCCCGCCGGCAGCGGGCTGTCTTCCATCTCCAGTGAAAAAGGTTTCGCGTCGATTCCGGCTCGGCGCTTTGAATCGGTGTTAGGTTAGGTTAGGTTAGGTTAGGTAGGTAGTAGTAAGTCAAAGGGTATAGCCGTGTTTGGATGGCGAAACTGCCTTTGACGAGAAAATGGTTTTCCTTTTGCTCCTTTATATACGTTGTAATTTTACCAGATATCAGCCCCAAATATTATAATTCTTAAATTACTGATTCAAATTGAATGAAATTTGAAATATACCGAGTTTATACAATGCCTGCTTGGTAACTGAAAATTTAGGCTTCTCATTTTATCCACAACGAAGTTATAGGGGGGTCGAAAATGGCCTGAACTGCTTCGAGAAAAGGATGGTACAGCCGTGCCGCTGTTTTGCTCAACTTGGCGGGGGCACTGCCGTGCTCCCAGATGTGAAACTAAACATGTAAGTTATCCGTTTGACAACAGGAGGTACAGCGGCACTACCACGAAAAACGAAACTCGAAGTTCGTATAAATGCATCCCTGTCACTCGAGTATAGTGAGTGCGATAGAGATGGAAATACCCGAACTTCGAATTTCGGAGTTCGTGGTTATAGCTTTGGTTTGAGTCATCTACATACATATTATTATGCCTGCGGTTTTTGCCCTTAATAACTTGGCGCAGAATGAGAATCTCTAGCCCCGGGGACTAGCACAACTTGCTGCCAAGTCGTGTCGCTTTACACTTGCACTGTTCTAATTACAAAGAAGAGGTTAGATTTTCTTGACTCAGCGTGACTCATCGCGTCGCGGCATCAGTTGCACTAGCCTCCCTGTACTGTTAGCACAAGTGCGCTCAACGCGAGATAAGGCGCGACAAATAAATATTTTAGCTCTATCGCAACTTTTCTCACTTCTTGCGCTAGTCACGTGGTCTTGTGCTAGATCCTGCCCGTTATTCACAACGCTTCACCTCATCTCACCTCGTGAAAACCGGTGTAGGTATTTCAGACCTCCAATTACACGTTATTACGAATGACAGCTTACATGGGGAGATAGGTGAACTGTGTAGGTTTGGTCAAGAATAGTTTTCCCCGCATGTTGTAAAACGCGAGTAAATGTGGGTCATCGGGGTCACCAGTGCTGTTTATGGCGGACGGCAACAGCAGCACTTAACTCTTCCATGGAATCAATCAGCAACTTCTACCGAACATCTACCACTGGATCACACCGAAAAACTGGCTACCGACTTTGCAGCATATTCAAGATTCAGAAACAAGACCATTATCTCATTCCACCTCACCCAAATTCTCACAGGACACGGCTACCACAAATCCTACCTATACCGTTTCAAGATAACCACCGATGACCTTTGCCCGTATGATGGAAGCAGCTCACAATCCATCGACCACCTTTTAAAAGACTGCCCGAAATTCACAAACCCGAGATTTAACCACGAAATCACCTGTCATAATCTCCACATAGAACCATATAACATGCAAACAATCATTCGTAAAGAAACTACAATAGCCTCTTTTTGCAAACTCGCCACCTCCATAGTTTATAACCTGAAAAAGATCAATGGCACATTGTCTATTCTTCATTTCACCCATCATCCATTACAACCATCACTCATCAATCTCATCATTCATACAGCATCACTTATTCCATTAGAAATCATTTACTATACAGTAATCGCGGATTCAGTCGCCCGTATCACCCCGTATCCTTCGCGGGGACTGCTTTCTGGTAAAATCAAAAGATAAAAATAAGTTTCTGTCAAAATTTTCATTTTTGGTACAAGCTTTTATTGCCGACTGTACTTTTCTGTATACCATCATCAACTGCTCATTGAGACGATTCTAACGAGCCCAAACTCGATGGGGCTAAGTGGTTTTATTACAGAGTTCCTATGGCCACCTTCTGTCCCCATCATCAGATCAGCTTGATGGTACCATAATATTGAATTGTCATCCAAACTATACTTATACCCAAAATTTCAGCTCAATCGGTCACCGGGAAGTGGGTCAAATTTAACTTGCAAGGTTTGACGGACAACTTACTTACATACTTACATACTTTTATACTTACATACGAACAAGTTAAGTTAATATAAAGCTTGTAAAAACCGGGTTGCACTCCGGGAGTGCCGGTAAAAGTGAAAACTCAATGACATTGTAACAGTTTTTCGATCAGGTCACGTGTCCGTCTTAAGAATTTTCAATCTCTCGAATCTTACGGTCACGTGACATCTGACGGTCACGTGACCTGTGGCGAGTATCAAAAACTGTTGCGCGCCATTATAGGTTATTTCACAGATATTTGTAAACATTGTTAATGCGGGTTCGGTTATTAACAAAAATGTTGACTCGTTAAAAAAAACGTTGACTAAGAAAAGTGATCAAAAGAATGGACGCCACTGGAAATTCTTGGCGATGTATACAACATGTGTGAAATAACCTGTTGCCATCAAATAGGCCTGCCTTCTATAAAATTTTCATCTTATGAAAAGGATTTTTCCCTCGCAAAATGTGTTGAAAAACGTCTTATGAAACTCTGCTTTGATAATTACATCAGAGGCGGAATTATCACGCGAGCCGCGCTGGTGAGCGTGATAAGAGAGCCTAGGATGTAATTATCAATATACCTCACTTGTATCACAATGTACTAATAAATGCGTATGTTTGGATCATATTATTTTTATAGCGCGATTCCTACCGACGAGGTCCGTCTCCAAGTTTGGTATATAGTTCCGGCTGCTTTTTCACAAATTACCACGATTCTAATAACTTATTAATTACAGTCATAAGTAAGTAAATGCAAGGTAAGGTTAAGATTTTTAACTTTTGAAAGTGGGGCTTGCAACTCTCGGTTTGCTTGATGCTGCTTATAATCCGAACGCATTTCTTTTGTAGGATGAATATTTCCTGTACATTAGTACTGTTTCCCCATAAAGTCACCCCGTAGGAGAGAGCCATGCATGTGCAAAAGCATAGTAAGCCGTCATTGCTGTTTCCATGTTGGTTGACTTTTTTAGTTCCCTTAGGGCGTACTTATACAAATTGGCTTAGTTTAGTATTAATTTTTTGGATGTGACATTTCCAATTTATATTTGTCTCTATATTTATCCCATAAAAAACATTCCATGTAAAAAAGAGGCCAAGTCTTGATACTCTTCCACCGCAAAAAGTTGTGACATATTTGTTAGTGTTAGTACCAAGTCTCAGGCATTCTTATCATTCTTTATTTGCTAGCTAAATATCATTTTGTCACTTGGCAATCACACAACAGTTACTACATAGTTTTAGGTATGCAAAAATCCATAAATGCAGTAAAGTTGTGTGATTGCCAAGTTGCAGAATTTTATTTTGCTAGAAAATAAAGAATAATAAGAATGCCTGAGACTTGGTACTACCAAATATCTCACTTTTTGCGGTGGAAGAGTTTCGAGACTTGGCCTCTTTTTTACATGGAATGTTTTTTATGGGATCTCACTTCTTTTTGTAGGTTATTGTGGCAATATCCCATTCGTGATTTTTGTCCCATTTACTGCAAATATAACTTTGTAATCCTATATGTTTATATGGGACTAGCTGTTGCCCGCGACTTCGTCCGCGTAGAACTTGTTACCGTCTTAGAAAAATAATTGCTATTAAATGATTATAGGCGGAACCTTAATTATCGCTACCCTTGAAAAGTTCTACCATCTTAAGGGATGATTTCCGAGATAAAAACTATCCTATATCCTCAAATTAGGGTCTCAAATTATCTGTACGGAAAATTTCATCTAAATCCGTTCAGGGATTAAGCGTAAAAGGTAACAGTGCGATGAGTTCATTAGTTTAACTTGAAAACTCTGTTTTTACACATATAAATATCTTAAAAATCATCAACAGACGTTTCAGCTTAAATTGTATATTTTTCATAATGTATTAAAGAAAGCTACATTACTGAAAATAGTTTTGAAAGCAAACTTAATCTAATGCTAAAGAGGTAGAACTTTCCACCTCCATCCGCCGTCCCCATTTAATGGTGTTAGAGAATAATATTATTCTGATTAACCGAAATCCGCACCTACTTACTACTACTACTTACCTACCTTTCGGTTCTGGGAGCATCCCAGTTCTAACCTAACCTAGCTGTTCGGCTCTGTAAGGGTCGTGGTTCTAACTTAACCTAACCTACTTTTCTGCTAGCAGTCGGATTATGTATGATCTATACATACTTCCAACCCTTTTTAACCTCCGTAGAGGATACATTTTAAGAAACGCTATAATTAGTTTCCTAGTTTTTAACCGAAGTTACAGATCCCTTACTTTAAAATTGTCTTGTTCCCCGTACAAACATCCAATTTCCCCGTACAAAAATCCCCCCAGTTAGGGGATGAATGTGCCCCCCTCATGGAATCAATTTAAAACAGTCTAAAACAGAAGTTACAAATCCCTTACTTTAAATTTTTTTTGCTCTCCATACAAACTTTGAACCCCCTTTAACCCCTATAGGGAATGAATTTCAAAAAACTCTGTAATCAGTTTTGTAGTCTTTTAACATACAGGCTAAGACCGAAGTTAAAAATCTCGTGCTATAACATTTTCGTGGTTTCTATATAATAACCTTGAATCCCGTTTTAACCCCTTAGGGGTGGAATTTTTCCAAAACGCTGAAACAACTTTTATTTATTCTGATAACACAATCTTTATACAATGCTTTAAGTCTCCAGCTCAAAAATGAGTGTTTCTCATCCAAAGCTTGCACCCCTTTTTAACCCTCTTAGGGATAGAATTTTCAAAAACGCTGGAATAATTGTTTATATTATAATAAGTAATCTTTCTACAAAGTCAAATCTCTAGCTCAAACAAAAGTGTTTCCCAAACAAACCTTGCAACCCTTTTTAACCCCCTTGGGGGTGGATGTTTCCAAAACGATTAAAGTTCTTTCTAGTATTCAAATACGTAATTTGGCTACATAAATTCAAGTTTCTAGCTCAAACGGAAAAGTTTCCCTCATACTACTTTTGCACCCCTATTTTAACCCCCTTAGGGGTGGAATTTTCTAAAACGCTAATATTTTTTTTGAATTCTTATAAATAATCTTTCTACAAAGTTTCAAGTTTCTAGCTAAGAAAATGAAGTTTTCCCCATACAAACCTTGCACTCCTTTTGAACCCCTTTAGGGGTGGAATTTTCTAAAACGCTGAACTTTATTTGTATTCTAATAAGTAATCTGTACAAAGTTTCTAGTCTTTAGCTAAAAAATCCAGTGTTCCCCGTACAAAAACTTCAACCTTTTTAAACCCCCGTAGGGATAGCATTTTCTTTCTAATAAGTTATCTTTCTACAAAGTTTCAAGTCTTTAGCTCAAAAAATAAAAATCCCTCCATACAAACCTTGCACCCCTTTTTAACTCCCTCAGGAGTGAAAATTGCTGAAATGCCGAAATTACTATTTTTGTATTCTAATAAGTAATTTTTCTAGAAAGTTTCAAGTCTCTAGTTCTAAAAATAATGTTTTCGCTATACAAACATTGCACCCCTATTTAACACCCTTAGGGATGGAATTTTCTAAAACGCTGAAAGAACTTTTCGTGTTTTTTAATAAGTAGTCTTTCTACAAATTTTCAAGTCTCTAGCTCAAAAAAAAGTTTCCCCCATACAAATTTTGTACCCCTATTTAACCCCCTTACGGGTGGAATTTTCTTAAACGCTGAAAGTTCTTTTCGTTTTTTTTAATAAGTATTCTTTCTACAAAGTTTCAAGTCTCTAGCTCAAAAAATAAAGTTCCCTCCATACAAACTTTGCACCCCTATTTAACCCCCTTAGGGGAGGAATTTCCAAAAATCCCGTCTTATCCCTTGTCTACGTCATAAAAGGAAGTCTTAGTGTAAATTTCAAGTTTCTAGTCCCAGTAGTTTTGGCTGTGCGATGATGAATCAGTCAGGAAGTCTTCTTTTATATACAGGGCGTCCCAAACTTATGGGACATGAAGGGGAAGTACCTTAAATATCGTAGATAGTGAATTTTGCTCAAAGAAGACTTTATGTTATTTTTAAAAGTTAGTAATTCTACATTCATAGATTTTCTAAATATTTTTTTTTTTTTAACAATTATTTATTTTTGTTTTAAATTTGCCTTCTGTCTAGCTTACAGAGGACGTATTGAAATACTAAGTTTTATCAAATTATCATTTTATCCACACGTGCACTTATAATAAGGAAAACTTATGCCAGTACCTATTTTATGAAGTGGGTACTTATTTACGAATAATCAATGCTATCTTTGGAATGATAATATTGCTACTTTTCGAACGTCGTCTTCGGCAATAAATAACTTTCTTGAAATTTGACTCAATCATTTTATGGTGTTCCTTTATTTTAAAATACTATGTTACTTAAGCTGAGTTATTATTTTTTAGCTGTTCTTTCGATTGGCATCATAAAAAAGGGTGATTTTTTTTTCACATTTTAGTCGGTTCGATTCCCAGACGAAGCAAGTAATTTTTAGAAAATCTATGAATGCAGAATTACTAACTTTTAAAAATAACAAAGTCTTCTTTGAGCAAAATTCACTATCTACGATATTTAAGGTACTTCCCCTTCATGTCCCATAAGTTTGGGACGCCCTGTATATAGATTACAAAGTTATTTATGCAGTCGGTGTATCTAGAAAACTGGACTTCAATTGCAATTTTATTTAGCGTCCCCTTTATTTATACACTAAACACTAATTGTATTCTAAATTAGAAGCTTCTATGTCTGCTAGAAGTGCCTTAGACTTTTGATGATCGGTGAGTCAGTCAGTGAGTGACAAAATTAAGAAACTGACTAGTTATAATTCTTAAACCGCTGGTTCTAATTAAATGAAATTTGAAATATACAATGCGTGCTTGGTTAATGAAAATGCAGCCTTCTAGTTTTATCCACAACGAAGTTATAGGGGGGGTCAAAAATGGCCTGAACTGCTTCGAGAAAAGGATGGTACGGCCGTGCCGCTGTTTTGCTCGACTTGGCGGGGGCACTGCCGTGCCCCCGGAGTAAATTCAGATTAGACGATGTGTCCTACGCTGGACTTTTGCAATGACAATCGATTTTTTATGTACCAATAGTAGAAGGGGGCATTACCATATCTCTAATACAGCTGAGACCAGCTGAGGGTCCCTTTTTTATTTTTTTATTTATTTATCAAAAGTACAAAACAATTAACAATATTATTTTCACCTCACCGGCTCGGAAAGGCTTGCTTTATCGCTCAAAATCTGCGCCCAAAAGTCCATCATATCCGCTAGCGTGGAAAGAGTTTTTGAATTTGGAACGTGACGGTCAATCGCGAGATCCAACTTTTTTCTATACAGAATGAGAGGTGCGTTCAGAAACTGATGGTTTTATGCCAATAATTAATTGTTATTATTTTGATTAAATAAAAGTAATAATACTTATTCTTTCTTAATTAAGTAGGTACATACGAAATAATAATATTTAAACTGACTTGTAAGGATAAGATACGAATAAATAATTTTAAAATGTAGTTATATTTTTCAAAAAATTTCGCTTTTTTCAAATTTGGAACGCACCGTTTGAAAAGTTAATTTAAGAAAAAACTGGTATACCTACATTTAATTTTGTTTTGTTCTAAAGTCACAGATAGTAAAACCAAAATAATGGTGGTTATTTATAGATTTTAGTGCAGAAGATTATACGTAATATGAATTTTTCAACACAATTGCTCGTAACGTACCTGTTATTGTGTCGCTTTTAGGCTCATAATCCTGGATATCAAACACGCGTGTTTAATAACATTACGATACTTGTGTGTTATGGTTATATCCCGATTAAGTCACGTTGCCAAGTGACGTAACCCCGTTGAGTTTGGGCTCGTTAAAATCGTCTTAATGAGTAGTTGATGACGGTATACAGAAAAGTACAGTCGGCAATAAAAGCTTGTACCAAAAATGAAATTTTTGACAGAAGCTTGTTTATCTTTTTTTTTCAATGTTTGTTACCTTAGAACTCCGTCATTGTTGAGCCGATTCGAAAATATTTTTTTTAATTTGTAAGTGCTTCCAGGTGGGTCCCATTTTTTTCAAAAAATCTATTGGATGATGGGATTCATGAGGAATTGAGGGAACTCCTCAATTATATTAGGCACGCGTGTAGTAATTTTGGTATTCTCTATTATAACTCGTGTATTTACACCAGGAAATCATAAATTTGGTGCAGTGGAATTGATGATGAAGACCCAGATGACTTATGGAATTCCTCAAGTATGTACTTAAAAGTATAAAAGTACGTCACAGATTCTGATAAGATTCCGTTGAAATTGCAACTAATGAAGTGCCAAAGGTGATCCTTGTGGAATCGACGGAAGTCCTCAAATATTATCTGGTCACATACAGCGATTGGGTTTTTTTCTCTAATAATCAACGCAATTGCTCTTGGAAATCAGTTCATGTGGTAAATTGGAAAAGAAATGTGTGGCGTGTGTGTGGCTTGGCGGAGTACTAAATTGAAGTCGGTTAAAACTTTGTTTTTAAAGTAATTAAATTATAACTAATGTTAAGTACCTATGTTAAAACTTTGTTAGGTATGCTATATGAACTAAATATGATCTTAAAGACTAACTTACACACTAACATGACAATGCCTGAGCACTTCACCTCTGCACTTAAAGTGCTATACTTTTTAAATTATTTATTTGTTTAGTTATTTTTTAACTGCGAGTATTCTTTTTTACCTATGTAAGTATTAATGTAATTTTTCCAAAAAGTCTTTTTTAACCCATTTAAATCTATTTTTTAATTCAACTTTGCTGCACTTTTTTTCTTCTCTTAACCAATCAGTCTCGTTGTATATTTTTGGTATTATAAATATATTACCTCTTTTGCCATATTAGTTTTTAGCAGAATTCTGTACATATTTATTTGCCCTTACATTTTTAGTTCTATATTTATTTTGTTTTAAAACCTTATATTCATTATTAAAATAGTTTTCTACAGGTATCATATATTGACCCTTAGATGTATATTTTACATATCTTGTACAACCTGTCATAATCACCTCTAAGGTTTTTTTTAGTTTTTTTACAAAAAGGTATTTCATACATCTTATTTGTAATTTTTTTATTTCATTTAAATATGTTCGAAAAGTTCGACCATAAACACTAAGCCCATAACCAATAATAGAGTCGGCTAACGCGTAATATACAACAAGCATGGTTTTTTTACTAACTATTCTATTTAAGGCTTGTATACCCGCTAAAGTCCTTGAGCGTATGGGCGGAGCCTCGACCCTCTCCCCGCGCAAGTCGCACAACCCGCCGTCGTTTATTAAGCGTTACATAGATTAAGTTACAGACGTGTCATCGCGCATCGTTACCAATGCAAGGGTGGATGTAGGTGGGTGACATTCGTCATGCTTAATTGAAACGTGATATTTGTCATACATAAATTACATAATTGATTAAGTTCAAAAATTATGTCTCTACTTTTATAATACTATTTACTTACGATTAGTGTAGTTCCGTCAGCATGGCTAGCACAAGACGGCCGCGACATACACTCGATTTTTCTCGCACTATCGGTCTCTCTCTTATTAGAACATTAGGAAAGAGAGGTATAGTGTGAGAAAAATCGAGAGTATGTCGCGGCCGTCTCGTGCTAGCCGTGCTAGTGAAAACGAAATTCGTTCGAATAACTCTGTCGCTCGAACTAGCAAGCGCGACAGAGAGGGAGATACACGAACGAAGTTTGATTTCGTTTCGCGGTAGGCCCTCAGCACGCCTAGCACTAGACGGCCGCGACATACTTTCGATTTTTCTCGCGCTATACCTCTGTTACTAAATATTCTAATAAGAGAGAGACGGATAGTGCGAAAAAAAAAAATAGGTAATAATAATAATCCATACCTACTGTTGCCCTTAGGCCATTTTTTAATGTCGCTATTAATAGGGGCCCATCTAGCAGTTAGCGAGTTACCGTCTGCCAGAGATAAAATGTCAAACAGTTTTAATGGGCAGGCGTCCGATGTTTCATCCAATAGCCCAGCTACTAGTCCATCATTTTTAACCAATAACCCGTTTTATTTTAGGGATAAAGGCGTGTATGTATGTATGTATGTATTATTGTTATTATTATTATTTCCCATCTTGAACTAAAAACAAAATCTAAACTATACCTACGTAAATGTTAATTAGGTACAAATGCCAACACAGTTAACTGACCATCCTGTATTTATACAAGAACCTTATTACAATGCACATAAAGTGCACGGATGGTCAGTCAGCTGTCTTGTCTATAGTACCTACTACTTTACAAACCACGAAATAGATTGTCCACTCTATGCAACAAAATTATTTGTCACTAAAAACTAAACTATACGCAAATATTTATTAGTTACCTACTATACGAATCACAAAACGGATTGTCCAATCTATGCAACAAATATAGTCCACAATTTCGACAAATATTTAAAAATTTCGGCGCAGCGCAAATTGACACAGGTCCGTCATGCAACGTGTCTCGTCCCGCACTGACCGTATGGACGAAAACGGGGAGGCGTAGGAACTTTGGCGGAATATTTCAGAAAACGAGATAATTTTTTAAGAAAATTAAGAAAGTAAGAAAATGATGTTCTTGTTCATTATTGTATGAAGAAAGTTATAAAATTTCATATTATTCTGATAAAAAATGGAGCAGTAGAATGGTTACAAGTGAAAAAATAGGGGTCACTTTAGATTTCTTTTTCTCTAATTTTTATTGTTAAAATGGATTTCTACGAAAACTATGACCCGTCGCATATCTTGCAGATTATGATATATTTTTTCCGACAGCAAAAATGTTACGTTATAATGTATAAAACGGTTACAAAACAACTCATTTTCACGAAAATTTCGAATGTGGAGCCTTAAGTGGTACAGCTTACTTAGAACTGAGCGAAGTCTAGAACAAACTGCAGTGACATGTGTTCTCCAATTGAAATTATTATCAATGTGCATGCCTAAATACTTATACGTCTGCACGTATTCTAACGGTTCAGTTACAGTTTTTATTTGAATGGTTGTGTAAGCAGTCGTACTCGTGACCAATGACACCAAAGTCTTTATAGTTGACATAAGGAGCCCTGCGATTGTATGGAGAGTAAATTTGCATACATTTCGTTTTTGTTAAATTTATAATAATTCCGTTATCATGGGCCCATTTAATTACATTATCAAGGTCACTCTTAATATTTATATGGGCTTCCGTCATATCTGCATGTGAATACAGTAAACACATATCATCCGCATACATGTATACTTTACAATTAAGCACGACGTTGACAACACTGTTGACGAGCATCACGTAGCCGACAGGGCCGAACACCGACCCGGTCGGCACCCCGAGCGTGACGTCACACTCCGCGCCCGTGGCGCCGGCGAGGGTCGTGCGCATGCTCCTGCCCGCCAGGTAGCTGCGGAACCAGTCGTTGACGGGGCCGGCGATGCCACATTCTCTCATCGCCTGGAGCAGCACTTCGTGGTCCAGGGAATCGAACGCTTTTTTGTAATCTATAAAAAGCGCCAGAACTTGCTTACCTTCGTTCAATCGGCTGTTTATTTCGTCTGAGAACTGCGCCAGCGCCGACCCCGTGCTACGGCCTCTTCTACTCGTAAACCCGTGCTGCGCATCCGCAAGTATGTTCTGTTTCTCCAGGAAACCTGTTATTTGTCCGACGACTACTTTTTCAACGATTTTGTTTATTACCGATAGGATTGCAATTGGCCTGTAGTTAGTATATTCTAAGTGATTACCGTTTTTATAAATAGGTCTGATAATGGTTTTTTTCAGGTTTTCTGCATAAACACCTTTCAACACACACATATTAACAAAATTAGCCAAAAAGGGACATAACTGCTTCTTAATATGTTTAATATCTTGCACTCTAATCTGATCAATGCCTGGCGCTTTTTTGTGCCCAAATTATAAACAATTTTTTCAATATCAAATCTTCATCAGATACTTCAGCCCTTCGATTTTTGACATCAAATGAAGCGGTCCACCAAGTTGAATATTTTTTGTAAAGGCGGTATAGATATCTCTAGTAGTTTGGTTGGGCTCTTGTGTTTTCTAATCAGGGTCACCAGGTACTCCAGATCTTCGATTATTCTAGTTTTTATAGTTTTCCGTTTATGCGGCCATTAAACCCTAACTCTGTACCAAATTTCAGCTCTCTGAATTTATGGGAAGTACTAGTTCTATTTTGATGATCATGAGTGAGTAAGTGAGTGTCATAAATGCGAAGCTTTGCTTTCGCTTAACTTCGGAACTAAATGACCTACAGACTTGAAATTTTGGTTTATAAGTATGTGATTATAGTCTACTGGATGTCGAAAATTTCTGCGTTCTGGTCTTATCCAGAGGATCTCAAATAGGGGCCTGAAAATGCGGCGAAATGGTTCCAGTAAAGGATGGTACGGCAGTGTTTGCTTCGCGCTCGACTTGGCGGGGGCACTGCTACCCCCGCCAAGTCGAGCGCGATTTCGGCATTCCGAGATTCCGAGTAATGAGAATGAGGGGATGCAATCTATTTTAATATTATTAAAGGAAAAAAATATATCCAATTGTAGTTTCTGACAAGGTCTAAATTGCATTATTTTTGTTTTTGAAAAATGTAACTTTGCGCCTCAAATCGTGTAGCTTTTCGTGTAGAATTTTATTATTTGTGCATGAGAACAATAGCGAGCAATCGTCGGCAACATTACGCATGGATCTTTGAATATTTTAGGGAAGTCGTCAATATAAATAGTAAATAGGGCGCATCCAATTAAACTTCCTGGAGGAATGGAATTTGTTTCCGGTTGGCCTTCAGACCAGAAAGTGGAGATTTTGCTCGACGCTTCGTTTCTGTGTTCGATTTCGACGTATTGCTTACGATTAGATTATGATTAGTATATTTATGACCGAAGAATTCACTTGCTTCTAAAATTACTTGTTCGTCATACAATACTTCCAACGCCTATTAACCTCCTTAAATGAATTTTACAATGCATGTGCTCGAAAAGAGCGTTTTCCAAGCACCCAAATCGTGCGGAAAGTGCCACTTTTTCGCACTAGTGCTTTTTACTTTTTAATTTTTTTTTTAATTTTTAAGTTCGTCGTCGGCCCGCCGCAAAAAGTTTTTATTACTTGAGAAAAGTTTTACAAATATTTCAATTACTCTTGTTCTTTCATATAAAAGGTACATAAATACTAATAATAGTAATAATGTATAAAATTATTAATTAACATTTTTAAATTTTGAATTTGGTCGAGTGAAAGTGACTAATTAATCAATAATAATAATGATTTATTGCGTTTCAATAGTGTCAGAGTATGCTTCTTAGAACTACGACGGTACAGCGTCTTTATGTTGTGGTTTATATTGAGTTACTCGAAATTAATTGTGTTCCAAAACCAACAATGCAAGTGTAAAACAATCATTTTAAGTGAATAAGCTTGACCGCAAAAGATGTGGAGAAGTTGTTAAATGCAGTTCCAGATAATAAGTAGGTACCTGACCATCTACCTAGATTCTTCAAGTTTTAACCTATCTATTTTAAACTGACATTTCAACATTTACTATTTCCTCATACAAGGCATAGTAAAACGTATGATACACGCGCGTAAATATGATTTCCGACTCGTGTCGAATTATACATTCGCTCGCTGCACTCGCTTATGTATAAAAATGACACTCGTCAGAAATCACCTACTTTCCGTACTTGTAGCATAAATAACTATTACCAAACGCTGTAATTCGTTTTTCCCCTCACTGCCTCGGAAAGCCGTCTTTTATCCTTTAAAACCAGCGAGCAAAAACGCATTTTATCCACTAGTGGGGAAAGTAATTTGACCTTGGAGCGTGTTTAAGTAGCTTTTGACAGTATAACAAAACGTAAAACGCTCATAATACAAAAAAAACACAAATGATGTATTTGTGTTGCGGCTATAACAACAAATACTAAAAACAGAATAAATAAATATTAAGGAACATTTAAATAATTTCTTGTTCCCTTCATCAAATCATCAGGCGCTGGTTCTCAAAATGTACGGGAAAACTAAAATCCGACTCGCACTTGACCAAAATTCTACTTGATATTTATTATTACTGTTAAAAAAAATTAAAAAAAAAGATTTATATAAGTATATATTACGCGAAGCCGATTTTTGTACACTCCATCAGATCTGCAGTTATGGTCCGATTTAGATAAATTATATGTCATTAGATTTGTCTCATTCTGGACAGTTGCATAAAACTATATTTTTTCATATTTTTGTAGAAAAAGGTCTGAAAAATGAGTTTTAAAGAACTACTGTGCGCTGACCACGTGACTTTGGCCGCGTGACGTCACGATGTGCCTCCTGTTTTGACTTGACATAACACAATAAACAACAAAAAAATTAAACCGCCGAAAAAAAACTGAAATGCTAAAAATAATGAACCTTTTTTATTTAGTTTAATAACTAAGTTCTTAAACTATTGTAAGTATACCTAAATATATATTTTTGTCATTATTTTGAGTTTTTTACCTTAATAACTAAGTTCTTAAATTAATCTAAGTGTACCTAAGTAATTTTGAGTCGGCGCCAAACAAGCATATTAATTAATTACGTAAAGCGAGACACCGGAGAATGCCGATCGTTCACGAAGTTATGGTTAATGTCAGCGAGACAGCAACCCAAACGCCCGAATTTGATTTGGTGTAACTTGTACTTGTTTGGAGTAACCTTTGTTCATCGATTGGTTGGCGCCGACTCAAAATTACTTAGGTACACTTAGATTAATTTAAGAACTTAGTTATTAAGGTTAATTAATAACTCAAAATAATTACAAAAATATATACTTAGGTATACTTACAATATTTGAAGAACTTAGTTATTAAACTAAATAAAAAAGGTTAATTATTTTTTGCTTTTGAGATTTTTTTCGGCGGTTTATGTTTTTTGTAAAAAGGTTTTTATTTTTAAATTTTCTGTGGCTTACTTTAGGTAATTACTAACTTAATTACTAGTTACATGCAAATAAGGTATTACACAAACCTCACGATGAACGAGCTTTAGCAGAAATGCATAGACTAAGAGGTCTACACACAAGAGACTGACAGGTCTAAACCTCATTCATCTTCACACACACACACACACACACATACATGCGTGGTCATACATTTCAATTAGTAAGTGAACAATCAATCATCCTCTGTTTTCCTACCCTTAGGGTTGAAAATTTTATTTAAAATTTATGTGGGACCAACTTCGACTTTTACCCTTTCTAATAAAAAAATAATTATCAATATCGGACTACTCTGTAAAAAATCGTGCGTGGTCATACATAAAAAAAAAATACGCGTTGACTTGAGAACCTCGTCCGTTTTTTTCGTCGGTTAAAAAATAATCAATAATTTAACTCAAACCTGTAGTAAGTTCTTCAGCATGAGAATTTCAATCATGAGATTTTTTATTGGACTCTTTAATGTCAATTTTAAGTTTTCTATTCACATCAAAAAAAAAATATACAAACCCATTTTTACATAATCAAGATTTTGAGAGAAGAAAGAGGTTTACCTAACCCATAAATCTCCCATGTTTGCATGACAAGCACGCCCGCGAGCATGTGAACAGCCTGCTTGGTCCGCAGAAGTGCACGGGCTGCTTGCCGTGCTGCATGCCAAGTTGATTGCCAGGCTGCACGGAGTGCATGTGAACGCGGCATCACACAGTGCCTTTGGTGCCGATAAAAAATGTATGGGGCCTGTTACACGGTGATTATTCTCACAATACCACGAATTTTTTCACATCCCCAGTAGTAGCCATTAAGCCGGCAGGAGGGGGGACACATGACTCGAACAAAAATTAGGGCTATATCTCGCTAACGAATCACTGATTTGAAAAATGGTTTTAGAAAACCCATGATATTTTTGAACGAGCTATCCAACGATATCCCACAACATGGGTTTAACGAGAAAAAAATACATCCCCGCTTTAGGTGTAAGGGAGATAAAAAAATATTTTTTTCAATATTTTATTGTACTGTTTTGTCGGCGTGATTGATTTATATACCCATGCCGAATTACAGTTTTCTAGTAGTAATGGTTACTGAGCTAAGCCGAAGACGGACAGACAGACAGACGGACAGGGCGAAACTATAAGAGTTGCTTGTTGATTACGGAACCCTAAAAAGGTGGAGAGCGGTGAGGTTAGGTGAAACAAGTTGTGAATAGCATAGCTGGTACAGAATGGCAATCACCTGTTCACCTGTGCATATTCACGGCGCGGGCGCGCAGGGCTCACAAAGCTGCCGTCCTCAAACGGCCCAAACGCCCTGCTCGGATCGTCCCGGTTGTATGGATCTGCGTACAGCGTGCGGTTGCCTGCGAAAATGTCAAATGCAAATAAACATATGACCTTCCTGGCCATACCACAGCCGCTTGCTGCGCTGTAATCACAAGTGCGCCGAACCTTTGTTGATTTGAGGTTTCGTTGTGTTGGCAGCTAGAGAGTTCGGCCTACACAAAGCGGTTGATGTACGAATAGTAGTTCGTTTAGGGTGAGTATCCACCGGAGCTGTACGAGATTGCGAGGCGGGGAGTGAGGAAAAATGCATAAATAAGAAACGAAGTGGGAAATAGTTATTTGTGCAACAAGAGTGCAAAGTTTGTTTTTGCTGCGAGTGCTGATTTTGAGTCCTGAGAAAGCGAAAGATTCTAAGATAAAGTTTGAATCTTGAGCGCAGCGAAGGACTCAAAAGCACGAGATGCAAATACTTTGCTCTCGAGTAACACATACAACTTTTCACCTCAGCAGTGAGGTGCCTCAACTATTCACATTAAAAAAAAATATCATAGTATAGATGAATTATCGAGAACATGGAATTGCATTTGTAGTGGTTGTACCGTTTGCAACAAAAGGAGAATAATTTTCTCTTAACTTAATAACATTACATACCCTGCTTTTAGTCGCTATCATGTTCTTCATCTGAGCTGTCACAAGTATTGATAATAAGATTGTTTGAAATTCGATCCATTTCCCCTTCTGACATCGATATTTATTTTCTTCACTTTCGACATGGCGACAAATATTTTCCCAGTCCTCAGCAGTAATATAGTTCGTTCAATAGTTAGTTCGCTCGTTCAGTTGCTAAACTCATAATGCCTTGCATGTTTAAAGAAACGTTTCTTTTCGCAACATATCTTTTATATATTGTCGTTTTCACTAAAACTTACTATTTATACTTATACTTCTGAATATTGTTTAATCCTTTAAACACACAAAACCATGTGCTATCCTTGCGCTACACACCAAAAACCCGCCTTTACATAAACTGTCACTTTGACATCCAACCAATACTATTCAAGTGCCATCTACGTCTACGTCATTCGTCCCCTTTTTAAATGGCCTGTGACTGTATAGTCACAGTACTGACTGTATAGTACACTTTAGTTTTTATGTTTATTAGTATTAATAAACATAAAAACTAAATCTAAGAATGCCTAACCTATGTACATTTATTATAAATCTAATCGTTGAGGAGCTCTCCTGATTCTTATAGACCTTCTAGGTTCTATGCTCGTCACCGGAGTTGCCGGTGTATAATCAGGAATCTTAGGAACCTCCTCTAATATTGGTAGTGGTCTATCCTCAGTGCCTTCACTATTTTCTACACTTCCCTCATTAAAGTCTATTTCTATTGGTTGAGACTGTGTGACAACGACAGGAGCAGGAGGTGTGATCACTACCGGCGGAATGGGCTTATTTATAGCTGGGATCTGAGATATATCTATACATGGTCTCAGATCAGAAACATGATAATATTTTTGAATCCCATTAGTCTGAATTCAATATCTAAGTGGACTCAAATATTTTATAACAGTAGCTTTGGACCATCCTTTACCAATGTTTAAATTTTTACACTACACTGGGTCTCCTTCTTTAAAGATCTTAATGCTATTTTCTACTCTATTATCTTTTAGTACTTCCTTAGACAAGGCATTGGACGGTTTTAATAGTTCAAAACGAGTTCTCGGTTTGTATTTAAACAACATTTCATTTAGACACATGCCAGTAGAGTTTGGACTTTTTCTATATGTGAATAAAAAGTTCTGTAATAAAAGTTCTTTAGAATACTCAGGCTTATGATCAATAAGCAATCTACTTAATGCTTGTTTAACAGTCTGTACACTCCTTTCGGCCATTCCGTTTGACTCAGGATGATATGGAGGACTCTTTAAAGGCACACATCCATTCTTTTTTAATAACTGTATGACATTTTCAGAGGTCCATTATCACTCATTAAATATGCAGGAATACCAATAACCGCAAATGTTTTACACAATTTTTCAATCACCTGTGAGGCTGAAGTACTTTGCATTATGTGTATATCAAGCCATTTGGATGTCGAATCAACTATTAACAAATAAGTCACCGTCTTTCATAAAAAAATCTACATGAACTCTCTCAAAAACATTCACACAATGTTTCCAATTTACTGGCTGGCTTGTTTTTGTAAAATTTCTAGATGACTGACATATATCACAACTACTAACTATTTTCTCAATATCTTCATTCAAGTTTGGCCACCTGCAATATCCTCGCATTAACATTTTTGATTGTACAATTCCCCATCCTGACAAAACATACTCATACACTTTACTCAATACTATATCGTTTTGTGTGTATCTAGCTACTTCCTCTAAAATTAATTGGCACATCATCTTTAAGATTAATAGTACATTGTGATACAAGTAAGGTACGTTGAAGAGGCGGAATTATCACGCGAGCCGCAGGTGAGCGTGATAAGAGAGCCGAGGATGTAATTATCAAAGCTCACGCGTTTCATACGACGTTTTTCAACACATTTTGCGAGGAAAAAATCCTTTTCATAAGATGAAAATTTGATAGGCCTGCCATGTTATTTTCCTTACTTATTGTTGTCAACAGGTTTTTACTCACATGTTGAATACATCGTCAAGAATTTCTAGTGGCGTCCATTCTTTTTATCACTTTTCTAGTCACCACGAACACCATTTTTGTTAATAACTAAACACGCATTAACAATGTTTACAAATATCTGTGAAATAACCTATAATGGCGCGCATCAATTTTTTTTTGAAGTTTGCGCAGTGCGCGCGCATTAGATGAAATCTCTAAACAGCCAATACAAAATTAATTTAATATTTTCGTTTTAAAATGTTATCTTTATTAATTCATTTTAAGATGTTATTAAAATTGAATAGTTTTACTAAATTAAACGTTACTATATAATATCCAAAAAGAAATAGTCAATTATTTAATAAAAAGGATTTAATTTGTTTAGTCGTAAAAATCTATTTGCCAAAAATTAAAAAAAAAAGCTGTACATTCTGTACAACCCGGTTATTTTAAGAATGCACCGTGTGCATGCATACATCTTGCTGCAAGGTGCCAACCTGACTTAATCGGGATATAAACATAACACACAAGTGTCGTAATGTTATAAAACACGCGTGTTTAATATCCAGGATTATGAGCCTAAAAGCGACACAATAAGAGGTACGTTACGAGCAATTGTGTTGAAAATTATTTTGTATGTGTAACCTGACAGTATTGAAGCCCATCTCTGTAACCTTGAATTGGCTGTAACTGGATTTTTTTTAATGAATCCAATATAAACTGTAAGGGCTGATGGTCTGTCACAATAACAAATTGTCTACCATACAAATATTTATGAAACTTTTGAACAGCAAATATAATAGCTAGTGCCTCTTTTTCTACTTGATCATTTAAGGTGGCTGATGCTAAACAAATTGGTTCACTATCTATTTGATGGCTCAAAACCGCCCCAAGGGCATATTTGCTCGCATCAGTGGTGATAATTTTTTTTTTTTTTTTTTTATGATATAGGAGGCAAACGAGCAGTCGAATCACCTGATGGTAAGCGATAATCGACGCCCATGGACACTTACAACACCAGAAGAGTTGTAGGTGCGTTGCCGGCCTTTAAGATGGGAGTACGCTCTTTTCTTGAAGGCTTGAAGGTTATAACGGTCCGGAAATACCGCAGGCGACAGTCAAATATGTCCTTACTACAATCATAATGTACTAGTAGCCCATATTCCATAACAAATTTCTTACTTTCAATAAAAGCCTCATTACACTCTTTACTCCAGTCAAAACACACATCTTTTTTTAATAAGTTATGCAGTGGTGCCAATTTCTCTGAAAGTCTAGGTAGAAATTTCCCATAATAATTTAAAAGCCCTAAATATGCTTGTAGCTGTGTGACTGAAGACGGCGCTGGGGCATTTGCTATTGCATCTACTTTGTCTGGCAGTGGCTTTATTCCTTTTTCGCACACTAAATGTCCTAAAAATTTAATTTCACTGAAAAAACTGGCATTTGTCCAAATTAACTTTAACTTTATACTGTGATAGTTTTTCTACTACATTTTCTAAATTTTTATAGCAATCTTCTAAAGTAGAGCCTGTTATGATCAAGTCGTCTATGTATGCTTTTACATTATTTACACCCTGTAATATCCGATCCATAACACTGAAACACAGACGGACCTGATGACACACCAAAATGTAAACGAGTTGGTCTAAATAATCCCAAATGAGTATTTATAGTCATATATTCTTGAGACTTTTCATCTAATAATAACTGTTGGTATGCCCCACTTAGATCTAGAACACAAAATGTTTTAGCCCCAGCTAACTCTGCGAATATATCTTCCTATAATGTTCTGTATCTAACATTTTATTTAATGTAACTTTATAGTCTACGCATACCCTAATTTTTTTACCCTTTTTGTGCACCACAACTATAGGGCTAGTCCAATCACTATGTGTAACTCTTTTAAACTTCCATCTTTTTTGCATAAGGAATGGAGTATGCCTTATGAAAAATTGGTGTTGCTCCATCCTTGAGCTGCAAGGTAGCCTGTATGTTCAAAATATGGGAAGATCTATCTTTACAAAACACTCCTTTACATTTATTTTTGACACATTCAATCAACAAATTTTTTTCAAGTGATATCCCTTGCCCTTGCATATAAACTACCTTATCATTATCAATCTTGAACTTTTTTTGCCACCTTGGAAATAACAAGTTTAACCAATTTCTACCAATTAAGGGATTAAAATGGTGGTCACTTTCAATAACTATAAGATACAAGTCCTTTTTAATATTCTTTGGCTGTACCCTTATGGCTCCCATCACCGATATCACTTTTACACGAAACAGATTTTAATTTGACATAACATTTTCTTAATTCATATTTCGAAGAATAAGTTTCAGTCTTTTTTAACCGACTTCAAAAAAAAGGAGGTTCTCAATTCGGTTGTATTTTTTTTTTCAATGTTTGTTACCTCAGAACTCCGTCATTGATGAGCCGATTCGTAATTTTTGTAAGTATATGCTTCCAGGTGCGTCTCATTTTTTTCAAAAATTCAATTGGATGATGGGATCCATGAGGAATTGAGGGAACTCCTCAATTATATTACGCACGCGTGTAGTGATTTTGGTATTTTCTATTATAACTCGTGTATTTACACCCGGAAATCATAAATTTGGTGGAGTGGAATTGATGATGAAGACCACAGATGACTTATGGAATTCCTCAATTATGTACTTAAAAGTACAAATGTACGTCACAGATTCTGATAAGATTCCGTTGAAATAGCAACTAATGAAATGCCAAAGGGGATCCTTGTGGAATCGACGGAAGTCCTCAAATATTATCGGGTCACATAGAGCGATTGGGTTTTTTTCCCTAATAATCAACGCATTTGCTCTCGGAAATCAGTTCATGTGGTAAAGTGGAAAATAAATGTGGAAATGTTCTCATGGCTTGGCGGAGTACTAAATTGAAGTCGGTTAAAACTTTGTTTTTAAAGTAAATTATTGTGAATCACTGACTTACAAGCTCCGGTATCAATTTGCATATGAATTACTGTATTGCCTAGTCACAATGGAATTTCCGCATTATCTGATTCAGACACATTCCGGATGCTTCCAAGTATTATGTCCTCTTCTGACAGGTAATTCTTCTCCTCCTGCTGATGTTTAGCTTCCACGGTGTTCTGCTCCATATTCTTGATAATTACAATCGACATTTGTGTGCCAAATGACCTTGTTTCTTGCAAATGAAGCACACACAATCTTTCTTGAAACACCTGTCTGTGAAGTGTGCCCCACCGCAGCACCTGCATTGCACTCTTCCTGCATTATTGTTATTTAATCTTCCTGCATTGTTGTTATATCCTTGTTTCATTGTAGCCTGATTCCTGTTCTGTCCTCTTCCTTTCTGATTTACCACTTGTATGTTGGTCTCCGGCTCTGGTTGTATATTTTTTGTTTCCTAATCTGATGGCTTTTTCAAACGGTAACTTGTCCTCCGTTAAAAGTCTGCTAATTATGCCTTGGTCTTTCAAGCCACACACTAGTTTGTCTCTCAATGCCTCATTTAGAAATGACTGAAAATCGCACAGAGCAGCTTTTCTTTTGATTTAGATTCAGATTAGAGTCAGATTTTTGCTGACATTTGTAGAATTCGTATCTCGGCGCTATAATGGATTGTTTTTCTACATAATGATTACTAAGCGTTTTCACGAGCTCCACGTACTTTTAGTTTTTTGGTATTTCTGGAGACAATATATTCTTGAGTACTCCATAGCATTTTGGTCCTATTAGGGTGATAAACAATGCCACTTGTTTGGTATCATCCTTTATATCGTTAACGATGAAAAATTGTTCCATGCGTTCTATGTACGCCATAAAGTCTTGTCCCGGACGGTAATTCTCATTCGCCCCAATCATTGTTTATAACTAGTTTGTTTACCTCGTCGCCACTTTTATATATTGTCGTATTCACTAAAACTCATAATACTTCTGAATATTGTTTAATCCTTAAAACACACAAAACCATGTGCTATCCTTGCGCTACACACCAAAAACCCGCCTTTACATAAACTGTCACTTTGACATCCAACCAATACTATTCAAGTGCCATGAATACACGTCAATATCCTTTTACCATGGACCAAATATTTTCGATCGGATTGAATGTCGGGTGATACGGTGGCAATCGTAAAACGGAGTGGTCATGTTCTTTTAAAATTGCATCTATGGTGGTACTCACGAAACCGCTCTTTATTTTGTTTAATTAAATCATACAAACTGGTTTTGTACATCAACGGGCTATATGAAATGTTGTGTTCTGTCAACCAATCCATCATTTCTTGTTTAACAGAATTTGACGTTGGAGCACGATTCAAAAGTTTGTTGTGATAGGACGCATTATCTACGATAAGTACGCTATTCGGTTTAAGGTTCGGTATTAATTTTTCTTTTAACCATTTTTCGTAGTTAACAAAGTTCATCTAGTCATGGTAATCTCCCGTTTTTTTGGTTTGCCTTAAACATTAACAAAGCGTTGAGAATAAAACCATCTTTTCTGCGTGCACTATTATTAACCGCTGGCACGTACTGATTTGTTTTTTTATACCAAATTCTGTTCCATCGGTCCAAGCCTCTCCGGACACATGTAAAGTGTGGATGTAGGTTTCATCAGTATAAACTAGTGGTCTATCTTTAGACCGATATTCCGCAATTTTGGTAAGGTAATTTATTCTTAGCAGTCGTATGTTGTGTCTTTTCATTAATATTTTTCGGTTGTCCTCGGTCTTTTTCCATTTAAATCCTAATTTTTGTATTTGTTTTCGTAAGGTGGAAATGCCAAATTTGTAATCTATATCGGATTTTAACACAGAGTGGAGTGCCTTCAAGGTTGGAAATTACTTATGGGACAGATGAAAATTGTATATAGTTCTCCGGATGACTTCCTGATCAAAATCGTCTACTGCTGATGACGGACAAGTACGTAACTTTTTATTTCTCGGGGAGGTGAATTTCTTTGTTGATGCGAATTTCTCACTATTGCTCTTAGACACAATGTTATAAACAGTAGAGAGACAAACACCTGTAGCTTTTTCAACTAACTGGGCAGCCGTGTAAGGGGAATTTTTCAATTTTTCTTTGTTCAAGTTCAAAATATTTATAACAGTTAAAAATAATTTGCTTACTTTGACTCTCAATCGGACCAAAATTACTCACTGCCATATTTTTTGAAAATTATGTAACTTACACTTAGTCGTACGGGCTGACACAGAATTATTCTGATAATTGTGAGAATACAATAAAATCAGACGTAAAAATATATGCACAACGTAAATAATATTCACAATTTGACACTGACATTATTTTGGTATTTACTTCTTCAATATATAACAAACCTCTTTTTATGCTGATAGTACGAGAAAATAGAAAATTCAAATATAGAATGCCTGTAAACATACAATACTACTACATATGCAATTCCATGCTCTCGTTAATTTATCTATATCCTGTACATACCTACCTATTCGTCTCAAGATTATTCTGGAAGAAAACTTAATTAGGCGTTCGTTACTGCTTGTTTTAACTCCTCAGCGCCGGCCGCGGCGTTAGTCAATACCAGAAAGGCGAGACATGGCGCGAGAAACCAAAGGATATTTCAGTATCTAAGTATACGAGTGTCACTTGACACTAACACATTACAAAAAACTAACCGTATCATTGTTAAAATTCACTGATTTTACTAATTTCTTCGAGATATTATTGAAATACATACAAGGGCACACATTAGCATATTACGTGTATATCGCGTGCACACCAAAAACTAGCCGTACTGTTGTTAAAATAGGTACTGCCTTCGTCAGGTCACTGACTTCACTATATTTTCTAGTAAGATAGAGAATTGATTTGTCCTAGTAGTTTTTATATTTAAAACCAATATCAATAAGGCAAGAATGAAGAATACTTAGTAAAATCTGAAAAAAAAATTCAGCGCGCAATTTTTTAAAAGGAGCGGGGCCCCGCGCTTGCGTTCGGAAACTGAATCTGTGGTATACGTTCATAAAATTTAAGATTGTTTAAACTAGAATTATTAATTAGCTAGCTTAATAAAATCCTTGTTTATCTATTTATTATGAAACCGGAGTTTGTTCTGACATGTATTTATTTAAATACACTTCTATTTAAATTTCCTTTGTATAATTATTTATGGTAATTTAAACTTGTTAGTTTGATAGTTTTCGAACGTGTTTTTGGGGGTCTACTTTAAAATTCGATGGTCGAACTATGGACCGACTTTGTCCGCCATTTTTTTTTGGTAATGAAATGAAATGGACAGAGCTAATAAAGTTAAAATATTCTGAACTTGTAATAGACCACTTAAGATGAAATTTCAGTGCTCCGCATCAAAATCAAAAAGCTACTTTGTCTCACGGAGTGAGCTAAATCGCATTTTGCACACTGTTTTCACGCAGCAAAATGTGCTTGTTCGACCACGCACAGCTCTTGTGGGCACTCACCCTTAACGCATAAATGCTTAGTAATAGGCGCATGTGGTATACTTAAAATGGTACGCGGTGAAGGGTTATCGCTGCGAATATCACATAAGTCGTAATGTGCACCTCAGGCCCCGCGCTATGCGTCGATGAACGTACAGCAAGTTCATAAACGACGACTAAAAGTCTTACCCAGGTGCAAAACTCCGTAAAACTGGCCATCCTGGCCAATGTACCCCTCCGCGGAGCCGGTCGACGGCGCCACTAATGGAAACCCGGAAGCCATGGTCACATCGCCCAGCGCGAAAGCCTTATTCATCCTTTCGTCTAGGTCAGGGTCTAGGTACAGTCGCGACACTCTGGTGAGTTGGGACGCTCCTAGAAGTTGTACAGTTGACAAGATCATCAACAAACGTGACATTCGTTTGAAAAGCTGCTGTTGTGCAACATAACATTTAAGTTATAATATACTCGATTCTGCCCGCGACTCCGTCCGCGTGGAACTCGTTTATATCGCAGCTCCATACAAACTCCTTAGGGAATTATTTCCGGAATAAAAACTACCCTATGGCCTTCCCCGGGACTCAAACTATCTCTATACCAAAATTCATCTAAATCGGTTCAGCGGTTTAAGCTTGAAGAGGTAACAGACAGACAGATAGACACAGACATACAGACACACTTTCGCATTTATAATACTAGCTTCTGCCCGCGACTCTGTCCGCGTGGAACTCGTTTATAACGTAGCTCGATACAAACTTTCATATCCCACTTCACCCCTCAGGGGATGATTTCCGGGATAAAACTAACCTATGTCCTTCCCCGGGATTCAAACTATCTCCATACCAAATTTCATCTCAATCGGTTCAGCGGTTTAAGCGTGAAGAGGTAACAGACAGACAGACAGACACTTTCGCATTTATAATATTAGTATGGATTAGTATGGATTAATCAACATTGGCATTTGTATAGTTATATGGATATTGTTAGTTTTGTATGTATATTACCTCTTCACGCTTAAACCGGTGAACCGATTGAGATGAAATTTGGTATGGAGATAGTTTGAATCCCGGGGAAGGACATAGGATAGTTTTAATCCCGGAAATCATCCCCTGAGGGGTGAAATGGGGGATGAAAGTTTGTATCGAGCTACGATATAAACGAGTTCCACGCGGACGGAGTCGCGGGCAGAAGCTAGTACGAATATAAACATAGGTAGCTAGGTGGCAATAGGTACCTAATTTTGTTTTAGAAGGCCAGTGGGGTTAGCTACTTTTACAAGCCATTAACTTGCATTGCAATGTTCGTACTTAACTAAGTATATGTAACTTTTTACATGTTGGTCTTTTCAAAATTTTCAATCTATCTTTCACTCGCTTTGCTGATATCCGATTAAGCTCAATTTGGGCAAGTTCTGACAATCCACTATCACGTTACCGGCAAACTGCCCTAGTTATGGAAAGAGAAGGTACTTCTGCTAATAACTACGTTTTTTACTAGCTGTGTAGCAGTGTTCATTCATAGCGCTCTTGAGGCAAACGCAGGAAGGCCTGAAGGAAAGACACAACCCTGTGTTTACTTTGATAATTTAAATTTATTTCCGTCTTATAAATCGCGGGTATTATTTTCATGCAACTCAAACTTGTAATGATTTAGAACCTACCTATAGGCACCATCTTCAGACACAGCAAGTGTTGCTCGGTTCCAAATTTGGCCACTATTACTGAGTAACCAGATAAGTTGCACCAGTAACTGTAGCTATTGTGATCTATTTGGTCGCCCATGACACTTAAGATAATGATAATAAACATAAGCGATACCCGCATATCAAAATTTTGAATTTCTGACCAATTTAAATATTTCAAGGCTTCATTGTGTCAAATGACAGAAAAAATTACACTATTTTGAAGCACGTCTTACTTTTTTAATCTATGGTTTTAATGTAAAAAGGAATTCAGTTAAGGCTTAACACACTCATTATTGGAATGGATTGAATTCCGAGCGTTCGTCATGCACGGACGTGTTTTTAGTTAAATTATTTACTTCGGTATCTAAATATTCATTTTTCTGTCGAGCGATTTTTCTGATCTAAAGCGTGTCACGTACTACTTTTGTGTCTCTGCCAGTGATGTTATAATTATGAATAGCCCATTCAATCGAAGTGGCCTAACTCCACGAAGCCCGCCCCCTCAACCGGAAGAAGAGGCTATGCAAGAGTCAGCCCCACAGCCAGCGCTGGTATCAACGCCGGACCTGCAAAACTGGATGAATTCCATTGAAGCGTGTCTGAATGAGGTCTGCGCTGTTGCGGCGGAGAGCAAGCTGAACTCCGACCAGAAACAAAAAATTCAAGGCCTATGCAGAAAAGTTACGAGCGGGACCTCCAACCTTGTTGTATTGTATCAGTCGGTGAAGCAGAAATGCATCGCAGCGCACATGACCATACAACACCTAAACGAGAAACAAGAACTGGCCTCTCAATTAAAAGACCTTAAGACATCTGTCCAGGACGTGCGTAATCAGCCGCTTGCAGAAAAGTACTTACGCGAGCATGATTAAAGCATCGAACAAATTAATTCGTCCAACCAACCTAAGCTCTCTGGCTGTCTTCCCGGCAGACAAAGAAAAAAGTAGCGAGGACACAAGAAACTTAGTCCAACAGATCATTAAGCCCGAAGAGCTAAATCTACAAGTTCGTGGAATGCGGAAAACAAAAAACGGCGGCGTTATTATTAGTATTGCCAGTGAGGAGGACATCAAGAAATTGAAAGCGTCCGATAAATTTACCATGTCTGGTCTGTCCGTTTCTGACCTCGTTAAAAGAAAGCCGAGGGTCATTATTTATGGGCTCCCTAAGGAACTTACTGAGAAGGAATTCTTTAAACAGATGTACGTCCAGAATATTGCTCCCAAATTTCCTCAAATGTCTCGCGAGTCCTTTCATAGTGCAACGAAATTGAGCCATAAATCTGATAAAAAGGATGGCCAGACCTGCAACTTTGTTGTTGAAGTTATGCCCACTATACGCAAAGCTCTAATTAACCAGGAACGCGTCTTTCTAAACTGGCCGTCTTATATCATCAAAGACTTCACCCTTGTATCCCGATGCTGCAACTGCCAGCAATATGGCACTCCGCCAAATTCTGCCGAGAAAAGGAACCTACTTGTGGTCACTGTGGTCAGGTGGGCCACGCCATGAAGGACTGTACAAAGAAAGAAGCGGCCCCCATCTGTGCGACATGTCAGCGGTACAAAAAACCAAGTGCTCACAAAACAGGAGATGAACAGTGCCCTGCCCGCGTTTATGCCGTAACTAGCTCATTACCTCAGCAACCGCTTGCAGTGTGTTAAGGTTGCCAACTACATAAGTGCAGACCTCATGGTCGATTTTGGAGTCCCCCAGGGTAGCATTCTGGGCCAGACCCTGTTTCTCATTTTCATTAATGACCTGTGTGACCTTCAATTGAACCATGGCTCTCTAACATCATATGCGGATGATACAGTGCTATTGTTCTCGGGTAGTAGTTGGGCGGATGTATACGACTATGCTCAGAAAGGTTTCTGTAAAGTTACTAATTGGCTAAAGCGCAATTTACTTACCCTCAACGCTGAAAAAACTAAATACATGGCTTTTTCCATGAGAAGATCTGTGCAACCAGCACACAATGACACAATCCGTGCGCACCATTGCTTTCTAGCTAATCAACAGGTATGTAATACATGTCCTGCTCTATCAAAGGTTGATACCATAAAATATCTTGGATTGATTCGAACCTGAATTTCCGAAGCCACATAGACGTTCTTGCGGCTAGAGTACGTAAACTTATTTTTGTCTTTAAAAAGCTAAGAAGTGTTGCTAACAAAGAACTGATACATCGGATATATTCAGCTTTGTGTCAATCTATACTAACATACTGTATAACTTCGTGGGGTGGGGCTGCGAAGACCATTCTATTGACACTTGAACGTGCTCAAAGAGCCATTTTGAAAGTGGCTACCTTCCGTCCGTTTTATTTTCCGACCACGGAATTGTACCAATCATGTAAAGTACTAACAGTTGTAACAGGACCCGGGTATGTCCTAAAACTACGACCAAAACCACCGGGGGATGGGCAGCAGCGTCCCTGGAGTGCGGTGGAAACACTGCGATCGCCAACCCGCATGCCAAGCGTGGCGATTATGGCATATACCCCCCCAATGAAAGGTACAAAAAAACCACGGCCCCGAGGTTCCGGCGACCCCCGGTACCCTGGTTGTGGTAGCGGCCAGGGTACCAGCGGGGTCAGGGGTGCGAAGAATCTCCGGCGAAGATCCGGCTACCACCACCGACGACCCCTGGCCCTGGCAACGTATAACACGCGCACACTGCGGACCGACGAAAGGATTGCGGAACTGGAGGAAGGGTTGAGCAAGTTGCGTTGGGATGTCATAGGGTTATCTGAAGTCCGAAGAGAGGGGGAGGACACGATAACCCTCAAATCCGGCCACTTGCTCTATTTCCGAGAGGGTGACCAACAGTCCCAGGGAGGTGTCGGGTTCCTTGTCCACAAGTCCCTCGTGAATAACGTTGTGAAGATCGAGAGTGTGTCGACTAGGGTGGCGTACCTAATACTCAGAGTATCCAACAGGTACTCATTAAAGGTCATACAGGTTTAGTTAAGCCGGTTAGGCAAGAGAGATGGTGAAGAGCTGAAAGTGGGGCAATTTGGAGTTGGAAGTCGGAACCACCGGGGCCAACTACTGGCTGGTTTCTTGGAGAAGGAGGGACTCTACATGATGAATTCCTTCTTCAAGAAACACGAGCACAGAAAGTGGACCTGGATGAGTCCCGACGGTGCAACTAAAAACGAGATTGACTTCATCATGTCGATGAGGAAGCATATATTCAATGATGTCTCTGTGATCAATACGGTCAAAACCGGGAGCGATCACCGTCGAATATATGCGTCAAGGAAGAACGCTCTCGATTGATGAAGTCTACGCTCCGTCCAGCATCAATCCAAATTCGAAACCCCGAGAGCTTCCAGCTGGAACTCCAAAACTGTTTTGATTGCCTAGGCGGCGATGTGGACGAACTGAACGACGGGTTTGTGGAAGCTGTCCGTTCCACTGGGTCTAAGTTCTTCAAGGCCCAAGGGACCAACAAAACTAAAAGGCTCTCTAGCTCCACTTAGAAGCTCATGAAGGAAAGGAGTGAAATGATTCTACAGTCTTCAGCCGATGCGACCTTATACCGGCAGCTCAATAAACAGATCTTCAAGTCCCTAAACCGCGATCTGCGCCAATTCAATACAAATTGTATTGAAGAGGCCATCAAGCGTAATAAGGGCTCTAAAGTGTTCTCAAGAGATCTGTCTATAGGGCATAGCCAGCTCGCGAAGTTAAAAACTGAAGATGGTAGAATCGTTCCTTCTAAAACCGAGATTCTGGGTGAGATAGAGCGCTTTTACGGACAGCTATACACGTCAACACGCAAACCCGAAGTTGTTCGGGCGGAAGACCCTAGAGCTAGACTAACCCGGCACTATACCGAAGACATCCCGGACATCAGCCTGTACGAGATTGTAATGGCTCTTAAACAGCTCAAGAACAACAAGGCACCCGGTGAAGACGGAATAACAGCCGAACTCCTGAAGGCGGGTGGAAAACCAGTCCTTACGGCCCTTCAGAAGTTGTTCGATTCCGTCTTACTGGAAGGGAGAACTCCAAAGGCATGGAACGGAGGGGTGGTGGTGCTGTTCTTCAAAAAGGGTGACAACACCCTCCTGAAGAACTACAGACCCATCTCACTTCTGAGCCATGTCTATAAGCTGTTTTCGAGGGTCATTACAAATCGTCTCGTACGTAGGTTAGATGACTTCCAGCCTCCCGAACAAGCCGGTTTCCGACGAGGCTTTAGTACCGTAGACCACATCCACACGCTCCGTCAGGTTATACAGAAGACCGAGGAGTATACTCCTCGGTCTTCTTGCCCCTCTGCCTAGCGTTCGTGGACTACGAGAAAGCCTTCGATTTGATTGAAACTTGGGCTGTACTACAGTCTCTCCAGCGGTGCCAAGTTGACTATCGCTATATCGAAGTGCTGAAGTGTTTGTACGAGAACGCCACTATGTCAGTTCGACTCCAGGACCAGAACTCGAAACCTATTCCGCTGCAGCGAGGAGTCAGGCAAGGAGATGTTATTTCTCCAAAACTGTTCACCGCTGCACTGGAGGACGTTTTCAAAATCAGGACTGGAGAAGGCTAGGCATCAACATCAACGGCGAGTACATCACTCACCTTCGGTTTGCTGACGATATAGTAGTCTTGGCTGACACCATGGAGGACTTAAGTACGATGCTCGATGACCTCAATAAAGCTTCCGAACGAGTTGGTCTAAGAATGAACATGGATAAGACGAAGATCATGTCAAATACCCATGTAGTACCAACTCCCATTACAATCGGACACTTTACACTCGAAGTTGTAAACGATTATGTATACCTAGGACAAACTATCCAGTTAGGTAGGTCCAACTTCGAGAAAGAGGTCAATCGTCGAATCTGACTCGGCTGGGCAGCGTTCGGGAAGCTACGGCACATCTTTTCGTCCAATATTCCGCAGTGTCTCAAGACGAGAGTCTTTGAGTGTGTGTTGCCAGTGATGACATATGGCACTGAAACGTGGTCGCTTACTATGGGCCTCATAAGAAGGCTCAAAGTCACCCAAAGGGCTTTGGAGGGAGTTTCTCTGCGTGATCGCATCAGAAATGAGGCTATCCGCAGCAGAACCAAGGTAACCGATATAGCCCTCCGAATCGCTAAACTTAAGTGGCAGTGGGCTGGGCACATAGCGCGTAGAACCGATGGCCGTTGGGGCGGAAAGGTTCTCGAGTGGCGACCACGAACCGGAAGGCGCGGCGTGGGTAGGCCCCCCGCAAGGTGGACTGATGACCTGGTAAAGGTTGCTGGAGTCCGCTGGATGCGGGTGGCGCAGGACCGGTCACTTTGGCACTCTTTGGGGGAGGTCTATGTCCAGCAGTGGACTTCTTTCGGCTGATATGATGATGATGACTAACAGTTCGACAACTATTCATCAGGAGCGTAATTCTAAAACAGCACATGTTGACTTGCTACAACCCTAATAGGCACACCAAAAGACGGTTGGATATCATTTTTAAGCAATTTCGCACTAAACACGCTTTTACGCACAGTTTCTTCTCTTTCCTGGGCCCTTTTCTTTATAATAAAATAAATAAACAATGCTCCGTGTACGATCAAAATAGCAAAGTATGCCAAACTAAAGTTACAGCATGGTTGCTAACCCTGTCCTACGACGAGACAGAAAATTTGCTTACTATAGTGAAATAGTTCTGCAATCGCAAGCATGCTTTTGTTAAATATAGTTTTGTAATTCTTGACGCGAGGTAACAAATGTTTAGACAGACAATATATATGTAAAACAAAGACCATTTATGCCTAAAACACAGATTAAAACTGTAACCTTAGTTTAGGCAATAAACTTGTATATTCGTCCCCTAAGACCATTTCTTTCAGACGCATTGGCGTATTAATATTGTATACGAATCATCCTGTTAGATATAAGTTTTGTTGTTAATAACTTAATTAGATTATATCCACTTATTGTACTATTTTTTGCTAAATAAATCTTTTATTATTATTATGATGTATGTTTTTTCCATATCTCAGGACCATGGGGTCCCGGACTTTTGGAAGGCATGCGTGAGGCCGAAGCCAACAGCGCAGAGGCCCTTTAAAACAAATATAATATAAAGGGAGGGATACACATGGCGGATACCATCTCCGAGCGCACAACATGATACACCCGGTGATGGTCCCCGCCAGGTGCAAAGACTATTGCAGTGCAACACTGTGCTGCGATGGAAACTAAGGTCATGGGTTATTGGGTTGAATGGTGGGTGGTCTGGAAAATGGGTTATGGGAGGAGACTAGCGTGCCGTGCGGTCCCCAGGATGTGGTGTGGTAGAAAATAAACTGAACGTCAACAAGAAAGAATAAAATATTTATTTAAAAAAACTTGGGTCGTGGGTCTATGGCCCGTCTGGTTTTACGCCGTAGTTCGGTACTCCCCTCGGCGACGGCGGCTGCTAGGTCACTGGGTACTGGAGCAGCGGGCAGTGGAGCTGGTGAAGTGGCTCGGGAACGCCGGGGCAGCTGAGTGGCTGTCTTCCCACAAAAAAGCGCGATTATACGCGGCCGACTTTTTTAAGTATAAAGTCGCACCCTGTGAATAAACGTTCACAATTAAAATTCATCCAGACTCCTCCGCTTGATAATGAACCCGTGAAGACTTGCTCCTAGGTACGAGGAGAAGCCGTAAGCAGTTGGTGAAGGTGTTCACTATCAGAACGGAGTTAAAATTATACAATAAAAATCAAGGAATAAGCAGCGGTATGACTAACGGTATTTTAAGAAAATTAAAAGAAGGTATTCGAGTAAAATGTTACAAAGCGGTGAAATCTAACGGCTGGCTTGTTTCCAGATGGTTGTATTTAAGCACTAGGGTTTAAAATAAGCACTAACTTAAAGCTAAACACTGCTGGATTATAAGTTTATAACACTTGTTCAACACTTACCCTATTGGGGTGCGAGATGACACTTGTCACTAACGATGTAAGGACTTATTCACTTAATTTATTTAATTATATTTAATTATAATTTGTGCCAGCGCGCACGAGGACACAAAGAAAAGGTTTGTGAACGGAGCCGGCACATGTACGGAGTCTTTCAAAGCGTAGCTCGTAATGCCACCACGATGCAGCCGCGAGCCGTCTAGAACATTCCTTATCGCCCGGCGGTAACATCGCGCGCACAAGTGTTAAACATAAGGTGTTTATTTGTTATTTATTTTAATTATTTTATTTTGTTATTATTTATTGTTATGTTATTAAGGATGTGTGTTAGTGTAGGATGTAAATACTTATATTAAGTAGTTGTATAGTGTTAAATTGAGAATGTATGTTTATTTTAGATTAGGTCTATCAACTAAAGATGTGTTTTAATGGTAATAATAAAACATGTAACATGTAACGTTACATTACCCCGCGCGTTACAAAAGGATTTTATTATATTAAAACAATAAAATCCGTACTTTTAAGTAAATTTTTCGTATTTAATCCTTTCATACTTCAATTAACAAAATTTCATACTTCACGCAATCAAAAATGCTATAGTTACCATACTAAAGGCTACTAACGCGACCAGTCATTTTTAGAGGTTACTATATATTCATTTAATACTTACCCATACAAAAATAAAATAAGTAAATTATGCATTAGATTTGAACCACGCTAGGTATATGCCGTTATTGTGTCTTATTATATACTATAATTGTACTTATTTATTTAAGCCAATCAGTTTTAGATCTTTAATGTGCCAGGTGCCAATACTTTTTCCGGACATATCTTCAAGTACATATACTAGCGGAGACTTTTTTGGTACAACTCGACACTTTAAGAACTTAGGTGCTAACTTCTTACTAAAATATTTGTCCTTGTTACTCAGGACATATGCACGTTTCATGACAACGTCGCCGACCTTAAATTCCATCGGTTTCCTGCGAAGGTTGTAATGAGACGTGTTTTTAATTAAATTAAATTAAAAATCTTTATTTCGGACTCTAGTTCCATAACTTGTTAGTAACAAATTACTTACAACTAGTGTTAGTGACATAATCTTTAAACCTAATATCTGCGGGGAGAGGCACGCACCGGAGTGTGTGATTCCTCCCAATGTCGCATAATCGGGCAATCTACCCGTTCAGCCAGTGAACTCAGGATGCTGTTGGTGCTACCTCGTACCCTTTGCATCAACGATGCTATTCTGTTGCGTAAAATTGCATAGAATCCCGGCACGCCCGCCGCCGCGAACATGCCGGACGCACTGCAATAGCGAGGGAGACCCATCAGCATCCTGAATGCATTGTTGTATTGAACTCTCAATATATTGACGGCCCTTTGTGTATAGCTAACCCATAGTGCACACGAGTAAAAAGATTGGCAGAATGCCTTAAACAAGGTAACCTTAACGCTATCACTACATCGTGCGAATCTACGAGTCAGCATATTACACCAGCAGAGTTTTTATCATGAGCATGCCAGTTAAAAAAAAAAAAAAACTTTATTTCAGACCTAATTGATCCATATTTGCTTACAGAGGAGACTTATATGCTATGTTAGCGACAGTTAACTACTTCTAAGTACTACTTATTAACTAAAAATACTCAGGGCAGGTTTATTTCGCCCTCTCGATAGCCACCTCAACCCAATATTTGGTGATTGGACAGTCGAGCCTCTCCGCCAACACCCTCAGAAGGCTATTGCCGCTGCCTCTCAGACGTCTTAGTAGCGACGCTACCCTTTTCCGCCTGATGGCAAAGAAATCGTCTGTGTCCGCCTCGGCGAACATGCCTGACGCACTACAGTGCCTTGGCAGCTTCAATAGCAATCTGAGGATGTTATTATACTGCACTCGAATGGCGGCAAAGGACCTCTGCGTGAAACTCACCCACTCACTCACTCGTGTAAAACGTCTGACAGTAAGCTTTAAACAGCGTCAATTTAACTTGCTTATTACAACGTGCAAATCTGCGGGCAAGCATATTGCCCCTTACCGCCATAGCCCTCCTGCCTTTTTTGCCTGCACTTTGTCAAATACCTCAGCAAGACAACCGCGATTCTCAGCATAAATGTCACGAGGCAAGAACTCCTGTTTGTCCCCCAAGTCGTTATCAATATAATGGGAACCACATGTAGCGATCTCTCTGCCGTATACCAAGAATGAAGGAGTGAATCCAGTCGCCTCATTCACCGAATTGTTGATGGCGAACTGAACTTTCGGGATGAAAAGGTCCCAAGTCCTATGGTCATCCTCTACGAACGTTGACAGGGATGTGACAATTGTACGGTTAACCCGTTCAACGCTGTTAGTATGCGGCGAGTATTTAGGGGTAAAATATAGGTTGGGGACTTTATATGACTTGAAAAGAGCGTCTGTAAATTTACTGACAAACTGACTACCGTTATCGAGATAGATAGTTTGAGGCGGCCCGTGGACAAGGAAAACCGACTCTTCCATAAATTTACACACGGCAACGGCAGTAGCAGCACGCAAGGGAGTAATTAGGCAAAATTTTGAAAAGCAGCAGGTAACAACTAGGATGTAGCTATTTTGCTTCCGTGTGATTGGCAGAGGGCCCATAAGGTCGATCGAAATAGTTTGAAATGGGCGACTACAATGCTTTGGGCGTCCCATTTCACCCAAGACTTGGTGATTTTGAGCCTTGTACTGAAGGCACTTGTGACACGAACCAACAAAATTCACAACGTCTTGGTGCATGCCTTGCCAGTAGTAGCGCAACGCGAGACGACGGTACGTTTTAAAGACGCCAAAATGTCCGGCTGTTGGCTCTGCGTGATTTTCTTTGATGATCTGCTCACGCAGTTCACGCGGAACAACCTCCTTCCAAGAAAACTCTGAAGTTAAGTCAGTCAAGTCGTGTTTGTCCTTTGTCAACCTATATAGGGTATTGTTTTTTATTATAAAGTTCGGGAAATTTTGGGGTTTGGTAAGGCAAGAATTATAAATATTTTTGTACCATGCATCAGTAGTTTTAGTATAAAAATCGGATGTACTGATGGCACTAATGGGAACGGCTCGTGAAAGGGCATCCGGAATGGCATTGTCAACACCGCGACGATGTTTTAATTCAAAATGAAACGCGGACAATCTAACACCCCAGCGAGCAAGCCCACCAGTCGGGTTATTCAGAGAAAGGAACCATTTCAGAGCGCTATGGTCTGTATAGACCGTGAAGGGCTTTCCGTTCTCTAAATAACACCGCCAATGCTCTAAGGCTATAACGACTGCAAGTGTTTCACGCTCAGTTATGCCGTAGTTCCTTTCTGCTGCTGACAACGACCTGCTCATATAGGCAATTGGGTGCTCCTTACCTTCTAAGGTCTGCGTCAGCATGGCACCAACACCATAGTTACTGGCATCGGTATGCACCTCAAATGGCTGGTCGTAGTCAGGGCAGCAAAGAACAGGAGCGGAAACCAAACATTCCTTCAGGTGCTGGAATGCAGCGTCGGCTTCCGAAGACCAGACAAACGGTGGTCCGCCTTTCTTACTTGAAGTCAGCTTATTAAGAGGGCCTGCTATAGTGCTGAAGTTGGGGACGAAACGACGATACCACGTAGCGGTCCCGAGAAAGCGCTTAATGTCCTTCCGGCTCGTTGGTGTCGGGTAGTTGAGGATAGCTTGCACCTTCTCCGGATCGGTACGAAGTCCACAACTGTCAACAACATAGCCCAAATACCTAAGCTGGTTTCGAAAAAATTTACATTTGTCCAGGTTTACAGTGAGGTTGGCCTGCTTTAACTTCTCCATCACGCGAAGTAGAAGGGAGACATGGGAATTAAAATCATTCGATACTATGATTATGTCATCGAGGTACGCGATTGCCTAAAATTGTAGCGGCTGACCCTGAATCTAATAATCCTAACATGGTTTGGTTGTAAACCTTAATAGATGCGTAAGGCCGAGGGTCATTAGCTGGTTGATTCTGCAGAATTGTGGCGATTTTATAAGAATCAAAGTAAAAGTTGATCGTGTTTAGCCATGTAGCCCAATCTTCCCTATCAAACTTATCATTCTTAATCGTGTCACAACTCTGCAGGTCAATCAGTTTTTTGACGAACTTGAATGGTTTTTATTACAAGTCGGGCATTGTGGAGTCTTAAAACCCTCATGTCCACAAACGAAACAACATATTTTGTCCTTGTTCGCCTTGCATTGGCGTAGATTGTGGGTATTGTTACGACACTGGGGACAAAACAGTGTTTTGAAAGTGGTCGTTTGCATTGCATGTACATATTTATTACTATTATTAGATTTATTACCATTGTAAATGTTGTTAGGGTAAGCTTTGTTTCTATTATAATTGTTTGTGTAAGTATTTTGTTGGTAATTTTGACCTGTGTTGAATGTTTTATGTGATGTATGACCACTGTAGGCAAATTCGGGTGCCATGGTATCAGATGTCCGCTTGGGAGGTTCATGAAAACCAGCAAGACGTGCTTGTATGCTCTCGTAATTACTGTAATTTCTGTGGCTGAGGCTAAGGTACTTGCGTAACATGGCCTGATGTTGTGGAGAAGAATCTCCAGTTTGTCTGTATTTGATAGAGGATCTGACAAGCGTGAGAATAGTCCAGACATAACTGACAAATAAATAGTGACGTTCTCTGATTCACCTTGTGTCCTAGCACGTATCTCCGAGAGCAGACGGTAATCGTAGTCTGCCTGATCAAAATCTTTTTTAAGGCGCGTGACAAGATCATCCCAATCAGTCAGCTGGTCCTGATCTTGAAGTCCACGGTACCAGTGTAAGGCGTCGCTGGTAAAAATCTCAGTTGCGAATGAAAGTAACTTGGACGATGTGATATTCCTAGCCTTGCTAAATTCAGTAATACGCTTTTGGAAGGAGTTACGGGACCCTTCTAATCCCATTGAATGAAAGGCCGCCGGAATGTTGATATTAGTATATTCTCGTGACTTCACAATTGAAATATATTATTGTAATATTAAGTACTTAAACAATTGTACGGAGTGAGTCGTTGCGAGTATAGGAGTTGAACGCCACTGTTCTTTTTTCTCTCTCGACTCGCTCTCGCTCTCCGTGAACGTTTTGATATCGCAGAACGAGAGCGTTTCGTTCGCCTTACAACATTTGCCACACGCTGAATAAATAAGCGTACGCAAGACTTGCCATCATATTTAAACTTGCCCAGCTCACCAACTGCACCACGGTCGCAAGACACGTTTATATTTAATGGTGGTACAGCTGAATGCATGTCAGAACTGGTACTTGCAGTCGGACCAATTAGTTTGTCTATTGCAGCAGACTCCCTAACCGAATTGTACCGATCGAACAAGGTCTGGAACTCTGTTATACAGATCTCCTGTGCATTCTACGTTTTGGAATCAATAATCAGCCGATTAAGTCGGTGATAGAGGTGATGCAAGTAGTTTTGAATGCGCAGCAATGTATTCCTATCTAATGAGCCATCTAGGAGTGACCTGGTCGTATTGAGCACGTCGGACACGCCCTTCAAGTCATCGGCGATATCGAACGGACTTTCCAAAATGTCCTCTGACGGAAACAATGGACCTAATTTAGCAATCTGCTTTCTTAAATCCTGTACAGTACCAGGGCAACCACCCCTAATTTGAACCTCATAATCTAATTCGGCCTTCTGTAGCGATAAAAATTTCACCGGATAGGTCACCTGGTCAGTCATTTTGCAAAATTAATAATAATAATAATTCGCGTGAATCCAAATTAATGCACAACAATTTGAGAAGGTGTTGAACAAGGTTTAATGAAATACTCCGTTCCGTTACAAAATCAATGAAGCAACGTTATGGTTGATGAAATTACGAAAGATGAATCTGCTAAATTAAGAATAAAACAATCACTGAAATAAAAGAAAACAAGCGTTAATAAATGCAACAAATGTGTATGCCTTCGAAATTACAAACAGGAAAAATATGTTTAAATGTTAACACTTTTGTGCTCGGCTGTCTCTAGAATATGAACAAAGAAATCGCTAGTAATGCACTTTGCGCATACAGAGTGCTCTAAAATAAATGGTTTAGCAGCAAACAAAATGTTTTGACAAACGGTATTTTTTCTTAATAGCAATAATATTTAATTGAATAATTAAATTGAGGTATACACTTTAGTTACGGCAACCAAAAACAAAACTTAAAAACGTTTCACAAAAAATAAAACACAAAACACACAACTACTCTACCACGCAAAACCAGACCTTTACGAAACCACTTTAGAGGGCGCCAGTGTGACGTTCGGTCCCCAGGATGTGGTGAGGTAGAAAATAAACTGAACGTCAACAAGAAAGAATAAAATATTTATTTAAAGAAACTTGGGTCGTGGGTCTATGGCCCCTCTGGTTTTACGCCGTAGTTCGGTACTCCCCTCGGCGACGGCGGCTGCTGGGTCACTGGGTACTGGAGCAGCGGGCAGTGGAGCTGGTGAAGTGGCTCGGGAACGCCGGGGCAGCTGAGTGGCTGTCTTCCCACAAAAAAGCGCGATTATACGCGGCCGACTTTTTTAAGTATAAGGTCGCACCCTGTGAATAAACGTTCACAATTAAAATTCATCCAGACTCCTCCGCTTGATAATGAACCCGTGAAGACTTGCGCCTAGGTACGAGGAGAAGCCGTAAGCAGTTGGTGAAGGTGTTCACTATCAGAACGGAGTTAAAATTATACAATAAAAATCAAGGAATAAGCAGCGGTATGACTAACAGTATTTTAAGAAAATTAAAAGAAGGTATTCGAGTAAAATGTTACAAAGTGGTGAAATCTAACGGCTGGCTTGTTTCCAGATGATTGTATTTAAGCACTAGGGTTTAAAATAAGCACTAACTTAAAGCTAAACACTGCTGGATTATAAGTTTATAACACTTGTTCAACACTTACCCTATTGGGGTGCGAGATGGCACTTGTCACTAACGATGTAAGGACTTATTCGCTTAATTTATTTAATTATATTTAATTATAATTTGTGCCAGCGCGCACGAGGACACAAAGAAAAGGTTTGTAAACGCAGCCGGCACATGTACAGAGTCTTTCAAAGCGTAGCTCGTAATGCCACCACGATGCAGCCGCGAGCCGTCTAGAACATTCCTTATCGCCTGGCGGTAACATCGCGCGCACAAGTGTTAAACATGAGGTGTTTATTTGTTATTTATTTTAATTATTTTATTTTGTTATTATTTATTGTTATGTTATTAAGGATGTGTGTTAGTGTAGGATGTAAATACTTATATTAAGTAGTTGTATAGTGTTAAATTGAGAATGTATGTTTATTTTAGATTAGGTCTATCAACTAAAGATGTGTTTTAATGGTAATAATAAAACATGTAACATGTAACGTTACAGCACCTGCACGGCTAGCACGCGACGGCGCGCGAGCTCTCTCGATTTTTCTCGCACTATCCGTCTCTCTCTTATTAGAACACTTAGAATAAGAGGTATAGTGCGATAAAAATCGAGAGTATGTCGCGGCCGTCGTGTGCTAGACGTGCTGCCGTGACAATTAGTCTCAAAATTGTGAAAAGGCAGGCGGTGACTCGCCAACTCGTTAAGTGGGCCCCACAAACAGTCGCACGCACAGTGCGACAATGTCAACACGTCTGAGCGGCTGTGAGATTGTCGAGAGGTGAGTCTGCGGTGCGCCAGATCCCGGTAATCCGTTCAAGGGCCGCCGGCGTTATGACATTTTACACTTCCAACCTGGAGCACAGGTTCCGTTCTTGCGACTCCACTCTGGCCGGCCGTTTAAGGCAAGCACAGAGGCGAGGGCCAGATCACTCGGGCCCTCTGGAGGTTAGGGGTCCGTATTATTATTATGTTATGATGCATTTACACGCTTGCGGTGGCTTGGCAAGCGTCCACAAGCACAACCGAGTAAACGGGGATGTTTGGCTTAGCTTGCGAGAGCTTGGCCCGATCCGGACTAGTGACGGTTTAAAAAAAAAACAGATTTCGCAACCCTTGCAAAGATCGAGCAATGGAAATGTACTTACATATATAATTATCTGGGGGCACGGCAGTGCAGTAGTCGCCCCGCTTTTACAAGTTAACGCTACGGAGGATTCCATGGACACCGCCCAATAAAATGGCTCTTACATGTATGCAGGCGAATATCAATCACTGTGCCAGAGCCCAGGATCTCCTAGCTCAAACCATGGCAGAGTGGCAAATCAAGGTGGCAGTCGTCTCGGAACCCTATCTCATTCCGAGCCGGAACGACTGGGTCTCCGACCTCGAAAAGACGGTAGCGGTCGTGATATCTATTGGGACCACAGTTGACTGCAAAGGGACGGGGTTTTGTTCCTCGCCATAGTGCAAGGAATAGCCGTCTTCCGGGTATACTTGCTGAAGGGTATAAATGCTTACGGAACTCGGAGCTCTTGTTGGGCAGGTATCCCCCACCCCTGTGCTAGTCGCCGGGGATTTTAAAGCCAAGTCTACGGTATGGGGATCTCCCGCTACAAATGCACGGGGAGGAGCGCTTGTAGAGTGGGCGATCTCCCTTGGGTTGACTATCTTCAACACCGGATCGGAGAGCACATGTGTAGAGATAGATTTTCGTAGTAGACTGGATGTACTGTTCATCCAACACTTATTGTCTAATGTAAAGGCAAATAATACTAAGTGCAGCATTAATTGCAATAATCCTTGCAGAACTATTTAAAGTCGTATGACTGTTTGCCTTATATTGCAGCGCCATCTAGCGCATTATTACTGAAGTTCAGTAGTCGCACAAGGTGCGTTTCCGCATTTTCTTTATATACAACTTTACCGACGGGTTTGCCTGCTTTGGTGCTGTCTGGTTTTTATGAATGAAATTGGAGGAAGTTTTTAAAATTTGAATTAGATTGTTGAATGATTCTTTTTAATTGTCAAATCATCAGAAAACAAATACGAGTCAAAGAGCTAGAAGAAGAAAGAGAGAGAGTTCTTCGAGAGTGAAGAGTTGTTTATTCCTTTGGTTTATTTGCTGAAAGTGTGAAGCGTGGTGTACCGTTTATAGGGTACAGACCCGAGTTCCTCGTCCACAGTTTTTGGTGTTAAGAACAACAGTTTTCGCGCTAGTGCATCAGCGTTTTCTCAAGCCCTGAGGCGAAGCTCGGCGGTGGTGGAACCAGTTGTGGTAGTTGTCACACTGAGGGAAACGGAAGAGTTTCCGCCTTTTTCTGCTGGTCGGGTGCTGTTATAGCATACTGGGTAAGCATTGTCGCCTGTCGGTGGTGGTTGATTTTTGGCTTTTAGTCTAGACAGTGGAGTAGAAGTATTTATCGTGAAATTTTGTTTCATAGCTTCCGGGTTTAGGCCCCAAGCCTAAGTTCGCGGTGGTTGTTCCCCGAGGAGTGATGCCAGTACGAACGCGCTGAGAGCCATCATCCGGAGTCTGCGAGCCAGAGGGAGAAGCGATCGGACTGTCCCGCTTACCAGCACTTCCGGTTCTTGATCGTGAGAACCTCCGTCGGAGACGACGCCAGGAGTTAAGTCACGTTTAAAGGGACTCCCGAGAGTTCGGTGTGTATTCTCCTTTAGTTTGACCTTCTGTCAACGTTAGGGTCATTTGTAATGTGATTATTACCCGTGGTCTCCTACCGTACCTTGCCGACGTTGGATTGTCAAGGCTCCGGCTTTAAGGTGGGATCGATGTCTTCCGTTCTCCTGTAATTCCCTCAAAATTCAGAAAGGCTCTTTATCGCCAAAGTTGTCAGAACGATCGTTTGGATTTCATTAAGGCCCCATTCACTCAATCATCACACAACCATCCACATTTGCCATCTCGTCGAACCCAGACGTTTTACATCCCTTTTTATAGTCGTGCTGGTCTGCCGACCGTAAATTACAATGTTTTGTCTATCATAGTCCAATCGTGTGCCGCAGCTACGGTCAGAGCACGGTTATACGTTCAGTATTGTATTGCAAAGTGTTGTTTAACATGACCTAATTAACCTGATCGCGTTCGGGTCGTGATGCTTTCTATGCCGCAGCTATATGTAATAATTTTAGGAAAAAAAAGAAATACGTTCGTATTCTTGTGAGTGAACCTTATATTCAATTTTCACTACAAATTTGGCGCCGGATACAGCTGGTAAGTACCCTGGTTTCTTCTTTACTACAACTTGAATTAATATTCTTATTTTCATTTAACTGGGGGGAAGAAGCAGCCGTTCCCGGCCGCTTTATACTAACTGTTCATACGTAGAACAGCGCCATCTAGGTGATTACGGATGAACCGGAATCCTAGAGCGCTTGTCATGCAAATCGATCATTAGAGCTCATTACCTAGTTAGTTCACAGTGCCACCTGAAGGGGGCGCTGTTCTCAATATAGGAATATTGTTAGCATGTAGATCATTATTCATAATTCACTTTTCTAATATACACGATACGAAACGGTTGAAGTCTCTCTCTGCACCTCCCAATAAGAAACCCGGTCCATCCACGTGGTATCATATTGGTGACCCCATCCTGAAGAAGATACTCTTCATTCGAAGACGCAAGGAGTTTACTGGCGAGGCACGCGAGTACCTATTATAGACAACAAACGAGAAAATATACCGGAGCAGCCATTCCGCTATTCTGTTTCGGCGTGCCCACGTGGTGGGTCAAGGGGTTCCCACCAGCAAGGAAATCGTCCTGTGCAAGAAGATTTCAACCTACATTCTTGGAAAAATCATAAAACGCCAATCGAGAGCACTGCGGTAACACGTGGTCGGCGGATACCTATCATCAAGAAGAGTTGAGAAGAGAACAGGAGAGACTACGAGTAGGTCTCTATTACCAAGTAAGTGGCTGGCAATTAGTATAAAGGGCTAATATTCGAAATTCCTTCATCTTTCACATTTCTTGCATAACCTAACGCTACACGGTGCACGTGTCATACCTATTCAGTTTAATAGCTTCCTATTGATATTAATTCTGTTTCATTATGTCTTCTTCTGATACGGGGAGTGATTCCACGGTTGTATGTGATAAAAAACTGAAAACTTTAATAAAAAAAAGAGGTGTAGTTAAAGGGAAGTTAACCTTGTTCAAGAAATATATCTCTAAACTAAAGTTTGATTCCTTGACCGCTGAACAATTAATCGATTTAGATCTGCGTACGTCTAGAATAACAAGTGTTTTCAAGGAGTTCGAAATTATCCAAGATAAAATCGAGACACTTAGTGAAGTAGTTGACGAACATTTGGATGAAAGAGAAACCTTTGAAAGCACTTATTTCAACTGTGTATCTTTAAGTAAGCGATATCTAGCACAGGTGGCTGGTCCAGGGGCGGGGTCTTCCGGAGGCAATGATCGCGCGGTCAGCGAGCCACGTGAGCATGAGTCTATTAAATACTCAGATATATCTTTACCCTCTTTTGATGGACAGACTACGGACTGGATTGAGTTCCGAGACACTTTCGATGCACTCGTAAATCAAACCAGTTTCAGTAGGGGCTTTATACCGATTTAATGCAATTGTAATGTATATTTAAACGGACTTTATTATAGTATTATTTACCTGACATTCACAATTATCTTAAATGTAATCCTATTTCGTATATTTTTCTAAGTTACCTATTATTCTGTTGTGTTTTACTGTCGAATTGTCAATTCTATTATTGTTGTTATTTGTTGTTTATTTTGTTTATTATGTATTACTGCATGGACGTGTCCTTTATCGCAATAAATAATGAATACTGAATACTGAATACTGAGTGTCATGTTTCAGCCGACGAACAGGCTGAGAATAATTTTACCTCTAAATATTCAAACTTTAGTAAACTGCAACGTATCATAGCATACCTAAATAGGTTCGTGCATAATTGTAAAAATATAACTAACAAAATGACAGGTCCGTTGACAGTTTCAGAGCTTAATTTGTCGTTACAAATATTAGGTAAACAAGTACAAAAAGACATGTTTAGTAATCAACTTACTCATTTGATAAACAAACGTCCACTTTCACACAAGGATAATCTTTTGAAATTTAACCCATTCATAGATCCTTCAGGTATTATGCGAGTAGGGGGCAGACTTGCAAATTCCAATTACGATTACGACACAAAGCATCCTATATTGTTGCATGCATCACATCACATCACTAAAATCTTAGTGCACCATTACCACCGAATGTTGTTACACACTGGACCACAGATGGTGCTATCAACATTACGGCAAAAGTATTGGATAATCAATGGCCGTAACCTTTGCAGGCAGACTTCACAACGTTGCACTACATGTGTAAGATTCTTAGGTAGAACTCATCAGCCAATCATGGGCAACCTGCCACTGCAAAGGGTACGGTCTGAACAAGTATTTGCTAATATATCATGTGACTACGCTGGGCCAATACTGATAGCGAGCAGAAAGGGTCGTGGTTGTCAACTAAAAAAATCATATATAGTTGTCTTTGTATGTTTGGCAGTGAGAGCAGTGCACTTGGAGCTCGTCACTGATTTGACAGCCATGGGCTTTATTGCTGCTCTAAATAGATTCATAGCCCGCAGACCAAACCGCAAATCAGCCACTATCCTGTCGGATAACGGGACTTGTTTCGTCGGAGCTTGTAATGAATTAACAAAGTTCCTTAAAAATAACTCTAAAGAAATAACGTCATATTCGGCTACAAAGGAAATATAATTCAAATTTTGTCCAGCTTACACCACACTTTAATGGTTCAGCAGAGGGCTCAGTAATAGTACGGAGACGAGAAGTGTAATGACCAATGCTCACTTGTTTCATACGACGTTTTTCAACACACTTGCGAGGAAAAGTAAATAAAAGTTCACATTTATTTAAAAACTTTAATTATTGAAACAGTTATTAAAAGTACAATTATTGAAATGATATGCTACCGCCTTATGAGGCATTTGTACTGTATGTTTAATTGTATTATTAATTATTTCATTGCTTTGTTCTTGGGTAACTGTAAATGTCGGTGATAATGCAACATTCTGAAAGGAGGTAGAAGAACATTGCGTTTCATCATTAGCAAACGTATGAAATCCCAAATCATCATTGGCATATGAGGTAGAAGGACGCGGTTCAGGGCAGAACTTCTTGGATTGTGGCTCCAAATGGATTGCTTGTGTTATTTTGGCACTTATGTCGGCTTTATTTTGAATGGAGTCCTCAATATATGACTCGGCGACATTATTAGATCGCCATCCCCCATGGCGTTTTAAAGTCAATATATCGGCTCCTGAATTAGCCAGCAATGTAGCTGAAGTCCGCCTAAAACTGTGTCCGGTGTAAGCGTCAGCCTGTGGTAAGCCTAAAAACTTGGCAATTTCTCTAGGCATCGATCCAAATTTGTTCACTCCGATAGGCTGACTCGTGCATTTGCCGTTTTGAAAATTTTGGAAGAACCGGTCAGATTTTCCTTTTGTTGGACGTAAAGTTTCATATTTTTTCACTATTTCATAAAATGGTCCGTGAATAGTAAATGACCGAGGAATTTTATTTTTAGTGTTCGGAATTTTGACAAGTAACATCTCTCCGTGATTCTCTATATCTTTTGTCGTAATGTTGTTTAATTCCTGACGCCTACAGGCACCAGTAATTCCGAATATTAATGCGACCTGAAAATAAATAAAATCAAAATTAAGTTATAATAATCGTACTTAGTTCCTATTATATCAACACTCACAATACCGCCTACAAATATTATAATAATGAATACAAAACTAAATAGTGGAACTGACCTTTGTCGCTAGATATTGATTATCCGGTGCTTCTTTAATAAACTTCTCCACTTCATTAGGTGTTAAAACCTTGGATTTTCGACTGTAAAAGCCGTCTGAACGTCTTTTCAAGAATACAGTTAGATTGGTGTACGCTTTGATGTCAATTGCATTTTTATTCTGCACGGTACTCTTCAACATAGAATATATTCACCAAAGCGAACTAGGTTTATACCTCTTCGCCAGTTCACTAAAGTAAGCCATGAACACGTTCTCTGAGAAAGAGCTTGCATTTTTGCTATTTTTCCATTGAATGAAATTTGCGTAGGCTTGCATGTATTTATCTTTTCATTTTGAGGGCAAAAGACTATCACTCGCATTTTGCGCTTCAACTATGATATCTGGCGGCGTACACTCGATAAGTAATTCTTCGTTATCTAAATTCGACATTTTACAAAACAACACTAACGAAATGCAATACTGTGAATAAACTTAACAAACAGAAACCCATTTAAAAGATGGCGGCCGTAATTTTATTTTTTCGCACGCTCAGCGCTGCATGCGCGCGCAAGTCTGAGATAAGGGCACCGGCAAAGTAGCTAATCAGCCACATATTAATAAATTTTGAAATTGGGTATTTATAGGTAAAAATACACCGTCAAAATATAAATACCAACAAGCTAACAAGCAGTTTCATGAAATTCTTTAATTATTTATCACATTTTGAATTGAATTTTATATTTACGCAAATAACTACTTAGCTGTTTTCGAAACATTAATACTTCTTGCTAATATTTAAAAAGATATGTAATGAAAAGGCACTAGTGCGATAATGTAATGTAAAAGGCACGGCATGGGTAATATTCTGCATTATCAGTGTAAATACGCTGTAATAAGACCTACTTTACGAGCAGGTGTGTTGAAAAGTATTAAGAGGGTGTGACGGAATGGGCATACTCGTTGGTGTGGTTCTGTATAAGCAAAGCATCAAACTATATAATCATTGATGTATAGGGAGAGAGAGGTCGATGAGCTTTTATTTCATACCCAAAATTGGAAAATTGACTTAGTAAGTTAGGGGGAGAGGGAAATCAATTGGGCTGGTATTCAATCGTGTAAATATATAGTCAGCATCAGAAGCGTATTTCATTTAAGAATATTATATGAGTTTATTCAATGCAATGATAGTGGGTACAAGGGTTTATAAGCGTGCAGTGTAAACTAGAATTATAATAATCATTCAAAATATGAGAAAAGTAATATTTCTACGCTGGCAATTTTTGTTATGTCTGGAAGTGTAAGGCGACCATACGAATTTCAACTTTAATATCTAGAGCATTAGGAGCTAAATAGGAAGGGACGATATGACCGTTGTCAAGAGGCAAATAGTATCATGTGTACACTAACACGACAATCAAATGTCAACCTTATTGCTAAAGAGTTAAGATGGGTGAAAGACGTTGACGAAGTTACCTACGCGTCTCTAGCCTGTCGACCGCGTCGACCGTGGCGCTTGTGACGACCGCCTCTCGCGTGATGACCGCGTCGCTCGTGGTTCTCACCTTATCATGTTGCTTCCATCGACCGCGTCCTTAAGTCTGTCGACCGTGACGACCGTGGCGCTATGTCTCTCGTGACGACCGTGGAGCTATGTCTCTCGTGACGACCGCGTCGCTCGTAGTTCTTACCCTATCATGTCGCTTCCATCGACCGCGTCCTTAAGTCTGTCGACCGTGACGACCGTGGCGCTATGTCTCTCGTGACGATCGTGGAGCTATGTCTCTCGTGACGACCGCGTCGCTCGTAGTTCTTACCCTATCATGTCGCTTCCATCGATCGCGTCCCTAGTCTGTCTCTCGTGACGACCGTGGAGCTATGTCTCTCGTGACGACCGCGTCGCTCGTAGTTCTTACCCTATCATGTCGCTTCCATCGATCGCGTCCCTAGTCTGTCGACCGTGACGACCGTGGAGCTATGTCTCTCGTGGCGACCGCGTCGCTCATAGTTCTCGCCTCATCATGTCGCTTCCATCGATCGCGTCCCTAGTCTGTCGACCGTGACGACCGTGGAGCTATGTCTCTCGTGACGACCGCGTCGCTCGTAGTTCTTACCCTATCATGTCGCTTCCATCGATCGCGTCCCTAGTCTGTCGACCGTGACGACCGTGGAGCTATGTCTCTCGTGACGACCGCGTCGCTCATAGTTCTCGCCTCATCATGTCGCTTCCATCGATCGCGTCCCTAGTCTGTCGACCGTGACGACCGTGGCGCTATGTCTCTCGTAACGATCGCGTCGCTCGTAGTTCTCACCTCGTCATGTCGCTTCCATCGATCGCGTCCCTAGTCTGTCGACCGTGACGACCGTAGCGCTATGTCTCTCGTGACGACCACTTTGTTATGTCGCTCGCGTCGCAGGCGTTGGTTATAAAAGGAGCTATGGAAGGGGGAATCGGGGCATTCAATTCTCTTCGTTTGGACTGGCAGGGTCTCTGGTTGTAGGCTGTGAAATTATTGGTGTGTGTTTTCTTTATTGTGGTAAATGGCTCGTCGTTATGGGGATAGTCTCTTCGTAATTATGAGTCTTTTACGTTTCTTAGTTTTATAGTTATTTGTAAATTCAAAAGTGGTGTTAGGGCCTAAGTTATATTTATCTTATCGGAAATATTCTGAAAGGTTTATATGACTAAATCAAACATGGCTTATTCGCCAGAGCTACTCTCTGGAATAGGGCATGTTTGACAAGTGGTTTCGGAACTCAATCAAAACTATATTTTCCGTAACGGAGTACGTCCGGAGGTTTATGTGGTTAACCAAATATATCTAATGTGCCAGGGTACTCCCTGGGATTGGGTATGTTTGAATGATTGTTTTCGGAATTTAGTTGGGGTTAATTCTAATTGCCTAAATCAGCCAGAACACTGTCAAGAATCAGTATATCTGCGGAGTCATTCCCACCTAACGGTGCCAACAGGGATTGAATCCGTGTCCATTAGTACCAGATTTGAGGTGTGGTCTGGCGTCTACCTTTTTACCAACATAGGAGACGAAACCCCTTAATCGGGGCCCTCACGTCTCTCAGAACAGCTGGCGGTCTAGACGTGGCTCGGTCATTCATGTGATGAGCACAGGAGGATACTCCGCTCGTCGAAATCAGTCAAGTTGCTTGAGAGGTCGTTCAGCATTATATATATGTAAATATACCGGTCATATTCCCAGACAGGTCGCTTTACTCGCCGTATTCCCTTTTGACTACGGTCGCGGCGGGGGGAAGCAATTACACAGGCTGCTAGGGTTGCTATCTCAGTTTCGCCGACTGAACTACTTACAGTTTAGCTAGGGATACATTCTTGCTTCTGAACTAAGGTATGGTTCTAGAAGTAAGCAGAATAGGGACCTGGGGTAGATGTAGGGCTAAATTCACGCGTTATGGGGTGATAGGCTTATAACTATGTCTACTGCAACAAAAGATATTCTAAGGTATTGTTTGGTTAGCTAAAATTAGTTATTATTCCAAAAGACTTTCATGAGAGTCATATAATGTGTATATCTGAGCTCACGTTAATAGTAGTAAATTGGTTTAAAGGAGTGTCAAGTTTCCGTGGGATGCATGTGAAATATTACAAAAGGGTAACGATCATTAAATATCATCGAAAGGTAACAGTTCTGTTCATGACAATGGGGTATCAGGATTGTTTCAGAAAGATGAAATAATTCTGGGTTTGATGACAGGCTGAGCAGTTCATCAAATCCATCTAAAGTATCTTATTGTCATGAGTGGATATTCTCCGTCCAAGGCTACTTATTGCTGTAAGTGAACACTCTTCACTTAAGGTACGATTAGGTAAAATATTTCACATGTAATGTACGGTTCACATTGGCATTACCCACTATGGTATAGGATGGTCTTAGGATTTTGGCCATATAAATCATAAACATAAGCATTTAATGATACTAAAAGATGTCAGTCGAGTTTGTCTCGGTGTATCTTCTCGAAACTGACCGCTAGGTTTGAGACACTGGTAGTTTCATTCGCTGAGTCTTAAACTCGTAGATAGCTAGGAAGGTAACTTGGCTAGGACGCTCATTCCTCATCCTAGACATGAGAAGTAGCATGTGTGAGTAAAAGATTACCGCACGACCCGTCGATAGAACTTTGTTCCAAAATACAAGTATTTAGGGCAGTCTTTTAGCTCACCATACGTTTAAATAAATAATCATGTTGTTTTATGAATTATAAAAGCTACTTCCATGTCCAACCGAGCGTGTAATAGGTGGTAGGGGATTTTCTACCTAAAAATAAAAATATTTATAATAATATTTATAATCATAGTCTAATATTGGATGAAATACAAAAATAACTTCTGCGAATGAATTATACTTTAAAACTTTAGGTCTTCATTATAATTAGAAATAGGAAAATAGTAGTTGAACGTAGCGTTCAGAGAAGTTCATTTATGTACGGATATGCTAGATTTAATTATATAAATGAAGAGGATGAAATACAAAAATAACTTCAGCAAATGAATTATACTTCCAAACTCTAGGTCTGCATTATAATTAGAAATAAGAAAATAGTAGTAGTAATAAGCGTTCAGGTAGGTTCTTTTACGTACAGATAATCTAGCTTTAATTATAGTAATGAAGAGTCCAAAACCTGTCAAGCTTTCATAAAAGAACCTAGGTTATTACGGTACACAACACTTCGGGGTCCTACCACTAGCGATCACATTCTGGCCATATCTTCAGGTATTCGTAATAAAAATACGCAGCGAAAGTAGGTTTAATAGATAGGTAAATAGACAGCAGGTTACAGTAATCTAGTGTTTAGAGCTTATTACAAATTATTCCGCGTTCTCCAGATTCGGCGAGGGGCTTCTTAGGTAGATGTAGTTTAGTTTAGGCTTCATTTTTGAGGGGACCGGTTTGCTTGAAGAGGGGGGAGTGGTACAAGGGTCGCACATGAACTGGACACGTTGGAATCAGATGACCACAGCTGTTTGATTTGCCGCGGTCGGGCTCGTCTCGATAGATCAGTGGGTTTGCCATTAGCTAGGTGGTATTACATCCGTTGGTTCACCAATGCCCCGCCTCGAAGAAGTATGAGGTATCGCTTGTAGTTAGATAAACATCGGTGAATCTTTGTTCTAGCAAATTTGGAATCTTTATCGAGTACCATAAAAGCTAGGGGGCAGTGGGATACTCTCAGCGCGTTAATCTGTAATGATTACCTCACTATTTAGTTGTCTCGCAATGAGAAAAAGACACAGGCGTAAGGTAAAGATTCCTTGGAATAATAGCCAAATGCCTCGTCATCTAATTAGTGACGCGCATGAATGGATTAACGAGATTCCCACTGTCCCTATCTACTATCTAGCGAAACCACAGCCAAGGGAACGGGCTTGGGAGAATCAGCGGGGAAAGAAGACCCTGTTGAGCTTGACTCTAGTCTGGCATTGTAAGGAGACATGAGAGGTGTAGCATAAGTGGGAGGTCGTCTCGCGCGATCGACGCTGAAAAACCACTACTTTCATTGTTTCATTACTTACTCGGTTGGGCGGAAGCGGTGCGCGGTCGATTATATCGGCGTGCGCACGGTGTTTCGTTCCAAGCGTGCAGAGTGGCGCGGCGTCGGCGACGGCGTCGCGCCGTACAACTCCCGCGTGATCCGGTTCGAGGACACTGCCAGGCGGGGAGTTTGACTGGGGCGGTACATCTGTCAAAGAATAACGCAGGTGTCCTAAGGCCAGCTCAGCGAGGACAGAAACCTCGCGTAGAGCAAAAGGGCAAAAGCTGGCTTGATCCAGATGTTCAGTACGCATAGGGACTGCGAAAGCACGGCCTATCGATCCTTTAGTATAAAGAGTTTTTAGCAAGAGGTGCCAGAAAAGTTACCACAGGGATAACTGACTTGTGGCGGCCAAGCGTTCATAGCGACGTCGCTTTTTGATCCTTCGATGTCGGCTCTTCCTATCATTGCGAAGCAAAATTCGCCAAGCGTTGGATTGTTCACCCATCAAAAGGGAATGTGAGCTGGGTTTAGACCGTCGTGAGACAGGTTAGTTTTACCCTACTGATGGCCTGTCGTTGCGATAGTAATACTGCTCAGTACGAGAGGAACCGCAGTTTCGGACATTTGGTTCATGCACTCGGCCGAGCGGCCGGTGGTGCGAAGCTACCATCCGCGGGATTATGCCTGAACGCCTCTAAGGCCGAAGCCAGCCTAGCCGAATCCGGCAAGGATATGCTCACTGTGGAGCCCCGAGAGTCGGGAGGCTCTAAACAATGTGACTTTACTAGTCGCGCTTTATTCGTAAGGTGCGACGTCGAAGCCCATTTGGATCTCGGAGATCGGTGCAGTGCGGTTTAACACGTGCATCACGGCTCCGCGGGTCCCAATATAACTCAGTTCGATGTCGGGGCTCGGAATAGTCTGTAGACGACTTCCGTTCCTGGCGGGGTGTTGTGCTCGGTAGAGCAGCGTCGTGCTGCGATCTGTTGAGACTCGGCCCTACGCCAGGTGATTCGTCCGTGGACGATGACGTTATAAAAATAAAAAAGATTGTTTTCTTTTTTCTGTGTGCGCACCGCATATGCGAGAACCGGTCGCCGGTCGCCCGCCGCACCTTGTAAATACTTCTCCCCAACTGACATATACGAGAGCCGGTCCCTCCGACTTGGTTGTTGTAAGGTTGTAACCCTTGTTTGTTTGTTCGTTCGCACCGCATATGCGAGAACCGGTCGCCCTCGCCCTCGCCCGCGCGTATACGGGAACCGGGGCTCGCGTCTCGAGGCGACCGGTTCTCGTATATCCATCTCTAACATATACGAGAACCGGTCCCTTCGACTTTGTCACCTCACGATCACCGCACACATTATATACGATTGGTTATATTGTGCTACTGTACTTTTCTGGGACGATTCTAACGAGCTCATACTCGATTAGGGGTCATTTGTTTTTATTACGTAGTTCCTATGGCCACCCTCCGGCTCCATCGTCAGATCAGCTCCACGTCATATCATATTCAATATTGCATTGTCACGCGATTTGCATATTCGTGTAAAATTTCAACTCAACCGCAACAATACAATAAGATTAAGCAAATTTTTTAATACGATTAAACATATGCGAGAACCGGTCGCCCTCGCCCTCGCGTCTCGAGGCGACCGGTTCTCGTATATCCATCTCTAACATATACGACTTTGTCACCTCACGATCACCGCGCACATTATATACGATTGTTATATTGTGCTCCCGCAACGCGGCCCCGACGGTAGAGGTGGACGATGGTCACTGCCGGCGGTGGGGTTATTAGGGTTGTAGTAGTTGTAGTGGTCGAGTCGTTGCATAAAGTTTAACGTCATATTTTTGATACGTGACATACGTCATATTCGTCATGCTCACATCATTACGCGTAAACGTTGTCGCTGACTAAAATGAAATAAATAAATTAAACTCTATATACCATCTTTACCACACCATCTTCGCGTCTGTCGGTATATATATATAGGTAAAAAAAAAAAAACATTTGCCGACTGTACTTTTCTGTGTACCGTCATCAACCACTCATTGAGACGATTCTGACGAGCTCAAACTCGATTAGGGTCATGTGTTTTTATTACGGAGTTCCTATGGGCACCCTCCGGCTCCATCCTCAGATCAGCTCCACGTCATCATAATAATGCATTGTCACGCGATTTGCATATTCGTGCAAAATTTCAACTCAAACGCAACAATACAATACGATTAAGCAAATTTTTAAAAAAAAAATTTTTTTTTTTTAATTGAACAAAAAAATAAACAAAAACACCCCCCAGACGCCCCCCCCCTTTGTTATATTTCACCGCTGGGCGCCAGTGCAACAGGGCTCCGCTTTTATGTGTCCGCGTCGATGTGCCTCGTTTTACCGAACGTGCCCCGCGCGAACGATCTGCTCTATTATAGACAAGCGCGGCGCGCGGCGAGTGTGCGCGCCGCGTCGCTCGGGCGACTCTCTCGCAAACTTTACTTTAGCGGCGCGCGCGTTGCAAAGAGACTTGTGTTTTCGAATGGAATGAATGCGTGTTGTGGTGTCCAACACAAAAACACCCTGTGGTGAGGAAATATATATAATATTGTCTATAATAATAATATAAAGTTTAATATTATTTTCTTTTAGTGTTGTAATAAGAGGAGAGAGAATGTTTTGCTGCGACACGTTTGGTATTATTATTTAATTTTTTTTGCACTTTGCTCCCAGTTCACGCGTATTTGTGTCCGTCTTAGCGGTTGAGATATACCTGCGCAAGGCGGCACGACGGAACGCGACAGACGGGATCGGATCGATTTTCGCGCCGCACAGCCACTTTGTAATCGTGCGTTTTCTCTCGTTTTCGTCGTAAAACGTGGAGTGACCGCGTTGCATGGTGTGCGCGGCGCGAGGCACCGCCGGTCGGATATATGTATTGTCCGATCGCTGATAATTCTACACAAACCACAACAATTTTACAGACGATGAAAATTGTCTAAACGTGAAACGGTTGAGGGTTTTCAAAGAGCTCTCCATCGCCGGGCGAACGATTTATCGTTGCTGTGTGAAAAACAACGCACGAATGTGGCAAAAGAATCTAACCGTCCCAACGGGACGTACGAAAGTGACACAAAAGTGCCTGGTCGTGTAAAGAACGTTCGATATGGGCGCGGCAGAGCGTGTTACGTGCATGTCCGCACGCTTCGTGTGCGACGTGTGCGCGGCGCGCGCGCGCTTCCGACGCGGCCGGTCTATCGCGGAACACGTTTCGTGTGTAGATCGCGTCGCGTCTCAGTGTCAGTAGATGATGATGATGAAGAGAGAGGTGGAAACGGTACGCGACGTCTGCATCGGTACACCCGAGGGGCGCTCGTCGTATTTGAGAGAGTTGTAATAGAGAGAACTCTCAGTGTCTCGCCCCCGTCCGACGGACGCGGTGGCGGCGCTAGTGTTTGTGCAGTATGTGTGTGATAAAACTATTGCGAAACATCAGCAGCTCCCTGGTTGATCCTGCCAGTAGTTATATGCTTGTCTCAAAGATTAAGCCATGCATGTCTCAGTGCAAGCCGTATTAAGGCGATACCGCGAATGGCTCAATATATCAGTTTTGGTTCCTTAGATCTTACTCGGTTACTTGGATAACTGTGGTAATTCTAGAGCTAATACATGCAATCAGAACTCTGACCAGCGATGGGATGAGTGCTTTTATTAGATCAAAACCAATCGGCGGAGGGCCTCGCGTCCGAAGTCGTAACATTTTGATGAATCTGGATAACTTTTGCAGATCGCACGGTCCAGTACCGGCGACGCATCTTTCAAATGTCTGCCTTATCAACTTTCGATGGTAGTTTCTGCGACTACCATGGTTGTCACGGGTAACGGGGAATCAGGGTTCGATTCCGGAGAGGGAGCCTGAGAAACGGCTACCACATCCAAGGAAGGCAGCAGGCGCGCAAATTACCCACTCCCGGCACGGGGAGGTAGTGACGAAAAATAACGATACGGGACTCTTACGAGGCCTCGTAATCGGAATGAGTACACTTTAAATATTTTAACGAGGAACAATTGGAGGGCAAGTCTGGTGCCAGCAGCCGCGATAACTCCAGCTCCAATAGCGTATACTAAAATTGTTGCGGTTAAAAAGCTCGTAGTTGCATTTGTGCTGCGCGCTGTCGGTGCGCCGCTTCCGCGGCGATACTGACACGTTTGCGGAGCATATCGTCGGTGAATCGTATGTAACAGTACGGTTCAATATAAAAATCCTATCGCGATGCTCTTCAGTGAGTGTCGAGGTGGGCCGACAATTTTACTTTGAACAAATTAGAGTGCTCAAAGCGGGCTCAAAATGCTGCTTGAATATTTCGTGCATGGAATAATAGAATATGATCTCGGTTCTATTTTGTTGGTTTTCAGAACTCCGAGGTAATGATTAATAGGGATAACTGGGGGCATTCGTATTGCGACGTTAGAGGTGAAATTCTTGGATCGTCGCAAGACGAACATCAGCGAAAGCATTTGCCAAAGGTGTTTTCATCAATCAAGAACGAAAGTTAGAGGTTCGAAGGCGATTAGATACCGCCCTAGTTCTAACCGTAAATATGTCATCTAGCGATCCGCCGACGTTACTACAATGGCTCGGCGGGCAGCTTCCGGGAAACCAAAGATTTTGGACTCCGGGGGGAGTATGGTTGCAAAGCTGAAACTTAAAGGAATTGACGGAAGGGCACCACCAGGAGTGGAGCCTGCGGCTTAATTTGACTCAACACGGGAAATCTCACCAGGCCCGGACACCGGAAGGATTGACAGATTAACAGCTCTTTCTTGATTCGGTGGGTGGTGGTGCATGGCCGTTCTTAGTTGGTGGAGCGATTTGTCTGGTTAATTCCGGTAACGAACGAGACTCTAGCCTGCTAAATAGGCGTCGTCATTTAGGTGCGCGCGGCCGTTCGCGGTCGCGCAACTCACTGGCGACGTATTAAAATTCTTCTTAGAGGGACCGGCGGTTTCGAGCCGCACGAGATTGAGCAATAACAGGTCTGTGATGCCCTTAGATGTCCTGGGCCGCACGCGCGCTACACTGAAGGAATCAGCATGTTCTCCTTGGCCTAGAGGCCCGGGCAACCCGTTGAAACTCCTTCGTGCTGGGGATTGGGGTTTGCAATTATCCCCCATAAACGAGGAATTCCTAGTAAGCGCGAGTCATAAGCTCGCGTTGATTACGTCCCTGCCCTTTGTACACACCGCCCGTCGCTACTACCGATTGAATGATTTAGTGAGGTCTTCGGACCGACACGCGGTGGCTTCACGGCCGTCGGCGTTGCTGGGAAGTTGACCAAACTTGATCATTTAGAGGAAGTAAAAGTCGTAACAAGGTTTCCGTAGGGGAACCTGCGGAAGGATCATTAACGTGTGAAAAGTGCATATATATTATATATGTATGAACACAAAAAATAATCCGTCAAAATGGAAAAAAAACACGCGTCGCACGGAAAGCATTGGGACTTCGCACAGGAGGGATCGATCGACAGATCGATCTCGCGTCGCGCATTAAGCGGTTGTGACACGCGCACACGAGTGTGGATTGAGCGACTTCGACCGGCATAAATCCGCGCCGCTACAGTCTCATCTCTCTCCGCTACATCTCTGCGTGCCGTGTTTATACTCGCGCGAATTCGTCAACTTTGCGATAGTACCATATGCGTTATATATATATGTTATTATTATATTGTGCGCCGCGTTATGTGTGGTATGCGGTAAAAATGTTTTGCATTTTTCATCAATCGATCGTACAGATCGCGTTTTTTTTTATTATGACATTACCATTACAAAATTACCAGCGTGTAATATGTGTAAAAAACTATTACCCTGGACGGTGGATCACTTGGCTCGCGGGTCGATGAAGAACGCAGTTAACTGCGCGTCATAGTGTGAACTGCAGGACACATTTGAACATCGACATTTCGAACGCACATTGCGGTCCGTGGAGACACATCCAGGACCACTCCTGTCTGAGGGCCGGCTGCATAAATAAATATACTATTATCACATTGCGCACACGTTGCCA